>JARQOC010000006.1:372149900-372749900 GCA_033576535.1 Allobates femoralis | reverse complement strand
AACCTGGGTGAAACTCCAGCAGTGGACGCTGCCATGGCCCCCATCATGCCACTGTCCACATCCCAAGAGGTTACCACAATACCCAGGGGAGTCGCATACCCTCAGTGACTTCAGAGAGAGACTGTGTAGCATGTTTGATGTATACCCCTTGGCCGAGGGGCAGAAGGTCAGCATCCTCATTGGTCAGCTAACTAGCACTGCCCAGAGAGAGGTTAAGTCCTGGCCAGACGATAAAAGGACAGTCAAGCAAATATTGGCAAAACTGAAGGACACTTTTGACACTCGTGACTCTCCCCCAGGGCTGTGGGGTACTCGGAACCGGGCTAGTTCGGTCTCTCGGGGGGCGAACGGGGTCTGAGACCCGGCTCCGTGTCCCTGTGGAGTCGCTAAAAATGAGGGGGAAATATTGTTGGGATAAAGGATTGAGAAATCACCCGCTGTATTCGGCTATTTGGGCTGACGCTGCCAGACGGAATCACTGGGGATGATGGATGGGCAGCTATGGTGGTATCGCTCCCCACAGTTGGAGCGAATCCCCAGAGCAACCGGGAAAGTTTATGGTGTTGGAAGGCCATTGAGGTGCAGGACAGAGGGCGCAAAGTAACAGACAGACTCACGGTTGTTGTTTACTGATAGTACTGGTGCAAGCCTGGACACTGACAGATAATGTTACTTGGAGTCCATGCAACCTGGAAGCAACTTGTGGTTCTCCTCACCTTGCAAGTTCTGAGCCCTCCCTGCTGCACTTCTTCAGCGGGTACCTGCTGCTGCCTAAAGCTGAGCTGCGGCCCTCTCTCTCTCTTCCTCCATTGTGTTGGTATGGCAGGCAGCTTGAGCCCTTCTCCAACCCCACTTCCCTGGCAGCTGCTCCTGGACTCTCTATGCTGCTTTGCCTGCAGACACTGTGGTGTCGCTGGGAGACTTATAATCTCCCACCCTCCTGTATTAGCTTCCAGGACGTTAGGCACTGCACAGCCTCGGACTCCGTTGTCCGGTTCTGGCGCTCTATACTGGGGTGAGCTTGGTACCGCTCCACTCCCCAAACTCTCCTCGACTTCCTCAGACCCTCGCTTACAGGTCCCTCAAGCTAGGTTTCTGCTACCGTGGGACGAGCTTAGCACGGCTCAAGTCCACAGGATGTCTTCCTCAGTACTGCTCCGTACTAAACTAACTAACTCCGCCCCAGATCACAATTTATTGGGGAGCTGCCCTGAACCTTGGTTTTAGAGCTCCTCCTTCAGGCCTGGAGGCAGAAAAGGTGTTGTGTGCTTGGCTCACCTGGTGTGCATACCCTCTGTTGTTCCCAGGTACGACACTACACCCCGAGGGTGGCAATGACATTGTGGCATCCAGACTCTGGGGTGCCACACTCGCACTATGTTAGAAATCAAAGTGAGGTTCTTTGGCTGTAACAAAGGGTGCAGGACAGTATGAGAAATTATGCCCTCAACCTCCAGGAGGCGCTGCAAGCCATTAAACAGATCAACCCTGACAGCATACGTGGGAGGACAGACTGCTAAGAGCAGTTTATAGAGGGGCTTCTTTCCAACACGTGTAAGACGCAGCTACGCATAATGTCCCTGAAAAATCCCAACATGAACTTTGCTCAATTCAAGGATAGGGTGATCCGTATGCTACGAGAGACGTCCCCTAGTGGCACAGCGTCCCGTAACTGCCCAACCATACTATACCACCAGGAGGCAGTATCTTTGCCTCAGGAACCTGTTGGGGCTGATGCACAGATGCTTAGTAACAAACTTTCTGCACATCTACACCTTAGGTCCAGGAGCTAATATGGCACCCCACTGGTCAGTGCGCCACAGAAGGGGTACTGAACCCAGATCAGTGTGTGTGGTATCCCAGTGACCAGAGGATGTGATGTTAATCTGAGGCCCTCATGTCTGCATTCACACACCTAGAATAGGGGGACTAAAGAGTTAACCTGTTTGCCTGGGAGACCCAACCCCAGTAGGAGGAGCTTAAGTGTAGTGGAAAGGGCGAGAAGTAGTGAGTCAGGCAGAACAGCCATGGAGTGAGTCTGAGGAGGAAGGAGAGGAAAGCCTGGGGAGCCAAGGAGAATCGTGCTTGCCTCAGAGGAAAGTGCAGAGAACGGACACCGGGTCCGAGGCTGTGCAGGGTTACACATCCCGACAGTCATTAATGGAAGGTGGGGAATTCCATGTTTCCCAGCCACACATTGTCAGGAGGCAAAAGCAGCATACTAGAGCCCAGGGTCTTCAGCGAACTGTGACCCCTGAAACAGGATTCGAGATGCCTGTCATACGTCACATGCAGGAGAGAGAGGGCAAGCAGCTTAGCTTCAAGCAGCAGCAGGAGCTTACAAGTTAAAACGCAGGTAGAGAAAGTGAGGACAGAGGTTGAAATCTAAAGGAACATCGTAGAGGGCCTCAAAGAGACTTTGCATCCTCTGGTGACTACCCGGCCAGCTACCCGTGACTGTGTGACTGTGTACCAGGGAGAACTACCTTAACAAGTTGCCAGTAAACACCCATGCAGAGCAAGAAGGTCTCCTGTGTCTCATTCCCATTAAGCTGGTAAACTGCATTGCAGTTTCAACAGCAGAATGTGCAGCAAGCTCCTACCTGCAGAGCCACCTTCCAGTGAGAAATCCATTCATCCACCTACGGGGAGCAACACCATCTGGCTGCAGTATTATCATCCCTGGAGGTCTGAAGGCAGCGCTGATAACATTACCAGGTACCGTAGTTGGTGTCACGAATAATACACTATTCTTTATTTCACTTTTACTAAACCCCTTTTTAGCGACCACCAGGGCCACGGACCCGGGCACCGGCCACCAGTGACAGCACCGTTCAATCAGCGCCCAGGGTTCGAGTACCCCACAGCCCTGAGGTGGGTCACTAACTAAGAGCGTGGCTGCGTTGGTAAAAACAGTGCAGTCCCTGCAAGTTTCTTCACTAACAGAAAAGATCAAGCTGGCCTCCAGTCCAGACGACCTCCCATGGCGACGCCAGAAGAGGATCCCTTCAACCAACCCCAAGGGAAGAACGTCCGATTACTGCGAGGTATTGTCATTTAAACGAGCAACTCCTGGGGCAGAGGACCATCCCACATGAGTAAAGAAACCTGGTTCATGCAACTGGAGGAACAGGTACGTCGGGGGACAACCGATCCTGCCTGTTGTGATTGATGGCCTCCCACTGAACGCCTTATTGGACACGATGCCACATATCCTTTACCAACGTTATTGGGACGACACTGACTTTACCATTGCCCTGATGATGACCTGACTATAATAATATAATAATATAATGCCAGTAATAATCAACCCTTGCCTCAGGTGGGGTATAAAGAGGTGACCATTAAGGTGGGGCGAGTAGAGCTTAAATCCCAGGGTTTGATTGTAGTAGATTTTGATAAACGTGAATGCCATCCGATGATCACACTAGGCACCAATGTTATTAAAAACTGTCTCGGCTTGGGATGAGTGATTAGTGAAATATTCAGACTCGCTATACTCATAATGAGTAGGTCCTAATGTGGCGCCCTGCATATGCAGGCGTCACAGAGGGGTATTGCACCCGTAAAAGAGGTGCAATTGCTCCAGCTGCAGGTGGACCCTAGGATGGTGGGTTGGACCCATTCCCAGCACTCCCACATTAGATGAGAGGTGGGAGGTTACCCGAGAGGGGATATATTCACTTCTAGGGGGATCAAGGAGGTCTTTGCTCCCAGGTCTTTGACCGAGAGTTTGAGGAGAATGGAGGAGGAGGAGAGGAGCTAGGAAAGCTCATATTAAGTGGAACGAGGCGGGAGGTCAAACTGGGTCGGTTTCAAACCGGGCCGGAGGGAAGAAGAAGGGACCTTAAGAAGGTCCTGAAAGAGGGCGGCCGACAAGAGAAGTCCGGGCCCTAGGTAGAGAGGGATATTCTGAGAGTGGAGCGACCATACTCCAGGGAAATACTCCAGTCCACCACGGGAACGCCAGGCCCGAGGATCCGGCCAGAGTCCAGCTTTGCAGTCGGCAACCGGCTGCTGTGGCTTGTTTATCAGCCGCAGCACTCTGCCATCGGAGCGGTCTGCCTGCTTCCTCCCGGTACTACCTACATGGAGCTACTGGGTATAGACCAATCCTAAGTGGGGAAGAACGGACACGGGTTAGTTAATGAAGGCACACCATGGGTTCCACCATACCACCTGGAATCCACTTGCAGCCACCCGTTAAGCTACCTGTTCTTGTAACACCTAAATGCTGAACTGTGAACTTTGTTTGATGCTGCTTCGAGTTGACAGTAAAGTACCCGGGAGAAAGTGACTTTGCTTCTGCGTGTATTTTCCTACTTCAACCTGTTTCCTTGCAGGAACGCTGCCCCGGAGGGATCGCCCTACCTGTAGGGGGCTTCGCCAACTCAGCCGCAATCCCATCTACCTCCGGAGGACAGTGGCGACGCTTGTGACCCATTACCAGACACTACAGATGGCGTCACGTGAACTGTGTATATATTTCCCCTGTAAATTATTCCCTTTTTGAACTGTCACCCAGGACACAGGATCAGGCGCGGCCACCACTGCCCCTGACACAGCAACGCTAGCCCTGGAGAGTGATACCCGAGTATGCCAAAGCCTGGGGCTCGACACTAATACTCTGGTACTCGTTACAAGTAGCGAGTCCAATGTAAGTCAATGGGAAATGCAAGCATATAGATACACTGCGAAAGTGAAATAAAAGTTAATAAAAGGTATTAAAAATAAAAAAAATAACATACTCACCTATCTGACGGCTGTCCAGGGATCCGAAAAGAACACATCTGATGGGCTGCCAGGACCTTAAGTCTGGTGGCCAATCAGATGGCCGGT
Organism: Allobates femoralis; assembly: GCA_033576535.1. Taxonomy (NCBI): domain Eukaryota; kingdom Metazoa; phylum Chordata; class Amphibia; order Anura; family Aromobatidae; genus Allobates; species Allobates femoralis. The sequence goes on along the minus strand of JARQOC010000006.1, from coordinate 372,745,061 downwards.
AGCAATCCAGTGGTGTGTGTCGTCGCACACCACCTGATCGCTACCGGCCATCAGATTGGCCATCAGACTTAGGGTCCTGGCAGGTCATCGATGTGTTAGAACATCTGGGCTGCCAGGACCTTAAGTCTGATAGCCAGTCAGATGGCCGGTAGGGATCAGGTGGTGTGTCACTTCACACACCACGATTATGTGATGTGTGATGTCATATGTACCATATATATGACTTTCAAGGGTCGCGTGGTAAGCCCGACATAGATGTTAAGGCAGGGGCAGGTTGCGTAGTACACAATGGCACAAGTAGTGCAGGTAATTCTCTTTCTTATGTTAAATACTTTTGTACCAGCTGCGTTGGTGAAATCACCAACACGTTCATGTTCGGGCAGGCAACACATCCCCCACAAGGGAAACATCCCACCTATCTTGGTATCGAGTACAGGAACGTTGGTCTACCTCCACCCTTATAGTGGCTTGACACCAGGTGGTCACGCAGGTTCATCGATCTCCTAATAGCAATCATAGGGCGAGTCGGTATTATTTTTGCCACAATTGGGTCTGATAGTAATATTGGCCATGCTTTATCTAAACATGATCGCATCCTAGAGAATTGACCAATTAGTTAGTTAATTAGTGACGAACCTGACATGACCATCGTGTGTCTGCCTTCCCCCGCCATACAGAAGTTCATTTCTGGAAGCATGTTGGGCCCTATTAAAGGCTTTGGGGTACTCAGGTGTCAGGCGGCAAAGGGTTAACTGTGTCACGGCGAATGGCGGCTGCGCCTGACCCCGTGTTCTGGGGTATCTTTTGAAAAGGGGGTTGATATTCACAGGGGACTATTTACAAACTTTGTTGTCGTGACGCCACCTGTAGTTTCTGGTGATTTGCACCAGCGCCACCACAGTCCGATGGAGGTAGATGGTATCGCGGTTAGGATGGTGAAGTCCTCCACAGGTAGGACTGAGACCTCCGGGGCAGCGTAGGGAGAAGGGGCAGCTTGTAGTGGAGTTGGGATAGTATAGGGAGTGCTGGAACAGTCTATGCAAGGGAACGATACCGGGGAGGAATGATGCACGCACACAGAAGAAGTCTCTTTTACCTTTTATTGATGTTTGGCAGGCAAAGACGTCCAGGGCACTGATGGGTGACAAGGTTGCACAGTGGGTCCCCGCAGCAAGTGGGTATAAGGCCTCCTCTGCTCTGTAGTGGTGATTGAAGCACAGCCTGCTTGCAGCCAGACTTGCCTCCTCTCTCTTCCTGTCTATAGTGTCTCTCTTTCTCCCCCTGTGCGGTCTCCGGGTTACCTTCTCTGATCACTGCGATTCTACGCTGCTGTGTCTGGCTCCCTCTCCTGACTCACAGAGGAAACCAGGTAGCCGAAGCCTCCACGGTGCGACGGGGTTTTCTTTGGTCCTATAGTATCCCAAAGGTGCGGATCCCCAATATCCGGTGATTCTCTTTGGGTGAACTTCCTCAAGTTCCTCGCTCCCTTTCTGCTCTATGGTCCTTGCCTTCAGTCCCACTTAGGCTTGCGGGATGTAGAAGGGCCACTCTGGATCACTGGCTCGGGCCTAAACGCGGCACCGACCACCTGGACGTCTTCGCAGCTCTCCTAGCATCTGCCACACTCTGACTAACTCCTCCCACAGCAGCAGTATTTATAGGGGATCTTGCCTAAGGGCAGCAAGTTGGGCTCCCCTACTGTGCTGAGGTGGAAGATGTTGTATGTAGTAGGTACCTGCTGTGGAAACCCAGCTGTGCATTAGAGAAGTCTGTGGCTACCTGCGTGAGCAGGGCGCCACAAATGCTCCACCATTGTGGATGTGATATCAATAGGGTTGTGAGGAGTCTACAAATACTAACACTGACACAAACTTTGTATATCCATAATGCTGCCCTGATGTTATTATCCATGTTTGTTTTGATGGTTGCTGCATTGAATATTAGAGCCACAAGCAAGTGCATGTTATGATATAAAGACACTGTTAATGTGCACTATTAGTATCGGTGATGTTGCAGCCATCAGTGCCTAATAAGCAAAGGTGGCCGCTGCATACACAATGTGGGGTCTTTGATGTGAGATCTGGAGCTAGCAACTGTGTTGACAGCCCCAGCGATGACGCACCCCGGTCTCCAGGTTGATGGTGATGCAGGGGGCAGCCTCCGAGTCTCATCCGCTGGTGCTGGTCATGTCATATCCACGTGACCGGGCCAGCAATGACGCGGCGGCCGCTCCGCCTCCCCATTTTCCGGGTTCGCGGCAGCACGACATGCATGCTGAGACTGCGAACCCAATTGGCTGGCCCGCCTTTTTAAGGCCCACACTCATCCCCAGAAGGTTGCCCCCTGATGAAGGAATAGCCGAAATGGCCGTAAGGGTCGACGGCGCCTGACTTGAGTATCCATTTACAGTGACCACTATAGGTAATACTATTGAATATGCGGTATTTTCTCTGATATGCTTATGTGAGTAGTTATGGGTCCTTGCGCTGACCTATACATTGTTATTATGAACATGTTATATAATGCAGAATAGTGTACATATTTAACTTTTAACCAGATATTCATAATGGCCACTTTACACGCAGCTACAGGTTACAGGTTTTCCACAGGTAACTTACTGGCTGCAGTGAAATCATGGAGACATGGTTCTATCTTGTTGCTGTGTACAAATGGAACTATGTCTCCATGATTTCACTGCAGCCAGTAAGTTACCTGTAGCTGCGTGTAAAGTGGCCATAAAGGTACCTTTACACGCCGCTACAGAAGGTTGGAAACGACCGGGTGTCTCACGTGCACGAGCACGCACCAACGGTTGCAAACGGTACCCGATACCGCCTTTACACGCCACTACAAGGTGCTCTACAGAAGGTTTAATCTATCCCTGGAGGCACCGCCGGGTGCCACAAGTTACCCTCTGTAGAGCACCGTCCCTTATTTACACGCCGCTACAGAAGGTAATTTGGGAGGACCTGGGGCAGCAGGGACAACACATAGGCGTGCCAGAATTGTGGATTACGAGACGCTCGTACGATGATTGGACAATGCAATAGCATCATGATTGGCCAGCCAGCGCAGGAAGGCTGGCTAATACATTGATGCTATTGCAATTGTATAGTGTGACTGGTCAGCTCCTTAAATATGCCGCCCTATGCAGCAACAACCAATCGTAACGCAGGAGCTTCCACCAATGATCGCTGAAGGGGGGCGGTTTCCCGGAGGCTGTGTCACGCCCCAGGGAGTTAACTAGGTGGTGAAACAACCTTACCGTACCTTATTTAGACACTGCTACCATCAGGTTGAAACCAACCTGTTTTAGAGCACTACTCTGAAACAGGTGCCGAAAGTGACGGGTGGCTACAACCTAGTTTACACGCCGCTACCTCGGGTTGATTTGACGGTGCAAGATACATTTGTCTCCGAAACCCGGTTGTTTCCAACCTTCTGTAGCGGCGTGTAAAGGTACCTTAATAGTACCTTTACACGCTGCTACTGGATGGTGGCAACAACCGGGTGCTTCACGTGCACGAGCACGCACAAACGGTTGCAAACGCTAATCGCACCACCTTGACACACCGCAACAAGGTGCGCTACGGTAGGTTACATCTATCTCTGGATACACCGCCGGGTGCCACAAGTTACCTTCTGTAGCTTACCTTACCACATTTACACGCCGCAATAACTAGGTAATATGGGCGGACCTGGTGCAGCAGGGACAACACATAGGCGTGCCACAATTGTGGATTACGAGAATTCCGTACGCTGATAGGACAAAGCAATGACATCATGATTGGGCATCCAGCGCAGGAGGCTGACTAATACATGACGCTCAAGCAATTGTGTATTGTGACTGGTCAGCTCCTTAAAGATGCCGCCCTATGCAGCGACTACCAATTGTAATGCAGGAGCTTCCACCAATGATCGCTGATGGGGGGTGGTATCCCGAAGCCTGTGTCACGCCCCAGGTACATACCAGGTACATATCATGGTTTAGAAACAACCCTTCTGTTCCTTCTTTACACGCCGATACAGGTCGCTACCATCGGTTGAGTAACCACCGGTTTTAGGGCAGTGTTCTGAAACAGGTGCCGCTACTGGCGGGTGGCTACAACCGTCTTCACACGCCGCTACCTCGGGTTGAATTGGCGGTGCAAGATACATTTCTCTCATGTACCCGGTTGTTGCCACCATCCAGTAGCGGCGTGTAAAGGTACCATAACTGTTAGTTAATGCAGACTGTAGGCTAACTATATGGTCTGTTCAATTGTGATTAATCAGTGTTATCTGTATTTGATAATTTGTGCAATATTTTCTGTACTGTATTGGGGGTGGGGAAAGAAAACCCCCTTTTATTTGCATATTCGCACAGCATATCTTAATGTGATCTTCCAGGTGTACTCCAACCCCACTGCGCTGCTGGTCCTGGGTATGCCCCCATTTCCCTTCTCCTTTTGGTTGGAATACTAATAATAAAAAACACTATTTGCACTTTAGGAAAAGGAGTTAATCGTTGTTTCTGTGTTTTTTTGTTTCTCCTCCCTTAGGCATGATTCCTATTCATGTGATTGATAGGTTGCAATTATATGTAATGAGAGTGTACCTATCCTCCTAGATTAAGGTGTTTAATCTTAATCACACAACGGTATTATGCCACATCCGTCAGCCAGATCAGTAACAATACCGATGCGGGAGCATCCAGTTGCATCAGGTGTGACATTTGCGGGGGAATACGGTTTTCTCCGTATCCCCACCACATTAAAAAAACGGTAGTGTGAAATCAGCCTCAGCTCCTAATTAACCAAGGAGCTCTGTTTCAAATGGTTTAGAGCAGTGTTTCTCAACTCCAGTGCTCAGGACCCACCATCATTTTCAGGATTTCCTTTGTAATAATAATATTTATTCATTTATATAGCGCTATTAATTCCACAGCGCTTTACATACATCAGTAATGCTTTCCCCATTGGGGCTCAGAATCTAAACATCCTATCAGTATGTCTTTGGAGTGTGGGAGGAAACACACGCAAACACGGGGAGAACATACAAATTCCTTAGGGCCATTCACACATTGCGTATTTTGCTGCATATTTTGTGTGTATCTGCTGCATATAAGCTGCAGATCTACACCAAATCTATAGCAGCGTGTTTTCCCTGCAAAGTCTGTGGGTTTTGCTAACTCAGGTCCCATATGGTGCCACTAAAATACGCTGCAGATATGCTGCGTATTTTAGTGTGGGAAAAATCTGCAGCATGTTAATTCTTGCTGTGGTAAATACACCAATCCCCCAACTCCTGCCACAGAAACAGGGCTTAGGCCCCATGATAATGTGTGTATTTGTCATAAAAATGTATTGTGAGCAGGTATAATCCACAATTGTGGCACGCCTATGTGTTGTCCCTGCTGCCTTTGTTCCGCCCATATTACCTTGTTATAGCGGCGTGTAAATGAGGTAAGGTGAGCTACAGAAGGTAACTTGTGGCACCCGGCGGTGTATCCAGAGATAGATGTAACCTACTGTAGCGCACCTTCTTGCGGCGTGTAAAGGTAGTGCGGGTACCGTTTTCAACCGTTTGTGCGTGCTCGTGCACGTGAAGCACCCGGTTGTTTCCACCATCCTGTATAGGCGTGTAAAGGTACCATTAGAGATAGCCAACTAGACAGTTGATAATACCTGATGGAGTTCACCTTACAGACATTGGCATAAATATATTTCCAACAGGTCTTTAGGAGGGTTCCCAAGCAGGCCCTCTATTGGTTGGGTGGTGGTTATAGCCCAGTCTAGTACTATCTGGCCAGCTCCTTGGACTCTAGTAAGAGAAAAAGGTGTGGTCACTAGAGTGAGTTTTCGCACTCAGAAGATGTCGACATAACACTTCGGACCCAGTGTTTTGAGCTATAGTGAATATTGTTACAATAATCGTTATTAGTAAGGCTTTGACCATTCTCCATCAAGCAAAAAAAAAAAAATGGTGTTGTGTCATTATTTGTCTTGACTGTCTGGAATGTACTGCAAGAATTAAGAAAAGTGTCCCAGACTGTTAAGTAGGCATCCTTTCCTGCAGCTTTGTAGTATACCTAAAACACCATAGCTATCAGGGGTGGGGGGGTAAGAGGATGCGGTCACCTTAGGCCCCACGCTCAGAAGGGCCCACCCGGAGCTACTAATATAGGTAATCTGTGCGGTAGAGCAGGGTGACATGATCATCATGCACTACCACTCTATTCTGTAGTCAGCGGGTCACATTATGCCTGCAGTCTATAGATCTATAGGATGATACAAAGACAGTACCAGTGTATGCACAGGACATCAGAGTTCAGGCACAGTTACATCATTGCGTTGTGCTTGGACTCTGAAATCCAGTAAATGCGCCTGTGCTTTGCAGGATGACTCGTTAGGATCCTGAATTAGGATAGCATATGATGTGTTTTATATTGATTATATTAATTTTATATTAATTATATTATATTAATTAAAACATGTGGGAACATCATACAGTACGGGGGCATCATGTGACACTGGGGGCATCAAAAGTATGGGGGCATCATGACTGTGAGGACATTATGTTACTGTGAAGGTGCCAAAAAGGAATGATGACCCCTCATACAATATAGGGACTACTGAGGGGCCTCCTTAAAGTGCAAGGGCCATTATATAGTGTGTATTTAATGGAGAACCCATTATAACATCTGGGGCCTGCTGTGGGGGCCAGCGTACAGTGTGGAGACCATTAATTCAGTTTGGGTGGCCATTTTACTGTGTGAGCTATACCTCTACTTCAGACTGGGTGTTTAGGGTATAGCATATATTGTTTGTTATCATAAATCATTATCAGTAGAGGCTGTGACCATTCTCACACCAAAAAAAATAATTCTAGAATGTCTTATGTCATTATTTTCATGGTGAATTGGGCAAAAGTGTTTATGATTGATATTTCGCGACAAGATTCAACCAACATGAATAAAGACTAAATACACATGAGGCAATAATATCTTGCAGAAAGGAAAAGATTTATTGATCACCACAAAACCCAGAGAAACACCTTGTGTCTTTGAATGTGAAGAGGCCTGTGAAAGGGCTGGATAGAGAAGTATATGGGGAAGATGAAGTATAAAACAGGCTGTATCACAAGACCATGACTGGGTTCTGTTCAGGCTTAACGGACTTTGGTAGTAGCTGTAGAAAGAAGGAGTCAGTGTTATTCTTTACTAATAAATATATTCACAGTTTATATTATTGGCCTAATCAATTGGGCATGATTCCACAATAGGGAATCATACTGACTATAGAGCCAAATGAGATAGCGATAAGCTCAGGTTGGTTCATCCATGTGGAGCTTGTCTATGAAAGGTCACGACCCAAGATTTCCCAGCAGAACATTGCCCAGATCTCTATGTTGCCTCTGACGGCTCGTGATCTTTCCTTAGTGTCAGGTAAGATACCCACATGGCCATTATAGACTGCTTCCAACCCACTGCTCACTTGCTGTTTAACATATTCCATCCCTTGATAGATGCCTTTCTCAAGGGATAATGTCATTCACCTTACCTGTCAGTGATTGTAATATTATGGCTGATTGATACATTGGCTATAAATGTAATGATACTTACATGTAGTGGAAGAGGTTGTGACTGTAGTTGATGTAGTCGATGAAGTTCTGGAAAACAGACATGTTGTTACTTTAATCTACCAGAAAAGGGTCAACCTGTTTTACCATATAATCAAATATATATATATATACACAATGTAAATATGGATTACATATATAATATTCACAGTGGTGCTATATGATGACTGGACATGTAATATTGGAGTTTCTCAGAAAAGTGTAGAAGGGAGATTTCCTTAGATAGCAAAATGCTTGAAGGAGATTGGTGATGGTCACAGATACAAGTGTGGGAAAGACCTACATTAACACAGGTTGGTGACATTACATATCCCCTCCAAGTGCCTTAAAATGCTCTAAAATGTGATATTGCTATAAATAAATCTCTATTTAGTAGTCTTCTGAAGACATGGCATGTACTCATCTTGCACTGACTTCTAACATGTCCCCCATTGTGTAAGCTTAAGGTACCAGTGGGATTAGTTGTCAATTTTGCCTAATTTATGTTGACATGGTGGCCAATATACAATAAAAAAATCAATGATTCGCTAATATTAGAAATGAATGTTTTCTTGTCCTCTCAGACTCACTTGGTGTCTTGTCCATCTAACAGTTCTCTGTATTTGGCAATCTCCTGTTCTAGACGTGTCTTGATATCCAGAAGCATCTTGTATTCACTGCTCTGGAGTTCCAGCTGGTTTCTGATGTCTTGAAGCTCACACTGGACCTTGGCTATAATTTCCTGGATTTGTGACAACTGTGCACAGTAGCGTCCTTCTGTTTCCGCCAAGGAGGACTCTAGAGCTGATTTCTTCAAATGACAAATATACTTCAATATTAGCATTGTTGGCAAAAAGGCGGCAATTCTATTAAAAAACAAATTTTCTTTCTGAGGTTTAGCTTAAATAAATGATAGAGTCAGTTACTTCCTCAGAATTAAATACTAACCTTCAACTCCCATAGTCTAGAGGTCCTAATGCAAATTAAATTAACCAACCTACTTTGGCAGAACCATCTGACTACTTAATATGTATGGTGGCCTACCAACTCTCCCAGAAAAGATGACAGAGTGAAGTATTAGCTAGGTGCAATTCAAAGGCCCAACTTTTTGTTTTCCAATCAATGTCAGAGCTATCTCACAGAGACTTAAGGTTTCCATACATATTAGAAAAAATGACCAAACTCACCTATTTCAGCAGGACCAATAAACCATATGATGTGAATGGGGGTCTCACATTGGAATGTCAATGGCCTATCTTTTTTGTTTTCAAAATCATATGAATACTTGGTCGAGTCAAATGCTGGTTAACAATTATCGCACTTATATGGCTAGCGTTATACTCCATTCCCCATTCTGCAACCTTTCACCATTGATTGAAATTCTCAATTCTCTGTATTTAGCTGAATATTGAGCAATAGGCTATATTCTTGAAGGCCCCCAACACACATTAGCTAGATCTTGGCAGAATTATTGTTTAGCTGACTGCTATCTCTCCCAACTCCTCTATACACAAGAACGCTCCTGCGTTGTCTATGTGAGAGCCACTACAAGACACATCTGTGAGAAGATTATTTCCCAATCCATCAAAAGGATTGACCTTTGAAACTCCAACACCCAGATCCTTCTCTCCCCTGATATCATGTGCTGGGGGAGAGTGGGAAGGCCCCATAAATATTTGACTGTCATCCAATCCAGCCAATATTGTGTGTGTGGGAAAAGCTTACTAGCGTCTGTTGCCAGACCAAAAAATATATTAGTATACTCTAGAACTAAATCATATAAATTACAACCCTATAAATATAAAAATATGCTAAAAAAAAACATAACTTTAAGGGTAAATTAGCACCAGTCAATAATATGAATGCAGTATTGTAAGGAAGTCAGAGATGTAGAGGGACAACAATACATCACAAAGCTATTTTAATCAGAAGACATGATAATTATACTTCAAATTTAGATGTCAAGTCTCTATCATAGTATCCCTGTCATCATTATATCCCTAGATTTTGGGGGGTCTGACTATAAAAATCTAGCACAATGGGACATTGACTAGTAATGGACACCTATTTGTGGGTTATTTCCTTCTCACTTAAATTATTCTGTGGCACTCCCCTATCTAACAGCTCCCCCTGAATCAACCGTATAGTATCGATTGTTTAAGAGTACAAAAATAAAAAAAAATTAACACTAACATTATCATAGGCTACTACAATATACTGTGATTGATGAACTTCAAATCCCATTGATGTTACTCACTATTGCAAAGAAGCACTAGCCAAAACTGGTTGGTAGATTATCTCACTAAAATTGGTTTTATACAAATTTTTTAAAGAATTTGTCTCATAAACAAAATTAAAATCATTTAGCGATAATAGGACCCCATAAAACACCACTACTGCGGGACTAGGATTCTCCTTCATGGTGCAAGGCTTGAAAGGAGATCTAACAAAAATCAAGAAGTGAACACAAAGTGGTGGTGGAAGACATGACACCTGTGCTGGCAGTTTGGTGGAGCAGGGCTTGATGAACGTATCATTTTCATTGGAACAGACTGTCGAACATTGCGATGAGTCCAGAGTTTGCACACTTCTTTAGTGAATTTTTATGGCTTTGCTCACTTACCATACTGAGTGAGACTGCAACTCTATCTCCAAACTCTGTAGTGTGTGTCTGCAGGTTTGTGATTTCAGATTTGGAAGTTTGGACCTCTTGACTTCCTGTAACAACCTGTACTTGTAGTTCCTTACTCTAAAACATGCAAAAACATAAAAAGAATTTTATTAGTGATCTGACAATCACTTATAGGATAAACATAAATACAGGAGATTACTATGAAGTATATGAAAACTCTAAAGTCACTGCCTGATAATAGCCTAAAACCAGAAATGAAACGTTTTATAGATTGTTCTCCAATTTACCTTAACTGACTTGAAAATGAAATTGTAATATAAATGTTTTAATATTCTTAAGGTTTTTCCTACAGGTAGATCATAATAAAAATCAATGTCACCTAATATCCATGGACATTGGACATTGTACACTAAACAAACTAGGTTGGTTTAACTCCAAACTCACCTGGGCCTGGAATCTTGTTTCAGCTTCTTGTTGGTATTTAGCAGCCATCTTCTCATATTCACCTCTCATATCACCCAGAATCTTGCTTAGATCAACACCAGGTGCAGCGTTCATCTCCACATTGACAGTTCCACTGACTTGGCCTTGCAATCCCTTCATCTCCTGTAAAATAGTTTAATAATTTTCTCAGGTTTCACAATTTGACCTTTTATGTTACATAATCTACATTGATCTATGTCTTGATATCTTACCTCCTCATGGTTCTTCTTCAGGTAGGCTAGTTCTTCAGTAAGGCTTTCAATCTGGCTCTCAAGGTCAGCCTTGGACAAGGTCAGCTCATCAAGGACCCTACGGAGGCCATTGATATCTGCCTCCACACTCTGGCGGAGAGCCAGCTCGTTCTCATACCTAAAAAGAAACATACATTGTACAGATTGAGTAAAGATACAACTATTTCTGAAGCATATCCATAAACTATTTGATCAAAATGTATATTAGATTTTTAATTATTTATTATTTAGATTTATACTTGAAATTGGTAGCTTTGTATTTATAACTACTAATAATCTTCATAATTGTAAGGCACTAGTCAGAATTTAAGTGATGAATTCGGAACACAAACCCTTACTCTACAGAGGTTGTGCCCAGCTTTGGAAGGTAACCAATTCGTCAAGATACTAACATTTTTATTGTTCAATATGACTTTATTATGGAGCGCCATAGGAGAACCTAATTCAAAAATGCCAATTAATGTACCACCAAGCTAAATACCACCAAACGGGATATAATCCACTTACTATTAGATCATAAAGCGTTCTAAAGGGCCAGTAATAAATACTCAATACTTACTTGATCTGAAGTCATCTGTGGTGAGTCTTGTGTTGTCGATGGCCAAGATCACTTTGTGATTATCAATTTGGCAGCGAGGATCTGTAGATTGTCATATAATAAGCATTTTGTAGTATATGCCACACATAAAGTAATATAGAGGTTACAAATGGAAGAAAGAGATTGCGACTTAATGTACGTATTTTATGGATTATGAAGGAAAATGTCTTACTTTCACCACACAAGTATAATATAACTCATACAGAATGGACTTTTATATGATTAATTTTTATTATTATTAGGACAACCAAGTAATTCATATTCCAAAACTGCATGCAATGGTAGGAGTAACTTTTTGTATAAAATATCCGTAGATATTTAAAAGCAAATAATGTCCTTAATAAACTCTTTGTTGGAGAGATTAAGTTTCCCGGAAGATAATATATCCAAAATGCCTGTAACTGCTATACTGTTTTACTGCCTACAGAAAATGAGTAATGGAATGTCACATAATCACCCTGATTTTGTTCTATGATGTATAGATAACCTGGACCCATGTATTATATTTCACATAATACAATTTTTATACCTATTTAAAAGTTTTTGCTATTATCAAGCAGCTATGTTTTTCACTATTCACCTAGCATCATAGGATACTTACTCTGGGTACAATTACTATCTACCCCACTTTGTTGGATGAGAATTCTGAATGCTATATACTTAAGTCATAACTAGATTTAGTTTTTACCCCAAGAGTGAGTTTGCAATCCTAGATCTCTTTCGAAATAACCTAGTCAAGGTAAAGTGGCTTGCTGATGCCACTTGATACCAATACTTGGGACACATTCCCCTCAAGACCAAGTAATGAATAGTTTTAGATAATTATTCATGTACAAGTTATATATTTTCACAACAAATTGTTGCAATGCCTTCCAAGGGTTATAGCCCCAGGTTCTGGATCTTAGGCCCAGGTAAAGGACAGCCTACTTATGGCTCTGCCAATATTTCCTATTGGACTCATAAAGTGACATCCTCTTTCTTATTGGTCATATAAACATTAGAAATCCTCCTCCTCTCCTCTTTCAAAGCAAGGGACAGACTGATTTAAAGATAACCAAACTCTTCAGGAGTGCTGGTATGGGGCTAACACAATGAAGGAGTCCATTTTAAGGCATATGGGAAAGCCTCTGGATATTGCACTTGACAAATCACATTATCACAATGCATGATGTCAAGGAGTAATTAATACAGCATGCCTAAAGGCACAGTTTCCCAACACACTCATTTGTACACGGTACATCATCTTGTTTGCCAAAATAGGCTCTGTTCCATCTTGTTGTCAACTAACTGCAGCTAATATCTAGGTGTTAACTTTTTTTTTTTACATTCCGGTAATATTAGCACTTGAACTTCATTGAGGGTTTATCAAATGATGCCTAAGATTTGAGCACCGATCAGCAGGCAAGAAAAAACGCAAGTGTCTTTAGAAGCTGATACAAGAACAAGTTTGTAGTTTTTATCCTTCAACATCTCGTAGAAATATAATTGTTTTGACTACATTATTAATAGAACATTGACACCTATTCATACCAGTGCTGAAAGTATTAGTAGCTTAGTTCATATTTTAAAAAAAATCATAATCTCCAAGCTTTTTTGTTTAAATAGTTTTCTGCTTTGCTGGAGATCACCTATAATCCTAACAAGATCTACAAAGATTAGATATTTAACGGAGAATTGGAAGGCCTACCTTAGCACGAAGATCTTCGATGGTCTTAAAGTATTGGCTGTAGTCTGCTTCCTTGCTAACAGGGCTCTGCTTATCATACCACTCCCGAATCCTCTTCTCGAGTTCTGCATTTGAATCTTCCAAGGCACGCACTTTGTCGAGATAGTTGGCCAAACGATCATTTAGGTTCTGCATAGTCATCTTTTCATTGCCAGAGAGAAGTCCCTCTCCAACCCCACCTCCTTGATTAAAGCCACCACCAAATCCAGATCCACCACCAAAACCAGCTCCACTACCAAAGCCGGCTCCACCACCATAGCCAGCTCCACCACCATAGCCAGCTCCACCACCATAGCCAGCTCCACCACCATAGCAGCTCCTGCTGCACCACCAAATCCAGCTCCACCACCAAAGCCACCATCAAAACCAGCACCTAAGTTGCCAGCACCAAAATCTCCAACCTGACAGAAACCTGCATTTCCACCAAAATTTCCACCATAATTTCCACCTGCCCCACTAGCAGCAAATTTAGAAAAGGAGACAGAATTCCTTGCACCAACTCCCCTTCCACCAGCTACAGACCCAGTTGATGCCCTATAAGAAGATGATGAATTATAAGCCATGTCTAAATAAAGTAGATGATCCCAAGTCAATGAGCTAGTGACTGACACAGCCTGTCTAGTACTGCAGGAGCATGCTGTGCACCCCACTAGTCTCCTTATAAATTCTTTTCAATGGGTGTCACCTTTCAGAACCTAATTATTATTCACTACGTATCTGCTAGGAGTGAAATACATGCCAATAATGAATTGATTGCACTCGAGTTTTTTTTGTCATTATTTTCCTTCTTGGATACAGTTGACATACAACTTTCACAGTCGATGTTTTTTTTTCTTTTGTTTATCTTCACAAACCTATAATTTAGTCTGGGAGTATGCCTACAGGTACATGTCACACAATGACATCTCGCTGAACTTTTCAGAGGGATCAATCCACCCACATCACTAATTCACCGGAGAGCAGGATAAGCTCTTACAATCTATAGAGTTACACATTTTTGCAGAATATATGATGTGTGCATTTTAGGGCAGATTTAGCTTTATTAAACATACACTATGGACATGAGTGAATTGCATTAATACATGTAGAAAAGCGGTCTATATTTGGCATTTGGCATCTCTATCAGTGAACCAGAATAGTTGCTCCTATCTCTATGGGACCAAGCATGTCTGATCGATGTCCACTGATATCAATAGATACCATGAAATGTCTCATTTCTCCTGCGGAGGTGCTTCAGCACAACATGATACCTGCAGATTACAGTTAAGCAATGGGGGGTGCCACTAAAAAACAAAGTGTCCAAACCAATCAACCTCCATTGGTCCCCTATACCACCCACATACTGTACATATGAAAGCAACCATTATTATGCCCAGACTTTTTATTTTTCATGAGAACAAAGCTGAAGAATTTGCCTAAATCCATCAAATACAATGACATCACTGAGAAATAAAATGAATGAAACAATAAGGAGTCAATGGATTTATCATGGATCAGTCATATAAATAAGGTCCTTTGTACCTCATGTGGTGTAACTGGTACTCCTATGTTTGATTTTTGGATTGTGATGAATAAGGTGGTCTATGTCTAGCAGACCACTATAATTAAAACAAGGAGAACATTTGTTTGCTGTACAGGGACACCTTATTGTCATTGTCCATATCTCCAATATGTTTCCGTTGGAGCTTTCTCTAAAGGCACTTCACACACACAGATATCCGAGTCCAATATCTGAACAGATCTCTGGTTGCAGTGAAATCATGGATACATTGCTCCATTTTGTGGCTGTGTACAACATGGAGCAATGTATCCATGATTTCACTGCAACCAGAGATCTGTTCAATATTGGACTCAGATATCTGTGTGTGTGAAGTGGCCTTCACATACATTAATATGCACCCACCGTGCTCCTCCCAAAAAATGTTCCCTTCCACATAGTATAAAGCCCCACAGCTCCCTCTACATCCATGCAGTGCCTTTTTTCACCTCGATATAGTGTTCCTTTACTTAATCAGTAAATTAAAAAAAAATGTACTATACTCAGCTTGCTGAATCACAATGATGTGAGGAGATGTGGCGCCCCTGTCTCTGGCCACCACAACATAGTATTGCTATCACATCATTTGTAATTTTTATGTCTAAGGATAATTGGAGCTCCCTCTGCTGGAAATCTGAAGAGAACACACACTTCCTGATCCCTTATAAAGAGACTGAGCACTTTTGGCATGTGACTCACTCCCTGGTGAGGGAGGGTTAGTTAGGGCATAGTAGGGCATAGTAGGTGAAAAAATAGTCCAGAGAGGAGGCAGCATGAGCTGCTCTGAAGGTAGAAGCTGCACCCAGGTTACCAGTCCCTAGGTCATCCGTGCTTACAGGACCTGGTGGCAGAACTGGAGACTGGTGGATTTTATGCCCACTAGCTGCTCAAGTGAAAGTTTCCAGGGTGTCAGTAGTATAGAGAGTCAGGAATCTGCTATAGGTACGGATGCGCACAGGACTCGCACTACCAACTATGGCAGGAGGTAACCCACTAAGAGGGAGTACTGAAGGTCTAAAGGCATTAGGAAACCTACAAACAAGGGATGTCAGCAGGATGGCCACATTACTCACACAGCAGAGCAGACAACAGTTCTCATTAGACTGGCCAGACCACATCTGCAAGGCGTTTGTATGTTCTCTTTCCGTGGGTTTCCTCCAGGTTCTCCATTTTTCCTTCCACACTCCAAAGACATAATGATAGGGAATTTAGATTGTAAGCCCCAATGGGGACAGTGATGTGTGTAAAGTGCTAAATGACACTAAGTAAATAAATATTATTATTATTATCATCACACTTCCTGTGAAGAGCCTCAGATATCATGGATGTAAGGTAGAGCGGGGAGGTAACATCCCTGCTCCACCATTTTATTCAACTATATCTGCGTCTTGAAAACATAGATGCTGTTGAAAGTGGGGCATGCCGGCCAACTACTGGGACAGCTCCCCAAATGCAGGACTGTTTCTCTTGATAACTGAGAGTTGTGAGCCATAACAGTGGGCTCCAATTGAGCTGCAGCCTATCAAGACATGCTGAAAGTTGCAACCACCTCTGGAGAGCCATTAGTTCCTTTGCTTTTATGCCATATGGATCTCTTTGCATAGTACACACAAATGGAAGAAGTTATTATGAGGGAACTTTCTTAAGTCACTTTATCTGGTGGCCATTAGTTGTGGCACATTTACCAAAGTGTTGCATGAGGTTTAATAGATGTGTCATATTTTAAGATAGTACACTTCCGTCTAGAAACATTACTCCTTTGAAGTGATTTTTGCGACTATTTTGGGGACTTTTTATGAATCATAATCTGTAAAACCAGCTAAAACTTTACTGACATAGGTAACGGAGTTCACTTTTGACAAGTAAAGAAGTACGCTTTGAAATCATAAGTCAAACATTTTCTAGCTAAAAATTTTGGATGACAAAATTTGCCACTAGTCGACAAACGAAAAGTGCAACAAAACCCTTCATACATGTCCCTCTGGCCAAGAGACAACTCCAGAAGAGCAAAACTCCTGATCCTTAATCAGCTAGAGTTGGATTATAAGAATGAATGATTCTTACAGTCTCTTCTTTGCCTCCTGGCTGTTACTAAGTGTCATAATCAGATAATTTCCTTCTTTCATCCCCTCTTACATTACATTCTTCATAAATTAGAGGATGCACATGGATAATGAGCAGGGAAAGCTCTGGTTTTCCTATTGAATAAAATATGGAAGAATTAACTATTGCGAGTCCTGTTCCCAGAATTGCCGGAATGTGTAGAGGCAATCATCAAAACAAGTGATCCTGTTAGATTACCTGCTTCTTACTCTGTTCACATCCAAAACTGCTTAGGTGCTTGCAACAGTTTTAAGATATTCTTTAGCAAGTCCTAAAATTTCATCAATCTATTTCCTATTCTGCCATCCAGAGGCAAATCTAGGTTTTGGTGCATCTGGGGCAAAATGTAATTTATTGCCCACCAAATTCAAAGCTTAAGTAGTTTATGCAGTTGTTAGGTGACCACTAATTCCTACACAATTTGCATATCTACAGTCACGTGCCCGCTAGCGGTAAAATCTACAGCATCAGCTTTATTGAGATAATGTGATCGTGTAAAAATTGTGACCAGCCCAGGGGTCTATCGGAACTCAAAAGGTGGTGTTACAAAGTATTAACTCAGGGGTCCGAAAAATATTGCACGCCCCACTTTTCAGTTTTTTATTTGTTAAAAAAGTTTCAAATATCCAATAAACTTCGCTCCATTTCACGATTGTGTCCCACTTGTTGTTGATTCTTCACAAATTTGAATTTCTATCCTTATGTTTGAAGCCTGAAATGTGGCAAAAGGTTGAACAGTTCAAGGGGGCCAAATACTTTCACAAGGTACCATATATATATATATATATATATATATATATATATATAGAGTAGACATACTTATATTGCATGAGGTCTCCACCCCAAGTCTGACACTCAAAGATTGTGTACCAACAGAAAGGAGGATGGTCTAGGTTTGATGGGCATCCAAGCCACCATCGTGTGTGAAACAAGAGGTATCTTACTGGCGTGACCACAAATGAATATGATGGGTGAGTCCACTGTAGCATAAAAAAACTAAAAAAAGTCACGACTAATTGAAAAAGGTTAAAATGATTAACACTAACACCTGAACTTGTTAGAAATTTATGGTTTAAAAACACTTTATGCATTTTGTCAATGAAGATAATGGTTGTTTGTATAGAAACTGTAACACAGGAGAAAAAACTGTATGAAGCAATTCTTACACATTGTTTCCCTAAAAAGGGTTATGAATTTTAGGGGCAAACAACTGGATCCTGAAAGGCTTAGGTGTTTTCATTAAATACCTGATCTTGCCTGATTTGAAAAAACAGCAAGTGTAAAACCAGCCTAACCTTGAACATGCAGAGCTAGCCATTGTGTTGTGCAACTTGTTTGCCATCCTTCATCAAGTGGCTAGAAGCCCGGGCACCTGAGGCTTTTGGTGATGACAAATTTTATTATTAACTGTATAGCAGTAGTTTTTGAACTCTCTACAGTTGTGTTATTAGGCTTCTGAGTGCTGTATTCCCGTATTTTTCTCTTTATAAGACGCATCGGATTATAAGACGCACCCCAAATTTGGTGAAAAAAAAGAGAAACAAAATAATTTTTAATGTTAAATGGGGTCCGTATTATAATACCATTGTCCGTCTAACAATCAGTATATATGTACCCCCATCATGCTATATATGTCCTCAATCCTGGTATCCTGGTATATATGCCCACCATCCTGGTATATATATATCCCTCATCCTGGCATATATGCCTCCCTGTCCTAGTATATATGTACCCCCATCCTGTATATATGTCCCCTTATATACCAGGAATGGGCATATATACAGTATATGTCTCCCTTCCTCTACATATGGTCCCCCATCTTGTATATATGCCCCATCCTGGTATATATGTCCCCTGTCATATATATGGTCCTTCATCCTGTATATATGCCCTGTTCTTGTATATATGTCCCCGATCCTGTATATATGGTTCCCCCACCCTGAATATATGGTCCCCATCCTGTGTATATGCCCCCATCCTGTATATATGTCCCCCATCCTATATATATATGGTCCTTCATACTTTGTACATGGCCCCCATCTCCCCCCCAAGATCCATCATGGCTTACCGAGGAGGGTGGCTGTGGCCTTGGAGCGGGGGTGCCGAAGGTAGGTTTTGGGAGGTGAGGGCACAGCTGCGGGACCGGAGCTGCACCGTGCAGTTGGCGCTGCTATGTTTTGTGTGCCTTGGCTGCATTTATTGATGCTGTGCAATTGGATTCTAGAGGTTATGACATCTAGAAAATGGCCACGGATCTCTATCCCCGGCCATTTTATAGAAGTCTCAATCTCTACCAACCAAGTCAGTGAATGCAGCCATGCACACAAAACATGGTGGTGCCCACCGCATGGCGCTGCCACTGCCCCGCCGTAATATGGTATATGGTTGTTCATTATTTCAGCTCTGTTTCATGACATTGTGTGGCACTGCTACTCGGGCAAATGACAGAGTTCTGTTCAGCAGGGATAAGTGGTTGCACTAATATTGTATGGCTTAATCTTTAGATATAGTTTGGTATGATCTTTTGTATATTTCATTAGAATAAATGGGGGATGGTGATAAAATGGCATTATCCAAGGCACGGCCAGTGCTGAAGGCATTCACTGTGCTCCAAGTATCTGCTTGACTTGATGCCCAATGACTTCACTTTATTTCTGTCATTTTATTTCTGAGTTAATGATCTTGGCTTCTTCATTGGGTGTGGGCATCCCATCAGCCCATCTTAACTCCAGGCTCACTGTGGTCAGACAGCTGTCAATGAGGCTATTGTTTTGCAAGTGTGTTCATTCTGAATGATATAATGGCTGCAGAACTTGCTGTGCAATGACAAATCTTATAGTCATAGTCAGTGATAGACTGATCCTAAGGGCATTGGGTTAATTCATGATGGTACAAGACATACAGGTAGGCTTATATGTCCATCAAAAACTAGCTGGTAATGACTCATTAGAGATGGAAAAGTAAAATTCAGTCAAGGAGCCAACAACACTCACTTTTGATGTAAGGCCAAACAGAACACAAACCCCAGGACATAGGAAATATTAACAAAACTCTTAATTGTCATCCGCAAATACCATCTACTACCATGGTCCCTTCTTTGAGATCTTGAAATAATATCTATTTCTACTAAACTGCAGGGAATTTAGACAAACCCCCTTTTGTCTCACTCAATCCACACATGCCACGTAATGGAATATTACTTACGGCATCCAAATCATCCGTCAAACCTTATTCCCACAGAGAAGAAAAAAAGGGGGAGCCAGCACAGTCAGAAAAAAATTTAAAAAATAAATTGTGTAAATACACATATTGTTTCCATACTGCACAGTGATGAGACATTTCGCAATAGATTAAATAATCCTTTGAGCCACTCTTCCACATCAAGGAATGTGTCAGATAGAGTGGTCCTATTCTATACATTTTTAATTTTTGCTGTGTCCTAAAACAGCAAAATATATATAAAATGGACCATATAAAGTGTGGCGCCCCGCAACGAGTGCGTCACAGGAGGGTATTGCAGCCATAGATGCAGCCGCAATATTCTCTGACACAGCAGTGATCCGGTTAACTTTGAGATCCAACCCTGCATGCATCACCTAGAACAGAGGGCCAGCCCAGGGTCCTGGTGGGCGGAGTGTTAGGGAAGTGTGTAGGGAGTACAGACAGTTAGTTAGAGTAGTCTGCAGAGTCTAGAGAAGAGAGAACTTGAACTTGGAGTAGGAGCGGGGGCCCTGCACCTCGTGCAGCCCCCGGGCCGTCACCGGTCGGGTGTCAGCACCTGAGGTCTTACCAACCGGGATCGGGCATCATCAACCAAGGGTTCCAAAATACCCCCGTGCCCAAAACCTCACAGCCGGTTCACTGGTACCGAAGCTGGCAGCAGTTCACCTCTGCTACGCGAACCAGAAGCGTGGAGGAGCAGCTTCACAGGAGCACCCCACCACCAGCCAACTTCCAGTCGTCTAAGCAGCGGTGTACCCACCGAGGGATCCAAGGCTCCCCAAAACATTCAAAACGTACATCTTGGATAGGGCATTGAAACAGCCTCCCCGTATCTGGTATTCCTGGGCGACAATGGCAAAACACTTAGCTAGAATGGAGGTTCCGCAGCGGCAGTAACGATTACCGAAACTACTCATAGGTGGCGTCACGAATAAATTAACCCCTTTAATCTGTTCCTACAAGACGTCTTCAACTTTTGATCTGCACTCCACCAGGCCCGGCTACCGTGACAAGGAGGAAGGAGCTACAGCCTGTCTAAACCGGAGTCCACGGGCTTACGGTGAGTCAGAGAATGGCGTCACGAACAGGATACGAGCAGGCCCGTTCCCTAACGGGTATAATGTGCTTAAAAATGACTTTAATGTCTACAATTTGGACTTTGTTCGTCCCTAAAAGAACTTTCCCGCCTTTTCACCGTGGGCCAAGATGGCGACCAAGATGGCATTCCCGCCATAAGGACCCGCCACGTGCAAGCCCAGGGGTGAGCCACCGCCCCTCATCGTGGGAGGGCTAAAGGCAAAGGCGCCAAACTCTTTGTCCGCCCTGATTGCTCGAATCAACCATGGGGGCGGACCCCAAAGACTTTTCCCACGATTGGACTACAAAAAGCCCACAGGAAATGGGAGTGTGGCAGACCTTTCTTCACCAGCTCTCTACCAGAACGGTTACCGGTTGAACGGGTGTGGTTCCCTCTAAGAAGAGAATGGCCAGCGAAAGACTCCAAGACCTAATGCGGGAGGTCGAGGCGGAGGCCAGAGCAGCCATAGGCCATCCGGGTCCGGGTTCTGCCCTTACCATTGACGGCAGCCCCGACTTTTGGCTAGAGGCTTTACAAGACCTCCGGGTGCGGTTACTTGAGACTGTGGAATGGACGATTCGCAGCTGGAGTGCGACCCTAGGCAGAAGACTCCATCATGTGATGCAGCAGAGCCGACCGGGTACAGCTACTCTCGGCCCAGACGACGTCGCCAGCTTCTCAACCGCCTCACCGTCGCCCACCACCTGTCCTGCTTCGTCACCGGAGCCCATAGACTGTATCATTCCAGTGGAGGCCACAGCTCAGCTCGTTCCAGCGGTTGAGACCGCAGCCGACCCCGTTCCTGAGCCGGAGCTTCCAATACGCTCCACCGAAGAACTCGACATATACCTGGTTCCACTTGCGGAACCTGCGACAAGTTTCCACACTACCGAGACTGTCGCCTGTTTCTCCCCTGATCCGGACGCCTCTTCTGCAATTACAGAGGCCTACCTGGTGACCGGGATCGAAACACCACTTCCCGCTGCTACAGAAGAAGAGGCAGGCAGCCTGGAAGCCCTGCAAGACGACCTCGAGGAGAACTTTGCAGCACAGCCACCCATCGACCCAGAGGATTCCATTCCATCATCTCCGTCAGCCGAGCAGCCCGACGTAGTCATCGAGGGAGAGATCGAGGATGATGACGACGAGACCTACAGCGCCGCTGAGGACCTCTACACCGGGTTCGCCTGGGGAGACACCAAGAATCCTTCTGCCGGGCGATCTGCTCGGGTACACTGGTCGGGTGCCGCCGCAGCAACATCTTCTCCAGTTCCGTTCAAGCGGGCTCTGCTCCAGACTGCCCACCAGACTCAAGCCGTTCAACAACCAGCACGCCGTAGTGACTGTAACCACACTCCGCACCACTCCTACGAAGAGGTACGTCGCATCCGAAGGGAGGAGTGGCACGCTCGGCTGCGCGCCAACATGCAGGCCCGCGCTGAAGCCCGCCTCCAACCTCCATTGCCTGATGAGTTCCGTAAAACCGGACGGGTGAGCACCTTTAACTTGTCCACCGGGTGGGGATTCGTAAGGGAGGAGGGTGTGAGTACTGAAGTGTTCGTGGGGCGCCGTGATGTGGAGTCGCACCTACCGCGAGGGCATCCTAACCGAGACTTATATAGAGGGGACATTGTAACCTATGAGCGATATGTATGCTGTGACGGGTGGTTCGCTATACGAGTCCGGAACCCTGCCCTCCATAAGTGACTTTGTTGATTGAACTTTCCGCCAAGAGACTTCTTCCTGTTTGCAAATAACACCGCGACTTGGCGGCCACAGCCTGAATTTTTACCTAAGGACAGCTGACCGCCCGCCGGGTCCGCGCAATGTGTTAACCTGTTTATTTTACTGCTTCACTTTTATGCAAGATAGTGACATGTCATTAATAAAAGTGCATTACCTGTTATAAAATATAAAAACCTCTGTAATGTGGGTAGTGTGACGCTTGGGGACAAGCGTATTAAACTAAGGGGGAGTGTGGCGCCCCGCAACGAGTGCGTCACAGGAGGGTATTGCAGCCATAGATGCAGCTGCAATATTCTCTGACACAGCAGTGATCCGGTTAACTTTGAGATCCAACCCTGCATTCATCACCTAGAACAGAGGGCCAACCCAGGGTCCTGGTGGGCGGAGTGTTAGGGAAGTGTGTAGGGAGTACAGACACTTAGTTAGTTAGAGTAGTCTGCAGAGTCTAGAGAAGAGAGAACTTGAACTTGGAGTAGGAGCGGGGGCCCTGCACCTCGTGCAGCCGCCGGGCCGTCACCGGTCGGGTGTCAGCACCTGAGGCCTTACCAAGCGGGATCGAGCATCATCAACCACGGGTTCCAAAATATCCCCGTGCCCAAAACCTCACAGCTGGTTCACTGGTACCGAAGCTGGCAGCAGTTCACCTCTGCTACGCGAACCAGAAGCGTGGAGGAGCAGCTTCACAGGAGCACCCCACCACTAGCCAACTTCCAGTCGTCTAACCAGCGGTGTACCCACCGAGGGATCCAAGGCTCCCCAAAACATCCATAACGTACATCTTGGATAGGGCATTGAAGCAGCCTCCCCGTACCCGATCTGGTATTCCTGGGCGACAATGGCAAAACACTTAGCTAGAATGGAGGAACACTTGCGGATCTCTAAGGGACACCATCACTGCTGAGTCCACCCGGTCCACTACCCGTAAACTGTATACCATGTACTGCCTGCTGGTTACAGTAAAGACCCGTTGCAGAGACTTTCTGTGTCCGTGCTTCCTTATGAACTGTCCGTCTGCACTACAAGGTAACCGCAGCTGCCGCACAACATCTTAAGCAGCTCCAGCCTCTGGGGATCATCGCTCAGCCTGTGGGGAGCATTCCATCTTGCTGCTATCCATCCCCCGGAGGTTCCGCAGCGGCGGTAACGATTACCGAAACTACTCATAGGTGGCGTCACGAATAAATTAACCCCTTTAATCTGTTCCTACAAGACGTCTTCAACTTTTGATCTGCACTCCACCGGGCCCGGCTACCGGCAGGCGAGGCCCACCCGTGACAAGGAGGAAGGAGCTACAGCCTGTCTAAACCGGAGTCCACGGGCTTACGGTGAGTCATAAAGCAATCACTCACCTTATGCATATCAGATCATGCTTCCAAGGTGTCTGGTTAGGTCAGTGAATAGAAGTCAACTGAGGCCCCCACACCTGCAGCCTACACCACAAATGTTTGGGCTATTTCACAGTTAACCCTCAACAGGCCACACCAGCACTCATGGATAGAAGCAAAGTTAGGTTCAGGTGAATGAAGCTAAATTAAACTTGGCCTAAGGGCAGAGTGTGATAACTGTGTGTGTGAACAGTTACTAAAATTACTACTGTCAATGCAGACGGAAACAGACAGAATCTGACGTGCACGGCAAAGTGGTGGTCAGCCACTAGACCATTCAAAGTGAAGAAAAAAAGGGGGAGCCAGCACAGTCAGAAAAAATTTTAAAAAATAAATTGTGTAAATACACATATTGTTTCCATACTGCACA
Source organism: Allobates femoralis (assembly GCA_033576535.1). Taxonomy (NCBI): domain Eukaryota; kingdom Metazoa; phylum Chordata; class Amphibia; order Anura; family Aromobatidae; genus Allobates; species Allobates femoralis. The sequence continues at coordinate 372,720,331 of JARQOC010000006.1, read as the reverse complement.
GTGATGAGACATTTCGCAAAAGATTAGATACCTTGGAAGCATGGTCTGATATGCATAAGGTGAGTGATTACTTTATATGGTCCATTTTATATGCATTTTGCTGTTTTAGGACATTTAGGAAAAATTTATAGAATAGGACCACACTATCTGAGACATTCCTTGACGTGGAAGAGTGGCTCAAAGGATTATTTAATCTTTTGCGAAATGTCTCATTACTGTGCAGTATGGAAGCATTATGTGTATTTACACAATTTATTTTTAAAAAAATTTTTTCTGACTGTGCTGGCTCCTCCTTTTTCTTATTCCCACAGACCATGAATGATGATTTGTGGAAGTTCTTACTGAAATATTTTTATGTCAGGTGTCACAATATATGGACAGGCATAAAAATAGAGAAAAATAAAAGGGGCTAACACTGCGCTGCCATCAAAATATTCTCTACACATTTCAGGGAAAAATCATGTCCCCTTCTTCAAGAGTAAAATCACCAATGTGTGGACTAAACATCTAAATATCTAAATAATATGAGTCCGGACATAGCGTCATGGTGAATTGATATATTAGCAAGTACAAGGGATATTGGAATACAAAAGCAACCTCGGAGGCAGAGGCATAGCTAGAGTTTCAGCTAAGAGAAGGTGCAAAACATCCGAGTGGGCCCCTAACTGGTAACCCTGATTACAGCTATGGTGGAGTAGCCTAATGGTGGGTATAGGGAAACCTTAGCAGATGACCATACTGTTACTGGAAATAAATCTCTGCAAAAAAAGCCAACAATTATATTACTGCCATACAGTGACCAAATAGTGGTAGATAACAGTCCTGTAGAACATGTAAGAGATTACAGTACACACATATATATATATATATATATATATATATATATACAGTGCCTACAAGTAGTCTTCAACCCCCTGCAGATTTAGCTGGTTGACACATGCGGAATTAACTTGGCATTGTGACATTTGGACTGTAGATCAGCCTGGAAGTGGGAAATGCACTGCAGCCAAAAAGATTTTTTTTTTTTTTTTTTTTAATTTTTTTAAAGCGTTAAAAGTTAATTCAGAGGGTCATTTATGATTCAACCCCTCAAACCACCAGCATTCTGTTTGGTCCCCCTAAAGTATTAAGAAGTAGTTCAGGCACAAATAACAATGAGCTTCACATGTGTGGATTAATTATCTCTTTTGCCAGCCTTTTCTGACTATTTAAGACCCTCCCCAAACTTGTGAACAACACTCATACATGGTCAACATGGGAAAGACAAAGGAGCATTCCAAGGCCATCAGAGACAAGATCGTGGAGGGTCACAAGGCTGGCAAGGGGTACAAAACCCTTTCCAAGGAGTTGGGCCTACCTGTCTCCACTGTTGGGAGCATCATCCGGAAGTGGAAGGCTTATGGAACTACTGTTAGCCTTCCACGGCCTGGACAGCCTTTGAAAGTTTCCTCCCGTGCCGAGGCCAGGCTTGTCCGAAGAGTCAAGGCTAACCCAAGGACAACAAGGAAGGAGCTCTGGGAAGATCTCATGGCAGTGGGGACATTGGTTTCAGTCAATACCATAAGTAACGTACTCCACCGCAATGGTCTCCGTTCCAGACGAGCCCGTAAGGTACCTTTACTTTCAAAGCGTCATGTCAAGGCTCGTCTACAGTTTGCGCATGATCACTTGGAGGACTCTGAGACAGACTGGTTCAAGGTTCTATGGTCTGATGAGACCAAGATCGAGATCTTTGGTGCCAACCACACACGTGACGTTTGGAAACTGAATGGCACTGCATACAACCCAGAGAATACCATCCCTACAGTCAAGCATGGTGGTGGCAGCATCATGCTGTGGGGCTGTTTCTCAGCCAAGGGGCCTGGCCATCTGGTCCGCATTGATGGGAAGATGGATAGCACGGCCTACCTGGAGATTTTGGCCAAGAACCTCCGCTCCTCCATCAAGGATCTTAAGATGGGTCATAATTTCATCTTCCAACAAGACAACGACCCAAAGCACACAGCCAAGAAAACCAAGGCCTGGTTCAAGAGGGAAAAAATCAAGGTGTTGGAGTGGCCTAGTCAGTCTCCTGACCTTAACCCAATTGAAAACTTGTGGAAGGAGCTCAAGATTAAAGTCCACATGAGACACCCAAAGAACCTAGATAACTTGGAGAAGATCTGCATGGAGGAGTGGGCCAAGATAACTCCAGAGACCTGTGCCGGCCTGATCAGGTCTTATTAAAGACGATTATTAGCTGTAATTGCAAACAAGGGTTATTCCACAAAATATTAAACCTAGGGGTTGAATAATAATTGACCCACACTTTTATGTTTAAAATTTATTAAAATTCAACTGAGCAACATAACTTTTTGGTTTGTAAGATTTATGCTTCTGTTAATAAATCCTACTGTCGTTTGCAGTTTGAAGGTTCTAACTTATTTGCATCTTATCAAACCACCTAAATCAGCAGGGGGTTGAATACTACTTGTAGGCACTGTATATATATATAGTGACTTACAGGTGACGTTCTTTTTTGTGGAGTTGTTTACTTTTCCCATCTTTTTCATCTGACCCAGACCGACACAAGTATTTATCCAGCCACGATTCATGTACATAGATTACAACAAAGACACATCTGACTTCTCACATTTCCCCTATACACTTCATGGTGGGCCAAAAACTCCCCTATACACAGTACGATGGGCCCACTGCTCCCACAAAAAACTGTATAATTATCCCACACTTTATAATGGCCCCAACAGTATCCCTCAAACTGCATAATGACCCCTAGGTTACCACCCACACTGAATAATGCCTTCGACATTAGCTCCCACACTGTAAAATGTCCCCTTCCTCTTTGAAGACCTCTCCCGAATGTCCCTACAATGTATGAGTAGTACCCAAAGGCTGGGGTCACACATTGCAATCACTTTTTTCCACTGGTTTCAATAACAGATCCGTTATTTTAAGGCTGGTTTTTGTGACTCCTGTGCAGTTATGTGTTTTTTGGACTATGCCATTGTTTGGCAAGAAATGCTAGCAAAAACGAATGGTGCCATTTTTTAACAGATCCGTTTCCCATAGGGTCTCATGTTAAAAAAACAGATCCGCTTTTTTACTGCACCACAAAAATGCTGTAAGCAGCATTTTTTGGGTCCTGTAAAAAAACCCTTAGCAGAGCAGTCACACTTGAGTCTAGGATCCGTTAACAGCATCAGTTTTTGGACTTAGAATTCTAAAGTTGAAAAACTGATGCAAATAACAGATCCAGGGCTTATGTGTGACCCCAGGCAAACTGTTTAATACCCCTTTCATTGGCTCCTAAACTGTTTATTGGCCTCACATTAGCTCCTAAATTTTATAATGACCCCACATACCGTATATACTCGCATATAAGCCGACTTTTTCAGCCCAAAAATTGGGCTGAAAAGTACCCCCCTCGGCTTATACGCGAGTCAGTGACGGTATACAGCGGTATACAGCAGCCCCAGCAACCCCAGTAATCCAGGGCCCCCCCAGCCTTGCTCCGGTCACCTGTAAAGCAAAATATACTTATCACTGTCCCGCTGTCCGCGCCCGCCGCTGCCGACATCCGCAATCCTCCATCTTCATGCGTCTTCTTCCTGTTTCCTGTGTTCGTCGCAGGCAATGACGTCATTGCCGGTGCCGAACACAGGAAACAGGAAGAAGACGCATGAAGATGGAGGATCGCGGATGTCGGCAGCGGCGGGCGCGGACAGCGGGACAGTGATAAGTATATTTTGCTTTACAGGTGACCGGAGCAAGGCTGGGGGGGCCCTGGATTACTGGGGATGCTGTATACTACCACTGGGGTTGCTATACACTACCACTGGAGCCGCTATATACTACCACTGGGGCTGTATATACCTCTGGGGCCCTGTATACTACTACTGGGGCTGTATATACCACTGGGGCTGTATATACTACCACTGGGGCTGTATATACCACTGGGGCTGTATATACTGCTGGGGCCCTGTATACTACCACTGGGGCTGTATATACCACTGGGGCTGTATATACTACCACTGGGGCTGTATATACCACTGGGGCTGTATATACTGCTGGGGCCCTGTATACTACCACTGGGGCTGTATATACCACTGGGGCTGTATATACTACTAGGGCTGCGTCTATACTACCACTGGGGCTGTATATACCACTGGGGCTGTATATACTACTAGGGCTGCGTCTATACTACCACTGGGGCTGTATATACCACTGGGGCTGTATATACTACTGGGGCTGCGTGTATACTACCACTGGGGCTGTATATACCACTGGGGCTGCGTGTATACTACCACTGGGGCTGCTGTATATACCTCTGGGACTGCTGTATACCACACTGCTGGGGGCTATATACTTGTGCTAGGGTCCACCCTCGGCTTATACACGAGTCAATAGATTTTCCCAGGTTTTGGGGGCAAAAGTAGGGGAGCCGGCTTATACACGGGTCGGCTTATACACGAGTATATACGGTAAGTTCCAAACTCTATAATGGCTCAACATTGGTTCCAAATTCTATAATAGTCCCCACATGAGCCTCAAACTGCACAATCACCCCTACATTAACCCTCAAACTGTATAATGAACCATATATTAGCCCACTAACTAAGTAATATCCCATGTATTATTTCTCAAATAATATAACAGCCTCACATTAGCCCCCAAACTGTATAATGGCCCCTGCATTGACCCTCAAACTGTGAAATGGTCCCTATATTAATCCCCAAACTGTATAATAGTCCCTTTATTTATTCTCAAACTGTTTAATGACCCCCACATTTTTTTAAGGGCCTAAACATAGGTATTATTATTATCATGATCATTTATTAATATAGTGCTATTTTTTCCATGGCTCTTTACATGTGAAAATGGGCATGACACGCTCACTCCAGGGTTGGGGGTATTCAGTGACCGGGCAGCTTGTTGGTCTTCACTTCTCGGTTCTTTTCACGGGGACAGATGGGGGTCCCGTGACCCTGGTGGTGTCATTTTAATAAACTGGGGGTGGATGGCAGTGATGACTAGGGAAAGGGATATTCGTGACGTCACCTGTGGTATGCGGCCAGGGTGGTCGCTGCTGCTTCAGAACCTCTGGGGAAGGTGACTGGCAGCTTGAATGGTTTCGCTCCCTGCAGGTGGAGCGCAGTCCCCAGGGCAGCAGGGGGTGGAGTAGTCAGTTTGCACCTTGGCAGGTGTTAGTTAGGTCATCAGTACCCCAATGTTTCATGCGGCCTCTGCAGCCGGTGGTCGCCGCTAAAGAAAGTCTCACACACCACAGATGGAGTTCTGTTACTTTTACTCAGTTGTTTCAGCATGACTGCCGGGTACTTCCCTTGCCAACCTCTGGTTCAGCATTGCTTCCAGAACCAGGTTAGTGCAGTCAAGCCTCAGTTGGTGTCCCTTCCTCTCTCACTAGGTGTTTCTCTCTCTGGTGGTCCCTTCATGCTACAAGCTAGTCTCACCGCTCCTCATGTAGCACCTCTGCAGCACAGAGTTCAGGTACTGACAGCCACGAGTTCTTATTTGTACCCGCTCCCGGGGCACTGCTCTCTAGTTCAGCCGCCTTCTCCAAGTTGTGTTGGGTGTTCAGCTAGTTAGAAGCTTGGGGTCTCTGGTTCAACGGTTCAGGCATGAAGCATCTGCACCATGTTCAAGGCCGGGTCCCTTTGTGGTCCACCAGCCCCTCTGTCTCCCCAGATACAGGCGTACAGGGATCTATGTTTCATTCCGTACCCCTAGAGCTCCTTTCCTCTCCTCTTCTACACCTGTCCGTCTATCCCTCCCGGGGTGAGCGTGGTCATGCTCCAGCCCACTGAGTTGGTACCACACCCCACTACACTCCCGACCTCCATTCCTTTCTCAATGGACTCTCCTCTACTCTCCTTCTGTTCTCCTCCTGCACTTTACTTTTCAACTCTACACTTTCCCTCCCAGCTACGCTTGGGTCCTCCCTCTGGGTCCACCCACCGTCCCGGGGTTCTAAGTGTTGTGTGTGTGTGAAGCTCCACTGCACCAGCCCAGTACCTGGAGACCAGAGGCACAATGCTCCCTCTAAAGGAGGAGTGCAGTACCTCTGGTGGCGGCCTACCTGGTGGGGCGCCAGATAGAAAAGTACAATAAATATCAACACTACAAGACACACAGGTACAGGAGGAGAGAGGATCCTGCCTGCGAGGACTCACAGTATACAAGGGATGGGTGGGGATACAGTAGGAGAGGGTAGAGCTGATTGTGCGGCGGTTTATTGGACTGAGGCACACTGCAGGTTGTATGCTTGCTGGAAGAAGTGAGTCTTCATGTTCCATTCAAAGGTTTCCACAGTAGACAAGAGTCTGGTGTGTTGGTGGAGTGTGTTCCAGAGTATGGGGGATGTATGAGAGATAATGAGGTCATGCACGAGTGTTTTTGCAGTTTCTTCATTAAGGAATGTATGGCCCCGGAAAATATTTTTGAGTTGCAGTGGGAAGTAGTTGGCAAGGGCTTGGATATGTGGCTTTATAGAGAGGGCAGAATTGATGATTACCCCAAGGCACTGAGCATGTGAGACTGGGGCGAGAGAGCAGCCATTGACTTTGATGGTTAGGTCTGGTAGGGTTGATAGTCTGGCCCTGGACTGGGATCCCTGGCTAGCCCTATACCCAGAGGTACCTCAGATGATGAGGAGGTCTGGGCCACCACCTTTTCCCTCAACTTCTTAACCAGCCCTGTGTTACTCCCTCTTAACTCCCAGATGGGGGTAAGATGATGAATTTTGTTTTGTTCATGTTAAGACAGAAATTGAGAAGAAAATAAAGATGAAATAGCGGAGAAGGAGGACAGAGTAGTGTTGCTTGTTTTTGGTGGTTAGTAGGTCATTAGTGACTTTAGTTAGGGCAGTTTTAGTTGAATGATGCCAGATTGTAACCAGTCAAAGAGGGAGCATGAGGAGAGGTCAGAGATTAATTCAAGATTGGCATGCTGTTCCAGTAGTTTTGATGCATAAGGGAAAAGTGATATGGAGCAATGGCTAGACACAGAGGATGGGTCGAGGGAGGGCTTTTTGAGGATGGGCTTGATGGAGGCATGTTTAAAGGATGAGAGGAAGACACCAGTTGTTAGTGATAGGTTGAAGAGATGACTTAGGGTTGGGATGAAAACTGTGGTGAGTTTGGGGAAGAGGTTGGATAGCAGCAGGTCAAGCGTGCAGGTGGTCAGATTTGATCTTGACAGAAGAGAGGAGAGCTGATTTTCTGTCATGGTGGAGAAGTTGGTTTTGGAAGAAGAGGGCTGAATAGTTATAAGTAGGGGCTGTGGGGAGTGTGGGCCAAAGCTTTCTCAGATGTTATCAATCTTCTCCTTGAAGAAACAGGCAAAGACTTCAGCTGAGATGAGAGCGAGAAGGTGCTGTGTGATGGCCAAGAGAATTGCAAGTGTTGAATAGCTGTTTAGGGTTGTGAGACAGGAAGGATATGAGAGATGAGAAGAAGGTTTGTTTTGCGGCAGTGAGTGTGGACATGAAGTTGGTGAGGGACTGCTTGCATGCAGGGAAATGCTAGATGGAATGGGATCTCTTCCATCTCCACTCAACGACCCTGGAAGCCCGTCTTAGTTCTTTGGTCAGGCTTGTGTGCCAGGGTTGCCTGTTGATTGTGAGAGTTTTGCTATGCATGAGGGGGGCAGCCAAATTGAGAGCTATAGTTATTGTAGTGTTATATAAAGTGGCAGCATCTTATTGTGTAAGGATGCTATGCCTGTTAGAGGGAGAAAGGACTCAGATAGTGAATGTAAATCAAGGTGTTTGAGTGATGAGTGAGTTTCTGAAGTGAGGGTTGCATAGTAGCTAGAAGAGGAGATGGAAGATAATGTAAGTAGGTTGTGGTCAGACAAGGGGAGGGGTGAGTTTGAGAGGTTAAATAGGGAACAAAGGTGGATGAATATAAGGTCCTGCGTATGGCCACCTTTGTGAGTGGCTGAGGGGGACCATTGATCAAGGCCAAAAGAAGAAGTTAGTGATAAAGCTTACAGAGAGTTGAGTGGGAAGTGTTAATGGGGGTCTTGAAGTCAGCCATGATAATAGTGGGGATGTAAACGTATAGGAAATTAAGTAACCAGGTGGTGAATTGGTAAAGAAAAGTGGTGGCTGGCCTTGGAGGGGTTGGGGCGGGAAATGAGAGCCAACTGGAGTTTCCCAAAAGAGGGAAGAGTAACGGAGGGTGGCAGTGGATGTAGGGTAAAGAAGTAGTTGTCAGGCAGGAGCAAGCCAACTCCTCTACCATGCTTTTCGCTGGGGCAAAGGTTGTGAGAAAGATGGAATCCACCATAAGAAAGTGCAGAAGGAGAGGCTGTGTCAGGTGTGGTGAACAAGGTTTCAATGATGCAAAGGAAGGAGAGTTTGTTAGTGATGAAGAGGTCATGGATGTATGAACATTTGTTGCAGACTGAGGCTGCTTTCACATAACGATTTTCGGTCATCCGATTGTATCCGTTTCAAAATGGATACAATTGTATCCGAAATCGGACCCCATGTTCACCTATGGGAATCGGATGGGATCGGATGTGCCACTATTGGCATCCGATTTTGGCACCATCCGATCCCATCCGATTTAATCACGGGCACAAAATCGTAGCCTGCTATGATTTTGTGTCCGTGACTCACATCGGACAGCCTCGGATCACTGCTGATCCGAGGCTGATCCTAGTGTCCACAGCATGGGAGCCTATGGACATCGCATCTGAGTTCACCTCGGATCCGATGTCGGCTCTGTATCCCGTGTCTTTCCCTGCTTCTTCTCCTCCATCTTCTGCCCTCTCCTATTCTATATGCTGTGCCCCCGCTATTCTTTGCTGTGCCCCCGCTATTCTATCCTCATCTATCCCTATCCTGTCCCCTGTCCTCTTCCTGTGTGTAAAAAAATAAAAAAACCTCCTCCCGGAGGATACATCACCTCTCACCGACTCCAACGCTGCAGCACCATCAGGGCAGACGAGCCTGTGATGATTTAAGAGACCCGGTCAGCTGACGAGTCATGTGACCGTATCTGTGACATCATCACAGGTCCTTTAGTCCTGATGGTGCTGCAGCGTTGGAGCCGGTGAGAGGTGATGTATCCTCCGGGAGGAGGTTTTTTTTATTTTTTTACACACAGGAAGAGGACAGGGGACAGGATAGGGATAGAGGAGGATAGAATAGCGGGGGCACAGCAAAGAATAGCGGGGGCACAGAATAGCATAGGAGAGGGAAGAAGATGGAGGAGGCAGGAGTAGGGAGAGACAGGGGACCGCAGGATCCACACGGATCCTGCAGATCGGATGGCTATTTGCCATCCGATTGCAGGGATCCGTGTGGATCCGTGCCTGTCCGTGGGATCCCTCTTCAAAGTCGGATCCCACGGACAGGCACAAAAACGTTATGTGAAACCAGCCTGAGTGAGCACTCCATAATGCTCTAGGTAGAGTGACTGAGAAAGCAGGGGCTGAATGAATGGGTATAGGGTTGTTAGGGTTGCAAACATTTATGATAGATCGTGGGTGGGAGTTAGAAATAACTGTGGGGATGTAATGAGGAGGGCTAAGGCTGGCTTCAGACTTGCAGATGCATCTGCAGCGTTTTGCAGATGCATCTGCAAGCATCTGCATGCAGACCGCGGCCCCTATGTTTATAATGGAGCGCACGGCGGTCTGCAGATGCTTGCAGACCGCCGTGCGCTCTCATTGCCCACCATTAGTGATCTGTGCGAGATGTTGCGTCCCTGGTGCGGGCGGGAGTGTGTGATTTGTGCGCAGGCATCCGCGTGCGCACAGATCACTAATGGCGGGCAATGAGAGCGCACGGCGGTCAGCAAGCATCTGCAGACCGCCGTGTGCTCCATTATAAACATAGGGGCCGCAGTCTTCATGCAGATGCTTGCAGATGCATCTGCAAAACGCTGCAGATGCATCTGCAAGTCTGAAGGCAGCCTAAGATTTGGGGATATGTCCCCAGTAATGAGAAGCAGAGAGAGCATTTGAAGGTGGGATGAAGATAGGACAGGAGGTGGCTGTGTGTGTCTGGAGACAAAGGTTTGTATGTGGAGGAACATTTCTGAGTATCAGGTGAGATGGGTGGGGAGGATGGAGGGAGAGATAACCAGTTCATTACCAGGTGAAGGAATTAGAGGAGTTAGTAGGAAATACAGTAGTACAGGGGTGAAAGTGAAAAAAAACCAAACACTGTTTACAGTGCATAAGTATCCAGATACTTTCAGGTCCCTTCCGGTCTAAACCTGGTCTAATTAATTGTAGCACACTTCAAATGAGTGCACTGACCAGACTTTTGAGTCACAATACAGTGTATATAACAAACAAAAGCAATCAGGTGTGGAGCTCGGCAAGGGGCCTGGAACTCCCCTGGATTGACTATACAATCAATGGAACCAGATGTAGAAAAAAATGCAGGGTAAAGAAAGGGTCATAAAAAAGAAAGTGCAGGTAGTGGTAGTGAGAAGTTACAAGTAGAATAGTAATTATATATCAAGAACAAAGGGGGTCAGACAATGGGAAAGTTGGGTGTAAGTAATGAAATACCAATATGGGAAATGCAGGAGACACGGGAAGAATTAAATGCAAGGCAGAGCTGGATGAGATTGATTTCACACCATTATGGGATCCACATACATCTGCAATGGTATCTACAATGTGTGAGGGCCTCCCACACACTGTTTCAGCCAACCCCCCCCATACACACACACCGCTTGTTGGTCCAGCATTGTTTTTTTTATGCCCCCAGAGTCCACCACAAGTTTGAACCAAAATAAAAAACATCATATAGTCACCTAATCCAGGATCCTGATGAGTCTAGTGGCTAAGCATCATGCTGTCATAGCTGTCATTGGGCCAATGCAAGCACAGGACATCAGAGTCTTGGTGCAATGATGTCACTGCACCGGGACTCAGACATACAGTGTGTGTTCCAGCACCTCGTCTACTGTATCGCCCTACCATTCTATAGATCGCAGGCTAAAAGGTGCATCTGTAGTGTGGAGAGCAGCAGTGTCTCTGCTATTCCATACAGCTAGACTATAAGTACACACACCAGTATGGTTGAGAGCAGCGGCAGCTCCGTGTGGGCCCCTCTGAATGTGGGGCCTGGGGTGGCGGCCCACTCTGCCCCACCAGTAGCTACACTGCTGTTTTGAGGTCATTATTTAAATTAGACTCATCCTTGTTACATACAAGTGCAGGACTCATCTCCATATGAACCAAGGTTGGAGGGAACTAGATCTCTGCTGTCCACTCAAATGTTTGTGTCCTTCCCTTTGTCCCTTCCCATCTATCAGTTGAACTTGATAGATACTTACCTTTTTTTCAATTGTATTAACTAAGTAACTATACAGTATGTAAGTGCTTGTTCCATTATGGTATAAGCTACAATAATCGAATTTTAACATAAAGTACTAGGTAAGCCTGGGGGTGAAATGGATGGCAGTGTTGTCTTGTAGCATTGGAATCCCTTGTAAGGAGTTTAGCTGTTCTCCCTGTGTTGTGTGTTCCTCTGACATTCCAAAAACAGATTTCCACGACCCCAAACCGCCCAAGCAAGGGACCCCATGCAATGAAAACACCACACCAATAGACATTAAACAACTTGCTTTAGCAGTATTATAAGGGGGAAGGGGAGTCACAAATAGGTGGGAACAAAATCAAATCATTGCAATGGGGGGTTAATCCCAGCCTAACCAATACAGGGCAACGGTTGGTCAAATAGTTTCGAAGTGCCCCGCATACTGATCGGTTTGACTTTGGAATTTAAATTGTGACCCCTAATGAGGACAAAGAGCGATAAACTCAGTACAGTTCTGGTGGAATATGCTAAGGCCATATAAATGCCATTGTTCCGATATCTAAATTATAGTGCTTGACCTTTGCATCTAACCTATTCTACAGTGTAATGCTATTTGGAGCCACCGTCTCCTCATCTTGTCTACCAAAAGTTTCTGAGATGCCTTGCAATGATGGAATACCATTCCCATCAGATGCTTACTGCATGTCTGCTGTGATCTTCATCTCGTCTTGTAAAATAACTATCAGTTTGATTTCAACTTGGTACATTATCAAAATAAACAGTAGCTCTAAGAATGACGAGGCCTCTCAGAATGGAAATTCTGCTATACAATAGGGCTGAGTTTACCCTGAAGCTCTCTTTCACCCAACTCATGTTCCCATGTTAAGGAAGATTTGACAGGCATTAGCAGAACTGAAGACAAAAAGGGAGAGGTTCTCCACAGGTGTGTGTTTGGCAGCTGGAGGAGTATTAATCATGTTGCATCAACCTCAAGGAATTTCTACACCCAAAACTCTGATTTTCTTTAATAGAATCTCAGTTTGGTTCCCTTGAGACCCTTTTTTTGCTATATTAGTCTTATTCTCCTTACTGCCAAGTTGATGTGATGTGGTCATACTGTCAAATACAGTTGCACCCATTTACCAGGCATATGCGATTTAATATCTACAAAGATGGATGCCCCTACTTGAAGGTAGAGGTACCCACTCAGACCTCATATCTGGTAGCTAGCAGTGCAATCTTACCCTTCTCATAGTTCCATTATTCCCTTAGAGGAGGTGTACTAAAGCTACTGATAGTCGGGTATTACACCCCGATTACCAGGTAGTTGTAATCACAACAACTATTAGAGGCTGGACTTTCGGTCAGGAAACTCGCATACTGCATTGACGGGAACAATCCAGGAGATTCAGTGTTTGCACATATAGAATCTAAAGCAATATTCGCTTGAGTAGTCCACTAATTGCTATAGAAAGGATTCATAGGGAGACACTCTGTAATCAAACGATCTAAGAGAATGTCTCTATCACCCTCCAGGTATCTTTCTTACAAGAGTATACATAGATACTGTATAAGGGGGACACATGGTAAGGATTAAAATGGGATTTATTTTTAGAGGTGTTTGACACTATCATAATACACACATTTGAGATAGACGGATATTTTACCCCATGTCCTTTTTATAATCAGTATGTTCTTTCTTGTTTACTGGACATGTAGAGAAATGATTATTGCATTTGAATAAGTACCATAAGGTTGCTTTAACATTATCGTTTTCAGCCATTTGCAGCAGATCCGGCAGCTTTTCCGCATCTGCAGCATAATGGATAACTTGCGGCAAGCCCTATTTATTCCCTATGGGATTTGCAGTCATGTGCGCAAGCAAGTGCAGTTTTTCTGGCAAATCCGGCACTTGGGCAGAGCAAAATAGCACTACTAGCAGCGTTTTTTTACTCGCCGCAAGTGCCAAACCGCACTTGCCGCACATGACCGCAAGTCCCAAAGGGAATGAATGGACTAGCCGCAAGTGTCCTAGTAAGGCTGCAGAACTGCTTGATCTGCCGCACAATTCAAAAATCACTGATGTGAAAGCTGCCTAAGAGATGCAGCCAACTTAGTCTGGACCTTCTCACTGCAAGGGCTGAATAAAAACAACATGTTCTACTTTCAGAAATATTGTTTAATGGGGATGTTCACTACGATGACAACTACTTCTAATTCGACATGTCTCTCATGTAGAATAAAGCAGCCTGTACTCACCTCCTGGGCTGGTACCGTTCCAGTGGTGTTGGTAATTGCGGTTCGAGGCTCACTTGATATTGTGACATCACACAAGCCCTACGTCCAGCCACCACTGGCTTCGGTTTCCCTGACTTTGGACAAAATGAGTTAATAAACAAAAAATGAGCGCTGCGGCTGCTGATCACTTCCAGTTGGGTGCTCCAGTGTCCAAAGGTGGTGAGAGAAAAGAATGCTAGAATGCTACATACTTAAAACTTATAGCCCACCCCATAAAAACTCCTCCTTTTTTACTGACATTTTCCTGCTTTTTCCCGTTTAATAGCCTAGATTCAATTGCATTCACATTTCGTTAGGATTTAGAGCTGCAATCACCCAACATTCCTTGCTTTCTCGTGACTACACAGAGCTTGTTCTGATCATTTGTATACTGGGAAGTGTACTGTTTGTACCAGGCCATATGTAGCTATACCTCCCCTTTGCTTTACAGGAAATCAGCTGGGATATTTAAAGGGGTTTTCCATGAATGAATCACTCTACTGCATTGGCTTCCTGAGCTTTACTTAAACTCCTTTGCCCCAGTGCCAGTTTTTCACAACTGCTTTCAGTCTTCATTTACTCAATAAAACTAAAAAAGAGAAGCAAGCGCAGATAGGGTCTCATCTTTTTAGACAATCGGCGGCTTAAGAGCCGTAATAGTCACTGCTCACCTTATATAGTTGTGTTACACACAACCAGTATAGAAGGCATATAATGGAGGCTGCTGCTACAACGTGCTATGTGGTAAAATTCTAGAGATTTCCAGGGACAATGTGCTGTCGGTCCGCGCTGCCACAAAACGACTCGAAGTCCAAACTTCACTCTATAAGTTTATTGTATCCAACGCATTTCGGAGCCTGCACTGCTCCTTCATCAGGGAGTGTCTTGATACACTCCCTGATGAAGGAGCATAGCAGGACCCAAAACGTGTTGGATACAATAAACTTACAGAGTGAAGTTTGGACTTTGAGTCGTTTTGTGGCAGCGCGGACCGACAACACATTGTCCCTGGAAATCTCTAGTCTTCGTTTACTGGCCATAGCGGTGATGTGAAGACTATAGTACACATAACTGCTGAAGCCAATCATTGGCTTGTGCTGTCTACCTCAGTAGAGCTGGCACTGGAGCTCTCTTTGTTCTTTAAACCAGAGGAAGACAGCTGTAAAGAAGTTAATTCATGTAAAAACGCCTTTAAGAATAAATCTTACGAAATTGTTGACTTTTTATTGTAATAAGGATAAAATTTCGGCTGTAATCAGAATCGATATAAGAGTAGGAAAGCAATATATGTGAATAATGGTTCAACTCTCTATGGAGATAAAGTCTAAATATAAAAGGTAAATCATGTTCATATGTGGATACAAAGTAAACTTATCTCCTGATTGGTAACTCAATGGTGATAATTTTCAAAAATCTGTACTATTAAAGAGAACCCGACAGCTGATACATGTTGCCCAATCCGCTTGGTCATTTCAGGGAACAACATACATTAAAAGCCAACTTAAGAGAGAAACTTCATCACTCAAAAAAGATTTAATGACAAAATCGTTTTTATTGAATCAAATGTTCCTTTCTTAATTTAAAACAAAAAATTTGACAATGTTTCGGTCCGCACGTGACCTTTGTCAAGGCATGAACATCTAAATACAAACAATAAAATAACATTACAGTTAGAAGTGTATAACAGAACAGAAAGCTATTACATTTCTTCGTATATGCAAAATACATCGAATCAAGGAATACAGTCTCCGTTAGACATTTTACAGGTCACAGAGACAGCTTCTATATATTACTTATATAATCGGGAGTTGGGAATTCGGGCACTGTAACCAAATCCCAAGCTCATCGCGAGCCGCAGCCGCACTACTGTTTACAAAAAAAATACAAAAAACATATGCTCACCTCTCCCCGAGCCCCCGCCGTCTTCCGCCATATTCCTGCAGTGTCCCGGTGGCTCCCGCAGGCTCCCTCTGTCTGCACAAGTCTTTTACTGCAGTTCAGGACCTGCGGTGATGTCACAGTCACGTGACACCAGCTTACTCCATGCTAACCTGGTGTCACGTGACTCTGCCATCACCACAGGTCCTGAACTGCAGTAGCAGACCTGTGCAGACACCGGCAGCCTGCGGGAGCCACCGGGACACTGCAGGAAGACGGCGGCAGACGGCGGGGGCTCGGGGAGAGGTGAGCATTAACTGTCATGTCTCTGTATACGCTGTCCCTGTCATGTCTCTGTATACGCTGTCCCTGTCATGTCTCTGTATACTCTGTCCCTGTCATCTCTCTGTATACTCTGCCCTGTCATCTCTCTGTATACTCTGTCCCTGTCATCTCTCTGTATACTCTGTCCCTCTCATCTCTCTGTATATTCTGTCCCTCTCATCTCTCTGTATACTCTGCCCCTGTCATCTCTCTGTATACTCTGTCCCTCTCATCTCTCTGTATACTCTGTCCCTCTCATCTCTCTGCATACGCTGTCCCTGTCATGTCTCTGTATACTCTGTCCCTGTCATCTCTCTGTATACGCTGTCCCTGTCATGTCTCTGTATACTCTGTCCCTGTCATCTCTCTGTATACTCGGTCCCTGTCATCTCTCTGTATACTCTGTCCCTGTCATCTCTCTGTATACTCTGTCCCTCTCATGTCTCTGTATACGCTGTCCCTGTCATCTCTCTGTATACTCTGTCCCTCTCATCTCTCTGTATACTCTGTCCCTCTCATCTCTCTGTATACGCTGTCCCTGTCATGTCTCTGTATACTCTGTCCCTGTCATGTCTCTGTATACTCTGTCCCTGTCATCTCTCTGTATACTCTGTCCCTGTCATCTCTCTGTATACTCTCTCCCTGTCATCTCTCTGTATACTATGTCCCTCTCATCTCTCTGTATACTCTGTCCCTCTCATGTCTCTGTATACGCTGTCCCTGTCATGTCTCTGTATACTCTGTCCCTGTCATCTCTCTGTATACTCGGTCCCTGTCATGTCTCTGTATACTCTGTCCCTGTCATGTCTCTGTATACTCGGTCCCTGTCATCTCTCTGTATACTCTGTCCCTGTCATCTCTCTGTATACTCTGTCCCTCTCATCTCTCTGTATACTCTGTCCCTGTCATCTCTCTGTATACGCTGTCCCTGTCATGTCTCTGTATACTCTGTCCCTCTCATCTCTCTGTATACTCTGTCCCTCTCATGTCTCTGTATACTCTGTCCCTGTCATCTCTCTGTATACTCTGTCCCTGTCATCTCTCTGTATACTCGGTCCCTGTCATCTCTCTGTATACTCGGTCCCTGTCATCTCTCTGTATACTCTGTCCCTGTCATCTCTCTGTATACTCGGTCCCTGTCATGTCTCTGTATACTCTGTCCCTGTCATGTCTCTGTATACTCTGTCCCTCTCATGTCTCTGTATACTCTGTCCCTCTCATGTCTCTGTATACTCTGTCCCTCTCATGTCTCTGTATACTCTGTCCCTCTCATGTCTCTGTATACTCTGCCCCTCTCATGTCTCTGTATACTCTGCCCCTCTCATGTCTCTGTATACTCTGCCCCTCTCATGTCTCTGTATACTCTGCCCCTCTCATGTCTCTGTATACGCTGTCCCTCTCATGTCTCTGTATACGCTGTCCCTGTCATGTCTCTGTATACGCTGTCCCTGTCATGTCTCTGTATACGCTGTCCCTGTCATGTCTCTGTATACTCTGTCCCTGTCATGTCTCTGTATACTCTGTCCCTGTCATGTCTCTGTATACGCTGTCCCTGTCATGTCTCTGTATACGCTGTCCCTGTCATCTCTCTGTATATGCTGTCCCTGTCATCTCTCTGTATCCTCTGTCCCTGTCATGTCTCTGTATACGCTGTCCCTGTCATCTCTCTGTATACTCTGTCCCTGTCATGTCTCTGTATACGCTGTCCCTCTCATGTCTCTGTATACGCTCTCCCTCTCATGTCTCTGTATACGCTGTCCCTCTCATGTCTCTGTATACTCTGTCCCTCTCATGTCTCTGTATACTCTGTCCCTCTCACGTCTCTGTATACTCTGTCCCTCTCACGTCTTTGTATACTCTGTCCCTCTCATGTCTCTGTATACTCTGTCCCTCTCACGTCTCTGTATACTCTGTCCCTCTCATGTCTCTGTATACTCTGTCCCTCTCACGTCTCTGTATACTCTGTCCCGCTCATGTCTCTGTATACTCTGTTCCTCTCATGTCTCTGTATACTCTGTCCCTCTCATGTCTCTGTATACTCTGTCCCTCTCATGTCTCTGTATACTCTGTCCCTCTCATGTCTCTGTATACTCTGTCCCTCTCATGTCTCTGTATACTCTGTCCCTCTCATGTCTCTGTATACTCTGTGTCCTGTCTCTACACTCTGTCTCCTGTCTCTACACTCTGTCTCCTGTCTCTACACTCTGTCTCCTGTCTCTACACTCTCTGTAATGCGTGTATACTGTGTCTATACTGTGTGTATAATATGTGTAATCTCTGCATACTGTCTGTCTATACAATGTCTCATGTATGTATATACTGTGTGCTTCTCTCCTCACCCCTCCACCACTGAGCCGCATCTCTCCTCAACCCTACACCACTGAGCCGCTTCTCTCCTTACCCCTCCACCACTAAGCCGCTTCTCTCCTCACCCCTCCACCACTGACCCGCTTCTCTCATCACCCCTCCACCACAGACACCCATCTCTCCTCACCCCTCCACCACTGAGCCGCATCTCTCATCACCCCTCCACCACTGAGCCGCATCTCTCCTCACCCCTCCACCACAGACACCCATCTCTCCTCACCCCTCCACCACTGAGCCGCATCTCTCCTCAACCCTCCACCACTGAACCGCATCTCTCCTCACCCCTCCAACACTGACCCGCATCTCTCCTCACCCCTCCACCACAGAGCCGCATCTCTCCTCACCCCTCCACCACAGAGCCGCATTTCTCCTCACCCCTCCACCACAGACCCGCATCTCTCCTCACCCCTCCACCACAGACCCGCATCTCTCCTCACCCCTCCACCACAGAGCCGCATCTCTCCTCACCCCTCCACCACAGAGCCGCCTCGATACTCTGCTACCCACAGAGCCGCCTCGATACTCTGCTACCCACAGAGCCGCCTCAATACTCTGCTACCCACAGAGCCGCCTCGATACTCTGCTAGCCACAGAGCCGCCACTATACTCTGCTACCCACACAGCCGCCTGTATACTCTGCTACCCACAGAGCCGCCTCTATACTCTGCTACCTACAGAGCCGCCTCTATACTCTGCTACCCACAGAGCCGCCTTGATACTCTGCTACCCACAGAGCCGCGTCGATACTCTGCTACCCACAGAGCCGCCTCGATACTCTGCTAGCCACAGAGCCGCCTCCATACTCTGCTACCCACAGACCCGCCTCGATGCTCTACTACCCACTGACCTGCCTGGATACTCTGATACCCACTGACCCGCCTGTATACACACAATTCATTTCACCGCGCTCCCGATGCAATTGCATCGGGCCTTTTTACTAGTATACTAATAAAATGAAAAGGTCTATGACATGGATATTATCTCTATTAAAAGAAACTGGTGAGATTATTGTAGCCGGATAAGTGAATGACTGGAAAAAAGGGGGGCTGCAAACAAGAGTAAAAATGAGGGATCATGTGATAAAGAAATTGAAAGATGTTCAAAAAAAGAGAGGAAAAGCAGAGTGTTTATCGATAAGTCACGAGAGAGGGATGAATTAATTGTTCTATTATAGGAACCAAAATTACAATATATTACAACCATGAAGTATATATGTCAAAAAATAATGGTGGAAGTATAGAGTTACAACTATAATCTTGAAAAAGACAATACCTCAGTTGAGTTAAGTATATGAATAAATAAAGGACTGGAGATCCTCTTGAGTTAAATCTGTGAATACAGTACCAGTATACTAAACGTCCTATTAGTATTGGCCAAAGGTCTGGCTGTAAAGATAACTTGAAATAAATATCCAAATAAATAACTCACATCTATGTTAGGTGGCCGTCACACGCTACGATATCGCTAGCGATATTGTAAGCGATCACGTGCACGCGCGATCGCTTACAATATCGCTCACATCGCTGGTGAGATGTCACACAGACAGACTCACCAGCGATGTGGACCAGCGAGAACGCTGGTAACTATGGTTCACATCGGGTTACTAGGCGCCGCCCGTCGCTTAGTAACCCGACGTGTACCATAGTTACCATCTCCCAGCATAGGCTCTGCCGCTGGGAGATCGTTCATCGTGGTGTTATACACCACGATGAAGCTGTTTGTAAAATCGTTCATCGCAAGATGTGAGGTCCGGAGCTCAGATCTCGATCTTGCGATTTGAACACTTCTCGCTCGTCGTATCTTGCCGTCACACGCAGAGACATCGTTCACGCGATGTTTAATCAGGCGCGTTCAAGCGATATCTTTCAAGATATCGTAGCGTGTGACGGCCGCCTTAGTATTATCTAAGATAAGGCAAAACTATATACCCTACCTGAAAGTAGGGGATTAAATGTATTCTTCCTTTATATTCACTCCCCAACTAGGAGGAAGGATATATTTAATCCCCTACTTTCAGGTTGGCTGTATAATTTTACATAGTTTTTTACAGTGGAGCCCCACTGTTTTGGCACAAACATGATATTCCTACACTTTTACTTGGCAAGCTTTAGCACCACAGTCACCATGCTTCCAGGCTGACTCATAGACAGACATCCTCCTATTTTCCTTGAGGTTGTCTCAGAGGGTAACATGCAGCAGGGAATCCCGCTGTGTGACATGAGATAGGCCAGGGTCACACATAAAATCCGTTTTTGGGCTAAATCCGTTTTTGGGAACATTTTGGGCATTTTGTTTCTAAGTCCAAAAACGCATATGCGTTAACACATGTGTCTGTGCGTTTTTATGCAGCCTCCCAAAAACGCTGCTAGCAGTGTTTTGGGGGTCCTGTAAAGAACGCATGCTTTTTTTTAACATGTGGCCCTATGGGTGACGCATGCGTTAACACATGGTACATATAGGCACCATGCGTTAATGCATATGCATTTTTGGTGAGAAAATTACTAAGTCCCAACTTTTCCCAAAAATGTCCAGGACCTCAGGGGACACTATTGGCACCCTTAGAAAAGCAGATTCCATTTTCTAAGGGCTCTAAAAAAATGGATTTGTATGTGTGACCCTAGCCAATACCTCAGTGACATCAGTGCTAATAACACTGTCTTGTGAGAGCCACACGATCATGAGACATCACATGTGAGGAGCGGTGATGTCCGGGAGTGCAGTGCCCCTGTGTGACCCATCATGTCTAAACTGCAATAATGTTTGTGATGGCACCGCTTGTCACACTCTCATCAGTGCCTGCATGACTGCTCTCACAGCATATGGGGGATGCTTTTTGTGAACGTGACACCACCATATTGTTCGAAGGCCCCATGCATATCTCTGCATGTCTCTCCTGAAGGCAATATATAAGAATTCAGAAGCACTGTGCCAGCATGTGTTTTTTTTCCTTGCAGATTTGGTGTAGATTTTGGGGCAGAAAAAAAGAAATCTAGAGCACATGTGCAAGAAAAAAAGAGTAACGTGGGCACTTCTGACCAGTCATAGTCTTTGTTTGCCTCAGAACAGACATGCAGATTTTGACTCTCAAAATCTGCATCAAGAAAACATCAGACAATGCATACAGTGACTAAGAGGGTTATGGAGAGCCGCAGCTGTGGTGATAGGGCTCAAGAATTCCTCTTGCCCCTGGCTACTTTCACAGAGACTTTTAGGGCAGAGGTGACCAAATACATTCCTCAAGGTCTTAAAACAGTGCTCATTTTTAGGATTTCCTTAGCACTGCAAAGGTGTTAATGTCATCACTTGCAAAGGTGATGATTGCAGCACCTTGTGCAATTCTAAGATTCTGAAAACATGTACTGTTTGCAGCCCTTGAGGACTGTACCTGGCCAGCCTTGTTCTACTAGCCTGTATAGTGTATTGCATTTCCATACCTCAGACAATCAGGCCAGAGCCCTGCGGCTTGTTCGCCAGTCTCTGTAGGGGAGAATCAAAGCACCACTTTGCAGAAACAGTCCAGCACACAAGGAGTGAAGTAGAAAAAAACTTTACTGTGGACTATAATAAGTCTCAAACACACATATATGAATATACACAGTATATATAAGGAAAGTCCCACAGGGATCAGGAGACTCCCTTACAGTGGTGCAAAGTTGATTAAGGACAAAGTCCATTAAAGGTTTTGATGTGTAGCTCAAAGGCTGCAGTGCCAGTAATGCAGCAGGGGAAGTACATCCAGCGCTAAACTTGGGAAGGGGAAAAAACAATTAACAAAATAACAGTCCTTGCTCTTCGATGAACTGAAAAACAAATGAAAAAATTCTTCTTCGCACAAAATGGTAATTAAGGGATGAGTCAGAGACTCAACAACATGCCTTTTTTATGTCAGTCCCCTCTTTATTCACTGTAGAAAGACTTGAGCAGCTTTTTGAATGCTGCCCAGGATGAAGATCACCATTCTACATGGTGCTCCGCTGCTGGACGGTAACCGGGGGGGGGGGCGGCAGGTGCTACTCAACCAGGGGCGTCTGCCCCTGAGCCTGCAGGATCCAGGAGAAACTTAGAAATTTTCTGCCTCAGCGCATATCGTTACCAGTAGGCAGTGCTATGCGCCGCCAGGCAATAGATCTCTATGGCAATCGGACACTTACGCAGCCTTTGGCTCCACAGAGATCTCCCGAATATGCGCTTTTGATGAGCGCACAGGAAACGCTGTTTGCAGCGCCCCCAAGCCTGATCCGTGATCACAGATGAGCTGACGTAATGTTCTCCACAGAGCATGTGCAATGCGCAACTTGAAGTTGGGCAATACACCTTTTAGGTGTATCGACCCTGCAGTTCCGGAAATGACGCGTTCTGTGTCATACCTGGAACGCTACAGAGGCAGCCTGGGGGGCGCACATTGGAAATTCTATATCACACCCATGGGGGCGTGATAAAGACACCAGGAGGTGGCGAGAGGAATAGAAAGAGGACGCCCAGGGGGCTAGTAACGGTAACCTCCTCTTCATTAACATACCAGACTGTAAGGTATAAAAACATTTTATAATACATTCACAGCTCACATTTAGGACAGAGATGGATAGTTAGAGTAGCAATCGGAAGGTGCATGGACAGGTAATGATAGCCCGGGGGGCTTTATCTAGGTGACAGGTTCACTTTAAATCAAAGAACAGACTATTTCTAGCTGTCAGCACTTTAACACTGATTATTTCATTCATCGCTAATTGCAACATAGTAAAATGATTGTCATTTATTAATGTGCTCAGAGCTGTAATATATGATGCAATGTCTCAAATTGGCAAACACAATGATCAAGACCAAATGTTTTCATCAGCTAAATAATTGTCTAATGTTGTCTGTCTGTCACGGAAATCGCGCGCCAGACAGAGCCAGCTCATTACTGCCCGCTGCTGTCGCCGGAATACACGGTCTGACCGACGGTGGCCGCAGTGGCGGCTCTCCTCACAGCCCCCCGCTCCTCCTGCCCCCACTCCCACAGCACCCCAGCTCTTCCTGACCCCCTCCGCTCCTCGCGGCACCTGCGGCCCCCTCTCCCTCTGTCCCCCCGCTCCCTACAGCCCCCCGATTCTCCTGCTCCCCCCCAAGCTCCACGGTGAGAATAAAAAAAAAAAAACTCAGTGAGGATACTCACTCGTCCGCCGGCTCACTCTACCTCCGTCTTCTAGCTTCTACAGGGCATGAGGACCTGTCGTTGCCTGGGAAACCGATCAGCTGATCGGTTTCCCATGCAACGACAGCGACAGGTCCTGCCCTGGGAGCTACAAGACTGAGGTGGAGCGAGCCGCTGGACGGGTGAGTATCCTCACTGAGGTTTTTTTTTATTTTTATTATCACTGTGGCGGAGCAGGGGGAGCAAGGAGGAGCGGAGGGGGGCAGGCGGAGCGCCCCCATCCTGCCCCCCCGCATTCATTCTGCCCCTCCCGCAGCAACCATCCTGCCCCCACTGCCACCATCCTGCCCCACTGCCACTATCCTGCCCCCCCTGTCACCATCCTGCCCTTCCGCCGGCTCCATTCTGCCCCCCCCGCCGGCTCCATCCTGCCCCAATGCCGGCCCCATCCTGCTCGCTCCATCCTGCCCCGCTCGCCACCATCCTGCCCTCCCCCCCCCCCCCCCCGCCATCCGGCTCCATCCTGCTCCTCTGGCTCCATCCTGCCCCGCTCGCTCCATCCTGCAACGCTCGCTCCATCCTGCCCCGCTCCCTCCATCCTGCCCCGCTCCCACCATCCTGCCCTGCCGGCTCCATCCTGCACCGCAAGCTCCATCCTGCCCCCACGACCATCCTGCCCCCCCAGCCACCATCCTTCCCCGCTCGCTCCATCCTGCCCCGCTCCCACCATCCTGCCCTGCCGGCTCCATCCTGCCCTGCCGGCTCCATCCTGCCCCGCTCGCTCCATCCTGCCCCCGTGACCATCCTGCCCCACCGCCACCATCCTTCCCCGCTCGCTCCATCCTGCCCCGCTCCCCCATCCTGCCCCCCGCCACCATCCTGCTCCTCCGGCTTTATCCTGCTTTGCTCGCTTCATCCTGCCCCGCTCGCTCCATCCTGCCCCGCTCACTCCATTCTGCCCCCTCACACCATCCTGCCCCCCTGCCACCATCCTGCCCTGCTCGCTCCATCCTGCCCCACTTGCCCGATCCTGCCCCGCTCCCAAGATCCTGCCCCGCGGATCCATCCTACCTTGCTGGCTCCTTCTTGCCCCCCCGCCACCATCCTGCCCCTCCGCCACCATTCTGCCCCGTTCGCTACATCCTGCCCCGCCGCCTCCATTCTTCCCCGCCCTCTACTTCCATCCTGCCCAACCTCCGCCTCCATCCTGCCCCCCCTCTGCCTCCATCCTTCCCTGCTCGCTCCATCCTGCCCCCCGCCGCCTTCATCTTGCCCCGCCCGCCGGCTCCATCCTGCCCCACTTGCTCTGTCCTGCCCCCCCCCGCCAGCTCCATCCTGCCCCACCGGCTCCATCCTGTCCCTCTCGCCACCATCCTGCCCCTCGCCACCATTCTGCCCCCCGCCACCAATCTGCCCCACTCGCTCCATCCTGCCCCACTCCCATCATCCTGCCCCCGCCACCATTCTGCCCCCGCCACCATCCTGCTCCTCCGGCTCCGTCCTGCCTCGCACGCTCAATCCTGCCCCGCTCGCTACATCCTGCCCCGCTCACACCATCATGCCCCTCTTGCTCCATCCTGCCCCCCCGCCACCATCCTGCCCCGCTCGCTCCATCCTGCCCCGCTCGCCACCATCTTCCCCCCTCTCCGCCACCATCCTGCTCTTCCGGCTCCATCCTGCTCCTCAGGCTCCATACTTCTCCAGCTCCATCCTGCCGTGCTCAATCCATCCTGCCCCGCTCGCTCCATCCTGCCCCCCACTGTTCTTGCTCCCCCGGCTCCATCCTGCCCTGCCACCTCCATCCTGCCCCCTCGCCACCATTCTGCCCCCCTGCCACCATCCTGCTCCTCCGGCTCCATCCTTCCCCGCTCGCCACCATCCTGCCCTGCCCCCCCAGCCACCATCCTGCCCCCCCCACCACCATCCTGCTCCTCTAGCTCCATCCTGCCCCACTCCCTCCATCCTGCCCCGTTCCCTCCATCCTGCCCCCCCGCTGTTCTTGCACCCCCGTATCCATCCTGCCTTCCCACCTCCATCCTGCCCCGCTGCCCCCATCCTGCCCCCCCTCTGCCTCCATTTTGTCCCCCCTCTGCCTCCATCCTGTCCCCCCTCCGCCTCCATGCTGCCCCCCGCCGCCTCCATTCTTCCCCGCCTGCCGGCTCCATCCTGCCCTGCTGGCTCCATCCTGTCCCCCCTCCACCTCCATTCTGCCCCCCCTCCACCTCCATGCTGCCTCCCCTACGCCTCCATCCTGCCCCGCTGTGCTCCATCCTGCCCCCCGCCACCTCCATCCTGCCCCTCCACCTCCATCCTGCCCCACTTTGCTCCATCCTGCCCCCCGCCACCTCCATCCTGCCCCGCTGACTCCATCCTGCCCCCCACCTCCATCCTGCCCCCCCACCTCCATCCTACCCCCCCACCTCCATCCTGCTCCCCCTGGCTACATCCTGCCCACCTGCATCCATCCTGCCCCCCCGCCTCCATCCTGCCCCCGCCGCCTCCATTCTTCCCCGCCTGCCGGCTCCATCCTGCCCCGCCGGCTCCATCCTGTCCCCCCTCTGCCTCCATTCTGCCCCCCCTCCACCTCCATCCTGCCTCCCCTACGCCTCCATCCTGCCCCGCTTTGCTCCATCCTGCCCCCCGCCGCCTCCATCCTGCCCCTCCACCTCCATCCTGCCCCACTTTGCTCCATCCTGCCCCCCGCCACCTCCCTCCTGCCCTGCTGACTCCATCCAGCCCCCCCGCCTCCATCCTGCCCCCCCGCCTCCATCCTACCCCCCCACCTCCATCCTGCTCCCCCTGGCTCCATCCTGCCCACCTGCATCCATCCTGCCCCGCCTCCATCCTGTCCCCCCTCCGCCTCCATCCTGTCCCCCCTCCGCCTCCATCCTGCCCTGCTTTGCTCCATCCTGCCCCCCGCCTCCGTCCTGCCCACCTTCCTCCATCCTGCCCCCCCTGGCTCCATCCTGCCCCGCTTGCTCCATCTTGCCCTGCTCGCTCCATCCTGACCCCCCTCCCCCGGTCACCATCCAGCCCCCCTGCTCCATCCTGAGGATTTTTTTATTTTTACTTTTACTGTGGAGGATCGGGGGGCCGCGGGAAGTCGATTATCGCGATATACCATAATGCTACTATACATGTACTGTAATGTACCGCCATATACTATAGTGCTGCTATACATGTGCTCTAATGTACCGCCATATACCATAGCGCTGCTATACATGTACTGTAATGTACCGCCATATACCATAGCACTGCTATACATGTAATGTAATGTACCGCCATAAACCATAGCGCTGCTATACATGTAATGTAATTTACCGCCATATACTATAGTGCTGCTGTACATGTGCTGTAATGTACCACCATATACCATAGCACTGCTATATATATATATACATATGTAGTTCACTCACATTGACTAAACAAGTTCTGTCAGTCACAGTATGTCAACTACATATATATTCTAGAATACCCGATGCGTTAGAATCGGGCCACCATCTAGTGTGTAATAAAATCTATTTAAAGAATGTTTATAGATAGTATGGCATCATGTTAGAAATATCGGGGCATTATACAAGCAAGTGATCAGGACACGTGAACTCCCTATTCTATCATCCTCCATTGTAAATTGGTGGACAAGTGAATAACACTTCCCGCTAGGACGGTGGGGTACCCTCTCTACGTCGTCTGGGTTCCTGGGTGGTAATGGTGACGTGAACCGGCTCCGTGATTCTTGGCGGTCAATAAAAAGGGGGAAATTTGTAAATATTTGGTAACTGCGAGATGAATAAAGTTTAAGAAAGTTATTCATAGTGTGTGGCTATAGGGAGCCACCACTGCAATCGGGACCGCTGAGGATGGTAACAGGTGTAGCTAGATGTCAGGCCCTCTATGGGTAGGCCCCCAGGATATACATGGTTATGTGGCACCCCAGGGGTTAATGTGCCACAGTAACATCACAAGGGTTAACTCCCCACGCAACACTGGACACTGCACTAGCACCTCTAGGCAAGAAGGGGTAGCTCAAGCAGCTCCCTGATATATTCTGGTCTGAGGAGGAAGTAGTTAGTTGAGAATTGACAGTTGACAGTTCAGTTTACTGCAGGGAGCACTAGGAGGAGGACCTGTAAATAGGAGCAGTGCTGAGCTCCTGACAGGGACCACTGACTACTTTCAGGCCTGAAGCCAGGGTCTGAGGAGAGGAGTACAAGAAAGAGGAACACATCTGGGAGACTGAGTTACCTCATAACTCGCCCAAGAGGAGCGCAGAAGCTGGATACCGGATCCATATCTGTGACTGAAACACGCAGCACAGAAAGCACCGGGATAGTGGAGGTTGTATATCTACACTGTACCTCAGCGAAGCAACACGGCGGGGTCAGAAGCACACAGAAAGACTCAAGTTGCCTAGCAAAAGGGGGTACCTGTGAGGAGAAACAGGGCCAGCAGCTCAGCTAACGCAGCAGCAGGGCCACACACAAGGCGCAGGAGTAGGAAGCTGAGGACCCGGACAGAGTGGGAGCAACCCGGCCCCGGTACAGACTCTGTGGACAGTACTTGCTGAACAACAACTTCAGTAAAGTCGTGGAAAACTTCAAAACCATGAGTGTGTGTGATCCTTGTGCTCAAACCCTGCGTGCCCTCACAAACTACCATCATCTCTACTACTACCCTTATCCTACAACATCCATAGCACTATCTATAGACTATTACTACCACTGCCCCGGGGAATCAAGCTCTACTTGTGAAGAGCCAGTACATCTCCAGCAGCCAAACATCATCCCCAGAGGTTCTGCAGCAGCGGTGGTCACCCTGACCACAACCCGTGGGTGGTGTCACCACAAACTCCCTTGTAAATATCCCCCATTTATTGCGGAACCTGGGACACGGTCCGGACCCAGACCGCCGTGATATCCTCAGCAGTACCCCGGTCCGGTACCGAGTACTCTGTCCCAGTGGGCTCCACAACTTGGCATCACAAACAGGATCTACAGTGCCCGGTAAACCGAGCAGTGTGTGCCGTGATTTGTGACTGTTTTGAACCTGCCGTCAATGCTGAGCGCGCGGCAAACTGAATTTGAACTGCGCCACAAGGACTCTATTTTGAAATTCCGTCATTACAGAGCATGTGATGCGCGGGAAGAAAAGGAGGCATGTCATTGAGGGCGGCACTCGGAAAAGCGCTCTGACGTCATCCAGAAGGGAATAGAATCTCTGGTGCACAGCGGAACCTTTGTTAGACATCCGGACAGAAGCGGAAGACAGGAGGGCAGACCTTAACTAAGGGGGCACAGGATGTCGCACCAAGGAGATCCAGCGGCGCCGGGCAGCGGCGGAGCAGCCGGCGAAATTACAGCACCAGATAATAGAGGAGCACCCGGCAGTGCAGCGGAGCAAGGAGCAGCACACTATCATGCCACTCCTGATGCCATACAGTTAGGGCCAGAAATATTTGGACAGTGACACAAGTTTTGTTATTTTAGCTGTTTACAAAAACAGGTTCAGAAATACAATTATATATATAATATGGGCTGAAAGTGCACACTCCCAGCTGCAATATGAGAGTTTCCACATCCAAATCGGAGAAAGGGTTTAGGAATCATAGCTCTGTAATGCATAGCCTCCTCTTTTTCAAGGGACCAAAAGTAATTGGACAATGGACTCTAAGGGCTGCAATTAACTCTGAAGGCGTCTCCCTCGTTAACCTGTAATCAATGAAGTAGTTAAAAGGTCAGGGGTGGTTTGCAGGTGTGTGGTTTTGCATTTGGAAGCTGTTGCTGTGACCAGACAACATGCGGTCAAAGGAACTCTCAATTGAGGTGAAGCAGAACATCCTGAGGCTGAAAAAAAAGAAAAAATCCATCAGAGAGATAGCAGACATGCTTGGAGTAGCAAAATCAACAGTTGGGTACATTCTGAGAAAAAAGGAATTGACTGGTGAGCTTGGGAACTCTAAAAGGCCTGGGCGTCCACGGATGACAACAGTGGTGGATGATCGCCGCACACTTTATTTGGTGAAGAAGAACCCGTTCACAACATCAACTGAAGTCCAGAACACTCTCAGTGAAGTAGGTGTATCTGTCTCTAAGTCAACAGTAAAGAGAAGACTCCATGACAGTAAATACAAAGGGTTCACATCTAGATGCAAACCATTCATCATTTCCAAAAATAGACAGGCCAGAGTTAAATTTGCTGAAAAACACCTCAAGAAGCCAGCTCAGTTCTGGAAAAGTATTCTATGGACAGATGAGACAAAGATCAACCTGTACCAGAATGATAGGAAGAAAAAAGTTTGGAGAAGAAAGGGAACAGCACATGATCCAAGGCACACCACATCCTCTGTAAAACATGGTGGAGGCAACGTGATGGCATGGGCATGCATGGCTTTCAATGGCACTGGGTCACTTGTGTTTATTGATGACATAACAGCAGACAAGAGTAGCCGGATGAATTCTGAAGTGTACCGGGATATACTTTCAGCCCAGATTCAGCCAAATGCTGCAAAGTTGATTGGACGGCGCTTCATAGTACAGATGGACAATGACCCCAAGCATACAGCCAAAGCTACCCAGGAGTTCATGAGTGCAAAAAAGTGGAACATTCTGCAATGGCCAAGTCAATCACCAGATCTTAACCCAATTGAGCATGCATTTCACTTGCTGAAATCCAGACTTAAGACGGAAAGACCCACAAACAAGCAAAACCTGAAGGCTGCGGCTGTAAAGGCCTGGCAAAGCATTAAGAAGGAGGAAACCCAGCGTTTGGTGATGTCCATGGGTTCCAGACTTAATGCAGTGATTGCCTCCAAAGGATTCGCAACAAGATATTGAAAATAAAAATATTTTGTTTGGGTTATGTTTATTTGTCCAATTACTTTTGACCTCCTAAAATGTGGAGTGTTTGTAAAGAAATGTGTACAATTCCTACATTTTCTATCAGATATTTTTGTTCAACCCTTCAAATTAAACGTCACAATCTGCACTTGAATTCTGTTGTAGAGGTTTCATTTCAAATCCAATGTGGTGGCATGCAGAGCCCAACTCGCGAAAATTGTGTCACTGTCCAAATATTCCTGGCCCTAACTGTATACTTCGGGAGCAATGTGGCTGCCCCAATACTCCGGTGAGCCTAATACCCTTAATGACTTTATTACTAAGATACAAGCATACTATGTGATGTACCCCTTAACTGAAGCCCAGCGTGTTGGAATTATTATTGAACAATTAACTGGCAATGCACAGTGGGAAGTAGCATCCTGGCTGGCCACAGACAAGGACAGTGTTGAGCATCTTGTAGCTGGACTAAAAGCAGCATTTGAATCTAGTGCTGACACCAGGGCTAAAATAAGGTTCTTTGGATGTCAGCAAAAGCCCAAAGAGAGCGCCAGAGACTATGCTTTAAACTTGCAAGAAGCGCTCAAAGCACTTAAGCTAGCAGAACCTGCCTTAGCCCAGGGAGCTGATAAAATGCTAATTGACCAGTTCATAGAGGGCCTCCTATCCCCTTCTTACAGAGGACAGCTGAGTATGATGATTATCCAGAATCCCGAAATGACATTTGCTGAGTTAAAAGATAGAGCCATCCATCTTCAGCAGGTAGAGGCGCCCCGGGATCTAAACTTCATCCAAGGCCCTACAACAGCACCCCAGCAGCCAGGAGTATCAGCGACATCGGCCATGTCAGAGACTGCTGCTGAACTCAGAAAGCTTATCTCTAATGAGGCCCTCAATCAAAAGCTAGATGCCCTGACAGACACTGTTATTTCCATGGCTAAAGTGCATGGAGCTGTGAGGATCCAAGCCTGCAACCAAGATCGACTTGGTGACCAGCAAGGAGGATGTCCCATGGATGAGGCCCAGGAGGTACCAAGCGACAAGAGGAGGACCCAGCGACCATTATGAACTGGATGGACAGCCCATTTGCCGCCGTTGTCAGAAACCAGGTCACTTTGCCCGGGAATGTGCTTTAAACGAGGATTCCCTGGGCAGACGGGCCTCTGCTCCGAAGTAAACTCTCAAGGTCCTTCAGCATGGTATGACTGATTCGTGGGAGGACGTGTTGGATGGCATTCCCTTCAGTGCCGTGTTGGATACCAGGTCCCAAATAACATCGATTCCACATGTTCTTTACAAAAGGTACTGGGCTGATTCAGACATTAATAGTGGTCCATCTGACATTGTAATGAACGTATGGGCTAGTAATGGTCAACTAATACCACAGGTAGGGTGCAGAGAGATGACCATTCAGATTGGGAAGGTAGAATTGCAGAATCAGGGTATTATTATTATAGATGTTAACCAGCAAGATCGTGAACCAGTAATGTTACTAGGAATGAATGTAACTGAAAAATGTTTTTCCGAGGTAATTACTGTCTTGATCGCCGAGATTGCCAGAACTGGACAGCAGAGGCTTCTGCACAAAGAAATAAAATCCCTGATGTTGAAACAACAGGTAGAAATATCAGGAGGTGAAATCGGCAGTGTTCGAGTAAATGATCCAATACCCATTGTAATACCTCCCAAAACTGAAATGTTGGTCTGGTGTAGAGCCGCAATAGGCATTAAAGGGCAAGACTATCAAGCCCTGGTAGAGCCCATGTACTCAGATAGTAGACTCACTATACTGACAGCCAGAGGAGTGGTTGAGGTACACCGGGGAAGAGTGCCATTACGCCTTCTAAATTGCGGAGAAGATGAAGTCACATTACCAAAGTATACTACCATGGCTAAATTGTTCACGGTTGATAACAATGCCATCACAGCCGTCGAGCCCTTGAACCCGTCAAGTCAGGCGGTTGACAATGGCTCAAGGGAAAAGCTGGAGGATTGGTGCCAAAAGCTACATGTGGGTACCAGTTCTACAACTTCCCATCAAAAGCATGGAGTATACCGGGTAGTAAAAGAATATGAGCAGATATTCAGCAAACACCCGTTAGACTTTGGGCAAATCAAAGGGGTAGAGCACACTATACCCACAGGTAACTATCAGCCCATAAAAGAGAGTTATAGACCATTACCACCCTCTCACTACCAAACCACCAAAGACATGCTCAAAGAAATGAAAACTGCAGGGGTAATAAGAGACAGTTGCAGCCCCTGGGCAGCACCTTTAGTGTTGGTTAGAAAGAAGGACGGGACCATGAGAATGTGCGTAGATTACCGGCAGATCAATCGCATCACACATTAAGACGCATACCCGTTACCTAGGATTGAGGAGTCATTAGCCGCATTAATATCTGCTAACTACTTTTCTTCCCTTGATCTGACTAGTGGGTACTGGCAAGTTCCTGTGGCAGAGGCTGACAAGGAGAAGACAACGTTTACTATGCCGACGGGCCTCTGTGAGTTCAATTGTATGCCGTTTGTACTCTGCAACGCACCCGTTACCTTCCAACGCCTGATGGAGAGCTGCCTAGGACATAAGAACTTCGAAACTGTCCTCCTGTACCTAGATGACGTCATAGTCTACTCCAAGACGTATGAGCAACATCTACAAGGCCTGGCAGAAGTGTTTGAGGCCTTATCCAGATACGGCATGAAAATCAAGCCATCCAAGTGCCACCTTCTCAAGCCAAAGGTACAGTACCTGGGACACGTCGTGAGTTCAGAGGGAGTAGCACAGAATCCTGATAGAGTCACCGTGAAAAGGGATTGGCCAAGACTTACTAATGTGAAAGAAGTAAGGCAATTTCTGGGCCTTGTAGGCTATTATTGAAGATTTATCCGAGGATTCACGAAGTTAGCAGCTCCCCTGCAAGACATCCGGGTAGGACAGCCAAGGAAGTCTTCAACCCGTAATCCTCCTTTCCAGTGGAGTGAAGACTCTTTCAACAAACTGAAATGTGCACTGACTGGAGAAGAGATTCTGGCATACCCTGATTACCATCAATCCTTCATTCTATACACGGATGCCAGCCACGTGGGACTAGGAGCAGTATTGTCACAGAAGCAAGAAGGCAAAGAAAGAGTTATTGCCTTTGCAAGCAGGAAACTCTGGCCTGCGGAAAGAAACCTCGAGAATTACAGCTCCTTCAAGTTAGAACTACTGGCAGTAGTTTGGGCTGGAACTGAATGTTTCAAGCACTACCTGGCAGCTGCAGAATTTACCATCTACACGGATAACAACCCGTTGACCCACCTGGATTCAGCAAAATTAGGTGCGTTGGAGCAGCAATGGATAGCCCGGCTGTCTAACTACAGTTTTATCATCAAATATAGGGCAGGCCACAAGAACGGGAATGCAGACACCTTATCCCGGATGCCACACCTGAAAGACATGGAAGAGGAACCGGAGGAGTTGGAAGAAATTGAACTACCGGCCTTTCACCGTCCTAAGGTAGAAAAGTATCAACCCGGCATCTACCAAAGACAACAACAGGCAAGTGTCAACCTGTTAGCACACCATGGATGGGCTGACACAAGAATAGCGACCTGGCTGTGAAGCTAGTTAAAGAACTACTTACACAACAAGGTGCATACCCTAACCGGAACACCCCAGCTGAGACCCAATACCTCTGAAAGGAAAGAAGCAAGTTGTTCCTGTATCAAAGGAAGCTCTGAAGAAGGCATACCAATCCTAAAACACATGAATTAGTCTTGCAGATAATCGTACCCAAGCTAGACGTCAAAATCGTCTTAGAAGCCTACCACGACGGTGAAGGACATTTTGGATAGGAAGAAGTTGGAAGTGCTCCTAAGAGAGAGATTCTACTGGGTTGGCATGAGGAAATCAATTGAAGATTGGTGTAGAAAATGTGGTGGTGCAACCTCAGAAGAAAAGACCAACAGAGATCCCCACTCCAGTCCATAGTAACCAAGCAACCACTGGAATTAGTTGCGTTAGACCACGTCAAGTTGTCACCAAGCCGTTCAGGCTACGTCTATGCCTTAACCATCGTGGACCATTACTCCAGCTTCTTAGTGGTGGTACCCGTCAAGGACCTGACAGCAAAGACAGCTGCAAGAGCATTTCAGACATATTTCTGTAGAACTCATGGCTACCCAGGACAAGTCCTTGCAGATCAAGGTCCAGCCTTTGAATCAGAGATTTTTCAGGAATTCTGCAACATGTACGGCTGTAAAAGATCCGCACGACATCCTATCATCCCCAAACCAATGGTTTATGCGAGAAGATGAACCATATTGTAACTGATCTGTTAAAAACATTACCCGAGTCAGAAAGAAATCAATGGCCAGAGAAATTACCCGATTTGGTAGACCTGTATAACCATGTCCCGGTGAGTTCTACAAACTAC
The DNA here is from genome assembly GCA_033576535.1 of Allobates femoralis. NCBI lineage: Eukaryota > Metazoa > Chordata > Amphibia > Anura > Aromobatidae > Allobates > Allobates femoralis. The sequence continues at coordinate 372,685,786 of JARQOC010000006.1, read as the reverse complement.
ACCCAGCCTACCTATGCGTGCAAGACCCAGTAAGCTGCCAATTGATTTAGATATGGGAATTCTAAAACCAGACGCAGAAGTTGAAGAATCCAATTGGGATACCCTACGTCAACAGCAGTATCGCCAAGTACAAGAGTGTGTAGAAAAAAATCTTCAGCAAGCTAGAGCAAGACAAGAGAGAACCTTTAACCAACGTGCTCAAGCAACTCCATTACAACCCGGTGAGCAAGTTCTCAAGAGAAAGAGACGCACCAACAAATTGGATAATCAGTGGGAAACCACCCCATATACAGTCTTAACCACCAATTTAGACAATGCTAAAATGTGTCTAATAAGCAAAGACTAAGGAAGTACATCAGCAGTTTTGTCAAGAGACCATCTTAAATCGTGTCCTGAAACTCTGAAGACACCTGAAGTAACCGTACCCGTACAGGTTTCAACCTGTCAAAGAAGAAGATGAAGCTTTCCATATGTTCTAGGAGATTTCCCCAAAACATGGCCAAATTACTACAGAGCAGTTGTAGTCCCCATGATTGCATTCCCTCCAATGGTTGAATCAACACCAGAACCCATACAACCAGAAGTCCCAAGATCTGACGAACTGGAAGTCGAGCCTGAAGAGGAAGAACCAATCCCTGGTCTCAGTGAGCTTGTCAGTCCTACTGTCAGATCTCCATCCTCAATAGTACCAGAACACTCCAAGTAGGTACACGTCCACACACAGCATCAAGCTAAGTACACCCAGTACACCAGCATTACGCAGATGAGAGCGTAGTACCAAGGGTCAGTTACCGGCTTGGTACAGAGATTGAAATGTAAAATTAAATGTGAAATGTAAATATGTTTCTGTAAATGTAAATTGAACCCGTTACTGTGTAAAGTGTATAGAAAGGGTGAGAGTAGCCTGTTGTAGGTGGCGACCCGAGGGCCTAGAGGCCTCCTACACTTGTAACCAGAGACACCCGTACGTGTTATATTGTTTTGCAACGTTTAAAAAAGCCCAGTACCTACAGAGACTATACTGTATGAACTTCTTACATATTCTTGAACTTTTTCTTTATTTATTTACGGACCATACTACCACAGAACTGGTTGCAGTAAAAACTCTTTTGTATATATCTTTCAGCCCCGGAGGCAATAGACTAAAACCCCGAAAGAACTGCTATTTTTATCTTTTTGGACTCTTTTTGAGCATTTTGGTGATTTTTGTACTTTTTACTTTTTAAGTTACTGTAAATATTAATTGTATTATTAACTGTTTGTTTTTCCACAGTCCCGGAGTACTTTTCTTAACTAAGGGGGAATGTGGCACCCCAGGGGTTAATGTGCCACAGTAACATCACAAGGGTTAACTCCCCTCGCTTACATCATCTCATCTCTACCTCCTTCACAATTTTGGCTGAGAAAGTGTGCACTTGGATGCTTGATTTTCATGCCGTACCGGATAAGGACCTAAATTTGTGGTCCTGGTCTTACTCTGCAGTCCTCCACCCCTTCTGGGTTCTTTACTACGACCCACCCACACTAGTACTCTACCGCCACCTCGCCTGAAGAAGTAATTTAGACTCAGGATCGAGGGTGTGTGGGGTGTGTTTGGTGTTGATTGACCATTTTACCAATCACTCACTGCTGTTCACCTCGGTGGTTGCCTGGTCGCAGGGCACCACACTATTAAAGGGAATCTTTCAGTAGGTTTTTGTATGTACTCTAAGAACAGCATGAGGTAGGGGCTGAGGCACTGATTTCAGGAATGTGTCACTTATTAAGCTGTAGTTTCAATACTTTCAGTGTTTTATGAGCAGGAGATTGAGGCTGGAATCACACTGTCCATGTGATATGCGAGTCTCTCAGACGAGTATAGGATCATTAACCCTGAACAGCCTCCCCCTCTCTGGATGGGGAGTGTGGAGCTGCATAGAAATACAAGCAGCTGACACTCCCGTCCTGACAGGGAGAGGCCGTTACTGATCCAGTGTGTTTCCAAACTAAATGGACGTGATAGCTCAAACCTGTTCATCTCACAGACTGTTACAATGAAGGTTAGATTGTCTAGTGCTTACAACTCAAAGTGGCTTGGTTCGTCATCGGGTAAGGCTAAAGTCCCACTGGGCATATTTTTTTGTGCTGCGTATATGCTGCATTTGTCAGCTAGACAAAAGCAGCTGTTACAAACAAAAGAAGCACAAAAATGCAATACAAATAAGGGGACACACCACAGACAACCAAACAAGCAGAGAAACACTTTCTCACACCCTCCTCAGTGAGCCCCAACTATCCTCGCTGATGTTTTTAGCAACGGCTGTAGGGGCCGGGTACTCGCGTAGCTGGGCCGGTGATCTGTCAGGGAGGTCACAGTGGCTGTGATCCAGCTCTGTGACCCTGGCCATGCAGTAATGGTTTATTGTACTGAAGCTTCTTATATGTCACTTTATTTGACGCCATACCTGTACAGTCTGGTTGATACAGCTCTTGCTTGTTATATGGCAGCCCTCTGGAGGCAGATAGACTAAGAACCCAGAACTGCTATTTTATCTTTGCTCCCACATTTTGGTGATGACACTCAGTTACTGTAAATATAATCTATTATTAATGTTTCCACTGTCCGGAGTCTTTTCTTAATAAGGGAGAAGTGGCACCAGGAGGTGTACACGTGCAATAATACAAGGAGTGACTCCCGCTAAGCGGTCACATCTCTTTCCTTTCACATGATGCTTGATGAAAGCAGGCACATGCCAGGTAGCTGTGTCTCTGGGTCAGCATCCAGCTCCTCCACCACTTCTCGGTCTTTTCTCTCCACACACTAGATGCCCCTCCTGATATGCTTTCTCAGGGATTGCCTTTCTCTGGGTGTGGTTTGACTGACCATCCATGCCCTGCACTGCTGTGCACTGGTGTCCGGTGCATGGCCCCTTTAGGGACTGTCAAGCGCGTACTGTCACATCTCGACACATGTAGGCTGAGCACCATTTCAGGAATTGTCACTGGTATTACCAGCTGTACAATAAAGCCTTTCAGTGTATGAGCTGATTGAGCCTGGTTAATACAGTCCTTTGTATGCCAGTTCTCAACCAGCTTTCCTTTAAACCCGAACATCCTCTCGAAGGAGTGAGTTGCATAGTATAGCGTGAGTCCCATCCTGACAGGAGAGGCATTCCGTGACTGTCTAGACCCTCCATGTCACTGTCCCACGTTACTCCAGCCATAGCTCTCAACCTAGACTGCTCATGCTCTCCAGTCTCAACTCCTTGCCCAGAACTGATAGAGGTCATTTTGCCCATAGCTCTCTCCTCACCACAGCCAAATTTAATCAGCTGTGCTTAATTACAATGATACAAGTTGTTTAGATGTATTCATCCATTAGTCCTTCTTCCACAGTAGCAAGCCAATGTACCATTATAAATGGATGAGTTATTACAATGGCCTCTAGTACCCCTATAGTATAGATAGATAGCTTGCATTAGAAATCAGCCAAGGTCGCAGCTAGAATAATGCAGATCACAGCCCTCTATGACATGTATAAGCAGACTATTATTGTGCAGTTAAGTGCCTCATAGCTTCCATGAAGAAAGCTAAAGTGTCGCCTTATATCTCTCTATATAGTCACCATAGTGATCCTCATTCTCAATAGTGCCCCTAACTCTCTTGAAGGTGTATATATGCAGCCTGCATATGGCCCTTATCGTGAGCATATATGTCCCATCATGGCTCCATATAGTGTCTTCTCACTTGACAAGTCATAGCCTCTCTATATGGTGCAGCCTCATATATGCAGCCTCATAGATTCTCTATATGGTGCAACCTCATAACTCTCTATATAGTATAATGCACCCTTTCCTCCCCCCTAATCCTCTGGCCGCTGAGCACTCACTTACTAAAAAAAAAAAATCTGTTCTACATGTTTCCCTGTTCCCCCACTGCTGTGATCTCCTTGATGAAGAGAAGAGAAGACTCAGGAGGAGGAACTGTACACTGCATAAAGCAGGAGGTGCCGCCTTCTCCTAGTGTGGAGGAGGCGGCACCAGACTGCTGTATGCGTTCCACAGTGGAATGCGTAATGAAAGAGGAAGTGAGGAGTGGGAGCAGCAGGAAGCAGGAGGCTCCCCCTCCCTCCTTACTCTCCTTTTCCTAACACACGGGCTTGATAGTGGCATCCTCAGGGATGCACATCCATAAGAAGCGGGGCCTGGCGCTGAGCGGCAGGGCGCAAGGGGCGACTGGTGACACGGTCCCCTTTTGGCTCCAGGCCCCGTCACAGCCGTGACCCCTGCGACCATGAATTACATCACCAAGCATGACATCACCCCCTAAGGGAAGCAATGCCATTGTGGCCAACTGGACTCTGGGGTGCCATACCAGCAGTCTAAATTATATTAGACCCCTTTTCAGTTATGACCTCCTGGTGTGAAAAGGTTTATATGATGGAGAGCCATTCACTGTGGTGAAAGTGGCCAATAATTAGCCTAAGGGTGCGCTCAAATCTGCGGTTTTTTTTCTCTCCAGGAATCTCGTTGAGAAAAGTAGCAGAGTGTCACGCAGGTATCATGCGTTTTGACACCAATACGACATAAGGAAGTAAAGCTGATTTCATGCATGATGACATGTGTATGACATGCCAGTATGTGTTTTCCCCACGCCTAGCATCCGTACGTCATACGCATGTCAAAAGTATGACATGTGTGCACTGTTGCAAGGCCCGAGGATACTCAGTAGCCAAGCAGGTAACCTATATCATGGTGGCATTTGCCCAGTGCCGTAGGCCTGACCACACATTGAAGGGGGGTAGGTGTATTTACAGGGGATGAAGTAAAGTTTGTGAAATGTTGTAGTGCCAGCTGAGGTTTCTGTCCAGGGGTGGCCAGTGTTGCATGTAGTGGACTCCCAGGGGATGGATGTTATTTCAGCAAGGTATGAGCAGACCCCTGGAAGAAGTAGAAGATAATAGCGGTTGCGGTAAGGAGTGCAGAGGAGGTCGCAGAAGGAGAAAAGGAGGCAGATTCAGAGTTTTGTACCTTTACTGATGATCTTGTATCACAGCCAGGACTTGTGTGTAGAACCAGGTGTGCGGCTCATCCAGTCCAGAAAGACATGCGACCACCCTGTTAGAAACAGGTGTGTCGGCCTATCAGCTATCTCCAGGTTACTAGTTTCCCCTCTGCATCGTCCTCTAGTTTTCCCTGGTCTGTGGCTATCCTCCAGCTGGACAGGTGGCACAAGCTCTGCAAGAGGCCTTTCTTTAGGTCCTCTGGCCCTTTCGTAGCCACTGTGTCCCAGATGGGCCACAAAGGTGACTACCAGACTTACAATCTGATAGTCTCCAGGATCTGTGGCCAGGTTCTCAATGACCTAGGCACCTAGAGCCGGGTCCCTGTATGCAACCTAGTTCCTCTGCTAAGTTTTGTGAGCTGGCAGCAGGTGCAACCAGTCGCCCTCATGAGCCCCGACACCTTGTCTGGAACATCTCTTTTGCCTACCTCTTCCTAACCCAACTCTTCCCTACAACCAAAAGTGGGGTCTGTCCTAAAGTGGTTCTCTTCCGCTTTGCACTCCCTGGCTTGGAATTCAGGATTGTGCTGGATGTATTAGGGGAAATCCAGCATTATAATCTGCATCTCTCTCCAAACATGACACTGCAGAATGTTGAGTCCGATATCATTTGTGGCAGCCAGACCGCAGGGGCGCCACACATGCATATGACATCTTTTTTAACATGGTCTTTCCCGCTGTAAAGTTAGAAAACATAAACAGATAGAGAGACAGATACAGTCGTATGAAAAAGTTTGGGCACCCCTCTTAATCTTACTCTTTTTTTTTAAAAAATGTTTTTTTGCAACAGCTATTTCAGTGTGATATATGTAATAACTGATGGACACAGTAATATTTCAGGATTAAAATGAGGCTTATTGTACTAACCGAAAATGTGAAATATGCATTATTTCAAAAATTGGGCAACAGTATGGGCACTCAACAGAAAAGTGACATTAATATTTAGTAGATCCACCTTTTGCAAAAATAACAGCCTCTAGTTGCTTCCTGTAGCTGTTAATGATTTCCTGGATCCTGGATGAAGGTATTTTTGCCCATTCCTTTTACAAAACAATTCCAGTTCAGTTAAGTTTGATGGTCGCCGAGCATGGACAGCCCTTCAAAACATCCCACAGATGTTTCAATGATATTCAGGTCTGGGGACTGGGATGGCCATTCCAGAACATTGTAATTGTTCCTCTGCATGAATGCCTGAGTAGATTTGGAGCGGTGTTTTGGATCATTGTCTTGCTGAAAGATTCATCCCCGGCGTAACTTCAACTTTGACACTGATTCTTGAACACTATTCTCAAGAATCTGCTGATACTGAGTGGAATCCATGTGACCCTCAACTTTAACAAGATTCCCGGTGCCGTCATTGGCCACACAGCCCCAAAGCATGATGACCCTCCCCCAAATTGGACACTGGGTAGCAAGTGTTTTTCTTGGAATGCTGTGTTTTTGTGGCGCCATACATAACGCCTTGTTGTATGACCAAACAACTCAATCTTTGTTTCATCAGTCCACAGGACCTTCTTCCAAAATGAAACTGGCTTGTCCAAATGTGCTTTTGCATACCTCAGGCAACTCTGTTTGTGGCATGCATGCAGAAACGGCTTCTTTCGCATCACTCTCCCATACAGATTCTCCTTGTGCAGTGTGCGCTGTATTGTTGACCGATGCACAGTGACACATCTGCAGCAAGATGATGCTGCAGGTCTTTGGAGGTGGTCTGTGGATTGTTCTTGACTGTTCTCACCATTCTTCTTCTCTGCCTTTCTGATATTTTTGTTGGCCTGCCACTTCTGGCCTTTACAAGAACTGTCCCTGTGGTTTCCATTTCCTTACTATGTTCCTCACAGTGAAACTGACAGGTTAAATCTTGAGACAACTTTTTGTATCGTTCCCCTGAACAACTATGTTGAACAATCATTTTTTTTCAGATCATTTGAGAGCTGTTTGAGGAGCCCATGATGCCACTTCTCAGAGAAGATGCAACTAGAGAACAACTTGCAAGTGGACACCTGAAATAGCTTTTCTCATGATTGGATACACCGGGCTATGAAGTACAAAGCTCAATGAGGTTACCAAACCAAGTTAGTGCTTCAGTAAGTCAGTAAAAAGTAGTTAGGAGTATTCAAATCATGAAAATCAGAAGGTGCCCATACTTTGGCACCTGTCAAATTTTGAAATAATGCATACTTCACATTTTCGGTTAGTACAATAAACCTCATTTGAAACCTGAAATCTTACTTTGTCCATCAGTTATTATATATATTACACTGAAATAGCTGTTGCAAAAAAACAATTTTAAACAAAAAAAAAGAGTAAGATTAAGAGGGGTGCCCAAACTTTTTCATATGACTGTAGATAAACAGGTAGATAAATAAATAGATAGGATAGATGATAGGATAGCTAGATTGAACTTATGGTACTAGTCTTCTGCTGCTCGCTTCCGGGGCTGTTCATTAAGCTTCATGCATATTCACTGCACTGACCGGCAACAGCCATTCACAGACACTCACTCTACGTTAGAGCATCTGTGATTGGCTGCTGCAATCTGACTGCATTTCCACAATCTTGACGATGTCTGTGCTTGGTTGCTATACACATTAGTGTATGGTAACCAACCTGCCATATAGTTTGTAAGATAAATAAATAAAAATTTTTTTTAAAAGCATAGGGCTTCACTGTAGATTTCAGTCTCAGCACAGAAAAAGTGGATAGCTGCGAGCTGTCACCCTCAGCTGCCTAATTTAACTTGGCTGGCAAAAAAAATGCATAGGGCTTTGCCCTATTTTTAATTGCCAGTTTAGATTAAACTAGGTAGCTGGGGGCTGGTATTCTCAGTGGGGTGGGGGCCCATCGTTATTGGTCCCCCCACACTATAGAATAGCAGCCTGCAGCCGCCCAAGAAAATTGGGCATGTGTAAGAACTGCGAATTCCTGGTGCTTCACCCGGGTCTTCTAGTTGCCTGGGTGCGCACAAAACTAATATTTGTTATACCCACCTGGTGTTTTCCTTTCAAATTTAGCCTTACACACAACGAAAACCCCACAGTGTCAAAATTGTAGAAATAATAATAACTATAGGTGCAGACCTAACACTGAATCTCCTGTCATTTACTCAACGCGACAGATTTCACCTCCAACCAGAGTGGACAAAGGCTGGTCATTAAGAGGGAACGTTTTCTTGTTTAACTGGTAGACTGTCAGTTCCATTACTCATTCGTAATATTTAAGCGTAAGTTCCTACACCTGGACTACAGTCTTATTCTACAATGTTGAACTAATAACTAATTAGCCCATCTCTGTCCGAGCAGGACTTTTTCCTATCTTTTTTTAATGAGGGAATTTCCTGTATTGATGTTAACATGCAATTGGTATTGCTTACCACTAGGACTTATGTTTCTTTTATTTTTGAAGATCCTCTTAATATTCTACATATGGCTATATTATTCATATATGTTGGATAACTACCAGTAGGGATTCTATAACACCACACATCCTATGATGGTGCCTCAATAATTGGTTACATACAATAAAATAATTTCAGAAATTGAAAACGCAATTGAAACATAATTTCTTCTTAATCCTGACTGGCTAGCTTGTACCCTTAAGCTAAGTATCCTCCATTCTGTGTAGAAATCCAACCTCACTCCAAATAATAATCATGAACAATCGATGAATGAGCTTAGGTGGACAAAACAGATATATGATAGTAAAAAACCTGTTTTTTGGCTTACCCCTTAGCTGATTTTGCCCTCCCATGCAATTAAATCCATTCGTCTACATACACCATTAGGCACTATTATCATAAACCCCCCAAGATTCTCACATGTTTGCCAGCATCGTAATAAGCTATATGGTCTGCTTTCTCGTTTTGTTCCGACATAATCAGTATCTTTTTCAATCACCATATACTTTACACCCCATGTTCTAAAGACGTCAATCTTATGGAGGCAGACATAACTTTATTGGAAGTCAATGCAGCTATTAAAACTCTGAAACCTGAAAGTCAATAAGCCTCACCTTGTATCTTTAACTCCCTGAAATCTAGCTCAACCCGTCAATCATACCCAATAAACATAATCACTTATATATCTTGTGCTCTATCTCACTGCTGAATATTGACAATAATATTGGCAAAAAATCCTAGCCACTAGACTCAACCTATTACTTAACCCTCCAATACATCATGTTTTTTATTATTAATATCATTATTATTATTTAAAAAAAGTGCCATTTATTCCATGGCGCTTTACATGTGAAAAGGGGCATATATAATAAAAACAAGTACAATAATCTTTATACAATACAAGGCACAGACAGGTACAAGAGGAGAGAGGACCCTGCCCATGAGGCTCACAGTCTACAAGGCATGGGTAAGGATCCAGTAGGAGACGGTAGTATTTATACCACAGCTCCACACTATACTCATCCACTAGGCTACCTAGTCTCGCACGTAAGTTGCCCTCATTGTTTCTCCCTCGATATTTCGACAGCTCTTTATTCCCTACCATGGGAATATATGGACTTTAAAATTCAAAAATGGGGTTTCCAGATTGATTTTTTGCACTGGGTCTCATCCGTACAGCAGAGTACAGTACACCGTATACAGATCATTGTCTATTTGCAAAAGAAAGAGGAAGGCGGTATGGCAGTCCCCTTTCTCCCTTATATTAGCACTTATCCTTGGAGCCCCTCATGGCTGCCATCATGGCCTGTTCAGATGCCAAGGAACTTGGGGTTGCTGGTTTGCCAGTGTAAGGTATGCCTATTTGCTGATGACATTTTGCGAACTCTTACACAGCCCCCATCAGGAACAGGATCTCAACAACATATCTATTTTAAGAGCTTTTAGTGATTAGAATTTAATTATTAAACAGAACTAAGTCATATGCCTTAATATTTCTATACCTGAGTTTGACATTTCAACTTAATGGTTACCAATCCCTTTAAGCACTTTCCACTCACGTAGACTATCTCGGTGTGACGCTAGTAACTATCCAGTGGCTAGTTGTGAGGCTGGATAGTCAAGAGGCCCAGGGTCAGATTCCAGGAGGGGCAATCAATCAACAAAAGGGTGACACAAAGGTGTAGTCAGGTCACTAAGAAAGATATGCTCACCAGCATATTCTCTGGGCGAGCCACACTGGATCTCAGTCCTGATCAGGTACCCATCGGCTGGGCAATTAGAAAAAAGTCCATAGGAAAAAAATCCGATCAGACTTTGGGTATTTTCCAGAATCTTTTTCCTTTTATTTGCACATTTTAAAATGTCAGCATCATAGAAACCGTTGACGCGTTTTGACTCTTAGACCTGAGTTTTAAGGCCGGTTTACATGTAGCGAGATCGGTAACGAGATCGCTGCTACGTCACCAGTTTTGTGATGTAGCAGCGACCTCGCGGCGATCTTGCTGCATGTGACACTTAGCAGCGATCAGCCTCCCGCTGGGGGATCGCTGATCTTTATTGAATGGCCTGGACCATTCTCCGATCAGCGATCTCCCGCTGGCTAGGCTGCATTGCTGTGTGTGACAGGCAGACTTACCAGCGATTAGGCAGCACTTGGTATGTGGCAGGGTGTTTCTATCGGGTGCGGTAATGCAGCTGTTAGATGTTTGTTTCTCTACCTACGGTGTAGGAGAGTTGTTGGGATGCACGACACTGCTATGCGGGTTTTTTTTTCGTTCGATGGACGTCTCTATGGTGTTTATTGGTCTAGGTTGATCTGCATGGGGTGCAGTATGGGTGTTGGTAGGTTAAGTAAGTTCATTAAGTAACTGGGTCATTGGAAGAGTATTGGGTGTACTAATGATCTGTTCGGGTTTTATAAAGACGATGTGCCTAGTTTGGCCCTTGAGGACATTCATATTCCCCAAGGTGGTGGTGGGTTGGTAGGCATCTTCACAGTGGTCCACTGTAATGGAAGAATTCCTGAAGTGGTTAGGTTGGTAAAAAAATGTGAATAAACATGGGAACTGGTGTTGCTGGGTTTTCTGGTATGTTGTGGGAGTGAGCTGTACAAAACAAAAATAGATAGATGGAAAGTAATCTGGTGGAGTTGACCTTCTCAGGAACAATGGAGTGATTTGGACTGGTTTGGGTATGTCGGTGAGGCCTTGTACCCTTACCCTTATACTCTTATACCCAGTGAGGCATGATGATTGGGGTTGATGATGGGGATTTTGCTGGATTGGAAAGTGTGGTTTCATTTTAGGGTGGTAGTTGGAAAATGCTGATATGGTGGAGTGTTTTTCCCAAGAGGTGTTTGGTAACCGGATGGACAATTTCGTTGATGAGTGGGGTCTGTGTTGTACAGAATTTGTTGGTGTTATTAGTGCAGGAGGTGGGGAACTACATCCATGTAGGGTGGTGGTCATATGATATGTACCAATGGTGCGAACGGGAGGTATTGCAAGTGTAGTTGTTAACGTTGGTGTGGGGTTTCCCCCCTCCCTGCCCAGGGATTGGAGGGGTTTGTTACGTGGGTGGGGGAAGTTTCTGATGCTCATGCTACAGGGGTTGAACATAGCATGGTGCAAGGTGGCATTTTCTAAAGTAGAAATCGTGACTTTGGTAAAGTTTTTCCCAGTTTTGGGATTGAAGATGGTCATTGAGTTGGGGTCATTGGAGGTGACTTTACGTGTGTAGTTTGGTGATACAGGGGTTAGTTTGGCCTCGATGCTAGTTGGTTTATCAAGGGAAGTACTTTGGTGGGATGTCTTCCCTGTAAATGGTTTGGGTGACATCACATTGATCGGGAAGTTCTGGTACTTTCCCGGGCAGTATTATAATGTGGCTGGACAGTGTGGGGGATTTGACAGGGAATACGAAAGTCAGTGGTTGAAGGATATACACGAGGTTTATTTTTGTGAGGCGATTGAGCCTGGTGGTGTGGCCATGAGAATGGCTGGATGGTTGCTGGAAATGGAGATTTTGGACAAGTCAGGCTTCTCTGTGGGGTATGGTTCAGCTTACTGCTGTAGGCTCTTATGTGTGGCTTCTGGGTAAGGTGTGTATATTCAAGTTTGTGTGGTGGAGGGGCCAGTCTGTGCAAGGTGTTTCACGATAGGCCTGTGGCGGGGGATAGGTCTGGTTCAGAGGATGGATAATTGGACATTTCCTTCGGGGAAGCCACTATGGGGGGAATAGTTACTCCAGTTACAGTGATGTAAAAATCGGACTAAGGTCCCATTAAGGTTGGGGGTATTAACCGTGTGGTGTTAATACCCCTTCTCCCCAGGGCTGATGTGGTGTGGCCAGGGAGATTTGTAAGATTGTGGAGTTTGGCTCAGGACCGGATCTATAATTTGTTTAGTGCTTTTTGATATTTACACTGATTATGTGGTGGGCGCCCCCTAGGTTTGTGTAAATGTTTAATAAAGGCTGCTGTGGCCATTTTTACCCAAGTTATGGCAGTCATGTGTTTATTTAATTACTAGCTGGGAGCCCGATGCACATGCATCGGGATTCTAGAACGTCGAGTCTCTGACTCGCAATGGCCGCTGCGCGGGCATTGCGAGTCGACTTAGAAGTGCTCGCAATGGCCGCGTCGCGGCCAATGCTAGGCGCGTATCCACATGACCACGCCGGCTCGCATTGCGAGTCGACTTAGAACTGCTCGCAATGGCCGCTTCGCGGCCAATGCTTCGAGCGTATCCACATGACCACGCCGACTCGCATTGCGAGTCGACTCAGAAGGGGCAAAAAACCTATTCGCAATTATATAATAGATAACAAAGGGATGTTTATGACATTGAATGACATTGCATACAAAACAAAGAACGACCCAACAATCCCCTATTAAATTGTCATGTACCTATTATGTAAAGTAGGTTACTTGATTTTTTTTCATTGTGTATTTTATCATGTTTTTGACGCTGTTGTATCTGTTTCTTGCTATTATGTCATGCTTTAAATAAAGCTGCTTTGTTTTCGATACTGCCTGGTATTTGGCTTTGACAATTCCTTATTAATAAAGTTGTGCAGATTCCTGCATTTTTTTTGCATTTCCACTGCAAAAATGCACTAAAAATTCATGGGCGTTCTTACCTGTGGATTTTCTGTATTTAATTTCAAGTCTGTAGGACAAATCTGCACAGAAAACTTATGGAGCCGTCACACGCATCAATGTCGTCAGTGAGATGATCGCTGATGACATTGATGGATGATCGCTGGTGAGCTGTCACACAGGAAGACTCACCAGCGATCATTTTACCAGCGACATCGTGGAAATGATTTCTATATCGTTTCCACGATTTCTGCAGGCTGGTATCCAGGGTAAACTGCGGGTAACTAGGCAGCGCGCGCTGCCTAGATACCCGATGTGTACCTTAGTTACCAACCTTCTCCGCTCACCGGCTGGTAACTAAGGTACACATCGGGTATCTAGGCAGCGCGCGCTGCCTAGTTACCCGCAGTTTACCCTGGATACCAGCTCCCAGTGCTTCCTGAGAGGCGCTGGGAGCTGGCTGATCGCATCTCCCGGTGTCACAAGCAATGATGCTGCGTGTACACCGGGTGACTGTCGTCAGTTTTAACAACAGATTCTAAAACCTCGCGACCATCAACCAGCGATTTATCGCTGGTTGATTGAGCATGTCACACGCATCAATATCGCTGCAACGTCACGTGCAGCCGTGATCGTGCACGCGATATTGATGCGTGTGACGGCCCCATTAAGGTACCCTTAAGAGAAATTGCCTTATTGCAGATCTGAAACACGCACTGCAGATCATTTTATGCTGAGTGGAAAAGATTCATATTGGACAGGACATTTCCATATATCCCATCTAAATTGCTTGAACTGTAAGACGCTGCATTTTTGATGGAGAGAAAATACACAGCATCAAAAACTCATCTTGGGAACACAGCCTTGTGTCGAATGTCACACTCTTTTATCCTGACCTAACTGCTGTATCTACAGGTGCATCTCAATCAATATTCTATTCATAATTTGATGTCTCGTGGAAAACAGCTGTACGGTTTTTAATCCTTCATCCTCCCTAGTCTATATGCGCACACTGGGGACTGTAGCTGCCGTGATATGCTTTTATAGTTGTGACTCTCACAACCACACAAGGTAAAGCCTCTGATACCTATTTAGATAATATTTTTATCTCTCATGGCCACTTTACACACGGCAACAGGAAGATAGAAACCGGCAGGTGTCGGAGACAATTGTACCTTTTACCTTCAAAACACCTTGAAGTGGCTGCGTGTAATTCAGATATCTGCAAGGTGTTTTTTAAGGTAAAAGGTACAATTATCTCTGACTCCTGCCGTTTTCTATCTTCCTGTTGCCGTGTGTAAAGTGGCCATCAGACTCTTCATACTTCCTACTTTAATTTTCTGAGATAATGACCTTTGGGTTTTCATTGGCTGAAAGCCATAATCATCAACATTTACAGAAATAATTACTTGAAATAGATCACTCTGTAATGACTCTATATAATATATGTGTTTCAGTTTATGTACTGAATTACTGAAATACGGTAAATTAACTTTTTGATGATATTCTAATTCATTCAGATGCGCCTGTACTATTTATGTGTATTCAGGGGGCATATTTTTTATTTAGCCGACCTGAACTTTCCTTATTATTTATTCATTTTTAAAATTTTCTGTGTATTATAAAATAACTTTGCTAGAATATATATATATTAACAAATGTAAGTGAAAGTTGTACATTTTGTTTTCTTTTCTGTAAATTGATGTGCGATGGAACAAACCCATATTCAAATCAGAGCCATATGGATGTCTACTAAAACTTACTAAAGACCTACACACCATGGATCTGGAGCCCATATCTTTATCGCGGTATCCTTCCATTTTACTTGGAAGATGATCTCAGCTGTCAGTGACTATACATACGGTATATTTTGTATTAGCATATTCAGTAATACAATCCAGTTTCTTCATCGAATTACTCACTTTGAGTGATGGGTAGGGAGTGTCTATTAGTAATTGCTAAAAATGACATCTTACTCATGACATGAGAAAGGAGTAGCTCCTCCATTGTATCATCACATCTCCAGTTTGGAAGACGAGAGCAGTTATGTAATTATACAGCGTAATGATTAGGACAGTTTGTAACTTTGATATACAGTATAGATGTGGCACCCCTGAGGGTCCAGTTACCACAGAGGTACTGCATGTCAGTCAGAGGTGTGGTACCCCACTCCTGGGTAGCGAGGGGGCACTACCCACTACCCACACACCCACATTCAACACCACCCCACTCCAGGCCAGGGATCTGGGAGGACCCTATTGAGGGAGGACCCCATCTCAGGCTGGAGGAGGAAGTAGTAGAGGGGGGTGGGTGGAAAAGTAGGAAGTGTGAAGGAAAAAGGAGAACGTGAGGAGAAGAGGAGTAGACGGAGAGGACAGACGTCCTGGGGACTGGAGCCACCGAGAGGCTCGTTCCAGGGCAGTGAAGGGTCTGCGGGAGGAGGCAAATGAGACAGAGAAAGGTTCCTAGGGGCAGAGGAAGTGGGGAACCCACCCGTGGCACCCGAATCCACCGCTGGCGGGAGGTGCGTGGTGGGACCAGGTCGTAGAGGGGACTGGCCCCAGAGTAGCGGAGAAACTGTAAGACTTAACTATCAAACCAAAGGCTGCAGTATCTTCATGTGCAGCAGCCACATCAACACACACTCGCTAAAAAGGCGGCTGCATAGCGTCAGGGGACAGAGAGGACGTCACCCGGCAGGACCCGAGGCCACTGGCTTGGGACACTGTGTGTGAGGCGCAGGGCAGGAGGGAGAGAGTCAGCACCTTGAGAAGGGGATCCCGTTATAGTGCACCCAATCTACTCAGGAGTTGGCTGGATCACCGACACGGAGGACACAGCACCCGACTGGCTGTTGTAACTTGGAGAACTGTGAGTAAAGTGTGAAGACTGCACCCTGCTGTGTCCTCAGATTATTTCCCGCACCCTCAGGCCTGCCAAGTGACCATCACCACCATCCAAAAGGTTACTACATCTGCCCTGGGGCCCCATTCCACACGTGGGAGCTGTACCATTTTGTTGCATCATCAACTGCCTCAGTGGTCCTGAATCGCAGAGTCGGCCATCCAAGTGCCAAATACCATGGGTGGCGTCACGACTCAAACCCATATAAATTACCCCCTATTTTATGACACGGCAGGGGCCATGGAGCCGGTTCACGGCCCCGTGAACTCCCCAATGAACTGTACTGCTTTTTCTGAGTACCCCATGGCTCTGGCGGGGTGTGTCATAGATCTATCATAAGAGAAATATATACTGAAGACCCAACTGTAAAGAAACATGTGCTTATCCATAGATGAGAGAATTGATCAGAAAATCAGGACACTATCACTAGCAAAACATCCTTTCTGCATATTTCCAATTCAATGGAGAAATGTGAGGTTAAATAAATGGCTGGCCAACATTGAAACCATGAGACCCCATAGCAAATGTCCTCATTGGACCTTCCCTCCCTCTTTTCTCAGAGTAAGTGTGGTAATAAGTACAGTCACAGAATGACATGCATCCTAGATTTTAAAGACATATTTTGTGATACAGTTATTATGTCCCCAATAAAACCATTTAGTGTTCTAAGCCATTATGATACCCTTTTCATAGCCCTCATAGAATAGGAAGTCCTTAAAAATGTCATACATGCACCCGGTATGATACCCCACACAGTGAATTTTTCAACTCACACAGTATCCTTGCATAGCATGATGACCCCACAGTGCCTCCAATACATTACAGCTGCCACAGTGCTCATCAAAACTGTATAATGCCCCCTTTAGCCTCCCAATACAGTACAATGCCCTAAAGTGTACCCACACAGTCTGATTTTCAGTCTAAATTTCCTGTACACACATTATGAGGCCTCCGATATAGCATGATGCATCCAGAGTCCTACCCACACAGTATGACTCCCTCACAGTCATTTCACCCACAGTTTGATGCCTCCACAGCCAACCACATATTATAATGACCTCCACAAGCCCCAACACAGTATAATGCTCATAAAGCACCCCACAAAACATGGTTCCCCCACACACAGTATGATGGCCCCATAGTCTTTGTTCCACACACAAAATGCCCCACACAGACCCACCCTACACAGTGTAATGGCACTCACAACCATCTACATAATATGATGCCCCAACAGCCCCACACACAGTATGGTGGCCACCATAGCCCCCAAGCAGTATAATTGCTATCACTCTACACAGTATGATGGAATTACAGTGGCTTACACACCGTATCATGGCTGTCTTAGCTCCCCACACACAGTATTATGCCCCTTACATCCTACCACATGCAGTATGATGACCCCATAATTTCCCACAGATAGTATGATGGTCTTCACAGCTTCCCTATAGGGTAATTCAACAACATCTTACCACCCAGTATTGTTGCCTCTACTTACAATATGAAGGCCTTACATCCCCCACACAGTATAATTTCTCCCATTGCCACCCAACACTATATGTTGTCTCCACATTCCCCCCCCCTGATCCCAACTCACACAGTAAAAATGATTCCCCTACATGAACTATAATAGCTCCACAGTGCATTGCATACTGTATAATGGCTCTGACCCCCCCCTACCCCCCCACACACACACTGAATTATGGCATCTCCAGCCACCCATACATATACTGAAGGTCCCCACACCATGCAATATGATACCTTTGAGTCCACACCACAAGTACTGACTGACAATAAAACAAAATTACTCACCAACCCCCATTCCTACAATCATAGGCGGATTATAATGAGGGCAATCTGGGATATCGCCCAGGGACCAAGGCTCTGGGGGATTGATGACCAGATTGCTCTCATTATAATGTTTTATACTAACTTCACTACTGTTCCCTCAGGCTCATAATGTATCTATGTATCTGGGGGGCTGTGCATGGATTCATACTGTGTATAGGAGACTATGTGAGGGCTCATAATTAGGGATGAGCGAGTCCTAAATTACTCGGAATCGCTAGACCCGCACGAGTCCGAGCCCAGGACTCGGTACTCGTGGCGAGTCTAGCGAGTCCAATGTTAATGAATAGGGAATAGGGATTCGCGAGTCCCGAATAGAGAATACAGGACTCGGAATCGCAGACTCGCTAGGATTCGGACTCGCAGATTGCCATTCACTTGCATTGGACTCAGGGGCTGGCTGGAGCCTCTTCCCCTGGGTGGCCCCGGCCCTGGTTGAGAACCGGGGGGGGGGGGTGCTGTCAGGTCCGGGCAGCCTTGAGAACCGGGGGGGGGGGGGGGGGGGGTGCTGTCAGGTCCGGGCAGCCTTGAGAACCGGGGGGGGGGGTTTTGGGGGATGCTGTCAGGTCCGGGCAGCCTTGAGAACCGGGGGGGGGTGCTGTCAGGTCCGGGCAGCCTTGAGAACCGGGGGGGGGGTGCTGTCAAAGCTGACCTTACCTCCTCCTGCCGCAAACCGACGCGCCGGCCGCAAAGCGACGCTCGATGTGGACTCGTTAGTGAGCGAGTATTCGCTAAAAGACTCGCCGATTCCCGAGTCCAGCGAGTCCCTTAAGAATCGCCGAGTAACGAGTCCTAGCGAGTAGACTCGCTCATCCCTACTCATAATGTATATACAGGGCTATGCAGGGGCCCATACTATGTATAGGAGGCTTTTGTGAGGGCTCATACTGTAAATATGGGGATTTGTGAGGGCTCCTATTGCAGCTAGGGAGCTATGTGGGGACTCACCCTGAATATAGGGAGGCAATGTTGGCCCTGATGCTCTGTATAGGGAACTAAGTGAAGGCTGATACTGTATGTAGCGGGCTATGTGGAGGCTTATACTGTATGTAGGGAGCGTTGTGGGGCTCACACTTTCTCTAGGGTGCTATGTGAGGACTCATACTGTAAATATGGGACTATATGGGGGCTATGTGAAGGTTCTTCCTGTATATAGGGGCTATATTCACACTTTGTATAGGGGGCTGTGTAAGGCCTCATCTTATATATCGGGAGCTATATGAGGGCTCATACTGTATATAGGGGGTTGTGTTTGGGCTCATCCTGTATAAAAGGGATATGTGAGGGCTCATACTGTTTCTAGGGAGCTCATCCTGTATATAGGGATTCTATTTAAGGGCTCATACTGTGCACTAATGAGACAAAGTGTAACAATGTTTTGAACTTTTGACTTTCAGGCTCCATATCTCACCATCCACTACAGCTTTGAGTAGGAGACTGCCTTCATTTTACAGACAATTATCTTGGCTATATCACACATTAATATTTATTATATTATATACCGTATATACTCGTGTATAAGCCGACCCGTGTATAAGCCGACCCCCCTACTTTTGCCCCAAAAATCTGGAAAAACCTATTGACTCGTGTATAAGCCGAGGGTGGACCCCAGCACAGGTACACAGCCACCAGCAGTGTGGTATACAGGCCCCCCCCAGTGGTATACAGGCCTCCCCAGTGGTAGTATATAGCAGCCCCAGTGATAGTATACAGCAGCCCCAGTGGTAGTATACAGCAGCCCCAGTGGTAGTATACAGCAGCCCCAGTGGTAGTATACAGCAGCCCCAGTGGTAGTATACAGCAGCCCCAGTGGTAGTATACAGCAGCCCCAGTGGTAGTATATAGCAGCCCCAGTGGTAGTATACAGCAGCCCCAGTGGTAGTATATAGCAGCCCCAGTGGTAGTATACAGCAGCCCCAGTGGTAGTATACAGCAGCCCCAGTGGTAGTATACAGCAGCCCCAGTGGTAGTAAACAGCAGCCCCAGTGGTAGTATACAGCAGCCCCAGTGGTAGTATACAGCAGCCCCAGTGGTAGTATACAGCAGCCCCAGTGGTAGTATACAGCAGCCCCAGTGGTAGTATATAGCAGCCCCAGTGGTAGTAAACAGCAGCCCCAGTGGTAGTATACAGCAGCCCCAGTGGTAGTATACAGCAGCCCCAGTGGTAGTATACAGCAGCCCCAGTGGTAGTATACAGCAGCCCCAGTGGTATACAGCAGGCCCCCAGGGGTACATATAGCAGCCCCCAGGAGGTACCCAGCAGCCCCCTGGGGGTACACAGCAGCCCCCAGGGGGTACACAGCAGCCCCCTGGGGGTCCCCAGCAGCCCCCAGGGGGTACACAGCAGCCCCCTGGGGGTCCCCAGCAGCCCCCAGGGGGTACACAGCAGCCCCCTGGGGGTCCCCAGCAGCCCCCAGGGGGTACACAGCAGCCCCCAGGGGGTACACAGCAGCCCCCTAGGGGTCCCCAGCGGCCCCCTGGGAGTACACAGCGGCCCCCAGGGGGTCCCCAGCAGCCCCCTGGGGGTCCCCAGCAGCCCCCAAATGCTGGCACTCGCCCCCCTTGCAAGGGCCCCCCCGCTTCTCTTACCACTCCGGACTTTTGATCCGCGCCGCTCCTCGGTGCTTCATCCTCGCTGCTCCGTCCGTCTTCTACATCCGGGATCCCCGGCCGCGCGATGACGTCATATGCCTGCGACGGCCGGAGATCCCGGATGTAGAAGACGGACGGAGCAGCGAGGATGAAGCACCGAGGAGCGGCGCGGATCAGAAGTCCGGAATGGTAATATAACCATCGGGGGGGGGGGGCCCTTACAAGGGGGGGCGAGTGCCAGCATTTGGGGGCTATATGCACTGGTTCCCCCTGCCGCTGATTGACAGGGGGAAGCAGTGCATATTTAATGAGCGGCCCCACGTGACGGGGCCGCTCATACAGCAGCCTCCCCCCGCCTCCTCCAGCCTCCACAGCCCCGGACACAGCCCCCCCCCCCCGTATTGACTCGTGTATAAGCCGAGGGGGAGACTTTTCAGCCCAAATTTTGGGCTGAAAAACTCGGCTTATACACGAGTATATACGGTATATATTAGTTATGCAGATTCTTGTCATGTCACTGCATTGTTACTGTTTTGCTCCTAAAAATCTAAATTAAAATTGTTGTTATTTTGTAATTCCACCTTTGGCCTTCAAGTCTGCCTGAATCATTCTGGGCATGCTTGCCTTCAGATTCAGGTATGTTTTGATCAAAATCTGATCCCAGGTCCTTGTCTTTTCTACACGATCCCAATGTTGGTGTTTACTGGTCGACTCACTTGGGTATGTATACAGCTTTTTTTCAAATCTACCCACAAGTGTTTGGTTCAGTTTAGGTTTGGGGACAGGGGGACCAATCCAGCACCTCTTTCATTGTCATTGAACCATTTCTATGCCAATCTAAACGTATGCTTCTGGTCATTGTTCTGCTGGAACACTATGGGTAGGGTCACATTGAAAACCTAAATTGCATTCACCGCATCCGGATCCGGATGCGGTGAACGCAATGGCGGGCACACACATTTTTTTCAAAAATGTGTGCTGAATCCCGCACTGCGGTCACCGGATGGCTCAGGGTGTGTAATCCTGAGCCATCCGGTAACTGCAGAGTTTGCGGATCCCGGCTATTGGCGGGATCCGCAACCTTAATAAAGAGTTAAATTGTTGATCTCAATGACTGTTTAAGGTCTGTAGGGGGGCTTAGACCCCCCTACAGACCGGCCGACCACTTATACAGTGTTCTTGTACAATTTCACAATGGGCACGGGCTCTTCGGAGCAAAGTGCCCCCCCCCCCCCGTATCACTATACAGGGGTGCATACACCCCTGTATTACAATGATGCATTAATGATGTGTAGTCCAAAAAGGATTTTATCACTCGCAATGTAAGTTTATACTTACAGCATGTAAGTTGTAGGCAGAGTCCAGCGAAATCCATAGGCGGGGCTGTGTGCAGCAGCCTCCGCCCGCTTCATGTTGATGGCCGCCCCCTCTGGCCGTAATCCACTGTTGTGAGGGCGGATACGTCGTTAAAGGGGTGTGGCTAACTATGTGCCGAGGTTAGCCACGCCCCTTTAACGACGTATCCGCCCTCACAACAGTGGATTACGGCCAGAGGGGGCGGCCATCAACATGAAGCGGGCGGAGGCTGCTGCACACAGCCCCGCCTATGGATTTCGCTGGACTCTGCCTACAACTTACATGCTGTAAGTATAAACTTACATTGCGAGTGATAAAATCCTTTTTGGACTACACATCATTAATGCATCATTGTAATACAGGGGTGTATGCACCCCTGTATAGTGATACGGGGGGGGGGGGGGCACTTTGCTCCGAAGAGCCCGTGCCCATTGTGAAATTGTACAAGAACACTGTATAAGTGGTCGGCCGGTCTGTAGGGGGGTCTAAGCCCCCCTACAGACCTTAAACAGTCATTGAGATCAACAATTTAACTCTTTATTAAGGTTGCGGATCCCGCCAATAGCCGGGATCCGCAAACTCTGCAGTTACCGGATGGCTCAGGATTACACATCCTGAGCCATCCGGTGACCGCAGTGCGGTCCCGGCAAACGCTGCGAAAACTGCTGCCTGCATGATTTTAAACGCAGGCAGCAGTGCCGGATCCGGCCACCGGATGGCTTGTGAAGCCATCCGGTGTTTTGCATAGGCTCCTATGAGGAGCGTTTCCTGGTTCGGTTTTGAGCTTTTTTAAAGCTCAAAACCGGATCAGGATTTAGTTACAAAAACGGAAATGTGACCCTAGCCTATGATGTCTTTTTTTACCCAAAGTGTATGAAGTAACACGTCTAGTAGAAAACTCATATAGAGCTCAGCATTGAGAACGCCATCCATCCTGGTCAAATATCCAACACCTATGGCTGTGATACAAGCCCATATCATCAGGCTTCCTCCACCAATATTGACAGTTCCTTCAATTTCTCAATCCTTTTTTCCCTTGTTTCTGCCAGATCCATAGGCACCTATCAGAGACTAACCTATTGGCGTTCATGTCATCACTTCATATCACCCGTTTCCAATCATCTAACTCAAGCCAATGCTTCTTATGATATTGAAGTTCTTCACCTATATTTTTGGGCCATGTTTCCAAAATGGTGGAATGTGCATCACACAGTGCTTGCATGGACGTCAGGTCTGTAATCTCACTAATATGAAGCATACTAACCATGTCCACCACCGCATGTCACACCAGAACTGGTAGAACTTGTGATGAACCAACTTGTTAACTCCGATATTTTGCCTGAACATTCATCACTTGGCTTTTGAATAGATCACTTTTAAACTGTCACAGTGTCCCACCCCAGGGTCTTGGGGTACTCGGTCCTGGGCTTGCAGTTCATGGATTGAAGGATTGTTACGGGCGGTGCCCTGTTCCTTGCTCTGGGGCCGCTTTTAATAAAGGCATTTGTTTACTAAAAGTAAAATGTTTCGTGACGCCACCTACGGTTCCCGGTAAGATTACCGGAGCTGCTTGCAGACCTCCGGGGTGATGATGAGCCAGCTAGTTGGTAACGTTCCCGTAGGTGGAGCGGGATCCCCGGGGCAGTTGTGGTGAATAGGGATTTACACTGGAAAGTAGTTCATCCAGCGGTTCTCTCACAGTCTTAACAAGGAAATAAGTGTGTGGCTCCTCAGGCGCAGGCAAATAAAGTAAATCACACAGTCTTGATCTCTGCATGGGCTTACTGATAACATTTCAGACAATTACAGATGTAATTGAAGTCTTTCGGGACTCGCTGGTCTGGGTAGTCACCAGGGACCGGGACGTCCTATTTGGGACCCTCCATGGTGTGCCTGCCGTTTCCTTTCTCTTGTCTCTCACCGAGCTCTCTCTCCTACTTCCCAGCAGCTCTCCCGGCGCAGAGCCCTCAGCTAGCTCCCACAGATCCTCTCTGGAGGGTTCCTCTCCCGGTCCTCCGGAACCTACATGGGGCCTTTTGGGGATTATACCGGGTGTTGGCCACGACTTCCTACAGAAGCTCGTGCCTCCGGTTTGGCGGCTCAGGGATAAACACCCACACTGCTCTCGGAGCCAGTCCTCCATTCCAGGACTGAAGCCCTCCAGCTGGTGGTTGTACCGGGCCTGGATTCGGGTGCACCACAACACCTGGTGCCCCTAGGGTCCCTTTCTCTCCTGACAGCTCCGCTGCCATCCTGTACTACTCACTCCCCACAGGAGCTCTCCTCAGCTTCTCTGCAACTATCTTCACACTCTTCCACTCACCCACCCACCTAGCTAGCTCCTCCCACCGGGACTGGGTCTCCCTGACAACAGGTCTGCCCACATCCTGCCTGCACTAAGGTGTGTGGATGGGTAAATTGAGGGTCCCTTATGTGACATCCCAATCCCTTAGTCACAGGAGTACCACACTCTCTTTTATGGGTGCAGTACCCCTACATGGTGTCCCGACCAGTGGGGCGCCACAATAGCATTCATTTGCTGCAGTTTAGCAATTTTCTTTACCGAGAGACTGCTATTGATGAGCTTGATGATACTGTTTCTCTTTTCTTTGGAAATCTTCTTCATGGCTCCTCCTCGATTCAAACCAGTGACCTTTCACTTGGGAATCAACCTAATAACATACTGAGCTATTAGGTATGTGAGAACAGGTTGTAATTTGTAGGATACTGGAAGAAAAAGACTTTTCAGGCACCAGGTTGAAAACTTTAACAACGCAGTGACATGACAATAATCTGCATAACCAATAATATGCTAAATAGTTGCAAGCCAAGTTTCTGTATGAGATAGCCATGATAATTGTCTATAAATTGATGATAGTCTCATGCTCAAAGTTGTTGTGGATGGTGAGATATGGATCCTGATAGTAAAAAGTTCAAAACATTGTTCTCTTTTGCTCGTCAGTGTATATAGGGAACTATGTATTATATAAGGACCCATACTGTATATGAAAGGGGGCTGTTTGTGGGCTCATCATGTATATAAAGAGGCTATGTGAGGGCTCATACTGTATATAGGTAGCTTTATAAGTGCTGTATGTAGAGGCGATTTTGGGGATCATACTGTATATAGGGGGCTATGTCGAGGCACATACGGTATAGAAGAGGAGTATCAGCATACTTAATTCTGCTGATTCATTAAGTGGAATGACTTGCCCCCAGGGCGGTGGGGTACTCAGAAATGGGCAGGTTCGGTCTCTCGGGGACCGTATGGGAGCTGAGACCTGACTCTGTGGCCCTGTGGAGTCACTTAAAAATGTATGGAAATGGTTTAGAGATAATGGATTGTGACGCCACCCTTGGATTGCAGCTATGAGTGGCCGCTGCTGCTGCAGAACCTGTGGGGACTATGGACAGGCAACTGGGATGAAATGGAAGGTCGCTAGGGTGCAGGACGGAGGGCGCAAAGTAACAGACTCACAGTTGTTGTTTCCTCAGTTCCTACTAGTGGTACTGGTGAAAGCCGGGACACTGACAGGTGATGTTACTGGAGTCTGTGCAACCTGGGAGCAACTTGGGGTTCTCCTCACTCGGCAAGTTCTGAGGCGCTGCGCTCTTTCAGCGGGCCCTGCTGCTGCATAAGCTAAGCTGCGGCCCTCTCTCTCTTCCTGCATGGTGCCTGTATGACAGGAAGCTTGAGTCCTTCTCCAGCGCCACTTCCCTGGTGGCTGCTATGGACCCTCTATGCTGCTTTGCCTGCAGACACTTTGGTGTGGCTGGAGGACTTGGAATTCCCCACCCTCCGGTGTTGGCTGCCGGGATGTTAGGCCCTGCACAGCCTCGGACTCCGGTGTCCGGTTCTGGCGCTCTGCACTGGGGTGAGCTCAACACCACTCCACTCCCCAGGCTCTTCTCAACTTCCTCAGACCCTTGCCTATGGGTCCCTCAAGTTAGGTTTCAGCTATCCTGGGATGAGCTTAGCACTGCTCAAGTCCACAGGATGTCTTTCTCAATACTGATCTGTACTGAACTAACTAACTCTGCCCCAGACCAGAATTTATAGGGGAGCTGCCCTGAACTCGGGTTAGAACTCCTCCTTCAGGCCCGGAGGCAGAAAGGTGTTGTGTACTTGGCTCACCTAGTGTGGATACCCTACCCTCTGTTGCTCTCAGGTATGACACTACCCCTGAGGGCGGAAATGACATTGTGGCATCTGGACTCTAGAGTGCCACAGATACAGTTAACCTAAAAATAAATTAATAATTAGCTAGGTTAATATTAGAGATGAGTGGTGTTCGATTTGAAATGTTCGCCAATCTCAAATTCAAACTGTTTTGGGCGGTGTTCGAATCATTCGGCAGTTCGAGGTTATGTTTGATAACGGTTCATTCACCAAAAGCATAACTGGCATTTCACAGTAATACTGTTAATTAATGTTAATATCCAGTGTCAGTGTAATGTGTGCAGTGGGGGAGGGGGGAGCGGGGTTTAGATCAGTGCTGCAGAAATAATGCCGATCGCCATTTTTTTTTTCGTATATACAGTGGGGCGGTGCAGGCTGTCAGCCAATCACACACACACAGCAAAGTGCATTTTTTGCACACAAGCAAGGGCATGTGACATTGGCTGTGTATGTCACATGTCCTTACCCTATAAGACCCAGCCATTTTCCCCATCGCCACCATTTCCTCAGTGCTGCAGTTGTGTGTCAGTCAGGCACTGCTACTGCTGCGGTGGGAGCTATAAAGTGTTGGTTAGATAGTGAGCGAATCTCAAGTTAGATAGACAGATAGGTTTAGGGAGTAGGGACTAGTTAGAATCTCAGCCCTTTTGAGGGCTACTTCAGACAAGTAGGGATTAGTTGTAAATATCATCCCTTTTCAGGGCTACTTCATAGAAGTAGGGACTAGTTATAATATCAGCCCTTTTGAGGGCTAGGTTAGAGCAGTTCCTATTAGTTTTTGCTAGGCAGGTGTGTGCCAGGGCTGTGCAAGTGTTTTTCACAGCATCTGGCCAAATCTAGCTCAGGCAATCCCTTAGGGAAGGTAGTGTAGCACTCAGTGGTGTAACTTCAGGCCCTGGGGCCCCGATGCGAAAGTTCCAACGGGGCCCCCCAATTATTGCAAATCTTTAATAGTATTAGTCTTTTTTTATGGGCCGAAGGGACTTTTGGGGCCCCCCTAGGCTGCAGGGCCCTGGTGCGATCGCAACCACTGCACCTGTTGTAAATAAGCCCCTGGTAGCACTGCTGTGAAGAAAGCTACACCACCTATTTCAGTAGTCAATTTTTTAATGCAGCTAGTCCAGGCAATTTTTTTGGGCTAGTAGTAGTGTCTGGTAATCAGCGGTGTAGCCCAGCTTGTCCACATCTGAGGGACCGAGGGCTGACTGCTGTGCTGAGACGGGGTTGAGTAGGGTGTCCCCGGAAACTGCTGGTCTGTGGGAAGGTGCAGGCGAGATATTATGTTGTCTTCATCCAAAGGTGGGTGCTATGATGTCTGACAGCGCTCAACACCAGCAGGTGTTTCCATTTCCAAAAGAACTGACGACCTTCCAATCACACTGGCTGTTGCAGTAAAGAGGTGGAAGGTCTACATCCAAAAGCATGTGTGACTGCTGTCCCCACAGTCACAGAGGATAAAGAGGCAGCGGATGCACTTGATGGGGCAGACGGTGGTTGGCCCGGCCCGCTAGGCCGCATTGTAGCACAGTGAGCTTCCCACTGCGACTTATGCTTCATATCCATGGACTTTACATGCATGAACTACTCAAACTATTGATTTTTCAGCCTCTACTTACATTTTGGTGACAAGTTTTAGAGATAACATGGGAAGACTAAAGGTTTGTGGATTTTTGAATCTGCTCATGAAGGTCACCTTATCAACCATTTTAAGCTTGAAACTGTGGGGCAATTGATGCCACTTAAGTGGTGTCTGTGCCCCAATTTTTGGAAAAAAATGAAGACTTTTGTTGGAGTCCCCTTGCTATGTTTAACATGATTTTAGAAGGGCATGACATCCTTATATCTGTGTCTCATCCTCCTTTACTCGTCCAATCTCTTTTCTTTTCACATTTTTATATGTACTTGTCACTTTTCCATGTGTTTGTTGTGTCTTCTCAGTAGTTTGTCACCTTTTGGACACCTTAGAAGTGTTTTCTATGTGTTTGTATGTGTTTGCCTGCCATTGTTTTCAATGGTGTTCGACAGTGTTCGACGAACATTCAATAAACACACCCCCAATTCGACAAATTAAATCAAATTTGAAGATTAGGGTGGTGGCTCATCTCTGGGTTAATATTAATATTGAGTAGAATTTATTTTAGCCTTTTGGTTTTGCCTCCACAACAGTCATGGGCTCTTATGTGGCCCATCAGGAAAATGAATCGCCCACCCTGCTCTATTATATATAGTGCTATGTCATGTATAGCACTGTGCAAAGGGGAAAACAATTATATGTCTATAACTGTAACTGTGCCTGCTTTATAGCTCAGAATTTCCAATTACTTCATAATTAATGGTGTCATTATACTCAAAATACAGTGTCAAAGAGAAAACATTGTGAAAACTTTAAAGTATAAATGTCCCTTAATGTATAAATGTCATTTTATTGAAGAAAAAAACAAAAACAATACTGCACTGGTTGTTAATTGGGTCACATTGCAGCTAAGATAATGTATTTTTGTGCCATGTGACCTCTCACATTCTTACATTTTTCTGTGCTCTTTTAAAAACTGCATTTTATGGCTGTGTGAGTGGGCCAGAGTCACCAGCACTGTGTGTGTATTTCCACAGCTTCTGAGAACAAGCTGATAGGGAATAGTGTGACAGCAGAGAAAGGGTTAACAGAGATCCTGACTGAGCTGTGTGGAGCTAGATGACAGATCACAGAAGCTTGTGCCAAAGAAAGAGGAGTTTGCAGTGATCCTGACATTCTGACATTGCAACTTTAATCTGAGCTAATCTGATACATTGTTTCCTCGTGCACTGCAGTCAGCAATGTAGTCCGTACCCCCTTTGTCTTATATGGTTACATGCCCTGTATGCAGTGCGAAGATGGATCAGACTGATCTGCTTCACACACAGTCTAGTGGGGACACCTTGTGGAAGTTTTATGAATGGTTTTCAACTATAACTTTCTAATAAAGTATATCTGAAAGTTTATTAAAAACACTGGCTCTACATTATTATTAAATAAAAATAATTCAAACGGCGGTTATGCCTTAAGTGGCCACCTAACCAAGACCTCCTGTTGAGTGCAGCAACCAAACGCTCTTCTGCGGTTACTGGGAGAATGCAGGCAGTAAATGCAGTGATGTCATTGTGTCATCTGCACAGGGATGCTGATGGCCTCAGAATGAGCTCAGCATTTTCTGAACTGCCGTTCATCTGGGATTGAGGATTTTGGTCAGGGAGCCAATAGTTCCATGCTCCACAATCAGTTTAGGTATATTGGCATTCAGCAGCACTCACCCAGGGGGTTCTATTCAAGGATGTGACAACCTTTACAGAACGAGGGCACTGTGGTAGGGAGTCACCAAGTATTGAATATGCACAGAAATATTGCAAATTGTGAATAGTTTAGAAGAAACAAACAATTCTACAGGACAAGTAGAGGAAGGGCAGGGGCTGGCTGGAGCCTCTGGCCCTGGGTGGCAGTCCGGCCCTCCAGCCCTGATTGGAGGACCGGGGGTTGGGGGGGGGTGTTGTCAAAATTATTGATGATCGGGGGGGAAGTGTGCTGTCAGAAATTTTTAATGACCGGTGTGGGGGGTGCTGTCAGACATTTTTGATGACCGGGGGGGTTGGTGCTGTCCAGAAGTTTTCGACCGCTCACTCACCATGTCAGCCGCGTCTGCATCGCCGCACTGGCCGCAAGCGCGGCCGCCGGCCGGCCCATTCCTGTGGGGGGGCGGCCCTACATGTGGGATATACCACCAGCCCAGGGGACACTTGCCCCCCTGCCACCTGGGCCAGTCCGTCCCCTGAGGAAGGGTATTGATTTGTGGAATGTATAGAACTTTAGAAGTCATTGAACAGAAAAAATGTCAATAGCAATAAGGACAATACAAATTTTACACTTTCCTTTTTTACTTACGGTGGAATAGTGTCCAAGTCCAAGTTTAACTCTGGGGCATTTATATTTTTTGTTACACCCCTGTCCCCATTACTGACAAAGCAAAGACAGCGATCCTTCTAACAACCATCATACAGATTATCAATCGTAGTCCTATAATTGTGAGTACACTTAAAGTGCTTCTGGATTAACTTTGGTGGGTGGAGGGAACGAATGATAACCCGGTCATACTTGCTTTAAATACTTGAATGAAAGATCCCATTGTGCCGGGATGTGTTAAACCTGTTCCATCACGATGCTAAAAGCCCCAGAGGTGCGTTATTATTAGATAAAACATCTTCACTACATTATGACAAACACGAACATGACATTTACTCCATTATGGGATACAATCATGTCCTCAGAGATTAAAGAATCTAAAATATATACCGCCTTTCTGTTATCCATTGTTTTACCGTTTTATTATCTGGTTGTGATGATTTAGTTGCTTCCCTTTTTTATAAAAGCTTTTCTAAATGTCGTCTGTTTCTGACCATTTCAAATATCTTTTCATATTTCCCTATTTGACATCTTTTTCCTATATTGATCTTGCATTACCAAATACTGTAGAGGAGTACTGCAGGTTACATGTAAGGAAGGCAATCTGAGAAGTGCCGCCACACACCCTACATAGAAAGATGTATCATTGAACTCTATTATTATATTGACTCACCTGAGTTATGTTTTGGCATGTTTTATGGTGTTCTGTGTTTTTCTAGTTGTTGCAAATTAAGGTGGGCATAATTTACAGTATATGCTGTAAAATGCTTTTATCTTTATTTATGTAAATTATGCAATTTTTTTGCGATGCAAGCACACTCTTTTCAATGTCCCATGCGAGCAGAGAGTATACAAGCTGGCTGGGGTCACAGATCTCATATGCAGGACGGCAGAGTAGGGTACTACAAAGGTGCTGTTACATAGTATAAAATGAGGGAGCAACTCACATTTTGGAAGTCGGCAGTTGGATACAGTGTGCAATGGCAGGCGGTTATTCAAAGAGCACCTCTACTGGTTAGTTAATGAAGTGAGAAGTCTGGATAGCTGAAGTAGCGGAGCCCATTTAGAAAGATGTGTAGAATATAAAGTGGCTCTGAACATTAAGGATTACAGTGGCACCCAGCTAAATTAATTGGTATAACTGCCAAGTTATGTGCCACTGATAGTAATGAAACCACCAAGCTCTATTCCACATCTATTTAAATTCTTACCTGGTGGCGTCTGTCATCCACTTCTGCCGTCATCGTGTCCTCCTATCATACAATTGGCCAGCAGAAGTTCCAGGTGTCATATTTGAACACCCAAGTTATTTGGGTGCTCAAATATGGTGCCTGCTGGTGGTATGGGACTACCAGCGGTACCATTGATAGCCCACACTGACGCCACCGGAAAACGCCCCTCACGAACCCGTTGTTGCAGCCCAATTCCCACCAGCCATACCCCAAATAACCTACAGGACCTTTGAAGATGTTAGAGCACCTTTGATGATGTCACTGTCATGGGTTGTGCCAGATCACATGACCTTGTCATATCCACAGGTCCTATTCCGGTCCACGCTTGCCACTCACCCCCACAGCTCACTCACTCCTGCAGCCTTCTCTTATGATCCCCGCAGTTGGGACCCAGCTCCACCTACCACCAGGTCCACGCTCCCCGGTCCAAACTCCCCACTCTCCCCTGTAGCATAAGAGCAAGCACAGGGGGAGAAAGATCCACTCCAGTGGGGACGAGAGAGCGACCACAAAGGGAGGACAGAAAAATAATATGGGGAGGGGGGCCAGAGACAGCACATGTTGGGCCAGAGAATGACCACAGGGCAGGGGGCAGTGAGACAAAACAGGTGAGGCCAGATATCTTCCGCCTCCAGCGCCATAGAGCCTGACCCCATTGTCATGTCACCACCCAACTGATGCGATAGCATCGGGTCCACATCTAGTTGTTGTATAACCACCGAGTTCATTGCCACCGGTTCACAGTATAACCAACAAGTTTAGAGTTTTGTTTCTGTGGTTATACACCTATCACACACTGAGCCTTTACTTTGAAGAATAACTATCAAAAGACTGGGAGACTATAACAATTTATTTCTAAAAAATTATATTTTTTTGTTTAGGTGGGGAAATTGTGAATCATGGTTTAATAAAAAATGATTGATTATCTATCTAATATATAATTCCCTTAATGCCCTTCCGTAAGTTTCGGCGCTACTTCCGTCATCGTGGCCGTGGCGCTCGCGCCACGCGACCAGCGAGAATTGCCTGCGCAGCGGGCATTGCAAGGCATTGCAGGGGCGCGAGCAATGGCGCGCGGAC
The DNA here is from genome assembly GCA_033576535.1 of Allobates femoralis. Lineage (NCBI taxonomy): Eukaryota > Metazoa > Chordata > Amphibia > Anura > Aromobatidae > Allobates > Allobates femoralis. Next base: position 372,653,626 of record JARQOC010000006.1, on the reverse strand, counting down.
GGCCATTGCAAGCCGTTGCAGGGGTGCGAGCAATGGCCGCCCAGCGGCCATTGCGAGTCCCCGCACCGGCGACGACCGACGAGAGCCAAACGCCGTGGCCGAAAATAGAACCAAGGGCCCGGCCATGCACAGCTCTAAAGACCGCTATATATCTCAATGGGAAGTGAGGCGCTATGCTCATTGGTCGGCGCCAGCACACAGCGACCAATGAGCATAGCGCCTCACTTACAGCGGTAAATTTGAAACTCAAAGTCCTCCATTATATCTCAATGGGAAGTGAGGCGCTATTCTCATTGGTCGCCGTGTGCTGGCGCCGACCAATGAGAATAGCGCCTCACTTACAGCGGTAAATTTGAAACTCAAAGTCCTCCATTACATCTCAATCGGAAGTGAGGCGCTATTCTCATTGGTCGCTGTGTGCTGGCACCGACTAATGAGCATAGCGCCTCACTTCCCATTGAGATATAATGGAGGACTTTGAGTTTCAAATTTACCGCTGTAAGTGAGGCGCTATTTTCCTTGGTCGGCGCCAGCACACAGCGACCAATGAGAATAGCGCCTCACTTCTCATTGAGATATAATGGAGGACTTTGAGTTTCAAATTTACCGCTGTAAGTGAGGCGCTATTCTCATTGGTCGGCGCCAGCACACGGCGACCAATGAGAATAGCACCTCACTTCCCATTGAGATATAATGGAGGACTTTGAGTTTCAAATTTAGCACTGTAAGTGTGGCACTATTCTCATTGGTCTGCGCCAGCACACGGCTACCAATGAGAATAGCGCCTCACTTCCCGTTGAGATATAATGGAGGACTTTCAGTTTCAAATTTACCGCTGTGAGGCGCTATTCTCATTGGTCGGCGCCAGCACACAGCGACCAATGAGAATAGCGCCTCACTTCCCATTGAGATATAATTGAGGACTTTGAGTTTCAAATTTAGCGCTGTAAGTGAGGCGCTATTCTCATTGGTCGGCGCCAGCACACAGCGACCAATGAGAATAGCGCCTCACTTCCCATTGAGATATAATTGAGGACTTTGAGTTTCAAATTTAGCGCTGTAAGTGAGGCGCTATTCTCATTGGTCGGCGCCAGCACACGGCGACCAATGAGAATAGCGCTTCACTTCCCATTGAGATATAATGGAGGACTTTGAGTTTCAAATTTACCGCTGTAAGTGAGGCACTATTCTCATTGGTCGGCGCCAGCACACAGCGACCAATGAGAATAGCGCCTCACTTCCCATTGAGATATAATGGAGGACTTTGAGTTTCAAATTTACCGCTGTAAGTGAGGCGCTATTCTCATTGGTCGGCGCCAGCACACAGCGACCAATGAGAATAGCGCCTCACTTCCCATTGAGATATAATGGAGGACTTTGAGTTTCAAATTTTGCGCTGTAAGTGAGGCGCTATTCTCATTGGTCGGCGCCAGCACACAGCGACCAATGAGAATAACGCCTCACTGGCCATTGAGATACATGGAGGACTTTGAGTTTCAAATTTACTCAAAGTCAAACTCAAAGTCCTCCATGTATCTCAATGGCCAGTGAGGCGTTTCTCTCATTGTACTCATGACAGTAGCAACATTAACCCCTTACATTCAGTTTTATCTGTAATTTCTATAAAACAGTGTGCAGTTGTACTGCCACTGCGAAGTTAACCCCTTATATACCATTTCTGCCTTAACTCCATACTTTGTAGTCTCTAATACTACTGCCAGTAGGAACATTAACCACTTATATTCCATTATTGTTGTTATTTCTATTACACAGTGTATAGTTGTAATGACACTGCAAAATTAACCCATTATATACCAGTTCAGTATTAACTGCATATTTGGTAGTGTTTATAACTACTGCCACTGATACATTAACCCCTTGAACACCATTTTGGATATAATTTACAGCGTTGAGTCTGTTGTGGGAGTGCCTGTGGGACATTAACTCCTTCAATAACATTTTTGATATCATTATAAGTTCCTACTCTGTTATAGTCCTGTTAGTTGGACATTAACTCTTTCTACACCTCCACTATATTGCTACCCTCACAGTTCTGCCTACATCGCCTACTTAGTCATATATCTGGTGTTTAAGTCTATTATTTACAACTCTTTAAAAAATTATATACAGATTCTAGACTCCCGATTCTTTAGAATCGGGCTCACAGCTAGTTATAGTATAGTCTCCTCTCTTTTGTAGGTTAGTGATGTATTTATGGGATTGTCTATTTATTTTGGTTTGGTTACATTATACTATTACACTTTCCTTCCTCATGTTGAGGAAACCATTTTAGGGTGAAAATGACTATAATAATAATAATAATAATAATGCTTTATTTATATAGCGCCAACATATTCCGCAGCGCTTTACAATGTAGGGTTAGAGTACAGAAAATATAATACAGTAAGTAATTACAGTAGAGAACAAATATAGTACAATAATTGGATACAAAACAATAGGCATAGAATCAATGTAAAAAAGAAAATACAATAAATAAAGCAAGAAATGAAGGTGACCCTGCTCAAAAGAGCTTACAATCTAAAGCGGGATAGAGGTTGCACAAGGTACAGGGGCTTATTGCACTGATGGTCCAGGCATCTTGAGGAAGTGGGGCATAGAACTAAGGTTACATGGATGGTCATTATACAATCTGTGTAGACCTTTTTGGTTTGGTGGAGTTTGTAGAGGAGTAATGTCCAGAGGGATAGCCCATTCACTGTCTACAGTACAATGGACTTCTATTAGGGAGTATGATAGGCCGCCTTAAAAAGATGCGTTTTTAGGGATCGCCTGAAGCCATGCAAGTTGTGGATAGTCCTGATTTCTTGGGGTAAAGCATTCCAGAGTTTTGGTGCAGCTCTGGAGAAGTCTTGGAGTCGGGAGTGGGAGGATCGGATTAGTACGGATGTTAGTCGAAGGTCATTTGAGGAACGTAGAGAGCGGGTGGGGTGATAGACAGAGATGAGGGAGGAGAGGTAGGGGGGTGCTGCACTGTGAAGAGCTTTGTGGGTGAGAACAAGCAATTTGAATTTGATCCTGTAGTATACGGGCAGCCAGTGCAATGACTGGCAGAGAGCAGAGGCATCTGAGTAACGATTGGCCAGGTGGGTGATCCTGGCTGCTGCATTAAGGATGGACTGGAGTGGAGAAAGTCTGGTGAGGGGGAGGCCACTTAATAGAGAATTGCAATAGTCAAGGCGGGAATGGATTAGGGCCACAGTGAGGGTTTTTGTTGTTTCCATGGTGAGAAAGGGGCGGACTCTAGAGATATTCTTCAGGTGTAAGCGACAGGAGCGGACGAGACATTGTGTGTGGGAGGAGAAGGAGAGATCGGTGTCAAACATAACACCCAGACAACGAGCCTGCTGCCTAGGCGTTATCGTGGTGCCGCAAACTGAGAGAGAGATGTCCGATTTAGGGAGGTTAGTGGATGGGGGGAGCAGAAGAAGTTCAGTTTTGGAAAGGTTTAGTTTCAAATAGAGAGTGGACATGATATTGGAAACTGCAGCTAGACAGTCATTGGTGTTCTTTAATACCGCAGGGGTAAGGTCAGGGGCTGAAGTGTATAGTTGTGTGTCATCAGCATAAAGATGGTACTGAAAGCCAAATCTGCTGATGGTCTGTCCAATCGGGGCCGTGTAGAGAGAGAATAGGAGGGGGCCAAGGACTGAACCCTGAGGGACCCCAATAGTGAGGGAAAGAGGGGAAGAAGTGGAGCCAGCAAAAGATACACTGAAAGAGCGGTCAGAAAGATAGGAGGAGAGCCAGGAGAGAGCCGTGTCCTTTATGCCAATGGAATGCAGCATAGAGAGTAGGAGCTGATGGTCAACAGTGTCAAAAGCTGCAGAGAGATCAAGGAGAATAAGCAGAGAGTGGTCACCATTACGTTTTGCTGTCAGAAGGTCATTGGTCACTTTGATGAGGGCAGTTTCTGTAGAGTGAAGGGGGCGGAAACCAGACTGTAATGGATCTAGAAGAGAGTGAGCGGAGAGGTAACGGGTGAGGCGGGAATAGACCAGGCGCTCCAAGAGTTTAGAGATGAAGGGGAGATTGGAGACTGGTCTGTAGTTATTTGTGCAGGTTGGGTCGAGAGTGGTTTTCTTTAATAATGGAGTAATGATCGAGTGTTTGAAGGAGGAGGGGAAGATGCCAGAAGAGAGGGAGAGATTGAAGATTTTGGTTAGATGAGTGGTGACGACTGGAGAGAGGGATTGGAGCAGGTGTGAGGGAATGGGGTCAGTAGTGCATGTGGTGGGACGAGAGGAAGAAAGGAGCCTGGAGACTTCTTCTTCTGTGACTGGGTCAAATGTGGAGAGTGAGCCGGAGGAGATGTGGGGAAGAATGGGGGTGGCAGCGCTTGGAGGCTGAGAGCTGATTTCCTGGCGGATGTTGTCTATTTTCTCCATGAAGTAGGAAGCCAAGTCATCAGCACAGAGGTCAGTGATGGGGGCCTGCACTTTAGGACTGAGGAGAGAGTGAAAGGTGTCAAAGAGTTTTTTTGGATTGTTGGATAGTGAGGAGACCAGGGTGGTGAAGTAGGTCTGTTTGGCAAGGTGAAGGGCAGAGTTGTAGGTTTTTAGCATGAATTTATAATGGATAAAGTCTCCTGGTGAGCGAGTTTTCCTCCATAGACGTTCAGCACTCCTAGAGCATCGCTGGAGGAATCGAGTTTGTGGTGTGAGCCAGGGCTGTTTTGTTCTCTGTTTGGAGGTTCTGAGGGTGAGGGGCGCTACTTGGTCCAGGGAGCTTCTGAGAGTGTCATTGTAGTGATTTACTGCCTGATCTGGACAGGAGATTGAAGAGATTGGGGACAGAGATGAGATGAGGGAGTCTGTGAGTGCCTGAGGGTTAATGGCCTGTAGATTTCTGGATGTGTGATAGGTAGGATTGGGCTGTGTTGGCCGAGGGTTAGTGAGTGAGAAGGAGAGAATGTTGTGGTCAGAGAGTAGAGTTGAGTTATCCAAGGGGGAGGATGAGCAGAGCCGGGTAAAGACCAGGTCAAGGGTGTTACCGTTTTCGTGCGTCTCAGAGGTTGAGAGCTGTGATAGGCCAAGAGACTATGTCTATGTACATCATTGTGCCGTATCTGAATTCAAGAAGACACATACTGTAAAACTTCATTCCTTTACATACAATTTTTGTGGAGGAATTACGGTATTTCAGAATCACTGGTGACTTTTTATGCAATGATCATGACATTTATCTGCAAGTAACATACAGTGCCTTGCAAAAGTATTCACCCTCTTTGGCTTTTTAGCTATTTTGTTACATTATATTCAGTTGTTAAAAATATTTGAAATCTGATTTGTGTGATGCATCAGCTCTAAATAGTCTAAGGATGCCTTCACACTGCGTGATTTGAGGATTTGTATCTATCCATTTTAAAACGGATAACGACGGATCCATTTTGCCTCCCATGCTATGGGTGTGTAAGTTTTGTCATGGATCCGTTTGTTTCAGTTTTGTAAAAAAAAATTTTTACACCCTTCGCCGGGCTAAGTAGCAAAACTATTTTTGGGGGGAGGGGGAATGCGAGGTGTCAGCGCGCTGCAGGGGCAGAGGCAGAGCAGTGTACACTTCTGTGTATACACAGTGACGGAGAATGTACCTGATGCTGGAGCAAACCAGGACCTGCGGTGATGTCATGCACATGTGGCCCAGGGGGTGGAGCTGAGGTTTGCTGGCAGGAAGAAATACTGTAGAATCAGAATGTCAACAAATTTGAAGCTGGTGCCGAATACTCAAGGTACATAGAAAGTGGGGGGGAGAGGTTCAGAGGATATGAAGGGGAGCAGAGGACATGAGGGGGTGCAGAGGATGTGGGGGGTGCAGAGGATATGGGGGGGTGCAGAGGACATGGGGTGGTGCAGAGGACATGGGGGGTGCAGAGGACATGGAGCGGTGCAGAGGACCTGGGGGGTGTAGAGGACATGAGGATATGGGAAAATGCAGAGGAAATGGGGAGTGCAGAGTGACTTACTCACCGGGGCCGTGGGGTACTCAGAACCGGGCACTCTCGTCGTCATCTGGGGCCTGTGTGGTGTCACGGGGCCGTGGCCTGGCTCCGTGGTCCTGGGTGGTCAATAAAAAGGGAAAAAACAGTTTTGGAAATTAATCGTGACGCCACCCATGGTTTGCAGCTATGGGTAGCCACCGCTGCATTTGGGACCTCTGCATCACCCCCTTTTGTGCTCCTTTCGGGCCTGTTCAGTCTGTTTTGCCTGTTTTCAGTCTGTTTTGTCTAGCTACAGTCCAGCAGTCATCGGCTTTCAGTGGGTGACTTTTCGGGTCCCCTAGCCCTAATACAACGGCCTTCCATTCACTGCACTCGAGGTTGGGTCTTGGGACATAAAAACCCCGCACCCCGCCGGGATTCGTGCTTGGGGCATAAAGCTTCCTGGCCACTTCTGCAGAGCTGGCACTCTTGTTCCGGCACAGTCCACCTGTGTCCCCGCTAACTCGGGCACACCTGAACTCCTTCTTACACTGTTCACAGTTCACAGACTGAGAGAACCTGGACCCGGTGGCCTGTGCCACTATGAGGCTAGCCCGGGTCCAGGTTCTCTCAGTCTGTTCTTGCTGGCTGAAGGGTTCTTCACTCCTTCTCTCTCTTACTTCTCTACTCAACTCTCCTCCTCACTTCTACTGCTCACTGATGTTGTCTGTCTGTCCTTTGTGTTCTTGTGGTTCCTCCCCTCACCGGGTTCTGTGCTAACTTTCCACCCTCCACCTGGCTCATCCCGCTATCTCATTGCTGGACATAGAGTACCTAGACTTGGGATCGAGAGTGTGTTGGGTGTGTGTATGGGGTGACCGACTTACCAATCCTAGCTGCTGTGCCATCTAGTGGCGACCGGTCAGCAGGGGCGCCACACTCCCCCTGAGCAAAGATTAGCACGTCCCCCTGCTAGGACCTGGTTCGGTGTTCACACAAGCTTAAACTTTTTTTTATGCATTCCACGATAACAACAATAACATGAGTACTTTTTCTTCCCATACGGGTGGCTCATGGCTTAAACATTATCATATCTATGGGGTTGGGGTATAAAAAGTGGAAAAAAGTAGCAAAAAGTGCACAGTTCCATGATTGTCTCTTTAGTCAATGTCTTTAGGTCCTGGTCTTCGGGAAACCACCACCAACAAAACCCTTTTACTAGCCCTGGCCGTGGCGACAGGGACTCAACTGACCAGTTCTTTGGCACCGCCGATGGGTTTTCGAGCATTGTGGTCACAAGTGCAAATGTTAACTTAAGTGCAAACTGTTCATGTAAGCAGTTCAAACGCACATTATAAAATCAAACATTATCATAAAACACGCAACAAAACCAATAGGGAGCACACCGTAGTGCTAACTATATATAACACAGTTCTGATCAAGCTTAGTCCTTCATCAAATGTTCATGTTTACTGGGGTCACGCTCTAAGGGAAAACTTGGGAAAACTAGGGAAAACTAGGGGAAAACACAAGGTTCACACTCACAGTTCTGCAAAATTCTGCTGCCTGTCCGGCATTCATGGCTTCCACCACACGATCTGAGGAGGTGTGGGGCAAGACTGGGCCATGTGTCCTGCCTGGTCACAATGGCGACAAATCGGCTGTCCAGTGACATCAAAACGATCTGTGTCCTTCCCTCTTATCCAGGGGATCTTTCTCTGTCACTGATGCGGGACATCTCCGGATCTTGAAGTGTCTGCACGGTGTCGATCAGCGCGAACACACTTTTATGCAAGTCCCAGAGATCATTCCATAGTTCCGTGGAGGGCTGTTGCCCCAGTGTCCTGCCAACAGTTGACTAGTATATCCAAGCAGGACACCCATGGTAGTCAACATCCTCATTGGTCATACTTGCTCCGAGCTCGGGCTCCGGTGCACCCTTCTTCCTCTCTTGGGTCGAGGGAACAGGGCGCGCCGCCATCCCCCACTTAGTCACTTTCTCCATGAGTGCCTGCCGCCAGTGCTCCATGATGTCTAGGTAGGTTCTCTCTAGCTGACGACTCAGCCTGGCAACTTCCTCCAACAAAAAAGCAGGATCCATCCCTGGCATCTGGCTTTTCTCCAGGGGATTAGGGCAAGCCCCCAGCAGTTGGTCGGTCTCTGGGGAACAGGGGGAATCCGCACATCGCACCTCGTGCCCTGCCATTGTTGGGATCTCTCTTGCTCTTTGCCTTCAGCCACCCTATTGGCTCCTCGTGTTGTTCCCTTCTTCTCCTTCCCTTTGTGGGTGTCGCTATTCTCCATCGTCGTCGGCCTCAACACCCTTAGGCGGGATTACAGAGTTTCTAGAGCCACCCTCCCAATGGTTGGAGAATAGAAAGAATGTGGGCAACTTTTCACACCCGGTGCTGGCCTGGCCCACAATGAGGGGCTGCGGTACGCCCCACTGCCAGCACATGGTCTCCATCTTTCAGGGCCGCCATTGCTTTGGGCCCACAATCAGTCTTTTGGCACCCAAGACCCGGTTTTACCGGATCGGTAGATCCTGTTCGTGACGCCAAGTTGACTCACCCAGTGGGGCCGTAGGGTACTAGGAATCGGGTCCTCTCATCGTCATCTGGGACCGTGGTCCCAGGCAGTCAATAAAAAGGGGAACAGTTTTGGAGATGAATCGTGCTGCCACCCATGGTTTGAGGCTATGGGTAGCCACCACTGTAGTCAGGACCTCTGGGGATGATGGGGCTTAGCAGCAGAGAAGTTGAGCCCTCCATGGGTAGGGCTGGTTCCCAGGGCAACTGTGAAGTAAGTGTAGGTGTAGTGCAAAGTTCTCAGTAGCCTCAGGCAGCCTTCTGCTGCCGATTCGCGGAATCAGTCTGTCTCCTCTCAGGAGCGGCAATCAAAGTCTCACACAAAACAGAGCTTTAACCGGGTTTACTTTCCAGCAGTTTAACAGCGGCTCCGGTGTCGGCTAGCAGCTGGGATGGTTCGTCTGCATCACCCCTTTCATGTTCCTTTCGGGCCTGTTCGTTCTGTTCCGCATGCTAGCTACAGTCCAGCAGTCATAGGCTTTTAGTGGGTGACTTTTCGGGTCCCCTAGCCCTAATACGACGGCCTTCCTTTCACTGCATCGGAGGTCTCAGGACATAAAGACCGCACACTCCGCCAGGATTCATGGTTGGGACATAAAGCTTCCTGGCCACTTCTGCAGAGCCGGCACTCTGGTTCCGGCCGAGTCCACCAGTGTCCCCGCTAACTTGGGCACACCTGAACTCCTTACACTGACCACGGTTGACAGCCTTGGACCCGGGCTAGCCTCATAGTGGTACAGGCCGCTGGGTCCGGGTTCTCTCAGTCTTTTCTTGCTGGCTGATAGGTTCTCCACTCCTTCTCTCTCTTACTCCTCTACTCAACTCTCCTTCCCCACACTTCTACTGCTCACTGATGTTGTCTCTGTTCTTTTTGTTCTCGTGATTCCTCCCTCACCGGGTTCTGTCCTAAATTTCCACCCTCCGATCCGCATGGGCGCCACACAGAGGATATGGGAATGTGCAAAGGATATTGGGGTGGAAAGGTCATCGGGGTGCAGAGGACATGGGGGGTGCAGAGGACATGGTGAGTGCAAAGGACATGAGGGGGTGCAGAGGACATGAGGAGGTGCAGAGGACATGAGGAGGTGCAAAGGACATGACAGGGTGCAGAGGACATGGGGGGTGAAGAGGACATGTGGAGGTGCAAAGGATATGGGAAAGTGCAGAGGACATGAGGGGGTGCAGAGGACATGAGGGGCGCAGAGAATATAGGAAGGTGCAGAGGATATGGGGGGTGGAGAGGACATGAAGGTGCAGAGGACATGAGGGGGTGCACAGGACATGGGAAGGTGCAGAGGACATGGGGGGTGCAGAGGACATGGGGGGTGCAGAGGACATGGATGGTGCAGAGGATATGGGAAGGTGCAGAGGATATGGGAATGGGAAGGGGCAGAGGACATGAGGGGGTGCAGAGGACATGAGGGGGTGCATAGGATATGAGTGGTGCAGAGGATATGAACTCACATGAACCCTGCCAGCACTGCTACTTCAAATGAACAGCTGACCTGAGTAATATTTAGCCTTAAACCTCAGGTCAATTTTTTGTGCCGCTGCCGTGCTGTGTTCACACCGAATAGCACGCACGGTACTGCACAAGTGACACGCAGCCAGCACCGCTGTCTTGTATGGTGACTGGTTTTGCGTAATATATCGCCTAAAACCTCAGGTCAATTTTTTTGTGCCATTGCAGTGCTGTGTTCACACCGAATAGCACACATGGTACTGCACAAGTGACACGCAGCCAGCATCGCTGTCTTGTGTGGTGAGTGGTTTTGAGTAATATTTAGCCTTAAACCTCAGGGCAATTTTTTTGTGCCGTTGCGGTGCTGTGTGTAAAACATAAAGCAGAACTAGGCTGCAGTGCTTTCACAAAGCACTAACTGCTCCTTGCTCCCCAATATCTGCATCTGAACATCTGCAGCTATGTCACAAAAAACCCAAATTCCTAGAAAGGCTGTTGAGAAGGGACAGGGACACGGACGTGGTGCCCGACAAGGCACAGAGTCTGGGAGACAGAAGAAGATTGATGCATCTTTCTTCCTGGTGAAATTTCCCAGTCTGGAATGTAAACGGGTCTGAAAGCTAGAAGAGCAAGAGCAGATACTGTCTTGGATGGCTGATAAGGCCACCACAACATTTTCTAGCAGCACCCAATCTCCATGATCACACAGTCTCCTGTCCATACAGAGAACGTGGGGCCATCCTATTCTCAACCTGTTCCTAGTTCATCACCCCGCCAGGAGTCACAGGAAACATATAACCCCAACCTTGGCCACTTCGAGGATCTGTTTGATTCATATCCTTTCGTTGCCTCTGGCCTATCACCACGTGACATTGAAGAGGAACGTGAGGAGGTATAGTCTGTTCATGGCCAAATATTTAAAAACCCACAGCCTGAAGAAAGCCACTTTCTTCCACGTGATATACCAGGTGAAGAGGTGGAGTCTGATGGTGATGGCACACAGTTGCCATCTGGCCAGCCGACAATATCAACACGGAAGGAGAATGACATGGACGACGAGGTGGTCGATGATGAGACCACCGATCTGAACTGGACCGCTGGCACGCATAGCCAGCACAGCAGCACAGAGGAAGAAAGTGGATACATAGCACCAACAAAGGCACCAAGGGCTACTGATTTGAGCAGAGTGCGAAGTTTGTCAACTGTTGCCAAGAGCAATCCCTCTGTGCCCCAAGTCAAGGCAACCACTGTCTGGAAAAATTTTTTTAGATAGTCCTACTGAACCAAATGTTGTCTTCTGTGGCATCTGCCATACAAAGCTGAGCAGAGGCCAGGGCAAAGGCAACCAAAACACCATCAGTATGCGGAAACACATGGCAGCCAAGCAACCTAGTCGGTGGGCGGAAAAATAGGGCACCAAATCGGTGTCTGCGGGTCAAACCACTGCCATGTCGCCTGTGATATGCCCTACCCAATCTGCTGAGCAGATCCTCTTGTTCACAAGCTGCGGTTGCACAGATGCAGGACACAAGAAGCTCATCCACTTGTTTGTCCCAGCCAAGCGTCCAGCTGTCCATGCCCCAGATATATCAAATAACAAGCCATGCACCCACAAGCACAAAAACTAAACGTGCACATTGCCAAGTTGCTAACTGTGGAGATGATGCCGTTTAGGTTTGTGACGGCACAGTCTTTCCATGATCTGTTGGCTGTGGCTGCCCCACGATACTCGGTTCCCAGCCGACACTATTTTTTCAGATGTGACATCCCCGTGTTACACCAGCACGTCTTAAACAATCTAAAGTGTCGCCGTACCTGGGAAGGTCCACCTTACAACAGACACGTGGACTAGTACTTGTGGACAGGGACAATACATCTCTGTCACGGCACACTGACTCAACCTGGTGGAGGGTAGGAAAAGTCTCAAACTGGACCATCACATATCCTACCCAAGCCACAAAGAGCGAACCCAACCTCAAATCAGGGATTCCGCCTCATCATATACCTCCTGTCTCCTCTTTCTCCTCCTCCTCCACCACTACCTCATCATCCTATGCTGAATTACCTTCGACATCACTACAAGTTGGGAGCTGTGCAGCAACGCATCAGCAAAGTGGCAACATGCTCTGTTGAAGCTCATCTGCTTAGGTGAAACACCACACACTACAGCAGAGCTGTGCAAGGAATAAAACAACAGACTAATCAGTGGCTCTCCTCACCGAAACTCCAACCCGATCTGGTTGTCTGCGATGATGGGCGTAACCTGGTGGCAGCTTTAAAGCTCCGGAAGCTGGTACACGTGCCATGCGTGGCTCACGTGCTGAACCTAGTGGTGCAGAAATTTATAAAAACATCCCCTGACTTGATGTACCTACTTAAGAAGGTGCGCCGTATTTGCGCCCATGTCCGTCATTCCTCAACTGCTTTTGCCGGTCTTGCAGTGCTTCAAAATCAATTTAATTTGCCAAACCACCTACTCATTTTCGACCTGCCAACACGGTGGAACTCAACATATCATATGTTGGCAAGGATAAGTGAGCAGCAGAGGGCACTTGCTGAATACCAGCCTAAACATGCCCATCAGAGTGAGACTCAGCCAAGACACATAACAACTGTCGAGTGGGTGTGGATCGCTGACATTTATGAGGTGTTTGATAACTTTGAGTACTGCACCAAGCTTGTGAGCAGTGATCAGGCTATTATTAGCGTAACCATCCCTATGCTATGTTTGCTGATAGAATAGCTGCATAACCTAAAAATGGAATCTTTGAGTGCCCAGCAGCTGGGTATGGAGCAAGATTTCACAATGGGTGATCCTACCCAGCCCAGCCGATCTCATCAGGCACGATTTGGGGATTAAGATGATGAGGGAGATGAGGAGGGAGAGGACATCTTTTTCAGTGGTACTGAGGGGACCCGTCATGCTACACAGGGGACTCCCAACCCCAGCTTCATGTCTGTCCAGCATGGGTTGGCTGGAGAGGAGGAGGTGGAGGAGGAGACTCAGTGTGGGGTGAGCATGGGTATTGTTCCTCCTTCTTGGGGTCACAGAACATTTGTGTCTTTGCAGCTTGGCACACATGGTACACTTCTTATCTAACTGTCTGTGCCAACACCCTTGCATGATCCACATTTTCAACAGCAACCTATACTGGTTGGTCACCTTTCTAGACCCACGGTAAAAGAACAGATTTCCTTTGCTACTGTTGTAGTCACCAAGGGGTTTCACAATAGAATCCTTCAAGACGACCCTTTGTTAATTATTTGATGGTAACATCACCCTCAGACACCGCTGCTAGCAGAGGTACCAGCTCTGTGCATTGGACATTGTAAGAACTATGCTAGTAGTACTTGCTTCATAATTGTTTGTCCCAGGGGCATAACTACCGGCATAGCAGACGTAGCGGTCGCTTTGGGGCCCGGCCCTTGTGGGGGGCCCGGACCCAGCGCCGCTACGCTGCTATCCGGTCAGCTACAGGCCCCCCCCCAGTAGGTATATACAGGCCCCCCACTCCTCTGCTGCACACGTCACCTGTAAAGGAATACATCATACTTACTTATCTCTGCCGGCTGCCGCCGCTCTGCACCGCGCTCCGTCTTCATCCGGCTTCTTCCTGGTTGTGACGTCATTGCCTGCGCCCCGGCGGTCACAACCAGGAAGAAGCCAGATGAAGCCGGAGCGCGGTGCAGAGCGGTGACAGCGGCAGCCGGCAGAGATAAGTAAGTATGATGTATTCCTTTACAGGTGACGTGTGCAGCAGAGGAGGAGTGGGGGACCTGTATATACACACTGGGGGCCTGTATATTCCCACTGGGGGCCTGTATATTCCCACTGGGGGCCTGTATATTCCCACTGGGGGCCTGTATATTCCCACTGGGGGCCTGTATATACCCACTGGGGGCCTGTATATACCCACTGGGGGCCTGTATATACCCACTGGGGGCCTGTATATACCCACTGAGGGCCTGTATATACCCACTGGGGCCTGTATATACCCACTGGGGGCCTGTATATACCCACTGGGGCCCTGTATATACCCACTGGGGCCCTGACTGTATATACCCACTGGGGGCCTGTATATACCCACTGGGGCCTGTATATACCCACTGGGGGCCTGTATATACCCACTGGGGCCCTGAATATACCCACTGGGGGCCTGTATATACCCACTGGGGCCCTGAATATACCCACTGGGGCCCTGTATATACCCACTGGGGCCCTGACTGTATATACCCACTGGGGGCCTGTATATACCCACTGGGGGCCTGTATATACCCACTGGGGGCCTGTATATACCCACTGGGGCCCTGACTGTATATACCCACTGGGGCCCTGACTGTATATACCCACTGGGGCCCTGACTGTATATACCCACTGGGGCCCTGACTGTATATACCCACTGGGGCCTGTATATACCCACTGGGGGCCTGTATATACCCACTGGGGCCCTGTATATACCCACTGGGGAGGCTGCTGTATACCACTGGGGCTGCTGTATATACTGCTGGGGCCTGTATATACCACTGGGGAGGCTGCTGTATACCACTGGGGCTGCTGTATATACTGCTGGGTCCTGTATATACCACTGGGGAGGCTGCTGTATACCACTGGGGCTACTGTATATACTGCTGGGGCCTGTATATACCACTGGGGAGGTTGCTGTATACCACTGGGGCTGCTGTATATACTGCTGGGGCCTGTATATACCACTGGGGAGGTTGCTGTATACCACTGGGGCTGCTGTATATACCACTGGGGAGGTTGCTGTATACCACTGGGGCTGCTGTATATACCACTGGGGAGGCTGCTGTATACCACTGGGGCTGCTGTATATACCACTGGGGAGGCTGCTGTATACCACTGGGGCTACTGTATATACTGCTGGGGCCTGTATATACCACTGGGGAGGTTGCTGTATACCACTGGGGCTGCTGTATATACCACTGGGGAGGTTGCTGTATACCACTGGGGCTGCTGTATATGCCACTGGGGAGGCTGCTGTATACCACTGGGGCTGCTGTATATACCACTGGGGAGGCTGCTGTATACCACTGAGGCTACTGTATATACTGCTGGGGCCTGTATATACCACTGGGGAGGCTGCTGTATACCACTGGGGCTACTGTATATACTGCTGGGGCCTGTATATACCACTGGGGAGGCTGCTGTATACTACCACTGGGGAGACCTGTATACCACACTGCTGGGGCTGTATACCTATGCTGGGGTCCACCCTCGGCTTATACACGAGTCAATAGGTTTTCCCAGGTTTTGGGGCAAAAGTAGGGGGGTCGGCTTATACACGAGTATATACGGTAAACTGGGTGGCGTCAGACTGTTAACACCGATTCGGTAAGGGGGTGTGTCTTGAAGGGGGCGTGCCATTGGGGGCGTGTCTTGGAGGAGGCCCCGTTCAAAAGTTTGCTATGGGGCCCTGCCAGTTCTAGTTACGCCCCTGGTTTGTCCCCTGAGGCCTGCTTCCTTCATCAACCATGATACAGCCCCTTGGGCTACTTTTTTGAGACACTATGGCTGTGCCTGAATATTGAGCACTGCAAGAACTATGCTAGTAGTTCAAGGGGGCCAAATACTTTCACAAGGCACTGTATATTACCAAATACTTTCACAAGGCACTGCATATTACAAAGTGTCTTATGTTCGCTTGGACTATTGATTTTTGCAAAGTATGTTGACAGTATAGTTCCATTTCAAATTATTATAACACTCTTTGGTAATCTAAGTTCAAGTCAATAAAATCACATGTATTCTGGTAGCGTAGCTATGATATGAACTCTAAAATGTGTCCAATTTACAGCGATCTGAAACTGACCTAAAAATATATGTTTAAGAATAAGCACTTTTTTGGCATGCAATACCATCAAATTTTCTATGTGAAGTACAGTCAAGTATGAACCAATCCTATAACTTTATTTTGTCCCATATAAAACTTTATGACTGTTGGCACGTGAGGTTTTTAAGGTCTTCATGACTCCTACATTCTCACAATGACAGTTTTATATTACACAGGATCAAAGGGATGGAGGAGATTACTGGCAAACTGCCTAAGCCATGATGATGAGGTATATCCATCCAGACAATAAATGTTCTAATCAGAATACTGGGTGAAATTCACATAGCAAAGCTTTATTAAGGACTTCAAGAAGACTTCTACATGCTGAGAGACGTATACATAGCGAAGAACCACTCAGGCAAAGAACAATGTGGTATGGCTATATGAAGACAACTGTGGATAAAAGAGTATATATGTGTATATATAGCATGAGTTCGCTTGGTTTGATGACTTTTTGGCTGCTGAAAAATCTTAAAAAGATTCTCTGCTTTGGACAATCCTTCCTTGTTAGAGGGATCGCTTTCAGAAGCCTAAAGGATCATCTGTAATCTCTAGGGAAACTGTCAGTTAATGGTCAATTTTCCTGCAGCGCCACTACAGGGGAAATTAAGTATTACACAGTGCACATTCAGATCAGTGGGTTGTCTGTTTGTGTAATACGTAACAAGACAAGTCCTGCAGAGCAAGAAATACTCTTAATAAGACATCTTTGCTCTGACTAATAGATAATCCGAAATAGTAGAGCACCACACAACAATTTTGTCAGAATTTCTCAAAAGGGTGTATGGGCAGACAAACCCATTTAAGATAATCAATGAATTAGGTTATTTTTACATAATTAAATTTTAGGTCATCAACTCAAGCAAGTTGGTTTCTTGACAGAGAAAGAAGCATCCATCAGACTAGAGCCAGGAAATGTTGCTTGCATTGGCGCTGAAATCCATTCACTTTCTGTATCCAGATTGGAAGTGCTGATCACGTGAGCTTGAATTGTAGGAGCCACCTAAATTGGACAAGAGACAAAAGTTTTCTTTGAGTTTCGCTCCTTCACAAATAATCAGCCTACGGTAATCTTCAGTCATTATTCATCGCCAAGCCCAGAACAGAATAAAATACATAATTGTTCATAACATATTCTACAGCAGTATAATACTATAAAATAGCTAGTGGGATCATCATCAAGCTCAGGGCTGGGGAGAAACATTGGATAAAGAAATACCCAGAAGGTCTATATAGTCTTGTAGCTCCCTATCACGGAACTGTAGCACTCTTTATGGGGCTGTAATATTGTATTGCAACAGCATTTATTCATTGAAGTAACAGTGCATTGTATGAAATCTGAAACATAAAGGTTACACTAGACCCATAGACTTGCATTGGTGTTAAAATATTGCTCTATATACATAAGTCTTATATGGAGCCAAAATATGGATGTTTGCCTATTGCTTTCGTGTTAAAACAAAAGAGAAAGGAAATTCACATAGAGGATCTTTTGAAACGTCTCTTTTTCCTTTGAAATCTATCACCCTCCTCAAGCATTTAAAGGCTGCAAAGATAAAATGGTGTCCCTATGGATCTATATTATGAAGCTGTCATGCTCTGTGTCACCATCTGGAGTAGCGGCATGTATCATGGAAATTCTGTTCAATATTGTTTGCCTTCAGATGAACAAAGAGACATCCAGAGGTCCATTATGGCCCTGTATATATCTATGAGCACACTTCATGGTTCTCCCCAATTTAGGGACTGAATAGATCTGTTATACTGTGCAAAAAGACTAGTGCCCTGCTCTTTTCTGGATTTTCTATTGTCACGTATGGGAAGTCTTGAGTCATGAATGACCCACTTTTACTGTGGTTATGTGGTGTTATGATAACCTTCATCAGGTTTTATTTTTACTCCAGCAAGAATGCATCAGATGTGTCCTCAATTGATATTCTGCTGAATATAGTCCCTCCTATGTACAGTATAAACATGGAAATTCTCATTGCAAAAACACCCTAATAAAGATCATCCCTGTAATGTCAGGAATTTTTCCTAAAGAGTTTAGAATATGTCTTTAGGCTAATAACCAGAAGGTTTGCATCCGAAGGTAGCACCATAAAGGGTCTGTCTAAGATGGGAGGAACATCCACCAGACTTGGACATTACCAAATTTTTTACTCAACTGAATTACATTACCACTGGGTTCAATAGTGATCTGGGTTTGGTTTAATAGAATTATAGGTGGTCTAGCTTTTTCAGTCATACCACAAAAGTTAACATTTAGTTATGTCATGGTGTCCTGAAGCAGGGCTAAGCTTAGAATCTAAATTAGGGTTTGGATGTCCCATGACACGTATCTTCTTGGTAGAAAATGCATACCTTGGGAACCTGATGATGAATAATTAGAGGTGGAGGAGGAAGAGGAGGAGCCTTGAGAAGATCTGTAAGAAAGAAAAATTTTATTATTTACATCAGGGGGTGAAAATCTCCAGTACATGACAACACCTATAATCGGAATGTATTTATCCCGTGATGTATATTCCATCTGACTAGCATAAGTGAAACATGTTTGTTTGTTTCTTCCACCTATCTAAGGGTTGTTCTTGGTATTATAGCTCATGTCCATTGAAGTGAATAAGCCTGAGCTGTAATATCACCTCTAACCTTGAGAAGAAGATTAATACTAATTTTGTTTACAATAGCGATGTTTGCCTAACCTTATACAACTATATTAATGCTTGTTTTTTTTCTGCTTAGTTCCTGTAATATACTATATGTCACATATGACTGCTCTGTGCATTGCTCTGCTACAGTTTACTTCAGAGTAAATTTCCTTTGGTTCTTCCAGGGTTTATGTTAATGTTAATGTTGCTGTCTATGTGTGGTGTGTAGCTCTACAGGTGGTGAGGTGTAGGTTTGTCAGGTGACCACACCCCTGGGTTTTACATAGCCCCCCCTTTCTCCAGATAACATTGCTGATAGAGTTCCACACCTTTGCATTTGCTGAAGCTCCTTGCTTTTTTCCTTGTCCATGGTGGAAGGGGGGCGGGAGTAGCATAGGACTGGTTGAGGATCATAGAGCAAGGGTAGTGGCCCAGACTTACTCGCCATGTGAGGTACCTCTGGGTATAGGGCTATCCATGGGCCCCAGTCTAGGGACAGACTAGCTTTCTAGATTTATTTGCCGTTATACCATCCTGCTTCCTTTCCCTCATCCGCTATACTATGTTCATGACACTGTGGCATAAGAGGTGACATATGGAATAATGGAATGGCCATAAGGAATCAAGTTAGTACTAGTACCAAGTTTTTCTTGGCAAGCAGTAATGTAACCTAAGTCTAGTATCTCACATCCCAACAATATAGCAACCTAACTTTGATCAGTAGTCCTAATGGGAGTTCACAGTACTCTACTCTTTACTAAACCTTATATAATAAGTGTACTTTAGTCCAGATCCATAGTTGGATGAGTATTCCACTTACTGGCTTCCCTGGCCATCCAGAAGACTACGATAGGTATTGATCTCTTTCTCCAAACGAGACTTGATATCCAGAAGATTCTGGTACTCCTGACTTTGGTCTTCAATATTACAGCGGATTTCTGCTAATTCTGACTCCACTATTTGGATTTGTTCCTGGAGTTTGGCCAGCTGCATACAGTACCGTCCCTCTGTCTCAGCCACGGTGCTTTCCAAAGCGGATTTCTGCAATCAATACATTATTAAGTTTTAGAAAAGCTTGACAATTATTATGATCTGGCATAGTTCTCAAACAAGGCCATAACAATGTAGTTGTGGCAGTGTGTTTGAGCACTGGTGTTGTTCAGACATCATCATGTCCAGCAGGTGAAGTCCCATTAAAACGTGTTTAAGAAGCTAAGGTCTAAATGTGTGAAAAATAAACATTATGTAGAAATAAGGCCAGCTTTTAGAAGAGTCCCTTACCATACTGATCTGGGACTGAAGTTCAATCTCAAGACTCTGGAGGGTTCGCCTCAACTCTGTGACTTCAGATTTGGTTGTTTGGAATTCAGTGGAGTCCTTGGTCATTTGCTTACTCAGCTCACCAGTCTGAAAGATAAATATATTATTTTAGTAGATGAATTAACCATAAATTCAATACATGATACATCTTCTATCATTGTTACCCACTCACCTTTTGTTTATACCAAGCCTCAGTATCTCTCTGGTTCTTGGCCATGAGTGACTCATAGTCTTGTCTCAGCTCACCAATTACTTTCTGCAAGTCAATTCCTGGAGCTGCATTCATATTCACGTTAACAGTACCCTGGACTTGTCCACTTCTTGCCTTCATTTCCTTAGCAATCAGATAATCATTAGTTTGGTTAGGTTATACAAATACACAGCGCCTTCTAGTGATAATCATCTACTATAGCTTCTCATTATGTTCTACTATTCAACAAATGGATAGATTCACTAAGACATTGCGCTACCTCCTCATGGTTCTTCTTCAGGGCTATAAGTTCTTCTTTAAGGTTCTTGAGTTGAGATTCAAGGTCGCTTCTTGAAAAAGTCAAGTCATCCAGAACTCTCTTCAGACCATTTATATCAGCTTCCACTGACTGACGAATGAACAGCTCATTCTCATACCTGTCAAGATATCAATGATCATTATTTGCAGTCTTTTCGTTATCATATATCAATAAATTGACATCATGCCCATCTTACTTGAGTTTGAAGTCATCAGCTGCCAGTCGGGCATTGTCAATTTGAAGGACCACACGACCATTGTTGACAGTGGCTTCTTGGATCTCAATTTCAAAACAAACAGTAAAAAAATTAAGACTTAGCTTTATTTCATAAAGAAAATACAGTTGACTTGGTATTTAGCAACAGGACTGGAAACCAAAGTTCTTTGGGAATTACATGCAGACAGCGACTTAAAGATGCCAGTGCTGGCTAGGAACATTGCTTTAGCACACAAGTAGTTGATTTGCATGGCTTTGCCAGATATGTTTTTAATTTGTGGCAAGTCTATGCTATGATCCCCTACAAGAAAGGGATCGTCTGTGCTATGAGGAGGAGGAACAAATATTTTTCAAGATGATCCTGCAAAAGAAGTAAGATGCTGCCCTCTCTCGCTCATCCTAATGTTAGATTGTAGAAAATGACTCAATGGGGAATGACAAATGAGCACAACAATGACAAGGGATAGATAGATAGATGAAGATAGATAGATAGATAGATAGATAGATAGATAGTGAAATAGAAAACTCTATACCACTTTCTAAAAGAAAACCAAGTGTGAACAGTGTGAAATTTAAACAGCATTACTGATATATAGAATATACTAAACTAAAGTAAATTTCACAAGTTCAATGCTTGAATAGTATTTGTATCTTAGCGGACACAATCTGCTGCTTAATGCTTTAGTGTCTGTATAGCACATGCCCAGCAGCTTGCACGTGTTCACACTTGGTTTATTCTGTTAGGAGAAGCTGGTTACATTTTTGGTTCCCTTATACATTTTGAATCAGTGACTGACTTATTAGTTTACTGAGCACTCCTCTCATCAGTCAAAGGCCTCATTCAGGCGTCCATATTTAAACATGTAATTGAAAAGAAGGTACCAATGTCATCAATGTTTTACATCAATGTATTATCTGTGTGGCTGTCACACTGTAGAGGGATCTGCTTTTATCTCATTTGCACTTGGAAAGATTAGAAGCAATGGGATTAAACTGAATGGGAGGAGTCACAGATTAGATAACAGAAAAAACTTTTTGACAATGAGGGTGATCAACAAGTGGAACAGGCGGCCACTAGAGGTGGTGAATTCCCTTTCAATGGAAGTCTTCACACAGAGGCTGGAGAGACATCTGTCTGGCATGATTTAGTGAATCCTGCCTTGAGCAGGAGGTTGGACCAAATGACCCTGGAGGTCCCTTCCAACTCTACTTTTCTAGTCTATGATTCTATGTTTGTTTCAACCATCAGTCATTGGTAATTTTTAACAATGGCTAAATAAATAAATGACAAACTTCTATACTTTGCAATGTTAAATATATTATACA
The DNA here is from genome assembly GCA_033576535.1 of Allobates femoralis. Lineage (NCBI taxonomy): Eukaryota > Metazoa > Chordata > Amphibia > Anura > Aromobatidae > Allobates > Allobates femoralis. Next base: position 372,631,770 of record JARQOC010000006.1, on the reverse strand, counting down.
GAAAATCTGTGAAAATCTGACATAAAAACAAACTTAGCAAATGCCCTGTTGTAAGTAAATATATAAGTAAATAGTAGTATTACATGTAAATAACATAGGGTACTTAGTTCAGACATCTGCCCATGGAAAGATATATAGGCGCAATGCCAGTTTAAAAAGGAGGTACAAAGTCCCTGTTTGTACAAAGTACAAGAAACTAAAGCGAAACAAGAGAAATCAGCCGGACTATTTGTTGGTATTAGTGCAAAATGTAGGTTGCATGTTCACATTGTGGTATTTAACATGTTAAAAATATCATCTGTGTACTATACGTTTTTCTTGGATGCATAAACTTGTATTGGCTAGTGTCATCCATGATACCAAGAAAAACGGACATGCCTCCGTGTGTTTTGCACAGATACACGTATGTCACACAGACGTCTGAATGAGGCCTAAGGTCTAAGGTTAAGAATTTTCCCTCTGTATTGTAAAGTGTTGCAGAACATATTTGGCTCTATATAAATAAAAGTTATTAATAGTATTATGAAGGCTGTTTTCTACACTTTGAATTTGTAATTCTTTGGTTTGTAGATAGATAATAGATAGAATGAGAGATACAAACAGGTTTTACTGTCTTCATCATCAGTTTATAGTAATTACACTATTCATATTTTAAATATATAAATATGCATATTTCCCTATGGTAGTTGTACTCCTGTTAACATTGTAATTTCCTAAATTATTGCCTGTATAAGTTAACTCAATACCTAAACATATCTGCACCTCATCACTTAAATAGCTCTGACCTGTACTTATCTTATTCTTTCACAATTCGGTAACACAACACTTCTCACCTTTTTCTGTAGATCTTCAATTGTTTTAAAGTAGTGGCCATAGTCTTGGGCAGGTTTAGGACCTTGGCTTTCATACCATTGACGGATTTTTCTTTCCAGATCAGCATTGGCCTCCTCCAAAGATCGCACCTTATCAAGATATGAAGCCAAGCGATCATTTAGGTTCTGCATAGTAACCTTCTCATTGAGAGAAAGAAGTCCTTGGTCTCCACCATATCCTGCACCTTGATTACCTCCAAAACCTAAACCATAACCTCCAAACCCTGCTCCTCCAGCACCACCAAATCCATAGCCACCACCAAATCCAGAACCTTGCCCAAATCCAGAACCAACTCCATATCCTGAACCAACTCCATATCCTGAACCACCACTAAAACCAGAACCACCAAATCCACAACCAGCACCAATGCCAGATCCACTGCTAAAGCCGCCAGAACCACCAAAATGTCCACCACCAAAACCAGAGCTTAGGCTTCCACCCCTGACGCTTCCCACATAGCTTCCTGAGGTTTTCCCACTACCGTAATGTCCACCAGAGCTTTGATTTCCTGAAGATACTCTAATGCTTGATGTTACTGAGCTCCTAGATCCAGATCCCTGCTTAACGCTCATGGTGATTAAGAATTAGTCTACTGGAATGTGCTACAAAGAAGATTCCACAGCTGGATCTGAGACAGAACCACAGATGTATGTATTGGTTTAGTCATTCCTTTTATACCTAATACTCAGGGTGTCACCGTTTAATTGGAGTAGTTTTGCATCTGCCAATTTTCTTTTCACAGATTTTTCTCCCCAGTTGATGGACATTCATTATCTACATAGCATCAGGGTGTTATCTTATTTTTCCACCAGACACATAGCAGAAAGCTGCAATACATGTTCAGCTGTTGTTCCTGGACGTCAGCCTAATGCAATTAAATCAATAACAAGAACAGTTTCGCTAAACAACCAATAATTTATCTGGGAATCAAAATACAAGTGTTATGGAATTTCTTACAGTATAGATTGTACCACAGATGTATATACAACAATAGTAACCAAGTAACGTAAGTAGCTTTTAAAGAGAACTTGTTAAACCTATTAAGGTAAAGGTATGGTCCTATGGGCCCTGTCATACTGATTTAATGGATAAGTACGGTATATTGGAAAAATCTTAATTTACCTAAGGAGTCTTGGTAAAATAGCCCTTTTAAGCAGTTGAGGCAGAACTGTGCGTAGTCCTCGGCTCTATCGTGGCCCCTCAGCATTTTTATCATCCTTCTTTTTCATTTATTGCTGCCCTTATCCTGAGCATCACTTGCGACCATCCATCTCCTGGTGTTCTCAAGCAAAATGGCACTGGAGGCGGTAGATTCCCAGATTAACCTTTGTCGGTCTTCAGCAAAATGGCGCTAGTGGCCACGATAGAGTTTAAGATCCTACCCACAGTCCTGCCCAGATGCACAAAGAGGCTATTGCACCAAGACTTCTAAAGGTAAATTAAACAAGAACCAGGCTACGGGTTTATACACTACACTTATCCATTAAATCAGTATGACAGGGCCATTAGGGCCATACCTTTACTTTAATAAGTTAACTCCTAATGACATGATCTCTTTAAAGGCCCCGTCACACGGGCCGCCATCGCTGCCAATTACATAGGCGACGTAGGGGCGTGGCCTATCGGCGGCGACATCGCACCTATGTCGCCTCATGTAAAGGGGCGATGTCGGCACCGCCGGGAGGTCGCCTGGTTTCAGAGCAGTGCTCTGAAACCAGGCGACCGATCTGGGGCGATGTGCACACATCACCCCATGTAACCGGCCGCCGGCGACCTGACAGGCGATGGGAGCCATAGGCTCCCATTGTCCTGCATCACTGCTGGGATTTTCAGACACCCCGGCGGCGATGCCGACTGTCAGATCGCCGGCGCGGCGCTGGAGATGTCGCCCCATGTAAATGTGGGACAGCGACGCTGGTGGGGCACCAAAAACGTGCGCGCACCCGCCAGTCGCCACGGACATCTCCAGCCCCGTTGCCAGGTGTGACGGGGCCTTAAGAGAAACCAAATAACTGATACAATTTTTCCATCCTCTTAATTTCAAGCAAATCAGTGGGGTCTGGTTCCTGAGTCCCCAGTATCTAGCTCTGGAGAGAGGAGTGCACTTAGAATATAATAAAGTAGTGAAGCATTAAATGTAAGCTCACAGACTGCTGTCATTTACTTACCTGCTGGCAGCTTCCCCTTTTACCGATGTCGCTCTGGTCCCATAGTTTCATCTCGTGACTGTAACTTTCGACTCGTCAGAAGTCAGCAGTTACATCTCAAGCTCCTAATTTATCTCTAGAGGAGTCAGAACAAGACCAGAAAGAGGGTCTTATAGATATACATTGTAGAGAGACCTCCGGTATACTCCACAAAACACTGTAGATGCCAACAGGTTACAAATTGTTGGAGTAAATAAAGATACCGGAAGGTGAGAATTAGACAGGGGTCTTAGATTTAAAGCACCACTCCAGCAATGCATTTAAAAAAACAATGGAAGTTGTGTTTTAAAGGAAAGATTGTTCATAGAAGAATAATAGTTTTTAGGACAAAAGATCAAGCATGGCTAACTTTGTCCTAGAAGTCATTTTTCGGTTATCTACACAATTGTTACAGTTAAAGTTAATGAAGGTTACTTATTCAACTGAAAAACCTCTTCTTTGTTATAAAATTTTAAACACAAAATGGCTTCTACTTATATCAAATATAATTTTATTACACAAAATACATTGAGATACGATATAAATAATTGTGTGGGAGAGTTAGGCTATAAAGGGATTTGATCAGCACAGAATGACTGTTCAAGCCAGGTACAAGTGCTCAGTGCATCATTACCATAAACCTTTCCACCTACTTTTTTCCCATATTTGGCTTCATGAAGCCACATCTGTCAATCAAAGAAGAGAGGAGGGTGGAGATAGACAGAAAACAAGCAGGTGGAAGGTGTATATAAATGATCAGCCCCACCATGATGCACTGTACTTATCATTCTGTGCTGTCACAGTCCCTTTAAATTATGAAATATCAGTGATCAGCTCTAACGCTGATTGCTGCTGTTGCAGGCATATGTTATTTATGTATTTCAGCTCCTGAGCCTGAGCCTATTGTTGTAATGACTCCCATACACAGAAATACTCAGTGTACCGGTTGTGGATTTATGCTGGTGCCAATTTAAAACAAAAAAAAGGCAGCACTCCAATTTATCCGTGGAAAAAGATAAGGGTTTACTTATGTCTTGTAGTATTAGGCTAGCTTCACACCACGATAAGATCCGCTCCGGAGCTATCAGGGATGACCCTGACAGCCCCGAACGGATCAGCACACAGAACCAAAGGGCTAATATGCCCTCCGATCCAGTGTGCTGCCGCCACTGATTAATCAGGACCGCGGCTCGCGGGGAGCTAGCTGCGGTCCTGAAATAACAGCGGCGTGCAGCCGCAGGTATCCGGTTCCGGATCCTCACGGACCGGTGCAATTCGGCCCCATCGGCTCCCATGTTAGGGCGCGCCACATTGCACCGGTACCGGGAGGATCTGGAGGAATCCGGGATACAGCAAATTGGGGAGATTTTTCTCCCCGGACACAAAAACGTTGCAAGCAACGTTTTTGTGTACAGTGAGAAAAATCTGTTTTCTCCTGATTTCTCCCGGAGAGATGGAAACCGGATGGCAGAGAGCTGCCATCCGGCTCCATCCGGCCCCATAGGATACTATGGGGCCAAAATCGGTCCAGGGCTGTCTAGTTTACACCGGACAGCCCCGGATCGGATTTTACCGTGGTGTGAAGCCAGCCTTACTTGCCATATTTTGCCTTCAAATTCTTCAAAATGGCACTTGCAATTCATGAATTCGGAGAAAAGTCAAAAAAGATCTTTTTTCCACTTTGAACTGATCTTGCAACTTTTTGGTGCCAAATGTGGCTTTTCTTTTGCAAAATGGATACAACAGGGGGAGGGGGTACTGGAATGGAGTTTTGCGACTTTTGAAGAAATCGCAATTGATGAATCAGGCAAAAACATCTGGAATTGTTAAACGTCTCCCACAATGTGGAGAACTAATAAAACAGGGAAGCACATATAAAATAAAATGTATAAAAGATGCAAATGGAAAAATGAATTGGTTGCAGAAAAAAAAAAAGGCTAGAAACGGGTGAAAAAGCAATGGTCAATCAGAGTTATGGTGTTTTTCTGCACCAATGAAAAGCAATGCTTTAGCTACAACTTTTTCATTCATTTTATCTTTAGACGTTTGTCCTTGAATTTGGTATTTGCTCAGAATGTTCCAAAATTTTAAATCGATGTACAGGTTTAGAAAAGCATTCTATCTAAATCCGTGCCATAACAGTATATGAGTTTTGTAGGCACCATTAAAATAAATAGGGGCAGGTGACGTTTTGAACAAGCGGGGTCCTTTTTCTTTCAGAAAAAGGTAACATCATTTTTATCCTTTGTTATTCTCATTATTACATTATGATATGTAGGAGGCCGGTTGAATAAAATAGCCCTGTTGGAGATGGAAAGCAAACAAACCTTGCCAAAACCCAAACATGCACAGATGCCCCATTGTGGCAGCATCCACACTGTAAAGCATAAATGTACTCAATTACTATATAAACAATAATATCCGGATTACACGCCAACATAGTCTCAGAACCCACGTGTAAGAATAATACTTTATCTGGTTAGGTAAGATTTTTAATAAACTTTCATGCATGGTGTCTTTGTACTAGGGATGCATATATAAATATATAAGGACAAAGTGGTGAAAAGGAAGCCATCAGAATAAAACAATACTTTAGGATACTTACCCTCCGCCGGCTCACTTCACCTCTGTCTTCTAGCAGGCTTGAGGACCTGTCATTGCCTGGGAAACCGATCAGTTGGTCGGTTTCCCAGGCAACGACAGGTCCTGTCCTGGGAGCTACAACAGAGAGGTGGAGCGAGCCGGCGGAGGGTAGGTATCCTCACATCCTGCCCCCCAGCCGGCACATCCTGCCTCCACCCACACGCGCTCCATCCTGTCCCCCCCGCCGCCACTATCCTGCCCCCCCCTCCGGCTCCTCCTGCCCCCCCCCCGCCGGCTCCATCCTGCCCCCCCCCCAGCTCCATCCTGCTCCCCCGCCGGCTCCATTCTGCCCCCCCGCCGGCTCCATCCTGCCCCCCGCATCCATCCTGCCCCCCCGCCGGCCCTGCGGCTCCATCCTGCCCCGCTGGCTCCATCCAGGCCACCATCCTGCCCCCCGCCACCATCTTGCCCCACCGGCTCCATCCTTCCCCCCACCACCATCCTGCCCCCCGCCACCATCCTGCCCCCGCCACCATCCTGCCCCCCATGCCGGCTCCATCCTGCCCCCCCACCGCCACTATCCTGCCCCCCCCGCGGCTTCATCCTGCCCCTACCCCCGCCGCCACCATCCTGCCCCGCCGCTCCGCCACCATCCTGCCCCCCCGCCACCATGCCTGCCACCCCCTGCCACCATCCTGCCCCTCCCGCCGGCTCCATCCTGCCCCCCTTGCCGGCTCCATCCTGCCCCCCCTGCCAGCTCCATCCTGCCCCCGCTCGCTCCATCCAGCCCCGCTCGCCACACCCATCCTGCCCGCCCTCGCCACCCATCCTGCACCCCGCTGGCTCCATCCTGCCCCCGCCGCCTCCATCCTGCCCTGCCACCCATCCTGCCCCCGCTCACCCCTCCTGCTCCCCCCGCCACCATCCTGCTCTCCCGCCACCACCATCCTGCCCCGCCGGCCTCCATCCGGCCCTGCATCCTGCTCCATCCTGCCCCCCTCTGCTCCTCGCGGCTCCCCTCCCTCTGCCTTCCCACTCCCCGCGGCCCCTCCTTTCCTCCTGTTACCCCCCCGCTCCTCCTGCCCCCCCCCGTTCCTCATGTTCCCCCCCGCACCCCGCGGCCCCCCCCGCTCCTCCACGGTGATAAAAATAAAAAAAATCCCATAAGGATACTTACCCCCACCGCCGGCTCGCTTTACCTCTGTCTTCTAGCTTCCAGAGAGCTTGAGGACCTGTCGTTGCCTGGGAAACCGATCAGCTGACAGGTCCTGTCCTGGGAGCTATAACACGAAGGTGGAGCAAGCCGGCGGAGGGTAAGTATCCCCACATCCTGCCCCCCCCGCCGGCACCATCCTGCCCCCCCTGCCACCACCATCCTGCCCCCCTTGCCACCATCCTGCCCTCCCCCCGCCACCACCATCCTGCCCCCCCCCTGCCGGCTCCATCCTGCCCCCCCCCTGCCGGCTCCATCCTGCCCCCCCCGCAGGCTCCATCCTGCCCCCCCGCCGACTCCATCCTGCCCCCCCACATCCATCCTGCCCCCCCCCCCGCCAGCTCCATCCTGCCTCGCTTGCTCCATCCTGCCCCGCTGGCTCCATCCTGGCCACCATCCTGCCCCCCGCCACCATCCTGCCCCGCTTGCTCCATCCTGCCCCGCTTGCTCCATCCTGCCCCGCCGGCTCCATCCTGCCTTGCTCACTCCATCCTGCCCCGCTCGCCACCATCCTGCCCCCCTCACCACCATCCAGCCCCGCCGGCTCCATCCTGCCCCCGATGGCTCCATCCTGCCCCACCACCATCCAGCCTCCGCCGGCTCCATCCTGCCTCTGCTGGCTCCATCCTGCCCCCGCCAGCTCCATCCTGCCCCGCTGGCTCCATCCTGCCCCGCCGGCTCCATCCTGCTCCGCTCGCCACCATCCTGCTCCCCCGCCACCATCCTGCTCCCCCGCCACCATCCTGCCCCGCCGGCTCCATCCTGCCCTGCCGGCTCCATCCTACCCCGCTTGCTCCATCCTGCTTCCACCCCCGCTTGCTCCATCCTGCCTCGCCGGCTCCATCCTGCCCCGTTGGGTCCATCCTGCCCTGCTAGCTCCATCCTGCCCCTCTGCCACCATCCTGCCCCGCTCACCACCATCCTGCCCCCCATCCTGCCACCCGCCACCATCCTGCTCCTCTGGCTCCATCCTGCCCCCGCCGCCTCCATCCTGCCCTGCCAGCTCCATCCTGCCCGCTCGCCACCATCCTGCTCCCCACCACCATCCTGCTCTCCCGCCACCATCCTGCCCCGCCTGCTCCATCCGGCCCTGCTTGCTCCATCCTGCCCCCTCTGCTCCTCGCGGCTCCCCTCCCTCTGCCCCCCCACTCCCGCGGCCCCTCCTCTCCTCCTGTTACCCCCCCGCTCCTCCTTCCCCCCCGTTCCTCATATTCCCCCCGCAACCCGCGGCCCCCCGCTCCACGGTGATAAAAATAAAAAAAATCCCATAAGGATATTTACCCCCTCCGCCGGCTCGCTTTACCTCTGTCTTCTAGCTTCTAGAGAGCTTGAGGACCTGTCGTTGCCTGGGAAACCGATCAGCTGACAGGTCCTGTCCTGGGAGCTACAACACGGAGGTGGAGCAAGCCGGCGGAGGGTAAGTATCCTCACATCCTGCCCCCCCGCCGGCACCATCCTGCCTCCCCGCCACCACCATCCTGCCCCCCTTGCCACCATCCTGCCCTCCCCCCACCACCACCATCCTGCCCCCCCCCCTGCCGGCTCCATCCTGCCACCCCCCTGCCGGCTCCATCCTGCCCCCCCGCTGACTCCATCCTGCCCCCCCACATCCATCCTGCCTCCCCCGCCAGCTCCATCCTGCCCCGCTGGCTCCATCCTGGCCACCATCCTGCCCCCCCGCCCCATCCTGCCCTGCTCGCTCCATCCTGCCCCGCTTGCTCCATTCTGCCCCGCCGGCTCCATCCTGCCTTGCTCACTCCATCCTGCCCCGCTCTCCACCATCCTGCCCCCCTCACCACCATCCAGCCCCCGCCGGCTCCATCCTGCCCCCGATGGCTCCATCCTGCCCCCACCACCATCCAGCCTCCGCCGGCTCCATCCTGCCTCTGCTGGCTTCATCCTGCCCCCGCCAGCTCCATCCTGCCCCGCTGGCTCCATCCTGCCCCGCCGGCTCCATCCTGCTCCGCTCGCCACCATCCTGCTCCCCCGCCACCATCCTGCTCCCCCGCCACCATCCTGCTCCCGCCCGGCTCCATCCTGCCCTGCCGGCTCCATCCTGCCCCGCTTGCTCCATCCTGCCCCCCACATTCTGCCACCCGCCACCATCCTGCTCCTCTGGCTCCATCCTGCCCCGCCGACTCCATCCTGCCCCACTCACTATCATCCTGCCCCGCTCGCCACCATCCTGCCCCGCTCGCTACCATCCTGCCCCACTCACCACCATCCTGCCCCCCCGCCACCATCCAGCCCCCACCACTATCCTGACCCCCATCCTGCCACCCACCACCATCCTGCTCCTCTGGCTCTATCCTGCCCCGCCAGCTCCATCCTGCCCCGCTCACCACCATCCTGCCCCCCCGCCACCATCCTGCCCCCGCCACCATTCTGCCCCCCCCACCACCATCCTGCCCCGCTCGCTCCATCCTGCCCCCCCCACCACCATCCTTCCCCCCACCACCATCCTGCTCTTCCGGCTCCATCCTACCCCATTCTCTCCATCCTGCTGTGCTCGCTCCATCCTGCCCCGCTTGCTCCATCCTACCCCGCTTGCTCCATCCTGCCCCGCTCACCACCATCCTGCCCCGCTCGCCACCATCCTGCCCCGCTAGCCACCATCTTGCCCCGTTCACTCCATCCTGCCCCGCTCGCTCCATCCTGCCCCCCGCCACCATCCTGCCCCCCCACCACCATCCTGCACCGCTCGCTCCATCCTGCCCCGCTTGCTCCATCCTGCCCCGCCGGCTCCATCCTGCCTTGCTCACTCCATCCTGCCCCGCTCGCCACCATCCTGCCCCCCTCACCACCATCCAGCCCCCGCCGGCTCCATCCTGCCCCCGATGGCTCCATCCTGCCCCCACCACCATCCAGCCTCCGCCGGCTCCATCCTGCCTCTGCTGGCTCCATCCTGCCCCTGCCAGCTCCATCCTGCCCCGCTGGCTCCATCCTGCCCCGCCGGCTCCATCCTGCTCCGCTCGCCACCATCCTGCTCCCCTGCCACCATCCTGCTCCCCCACCACCATCCTGCTCCCCCGCCACCATCCTGCCCCGCCGGCTCCATCCTGCCCTGCCGGCTCCATCCTGCCCCGCTTGATCCATCCTGCTTCCACCCCCGCCGGCTCCATCCTGCCTCGCCGGCTCCATCCTGCCCCGTTGGGTCCATCCTGCCCTGCTAGCTCCATCCTGCCCCCCTGCCACCATCCTGCCCCGCTCACCACCATCCTGCCCCCCATCCTGCCACCCGCCACCATCCTGCTCCTCTGGCTCCATCCTGCCCCCGCCGCCTCCATCCTGCCCTGCCAGCTCCATCCTGCCCCGCTCGCCACCATCCTGCTCCCCACCACCATCCTGCTCTCCTGCCACCATCCTGCCCCGCCGGCTCCATCCGGCCCTGCTTGCTCCATCCTGCCCCCCTCTGCTCCTCGCGGCTCCCCTCCCTCTGCCCCCCCCACTCCCAGCGGCCCCTCCACTCCTCCTGTTACTCCCCCGCTCCTCCTGCCCCCCCCCCCCCCGTTCCACATGTCCCCCCCCGCACCCCGCGGCCCCCCACTCCTCCACGGTGATAAAAATAAAAAAAGTCCCATAGGATATTTACCCCCTCCGCCGGCTCGCTTTACCTCTGTCTTCTAGCTTCTAGAAAGCTTGAGGACCTGTCGTTGCCTGGGAAACCGATCAGCTGACAGGTCCTGTCCTGGGAGCTACAACATTGAGTTGGAGCAAGCCGGCGGAGGGTAAGTATCCTCACATCCTGCCCCCCCCCGCCGGCACCATCCTGCCCCCCCCGCCACCACCATCCTGCCCCCCCTTGCCACCATCCTGCCCTCCCCCCGCCACCACCATCCTGCCCCCCCCTGCCGGCTCCATCCTGCCCCCCCCCCCTGCCAGCTCCATCCTGCCCCCCCGCCGACTCCATACTGCCCCCCCACATCCATCCTGCCCCCCCGCCAGCTCCATCCTGCCTCGCTTGCTCCATCCTGCCCCGCTGGCTCCATCCTGGCCACCATCCTGCCCCCCGCCACCATCCTGCCCCGCTCGCTCCATCCTGCCCCGCTTGCTCCATCCTGCCCCGCCGGCTCCATCCTTCTTTGCTCACTCCATCCTTCCCCTCTCGCCACCATCCTGCCCCCCTCACCACCATCCAGCCCCCGCCGGCTCCATCCTGCCCCTGATGGCTCCATCCTGCCCCCACCACCATCCAGCCTCCACTGGCTCCATCCTGCCTCTGCTGGCTCCATCCTGCCCCCGCCAGCTCCATCCTGCCCGCGCTGGCTCCATCCTGCCCTGCCGGCTCCATCCTGCTCCGCTCGCCACCATCCTGCTCCCCCGCCACCATCCTGCTCCCCCGCCACCATCCTTCCCCGCCGGCTCCATCCTGCCCCCCTGCCACCATCCTGCCCCGCTCATCACCATCCTGCCCCCCATCCTGCCACCCGCCACCATCCTGCTCCTCTGGCTCCATCCTGCCCCGCCGGCTCCATCCTGCCCCACTCACTATCATCCTGCCCCGCTCGCCACCATCCTGCCCCGCTCGCCACCATCCTGCCCCACTCACCACCATCCTGCTCCCCCGCCACCATCCAGCCCCCACCACTATCCTGACCCCCATCCTGCCACCCGCCACCATCCTGCTCCTCTGGCTCTATCCTGCCCCGCCAGCTCCATCCTGCCCCGCTCGCCACCATCCTGCCCCCCGCCACCATCCTGCCCCCCGCCACCATTCTGCCCCCCCACCACCATCCTGCCCGCTCGCTCCATCCTGCCCCCCGCCACTATCCTTCCCCCCCACCACCATCCTGCTCTTCCGGCTCCATCCTGCCCCATTCTCTCCATCCTGCTGTGCTCGCTCCATCCTGCCCCGCTTGCTCCATCCTACCCCGCTCGCTCCATCCTGCCCCGCTCACCACCATCCTGCCCCGCTCGCCACCATCCTGCCCCGCTAGCCACCATCTTGCCCCGCTCACTCCATCCTGCCCCGCTCGCTCCATCCTGCCCCCCGCCACCATCCTGCCCCCCACCACCATCCTGCACGCTCGCGCACCGCTCGCTCCATCCTGCCCCGCTCGCCACCATCCTGCCCTTCCCCCATCCTGCCCCCTACCCGCCACCATCCTGCTCCTCCGACTCCATCCTGCCCCGCTTGCTACATCCTGCCCTGCTCGCTCCCTCCTGTCCCGCCGGCTCCATACTGCCCCGCCGGCTACATCCTGCCCCACCCGCCACCATCCTGCTCCCCCTCATCCTGCCTCCCCCATCCGCCACCATCCTGCTCCTCTGGCTCCATTCTGCCTGCTCACTCCATCTGCCCCTCCGGCTCCATTCTGCCCCGCCGGCTCCATCCTGCCCCGCCCGCCACCATCCTGCCCCGCTCGCTCCATCCAGCCCCGCTCACTCCATCCTGCCCCATTCTCTCCATCCTGCCCTGCTCACTCCATTCTGCCCCGCTCGCCACCATCCTGCCACCATCCTGCTCCTCCGGCTCCATCCTGCTCCTCCGGCTCCATTCTGCCCTGCTCACTCCATCCTGCCCCCCTGCCACCATCCTGCCCACTCACTCCATCCTGCCCTCCTCCACCATCCTGCCCCGCTCACTACATCCTGCCCCGCTCGCCACCATCCTGCCCCCCCGCCACCATCATGCCCCGCTCGCCACCGTCCTGCCACCATTCTGCTCCTCCGGCTCCATCCTGCTCCTCCGGCTCCATTCTGCCCAGCTCACTCCATCCTGCCCCCCCGCCACCATCCTGCCCTGCTCACTCCATCCTGCCCCCCGCTGTTTATGCTCCCCCGCCTCCATCCTGCCCCCCTCCGTCTCCATCCTGCCCCCCCTCTGCCTCCATTATGCCCCGCCCCCAGCTCCATCCTGCCCACCTGCCTCCATTCTGCCCCCCCGGCTCCAACCTGCCCCCCCCCGTCTCCATCCTGCCCAGTTCGCACCATCCTGCCCCCCCTCCCCCCCACATCACCGTTCTGCCCCCCTGCTCCATCCTGATCGGTTTCCCAGGCAACGACAGGTCCTAAAGGCCTGTAGGACCTAGAAGGCCGAGGTGGAGCGAGCCGGCGGACAGGTGAGTATCCTCACTGAGGATTTTTTTACTTTTACTGTGGAGGAGCGGGGGGCCGCGGGGAGCGGAGTATCGCCATATACCATAGTGCTGCTATACATGTACTGTAATGTTCCGACATATACTATAGCACTGGTATACGTGTACTGTAATGTACCGCCATATACCATAGCGATGCTATACATGTACTGTAATGTACTGCCATATACCATAGCACTGCTGTACATGTAATGTAATGTACCACCATAAACCATAGCGCTGCTATACATGCAATGTAATGTAACGCCATATACTATAGTGCTGCTATACATGTGCTGTAATGTACCACTATATACCATAGCGCTGCTATATATATACATATTCTAGAATACCGGATGCGTTAGAATCGGGCCACCATCTAGTCTGTGTATAAACTCGGCGAGTGCAATCCAATAAACCATCAGATTGTACTCACAACAAGGTTAAACTAGTGCAACGCCCATCTGTGAGTTTTTCCTCAGCGAGAAACTTGCTGAGGAAAACTTTGCAGTATGCTGTGTATGGCAGTGTAGGGGTACACTCACATCCAGGGCCGTCATCAGGGTGTGCCTGCCCTGGATCCTGTGAGGGGCCCGGGGATGGAGAGGGGCCCAGCTGTCAATGTAATTACTTAAAGCTATTAACCTGATGTCCGGGCCCTCTCCATCCCTGGGCCCCGCCCCCTCACCTCTTGCATATGCCCCCTCTGCTGTCAATCTCTGCTGAAGCCGCTAAAACAGAGGATGCTGGCCACATGACTTATCACATGAGGATGACATCACAGCAGGTCCTAGCTCACACTGTCAGCTCTTTCCTGTGGTGAGCACTGGCAATGCCTGTGATAATTTGCAGATCGCTGGTGATGAGTAGAAGGTACCCTATGTGCATGTATGTGCAGTTAACCTTCATCTGAGGCGGTCGACAGAGTATGGGGTACTCGGGTAACGGAGCTGATGGCAGCTTCGATGGGGAATCACGGCTGGTCGATCCCCGGTCCCGTGCCCTGGACCCTCAATGGCATGGAAATGGTGGGGGTATAAGGGGATTGTTAACGTGATGCCACCTATGGTACCTGGTAACGGGTATGCCAGTGCTGCAGCCAGCCGCTGAGGTGATGGTGGGTGCAGCAGAGTGTGGTACAGCTCCCCAGGTGGAGCTTTACCTCAGGGCAGCGGGGATGGATGAAGAGAGTAGTACTTGCATTGTTGCAGACAAGGCGCTGAGTTGCGGCGGTTAGACAGGCACACAGACACACAGAGATTGTTGTTTTGGTACCTTTTACTGGTGACAGGGCAATAGGTACAGTCCAGAGTAAAAACCAGGTCCCCGGTTCAACTTGGGACTTCCACCTTAGAAAGTTATGAGGCCTCCCCTGTGTCTGTGCTCTGTGGTTTGGGGTAAGTCCTGCCTGAGCCTGAAACCACCGCTTCTTCTCCCTCTCTGGGCTCTGTCCTAAACTGACAATGAGGTCCTTCTGCGGGGTCCCTGTTTTTCCTATGGCCCCTGGTCCTATACTTGGTCAGTTTAGCGTCTCTTACTTGTTCTCTCCAAGGGTGAACTTCTCCTGAGACCTCCGGGCTTTTGCTGTAGCTCTGAATGCTGGCAGCGTCGGACTCCGGTGTCCGGGTGTACTAAAGGGCTGTAGCAACTGGTTCCCTTTTCTTAGTTCCCTGTTTTCTCCACTTGCCTCCGACACTTTCCCTAAGGTGTAAACAGCGGTCAGTGGTCCCTGGTCCTGGGCCTGGATCTCTCCCAGTGACCAGCTCCTCCGTCTCCTCTCTCTTCTCTGCTCACTGCAAACTAACTCTTGGGACTGACTAACTCCTCCTCTCAGGCCTGGATGTTCTTAAAGGGGAACTGACTTAAGGCAGCCAGTAGAGCTCCCCATTCAGGTCTGGGGTGGAAAGGTGTGGTGTGCTGTGCGAACCAAGGTGTAATTCCCTCCTTGCACCGGTGGATCTTGTGGCAATCCCCCGCAGTGGTGCCACACACCTCCTAGTAAAAACTGACTGAGTAATGACAGAGTAATGTAGAGACAGCTATGCTAATGAAGGTTTGATCTTGCAGCAATGTGTATACAGCTTGAGGTGTAACCCTTCCCAGACGATTAAAATTATAGAGCCTCCATTAGCCAAAAAAGGCCCAGGAATGTGTGCAGTGGCCTGGAGATCATTATGCTGGCATTCTACACTGCTCACTTCCCAATGTAGACCTCTCTGTTTCTTTGGAATGTAAATCTGTCACGAATGGGTGTGGGGAGATACCCAGCACTGGACAATGACAGAGCGAAGGGGGAAGGAGTCCCTGATCCTCAGGGCAAAAGGGGGGAGTGGTGACCCCTAGAAACACTAGCGTTGACACATGGCTCCCCTAACGTCCCTATACTGTTTCCGCAACTGTCGCCGCCAGGATACCTATTCCCTGACTGTCCCTGGACTACCACTACAGACGGATCAGAGCGGGTGATCACTAGTCGGCCCGGCTAGCAACTAGAGAAACACAGAAGGGAAACAAACAAAGAGGGAAGAGATACACTTAGCTTGAGCAGATCCAAGCAGCAAACCAGCAGGCTCCAAGAAACACTGATTTGAGCTCTGATGCAACCAGGATCACCTGAACAGCTATCACCAGCAGTGCATCCTGGGAGTCCAGGGGAATATATAGGCAGCTCAAGGTAAGGAATCAGCTGGGTCCTAGTGACCTCCATCTTTAACTAAAAGGGGGATGCCTCTTAAAGCGACAGAGACATTTTCTTAGGATTTTGACTGTTTGGACAAACGCTGGGATCTTCTCTACAGTCTCATCCGAGCCTCCTGACACACCCATGACAAAATCACTATATGAGAAGTCCCACTGTCGTGCCTTTCTTTGAAATACTGTATATTGTTTGCTTGTTCAGAGATGACTCTATAGCGCTATCTGTTGACAATGTTCCCACATTACATTATGTTTACTGCATAGTCTTAATTTTGGTCCCTCCATGCCTATGTAATCCCATGAGGCCGTGCTCTAGGTTCAGCCCCTTCTCCTCCAGTAGCCATTATAGCTTCATACAAGCTGACATCCTGGTGTGCTGACCCTTCTCTCCCTAGATTTCAGCTTATCTGCATGTTTCCCTCAACATAGCACAGTCGGTGAGTTTAATATGCTGCTACCCACCTATATGTAACAATGTAATGTTTTGCACTTCATGTATACTTATGTTGTACTGAGAATTTCTATCTGTTTTTTATAGTTTTACACTTAACCATTAATAAAAGTTGAAAAGGACCCCCAGCGTCCATGTCAATGCATTGATGGGAAAGAGTTTACCTGTCTGCCAACTCGTTCTTCAGGAGTACAGAGCGAGGGTGCCAGAACAGTAAAACGACTACTATAAACGGGGTCGAAGCACAGACACTGACTTCTAGCAGAGAACTGTAAAGCTGCATTCAGACACAATGTCAGATATAGGATCTGAAGTTTATGTGACACGCTCCCATGTAAGCGCATCTTCACGGAAGTCTGTGAGCAGCGCTGCAATTGCCATCGCCAGGGCGAAGGCGGAAGCCGCAAAAGTGAGAGCTGCTTTCGCTGAACAGGAGTGGATATTAAAGAAAGAAAAGGCACGTCTGGAAGCCGACCTCGCAAAACTCGCCATAGACACAGAAGCAGCGGCAGCAGAAGCTGAGGTACAGGTTTTAGAAGAAGCAGCACGCTGCGATAGTGAAAGTTTCAGCTTAAGGCTCGGACCTGAACTTAATCATCGTGACATCTCACAACGCACTTCAGACTACGTGCTACAGCATGCCACATTAGATGACCATCTACATTCAGCTCCAAGAGAGATGCCGAATCCTGTCATTCAGCCATCAACCTTCATTCATCAATCATCCCACATTAAGCATGAAAGTAATTCTGTCCACCTTCCATCATCAGTGAGACCAGCACCCGAACCTGTAGATCCCTACTACACAGAGAACACTTTCAAGATAGAAGACCCCGACGGTGACTATCGTGACGAAGATGCATTTTACGGCAACGATAGCTCACGGAGACCTCATCACAGCAACAGGCACCCGGACCGCCTTCTCAGAGATCAAGAGCTACCAGCTTTCCTCAAGTTCTTTGCACGTCGTGAGTTACTCACCAAAGGTCTCTTAAAGTTCAACGACCGTCCCGAAAGTTTCAGAGCATGGAGAGCGTCCTTCAGAAACGCCACCGCTGACCTAGACATCTCTGCCAGCGAAGAGATCGACCTCTTGGTTAAGTGGCTAGGAAATGAATCGGTAGAACACGTGAAACGCATCAGAGATCTCAGCATCAACAACCCGAGGAAAGGTTTGTGCACGTTATGGGAGAGACTTGATGAGTGCTATAGCTCCTCAGAAATGATAGAAGAATCCCTCTTCAAAAGGTTGGAAGACTTTCCTATAATCTCTAATAAGAACTTTCCCATGCTAAGAGAATTGAGCGACCTCTTAATAGAACTCCAAGTCGCCAAGACTGAAGGAGACCTGCCAGGCCTCGCATTCCTAGACACAGCCACAGCCATCAAACCCATAGTGAAGAAACTACCTTACAGTTTGCAAGAGAAATGGTTGAACTGGGGTTCAGATTACAAGCAGCGTCACAACGTGGTGTTCCCTCCATTCCACATCTTTGTAGATTTTGTCCGCCAGCAGGCCAAGATCAGGAACGATCCCAGCTTCAATCTTTCTGCCGTAGATCCTGTCAACCCAAGAACAAGTAAACCTGTTCCAGTTCGCAACCCCAGAGACTCACCTGTCACTGTACACAAAACTAATGTGTCTTCTGCAGACTCATCACACAAGACCCACAGCACAGTAGAACTCAAAAGGTCAATAACGATGGACCTGGAAAGGGAGTGCCCTCTACATAAAAGGCCTCACCCACTACAAGAGTGCAGGAGTTTTAGGGAAAATCCCTTAAAGACCATAGACTCTTCCTCAAAGAGAACAACATATGCTACAGATGTTGCGCATCTACATCCCATTTAGCTAAAGACTGCAAAGCCGGTATTGTTTGTTCGGAGTGTAACAGCCAAGAGCACAGCACAGCTCTACACCCAAGGCCAGCCCTGCAGACCCCCTCATCCATAGACCGACTTACAGAGCACGGCGGGGAGCAGAAAGACAGTACACCTCCTAAAGTGTCACCCCAGTGCACCCAAGTCTGCGGAGAAGGTCTTATTAACAAATCCTGCTCAAAGATCTGTTTGGTTACAGTTTACCCTATTGGCCACAGAGAAAAGGCGGTTAAACTCTACGCTATACTCGATGACCAGAGTAATAGATCACTTGCCAGCTCAGTTTTCTTTGACATCTTTAAAATTGAGGGACTCAGCTCGTCCTACTCACTAAAAACATGCACAGGAGTGAGTGAAGAATCTGGGAGGAGAGCTACAGGTTATCAAATCGAATCCCTGGATGGGAAGACATCCCTAGCCCTTCCTACATTAATCGAGTGTAATTCTATCCCGAACAATAGAGAAGAAATCCCCACTCCAGAAGCAGCACTATATCACCCTCATTTGAGAAGCATAGCGCATCTCATTCCCTCACTCAATCCCCAAGCCAAGTTAGTCCTTTTGCTAGGGAGAGACATCATCAGAGTCCACAAGGTGAGGAAACAGATAAACGGTCCTCATAACTCGCCCTACGCTCAGAAGCTAGACCTGGGATGGGTAGTTATAGGGGACGTTTGCCTCAAAGACGCTCACAAGTCAAACAACATTCACTCTCTCTACTCAAACACGTTGGAGAGTGGCCATCCATCCTTTTTCCTACCCTGCCCCAACAAATTCCTTGTGAAGGAGAAGCACACCAACTCGACACAATTAAATGGCAGAGAAGACAACGCCACCGAATCGAAAGTCCTAGACTCAGCCACAGACTCTCTTCCTGTACAACGCAGTCTAGGGTTTAATTGGGACTCAGAGTCTGATGGTTTAACTTTTCAAGTCAACCTAGAGAAAAAACCCTTCACATGATGAAGCGTCCTGTCCACAATCAACGATCCTGATGACCCATCTCTGCTTACTCCTCCAACTCTCCTTACCCAGAAGTTTAATGTGAGCACGCCGACGTCCGGAGAGTCTACTGCTAAAGACTTGTACAAATTCCAGTGGAAAAGAGTTCAAATGCTAGCAGACTTGTTTCTGAACTTATTCCTTTGCTCAAGTTCAAGTTTATGTGGCATCCCCCGGATACCAGACGGGGAGTGTCGTGCCTTTCTTTGAAATACTGTATATTGTTTGCTTGTTCAGAGATGACTCTATAGCGCTATCTGTTGACAATGTTCCCACATTACATTATGTTTACTGCATAGTCTTAATTTTGGTCCCTCCATGCCTATGTAATCCCATGAGGCCGTGCTCTAGGTTCAGCCCCTTCTCCTCCAGTAGCCATTATAGCTTCATACAAGCTGACATCCTGGTGTGCTGACCCTTCTCTCCCTAGATTTCAGCTTATCTGCATGTTTCCCTCAACATAGCACAGTCGGTGAGTTTAATATGCTGCTACCCACCTATATGTAACAATGTAATGTTTTGCACTTCATGTATACTTATGTTGTACTGAGAATTTCTATCTGTTTTTTATAGTTTTACACTTAACCATTAATAAAAGTTGAAAAGGACCCCCAGCGTCCATGTCAATGCATTGATGGGAAAGAGTTTACCTGTCTGCCAACTCGTTCTTCAGGAGTACAGAGCGAGGGTGCCAGAACACCCACTGGTTGTATACACCCGTCCTCCGTCTTAACTTCTTCAGTGTCATCCAGGCTCAAAAATCCCTTGCACTCTTAATGTTACCAATAAAAATGTATTCTTGTTTTTAATTTGCTTTATTTTATTCTCTTTTTCAGCAATGTTCGTTTGTGTTTTTTCATAAGTATTGGCTTCCACCTCTTCCATGTAAGGGTGCATGCTCGCGATCTGTAATTCCAGTGTTTTAGACGCAGCATTTCACTGCTACGTCCAAAACGCTGCATTGTACAGTAGCAGCACAGCGGATGATTTGTAGAAATACCATCTTCACTGTGCTTCTCCCCTCCGCAACGTGTTTTCAGCTGTGGTGTGGGTTTCCAGACCTCCGCAGCATGTTCATTTCATGCTGCAGAGTAGGAAGCAGTCATCATCGGCTGCACGCAACGAGAAGCTGCCCTGCACCCACCGCAGATGGTGAGTATAGGGTGACTGCGGTCTCGATGCGTGCACCCGTGGGTTCTTGCAGATCCAGAGGCACTGTGACTAACACACAGTGCCTCCGAATCATGAGCACATACCCTAAAGATCCAATAAATGAATGAAGGAAAAGATAAACACCAAACTGATGACACCAATAACACAAATCATATTGACAGCAGTGTGACATTTGGCTTCTTTGTGCGCATGTCTCCTGAGAGGTAACAATGACTCTCCTTATATTATAGATTTATTTATTTTATTTATATAGATTATAGGGACTACATTATACTATGTGGTGGACTATACAGGCTAAATTATGCCATATGGAAGATTATAGAGGCTGCGTTATGCTATATGGAGGACTATAGAGGCTGCATTATGCTATAGGGAGGACTAGAGAGGCTACCTTATGCTGTATGGAATATAATAGAGGCTATGTTATGCTATATGGAGGATTATAGAGGCTACATTATGCTATATGGAGGACAATAAAGGCTGCATTATGCTGTATGGTGGATTATAGTGGTCACCACGGGGCCCAATATGTAACTAGTGTTTGATGGGAACTGTTAATGTGTGATTGGTGAGGACGTGGTACAGAAGTGGAGTTGTTCCAATGGTGGGAGGTAGAGGTAGGGTGGAGGTAGAGCTAGAGTGGAGGCGGAGCTGGGGTGGAGTCTCATGGAGTCCCCAAAATTTTGCCAGGGAGGGGCCACAAAGTTCCTGGTGGCAGCCCTGCTCACAATTGTGTTTCTCACATTGGTGAGATTCTCGGCGAGAAAAGTAGCAGCGTATCATCTGAGTGTCATGCATTTTTTTCATCCATAGGGCATGCATATGACATGCCAGTGTGCGTTTTCCCCTCACCTAGCATCCATATGTCATGCGTATGTCATGTGTATGACATGCGTTTTTGGCATGGTCTGTCCCATGCTGTTTAAAGTTAGAATAGATAGACAGATAGATACTGTAGATGGATAGAATAGATAGGCAGGATAGATAGGATAGCTAGATGAATCTTACCAGTTTCCTGCTGCTTTCTTCTGTGGCCACTCATTAAGCTTCATGCATATTCACTGCTCTGATTGGCAACATCCATTCACAGACACTCTCTGTGAGAGCCTCTGTGATTGGCTTTTGCAATCAGATTGCGTTCCCACAATCTGTATCAGTGTCTGTGCTTGGTTGCCATACACATCAGGTATGACAACCAACCTGTCATCATATGTGTGTTCTATAAATAAATAATGGGAAAAAATGGGTAGAGGTCCCCCATGTTTTTCATTATCAGCACAGATAAAGTGAAGAGCTGTGGGTTGCAGCCCCCAGCTATGCACTTTATATGACTGAGTATCACATACAAGGTCCCCATGCTGTTTTTTTAATAAATAAATTATTATAAAAAAGCAATGTGGAGTCTCTCCCAATTTGATACTCAGCCAAGATAAAGTGCACAGCTGGGGGCTGTTATTCTTACCCTGGCGAAGCACACAGTTATTGCCCCGACTAGAGTAATAATAGCAGGTCGCAGCTGCCCCAGAATTTGGCACATTCATTAGAATCATACGAACAATACGTCACACCGATAGCCCCGCCCCTTTCATGACGCGGCCGCCCTCACAACACTGGATGAAGCCCAGAGGGGCAGCCATAATGAATGAGCGGGCGGAGGCTGCAGCACACAGCCCCGCCCATGGATTCCACAGGACACTGCCTACGTAAACAGGTAACTATGAGCTAAAATCTATACTTTATTACTTTGTTTTTGCCACATACAAGAATAACTATACAAGAGGGGTGCAGGCACCCCTCTATAGTGATACGGGGGGGCGGGAGTTTGGGGGACATGCACGGAGCTCGGAGGAACCCGTGGCATGGAGGCAATTGTAGGAGAAGCCCACCGGAGTGGGCGGCCTGGTCTCTAGGGGGGTCTAAGCCCCCCCTAGAGACCTCAACCATTCCTTTAGTTATTAAATTTAACTCTTTACTAGAGATAGTACAGTCTGCTCATCCCGGCAATAGCCGGGATCAGCAAACTATGCAGTTGCCGGATGGCTCAGGATTACACATCCTGAGCCGTCCGGATACTGCAGTGCAGCATTCTGCACACATTTTTGTAAAAAAATGTGTGTGCCCGGCATTGCGTTCACCGCATCCGGATCCGGATGCGGTGAATGCAATTCATGTTTTGAATGTGACCCCAGCCATAATCAAAGCCAAAATAGACAGAACAGGACTTCACTTACTAGGAATTAGTGAACTAAGATGGTCTCAATACAGACATTTCCAGTCAAACAAACATTGGGTCTACTGTTGAAAATTGGAAGGCACTCTCTTGAAGTACAATGCAATCAAAGTTATCTTAATTTGACTGCAAGGAGCACCAATCCATGTCACAATCATACAAGTCAAGAGGACATTAAACTCTTCTACAATCAAATTCAAGAAAAAAATCAACAATACGGTAAAACAAGACTTACTCATTATCATGGGAAACTAGAATGTTAAAGTGGGAAATGGCAAACATAGAACTATTATTGGCAAGTTTGAACTTGGTGAATGAAACAAGGCTGGAGGTCGTCCATCATTAATGTTAAAACAAGGCCAGAGCTGACTGTGGAACTTTTGATGAGTCAAGTTGTGCAAGCGGACTTGACATCAAGTAGTTTCCAACTTCGATTTAAACAACATACCTGAAGTTTTTTGAATAGTCAGTACAATTTATTTATATCACTAGACACAGACAAAACAAAGCTTAAGGAATTATGGACACACATACAAAATATTATTAGTAAAGAAGTAAGAAAGACAATAAACAAGAGGCAGAAGAGTCCCCCATAGCTATGGTCAACAGCAGTATTTTTTAGTCTAGCCCAGTTCAAGTTTACAGCGGCGAGCTGCCACCCTCAGCTGCCTAATTTTACCTTGGCTGGCACAAAAAATGTGTGGGCTCTGCTCTATTTTTAATTGCCAGCCAAGATAAAACTAGGCAGCTGTGGGCTGGTATTCTCAGCGGGGTGAGGTTCCATTGTTTTGTGCATTCATCATAGCGCCATTTCAAGGTGCGCTACCCAGGCTCTTCCAGTAGCCTTGGTAGCGGAGGTATACTGGGTAATAAGGAATAAAAAACTCCAATCAACTCTCATACACATGTTTGGATTAATATAATAGTACCATTCACATTGATATAAGGTCCCAAACATGTATTTGGACTAACAATATTCGGTGGTCACATACCCACAACTACATCAACAACAAACTTTTGCAACACAACTCATGAATATTAATAAAGATTCAATTTTATTAAGGTGCAGGACAAAGTGCAACAGTGCTTTACAACCACGGTTTAACAGGGTTAGTAGGACTGTACATAATTCTATAGCAGAGGTCACTTAGTAGTATATATATCTAGATATAAAACAATATCAACATATCTGCGAAATATACCAACTAATATATGGTGACTATCAATCATACACAGAGGTAACACGGTATAGTGACTTGCTCAGTCCTAGATTTTACCGGACACTACAAATATAAATAAACCACCATCCCGGAATATTATAATGACCCTGCTATACCCTCATAACCCTACCTATTTTAAATGGTATTAACTACTCTGGGTAATAAGGAGTTCATACCAGCTTTGTATTGCTAGCTGGTATTAAGCCCTGAGATTCTTAATGTCAGGCCAAGTTAGACCCGGCCATTGAGAATCTCAAATAAATGGTTAAAAAAGACACAACACACAGAAAAATCATTTTATACAAAATAAAAACACAGAGACACTTAGAGACCCCATCTTTATTAACCCCTTTACCCTCGTAACCCTCCACGATCCTCATCTTCTCTCTTCCTGGACACATGTAGCTCTGATACACAAGAGACTGTGGTGATGAACAAAGCACGTCTTCTCCTCGTGGTCTCTGATCACTGAATGACAACACTGAAACCTGCGGTATAGTAATGTCATGTGTTGACTGCCATGCAATCCATTAATGTTACTGCTGTGTTTAAACTGGATTTTTTCCCCTAGTCTATTCTATATCCTGCAGCTGCAATTGGAGTAGTGAGACATAGTATTTGAGTGGAGGTGGAGAGGTGTGTCTTACTGGTGTGCCTGGAAATGGCACTACGATAAATGCACTATTTTTAGGGGTGGCTGTGGGCTGCTATTCTTTAGCATGGGGGGAGGCTCTATAACAACGGACCCTCATCCTGCTGAGAATGCCAGCCCTCAACTGCCTAGTTTTACTTTGTCTGGCAATTAAAAATAGGGAAGAGCCCATGCAATTTTTTTTGACAGCCAAGGTAAAATTAGGCAGCTGAGGGTGGCAGCTCGCAGGTGTCTGTTTTCACTGGGCTAGACTGAAAAATACTGTGAAGCTCCACACATTTTTTTTTTCAAATATTTATTTATTTAACATACTATGATGACAGATTTTTTTCTATATGCTAATGTGTATGGCAACCAAGCACAATCACTCTCCAGATTGTAGAAATGCAACAGCCAATCAGAGGCTCTCACATAGCGTGAGAATCTGTGATTGGCTGTTGCTGGTGAGTGCAGTGAATATGCATGAAGCTTAATCTGCGCCCTTGCAAGCAGCAGTGGGAGACTGGTAAGATGTTCTAGCTATTCCTAACATCTTTCTATCTATACTATCTGTCTACTTTATTCTAACTTTTTTCCAGCATGAGAAAGGCCATGCTAAGAACTCTTTCAGAGTGCTGTCAGTGGCCTGTCAGTGTGCTGGGTGATTTTTTATCGCACCCATTGACTGGCATTGGCAAGTCTCGCACTAGACTCACATCTACTCGCAGCATGTTGCTACTTTTTTCTCATTCAGAATCTGGATGAGAAAAAAGCTGAAGCCAAACATTCACCTGCTCAAATTCATTCATTAACATTGGTCAGAGTTCACTGCAAGATTTTCTCACATTGCACT
This sequence comes from Allobates femoralis, assembly GCA_033576535.1. Classification (NCBI taxonomy): domain Eukaryota; kingdom Metazoa; phylum Chordata; class Amphibia; order Anura; family Aromobatidae; genus Allobates; species Allobates femoralis. Next base: position 372,606,700 of record JARQOC010000006.1, on the reverse strand, counting down.
CATCTGATTTTAACGCCCATGTGTCAGAAGACACTGAGAAAGGAAGTTATAACAAACTAAACATCTTGAAAGATGAAAACGTTGTTGTGATAATGCTTATGTAAAAAAACAAAGCACCTGATGTCATCACATGCCTTTGTCAACAGATAAGGACAACCGGTAAATAGCCAAGGACTTGACAAGATCAGAGTTTATTTTTATTTCAAAAAAGGGGGAAGCTACGGACTGTGAAAAGACCTAGACTATTGAGCTCATACCTCATGCCAGCAAAATACTACTGAAGCCTTGATTTGACAGCGCACTGCCAGAGGAACAAGCAGGATTCAGAAAAGGCAGGGAAACATGATATGTAATTGCTAACATGAAATTGATAATGGAAAAGGTCAAAGAATATAAAAAGAAGCTCTATTTTTACCTGATCGACCACAGTAAAACCTTTGACTGTGTTGATCACCATAAACATTTCAATATCCTGAGGAATATTTTAGTGTCGCAAACCATCTGATCAGCCTAATTAGGAACCTTTACATTGACCAAGAAGCAACAGTGCAAACAGAATTTGGTGACATGGCATGGTTCAAATTAGAGAAAAGTGTCAGACAAGGTTGCATCCCATCACCATTTTTCTCAATGTACAGTGCCTACAAGTAGTATTCAACCCCCTGCAGATTTAGGTGGTTTGATAAGATGCAAATAAGTTAGAGCCTTCAAACTGCAAACGAGAGTAGGATTTATTAACAGAAGCATAAATCTTACAAACCAAAAAGTTATGTTGCTCAGTTGAATTTTTATAAATTTTAAACATAAAAGTGTGGATCAATTATTATTCAACCCCTAGGTTTAATATTTTGTGGAATAACCCTTGTTTGCAATTACAGCTAATAATCGTCTTTTATAAGACCTGATCAGGCCGGCACAGGTCTCTGGAGTTATCTTGGCCCACTCCTCCATGCAGATCTTCTGCAAGTTATCTAGGTTCTTTGGGTGTCTCATGTGGACTTTAATCTTGAGCTCCTTCCACAAGTTTTCAATTGGGTTAAGGTCAGGAGACTGACTAGGCGACTCCATCACCTTGATTTTTTCCCTCTTGAACCAGGCCTTGGTTTTCTTGGCTGTGTGCTTTGGGTCGTTGTCTTGTTGGAAGATGAAATTACGACCCATCTTAAGATCCTTGATGGAGCAGCGGAGGTTCTTGGCCAAAATCTCCAGGTAGGCTGTGCTATCCATCTTCCCATGGATGCGGACCAGATGGCCAGGCCCCTTGGCTGAGAAACAGCCCCACAGCATGATGCTGCCACCACCATGCTTGACTTTAGGGATGGTATTCTTGGGGTCGTATGCAGTGCCATCCAGTCTCCAAACGTCACGTGTGTGGTTGGCACCAAAGATCTCGATCTTGGTCTCATCAGACCATAGAACCTTGAACCAGTCTGTCTCAGAGTCCTCCAAGTGATCATGAGCAAACTGTAGACGAGCCTTGACATGACGCTTTGAAAGTAAAGGTACCTTACGGGCTCGTCTGTAACGGAGACCATTGCGGTGGAGTACGTTACTTATGGTATTGACTGAAACCAATGTCCCCACTGCCATGAGATCTTCCCAGAGCTCCTTCCTTGTTGTCCTTGGGTTAGCCTTGACTCTTCGGACAAGCCTGGCCTCGGCACGGAGGAAACTTTCAAAGGCTGTCCAGGCCGTGGAAGGCTAACAGTAGTTCCATAAGTCTTCCACTTCCGGATGATGCTCCCAACAGTGGAGACAGGTAGACCCAACTCCTTGGAAAGGGTTTTGTACCCCTTGCCAGCCTTGTGACCCTCCACGATCTTGTCTCTGATGGCCTTGGAATGCTCCTTTGTCTTTCCCACGTTAACCATGTATGAGTGCTGTTCACAAGTTTGGAGAGGGTCTTAAATAGTCAGAAAAGGTTGGCAAAAGAGATAATTCATCCACACATGTGAAGCTCATTGTTCTTTGTGCCTGAACTACTTCTTAATACTTTAGGGGGACCAAACAGAATGCTGGTGGTTTGAGGGGTTGAATAATAATTGACCCACACTTTTATGTTTAAAATTTATAAAAATTCAACTGAGCAACATAACTTTTTGGTTTGTAAGATTTATGCTTCTGTTAATAAATCCTACTCTCGTTTGCAGTTTGAAGGCTCTAACTAATTTGCATCTTATCAAACCACCTAAATCTGCAGGGGGTTGAATACTACTTGTAGGCACTGTATATGCAGAATCTATTTTCATGAAGATTGGACTTGGCAAAAAAGAAGGAATCAAAATTGTTTGGCATGTCATCAATCATCTTTAATATGCAGATGATACAATATTGATAAGCAAAAAGCATAGCTGGAACGAAGGATTTATTGTGGAGTATCAAGATGGAAAGCTCGAACAAGGGACTGCTATTCAGTACAAAAGAGACAAAGATATTGACTACTGCCAAGTACATCTCCGACACATTAAAGATGAATGATTATGAACTGGAAGTTGTAAAGGACTCCAATCTACTTGGATCAATGATCGGTTAAGATGCAACAACATCAGAAGTCAATATAAGAATAACTATTGGCAAATCAACAATGAAGTCACCTGACAAGGTCTTCAAATCAAGGAACCTTTCACTGGTGACGAAGACAATGCTCATACATAGTTTGCTTTTTTCTGTGATAATATATGGAAGTGAAACTTGGACGACAAAGGAACAAGACAGACCTTTGAAAAAGGATGCTGGCAAATGATGTTATCAATTCCATTGATGGCAAGAAGAACATACAAATCAGTTTTAGGACAAATCAAGTCAGAGATGTCACTCGAAGCAAAGATTACAAAGCTACGACTTACCTACAATGGACACATCATGCAAAGAGAAAAATCACTAGAGAAAGACATCATGGTTGGAATAATAAAAAGAACAATAAAAAAGGAAGACTAGCAGCTTGATGGCTTAATACTATTAACAAAATGGTGAAGACCTCGGTGGACCTTTCTAGGCCTGCACAATATCAATCTTCCTGCACAATGTTCATCCATCAAGTTACCATGACTTGAGTTCAAGCTGAAGGCCACTAAATAATAATAATAATAATAATTAGCACATATAGGAGAGCCTACTTCCTCTTGCACCCTATTTGTCCTTGAATGTGTCACACACTTTTCCAGTTACGGTTCTGCACTAGGGTGCGCCATGTATTTTTTCTGTCACTTTCAAACTCTTTCCTAGGCTGCATGTGACCCTATATACATTTGTCTCAGCCAAACAGTGCTCTTATATACAGGATCCCAGCAAGACAGTCCCAACATATAAATCATAGGCCAGAGAGAGCCCATAAAGCATGCTTCAGCCATAGTATAACTTAGCCAAAGAGTGCTGCCATAGGTCAAAAAGTGTCCCAATGTTTATTGCTCCAGTCAAATAGATAGATAGTGCTCCAGATATTTAGGGTCCTCATATATACTCCCTTATCAAAACAGTACACTGGGAACACAAATACCATTGAAAGAAGTAGGACTATGAGATGGGTCCTTTAGGCCAATGTTTAGACCAATAATCTCAGGACTTCATCAGGTAGACCTAATGTCTAATGGTGGCTCAATTTTACATAGATCTGATACGAGCAAGGAATTACCTTTAATAATGGCCTTTAATATTAGTGGATCAATTTAATATACTTCATGTCTTCTTTCATCAAATGCTCTTCAATTTACATTACATTGCAGCTATCATAAATCTATAAAAAGTCATTTTATAAGCTCCTAATCCAGAAAATCACAGAAACTACCACTTACAATAGGCTTAGCACAGACAATAAATCAGCTTATAATGCTACCTATATTTGTTCTGAACTAATAAAATATTTAAGGTTATCTGCCCTCTAGTTAAGCCATCAATCAAAAGCTAAAAGCCAATGATTTGTACCCTCAAGACTTTATTTAGAAATCCCATTTACACCAGGTTTATGAGTACTTTTTGGTGCAATTAATGGGAGGGGTACAGTCTATTTTATTGGCGTCTTCTGATTTCATGGAGGGATGGCCTGATATCTTCTGAAGGGAATTCTGCTTAGTGTGATATTTCATCTATGAGTTGTGTTCATGGCTCATAGTTTCTTCCTTGGCAACCAATTGTGAGTCAGTATTAACATGATTAAAACTCTCATAAAATCAGATAATAGACACAGATATAACATGTCAGGGCAATGATGGAGAAATCAAGACAAAAATTAGTTCTTAGTATCGAACTTAATGCACGTTTATTGTGAGATTTCTGGGAAGGTACCATTACCTGCTAGTTATGGGTCATTCCATGTCAAGTGATCCAAAAATGAATATTTTTTTTCCCTGACGTCCTCAGATTTTTTTAATTTTTTTTCTATATGAAGAACAACTTTAGTTAATTACAAAAAAAAAAGTTTTGAATTTTTTTCTTTATCAGTTAATTTTTTACAGATTTTTAAAGTTTTAAAAAAGTGCGAATTTTGGCCTGGTATGGCTTTACATTTTCTATCATATCTCGGGCTAGAAATAAGATAGAGAAACAAAATAAACACCAATCTACTCAGAACTGTGCAGGCTTTCACCGATATGTCACAAGAGGATCTTTGTTAATATTTTACCCATGTGATCGCAAGCGCAAAACTTTAAAACGCATTTCCGAAAAATCGGCGCGCTTTAAATATTTCAAAAACTGCCCATGTGTCTGCTATGCTCTTAGACACATCTGTACCAAATTTCAAGTTGGGATCGCGATGGGATCATATTTTAAAATATTTTAATATTAATAGCGTCAATGGGTCATTCTATATCAAGTGATCTAAATATGAATATTTTTTTTTACCTGACGTCTTTAGATTTTTTTTATTCTTTTTCTTTATGAAGTACAACTTTAGTTAATTACAAATTAAAAGTTTAGAATTTTTTTCTTCATCAGTTAATTTTTTACAGATTTTTAAAGTTTAAAAAAAGGGTGAATTTTGACCTGGTATGACTTTACATTTTTTTTATCTCAGGCTAGAAATAAGATAATGAAGTGGGAGAGGCATAATTTTACTCAGAACGGTAACAGCTTTCATTTGATATGTTACAAGACTACGTTTCTTTATATCAAATTCAAACTATTGACGGGCAATTGTGAAAAAATGACTGATTGTGTTCTTGGTTACATTTGTGCAGAGATTCAACTTGGGACCTGTCAAATTTATATATTTTTTATTTTATGGTTGTATGAGTTATCACAACTTATTGAATAAAACATTTATATGCAACAAAAAAGAAACACAAAAAACAAATCCCGTAAGTGCCAGGATAAATACATCTTAATCATCAGAACACAACACTCAGCATTTTCAACTTGAATGTATTGAACAAACCAAAAGAAGAAAGGTGATCATATCCTCAAGTTTGATTAAACAAGATTAAAAGAACCAAAAATGTTAACCCCTATTTATACATATAAATTTGTTTTCTATTCTATCACTAAACATGTGATTTATGAAGTGTTTAATAAGAATAGTACAGTAGTTAAATCATCGTTCTATAAATTATGAACTAATCAAACAATTAATAGTATGTTTTTAAAGTGGCATTTTATCAATTTGTCCCTTCTAGTGGGTGAAATGTAATCTTGTCCATAAACGCTTACTAGCAATCGCCATTTCCTTGTGTGTCAAAGAGTATGTCCGGCCTGTCACGGTGTTAGGATCCTTAATATCTCATTTTTGTGCACTTTTAAAATGTCTGGCTTTCTCGGATACACAAAGGATGGCGCTGGACCAGAAGGATGCAATAAAGTCAATTCTACTTCTTCATTTTCACAATCTTTGGAGAGTACAGTAGCCAGCCACCAGCGCCAATCATATTCATATTTTTTCAAAAGGATTGCAACAGTGTCTATGATAAAATGCTGTTTCTTGAGAAGCAGCAGCCATTGCTGTGTGGGAAAAATACAGTTAATATTAAGTAAGGAAGATAGGTAATAAAAATAAAGATTTACAGTACACTTGAGATAGAACTGTATTACTATAAAGTGAGTTTTAGGGCTAGCGCGCACAGTTTTTTCTGTCTGCAGATACACGCTGCAGTTTTGGCAGCTTGTTTTTCTACCAAGTTTTTACCACATATGCGTTAGTTTTTTTAATCGCTAGTGAAAAAAATGGCAGCTTTTTTTATATAAATGATAAATGCTGCGTTTATTGCAGCGATTAAAAAGTAGTTCAAGCAGTGATTTACTCACTCTTGAGTGTTTCCAAAAACACTGCATGTGGTGAACCCCATAGAAATCAATGGGGCTGTTTTTCTGAATGATGATCCCTAAGAATAGCACTGTGTGTATTGGCCCTTAATAATAAAAGCATTCAACTATTAATATATTTACTCACCCATATTTTAGTACACAGCCTTGATGGCTTTGTACAGACTATTGTTTGTTCAGGAGTGAAGATGTCCAGACATGTCAGGACATGAAAGGTCTGAACGAGCTGTCTTACTTCCTGAATGCAGTGGGTAGACACTTAACATGATTGACAGAGCTGCTGGCCTATCATCTGCTCTGCATTCACTGTCTATCCCTGTGCTTTCTCAGGTTGAGCCCTAACAAAGCTTTTTCCTATATGTCCTCTCCTGCTTCTAAGCTGTAACATATCAAAATAATACAGTAATGTCTAAAAATAATGGATTTGATAAATATAGACCCCACGCTTTTAGACCACAGGTTGAACAGATCTGAATTCAAGATTTTTGAATTGACACTATAATAGTTAAATATTTTAAAATATGATCCCATCACGATCCCAACTTGAAATTTGGTACAGATGTGGCTAAGAGCATAAAAGACACATGGGCAGTTTTGGAAAATTTTTATTAAAACGTTTTTTCGGAAATGCGTTTCAAAATGTTGCGTTTGCGTTCGCATGGGTAAAAAATTAAAATTAACAAATATACTCTTGTGACATATCTGGTGAAAGCCTGGACAGTTTTGAGTAGAATGGTGTTTATTTTGTTTCTCTATCTTATTTCTAGCCCAAGATAAAAAAAATGTAAAGTCATACCAGGCCAAAATTCACACTTTTTTTAGACTTTAAAAATCTGTAAAAAATTAACTGATGAAGAAACAAATTCTAAACTTTTAATTTGTAATTAACTAAAGTAGTACTTCATAAAGGAAAAAAAATAAAAAAAATCTAAAGACGTCAGGTAAAAAAAAATATTCATATTTAGATCACTTGATATGGAATGACCCATTGACGCTATTAATAGTAAAATATTTTAAAATATGATCCCATCGCGATCCCAACTTGAAATTTGGTACAGATGTGGCTAAGAGCAAAGCAGACACATGGGCAGTTTTTGAAATATTTAAAGCGCGCCGATTTTTTGGAAATGCGTTTTAAAGTTTTGCGCTTGCGATCACATGGGTAAAATATTAACAAAGATCCTCTTGTGACATATCTGGTGAAAGCCTGTATAGTTCTGAGTAGAATGGTGTTTATTTTGTCTCTCTATCTTATTCCTAGCCTTAGTTATGAGGAGAAACGTAAAGGCAGGCAACAGCGAAATTCACACTTTTTCCGAACTTTGAAAATCATTTAAAAAAAAAAAAAATTTTTTTTTAAATTTTCTCTTCACACTTTGCATTGTCTGACATGCTATTATCAAATAACAAAATCTCAAAAGAATGAAAAATATAGAGGTAATAATCATTGGTTCACTTGACATGGAATGACCCTTATGGAAAAAGACTCATTACTATGGAAAAGAGTCAGGAATATTATCACTTGAGGTCCAGCTTTAGATGTGCAGCCTCAAGTAACAACGGCCCCATCTTTGCAGGTACAGAGAGGCTTCAGAGCCCAACAGCTCTTCAGAGATACAAGTTTAAAGAGTAGATTGCAGTAAGGCAGGATTGAGTCATTGATGAGCTCCTATAGAGAGTGATTGACACATTGATCCTACGTGTCATCAGTGCACAACCTTAGAGTTGGAGATGCGAAAAGGAAGCTGACCACCACAGAAAAGATTTGGAGCAGAAATAAAACAAGCCAAGTGAGAGCAGTATTTTGCAGATAACAAAGATTGCTGCTTTACCCATACTGTGTGTTGAATCACAGAACTGCCAAAAGAGAAACACATTACAAGGGCAGCAGGGATCCCAGGTAATTCTCCAAGAGTTTGGTTTGTATAGCATCAAATATGGAGATAAACCTGCAGTGCCAACAGTGGTCTGACTTGAAGATCATGGGCCACAATGCAAAAGTTTGTAACAACTAGTGTGGATATCTCAAGGAATCTAATGATGTAGGGAAAAGACTAGGCAGAGACAAAAGCTTGAGTTCAATTTTATAATATCACACGTGTAAACAGTTCATAAACACGGTTCACACACTGTAGAGCCCATATAGAAATAGGCCTTTGGCTGAAGGCACACTGTTATGCATCAAACACAGAGCGTGTTTGATGCACAACAGTGATGAGAGTGCTGTGTGTGTTTTGGGTGTGTGTGGTGCGAGTGTAGTGCGAGTGTGGTGAGTGTAGCTGGCTGTATGTATGTGAGTGTGCTGCGATTGTGAGGTGTGAGTGCGTGTCTGGTGCGTGATTGTGATGCTGTCCACGATCCTGAAGGACCGCGGGCAGCATTTGTCAGGAAATTTAAGCTCCGCGGCTGTCAAAGCCACAGAGTTTAAATTTCCCGCTTGTCGGTACAGTAACTAATCATCTTGTACCGCTGTGACAGCAGCAGTACAAGGTGTTTAGCTAATATAGTGATTTTTGTGAAATACTGATTTCACTGTGTGGTGCTGAACACTCCAGGTGCTGAAGTCGAGGCAGGGCTTCAGCACCACACAGCGGGGACAGCTCCCCATATCTAGTAACATAGCACCGGCTTTTACAGTGAGAAATAAAAGCCAACAATTACTTAAACACTAATTACTGATGATTTAACCCCTGCACCGTGTGTCCAGGGAGTGAGGACACTCTCTACATACATGGTGTCCCCACACCAGCATCTTATTAACCCCTTCATCACCGGGATTTGAGCCGCATCAGCACTCTCTGCACAAACATGCCGCGCAGAGGATTCTGATGGGGTGAATAGCTACAATAACCCCGGAAAACAGTATTTCACAAAAATTATCACTATATTAGCTAAATATCTTGTACCAGCGGTACAAGATGATTAGTTACTGTACCGGCAAGCGGAAAATTTAAACACGAGTGCGACTAACGCACCGTGTGGTGTATGGGTGCGCGTTCGACTCGCACCCATATACTTTTAATGGCCTCTCGCGAGAGGGAATCGTGTGCAATCGCAGCATACTGCGATTGCACTCGCATTGCCCTCGCAAAGCGAGTGTAATGCATGAAAATTGCATTGATGTGACCTGTATCATTTAAAGCTACAGGTCCGAGTGCAATGCGATTTTTTCTCGCATTACACTCGCGCGAGTCTTGCGCCAGTGTGCCTTCAGCCTTTAAGTGAGTTCACACAGTGCAGAGCCAATAATGAAAATAGTCACAGTGTATGGCTGATAATGGAAAAATATTTAGAGCAAACACATTCCTGGATATTAATACAGTGCGGTACAGCTATACTAGAGTCCAGAAACAGTTCTGAGCACCGCACTAGTAAATAGTACTAAGACTAAATAGGAGCAGCAGAGCCTTTTAGTATAGCAGCAGAGCATATGTGCAGGAGAGCAAACTGAAGCTACTGGTAGGAGGAATAACTACACAGTAGTTGGAAGAACCAGCCCAAAGTATCTGGAGAATGAGCAAACTAAGATGATGCACAACGAAGCCAGAGTTGGAGCAAAATACTCGAGAGAGGCCTGGAAGTTGGACCGGAGCTTAAATAAGCAGGAAAACAGGAACATATGGAGAGAGCAAAGTAGCAGACACCATCTTGGATAAGGGCAAGGAGACACAGAAGGTAACCAGGAAAAACTGGAGTACTGACAAAGTTTTATCGAGATATTGCAAATCTTTAATAGCATTAGCATACTGTATATTTAGGCCAAAGGGAGTTTTTGGGGCCCCTAGACCCCAGGGCCTCGGAGTGATTTCAACCTCTGCCCCTATTGTAGTTCTGACCCTCGGTGTCAAGCAACAGTTTCTAAAACAACTCAGTATGACATGAAATAAAAAAAACTAACGTGTACTAACCTTATTAATCCCACAACACTCTGCCCCCAGCACTGCTCGGGTCCCCCATACGTCCACATTATCTGCTGTACAACTTGTTCCAACAATAAGTACATGTGACTGATGCAGTTTATCCAAGGCAACAGTGGTGACAAAGTGCATGCTTATCTGGATGAAAGGGAAGGAGGGCAGCTCACAATGGACCTGGACAGCCCCTGAAGAGGAGTGGCAGGGTATTGGTTTCCTTTTATTTTAGGATATGCTAGACTGTTTTTGAAAAAAAAAAAAGATCAGGAACCAGAGGTGGACAATCCCATTAAGGTCAAAATGTGTTGCTTTCCAGTGAAGCTATAAATTACCCCAGAATCATACAGAAATATATTTCAAAAACTATGTTAGACTGGAGACACACTGAGCAAGATGCATGCAAGATACTTGCATGACTCACCCGGAATGGCTGCCAACTCTCTAGACAGGAGCACATCAGCTGCATGTGTTTATATGTGCTGTCCGGTCCAGAAAGCCATTCGGGGTGAGTCAGGCAAGACTCTCGCTTGTGTCTCACTCAGTGTGTCTCCAGCCTTAAACCAAAACAGGCTTCTATGTTATCCCTGCCGAGAGAATAATCTTCAGAAACTGTTATTCTCCAGCTTCAATTAATTTCCCACCACATTAATAAAAACTGCGGTAAAGTTCCGTCATCAGACCAATCCGACATATTTTTCAAACTCTACGCTTACGGTAATTATTATTGCTAGTATCTACAGACTTAGATCTCTTTGATCTCTATGGTTGACTGTGAGTTTAAATCAGTTACAAGTAAAACACGAGATATCTGCACCCAAGTGTCCGTGTCAAGCCAACCCTTACATTTACCATCACATCAGCTAAAGAAGTGAGGGCGAGAGATGTATCCTAAACAGAGCCTGAGTCCAGACAGACCTTTTTTAATACAGACAGAATGTACACACCTATTTCTTTGCCACTCATGGAAAATCTGAAGTTTTTTCATGCCAACGAAACTATTGAAAGGCTGCACTCCAAAGCGATAATAGAACCTACTTAACAAATGAGCCTTGTTGGCCAAACATAGTAATCACACCTTTATTATAGTGCGTCTTTAATACAAAATACATAATTAAAAGATTAGTCACATAAAGTAACATGGTGGTTTCAACATAGTCACATTTTTTAATATTCCCCATAGCAAGGTTTATCAGAAAATTTTGTGAGGTATAATGCAACGACATATCATGGTTATTTTAACCTGTAATTTTATAGTATAAATGACGACCAAGAAGAGACCAAACAGATGGTGTCTACCCTGACATGCATTTCGTTTTGAGCCCTCAAAGGATGGTATTCGCCATTCCTGTGGTCTCTTCATTATCTACCAGTAGAGGCTGATCATACCATGCAGTACTGAATTATTTCAGAGAATAAGGCTAGGGTCACATTTGGAAGTGTAATTGCGGTTACCGCATCCAGATCAGGATGCGGTAACCAGAATTGCCTTCAGACACATTTTGTGCACAAAATGTGTCCGGTAAACGGCAATGCGGTAACCAGATTGCTCAGAATGTGTAATCCGGAGCAATCCGGTTACCGTATGCTTTGCTCATCCCTGCTACAGCAGGGATGAACAAAGGATTCATTTTAATAATAGATGTGGGCAACATGTCTCTAGGGGGTGCCCACTCTCCCTAGAGACATGCTGTCCTCTCTGGTGGGCATGTGAGGGGTTAATATGTGTCATTATAGTATTGGCGGCTATTGTCAGATTTTTTTATGAATGAATGAGGGGGCTCCTCACAGTAGAGGAGATACTTTACATAATGTACATACTGTATGAGCCTTGGTCCTGACAGTTGTAACATTAGGTCTATGGGCAGCGCACCGCCATAGATCTAATGTTACAACGTTCAGGACCAAGGACTGGGGCTCATACAGTACGTACATTATGTACAGCATCTCCTCTACAGTGAGGCGCCGCCACATTCATTCATAAAACTGAAAAAGCCAATAATAGCCGGCAATACTATAATGACACATATTAATCCCTCAGATGCCCACCTGAGTGGACAGCATGTCTCTAGGGAGGGTGGGCACCCCCTAGAGACAAGTTGCCCACATCTATTATTAAGATTAACCCTTTGTTCATCCCTGCAGCAGCAGGGATGAACAAAGATACGGCTGCTTCAGGCATTCACATGTTTTCTAAACGCTGCAAAAACTGCAGCCTGCATGTTTTTTACCGCAGGCTGCAGATCCGCAAGCGGTAACCAGATTGCATGTAGAGCAATCCAGTTTAAATAATGTGCTCCTATGGGCAGCGGTTCCTGATCTGGTTTTGAGCTTTTTAACAGCTCAAAACCGGATCAGGATCTGAAAATTTTAGCGCAAATGTGACCCTACCCTTATATCAGTGACCTATGTATGGCAAGTTCAAGTCTCCTACTTGAAAAAGAATTGAAGACAAGGCTGAAGGCAGAATAAGATTCTGGCAAATATGATTAAAAAAAAACATACAAGAAAAAAAGATAATTGCTTCAGGTGGAAACACACTACCCTACTTACATGCGAGTCTCTCGGACGAGACTCTGATCAGTGAGCCTGAACGGCTTCCCCCCTCTCTGGATGGGAGTGTTAGCTGCTTGTGTTTTTGTGACACATCACACTCCCATCCAGAGAGGAAGAGGCCGTTCAGGGTTACTGATCCGAGTCTCGTCTGAGAGACTCGCATGCAAGTAGGATAGTGTGTTTGCAGCCTTCCTTACAACCTTACTTATTGAACTCATTAAAAAAAATTGTAAAGATGACAAAAATAAATACAATAAAGGCGGAAATGCTGTGTTTTTTGGTTACCGCATCTGGAGGGATGGGCGAACTGTTCAGGTTCGTGACCAGGGTGGCTCTTATACAGCAAGTATAGAGTCCTCATTACACTTACGAGGTCTGTGTTATTCGGTCTAGCTGTGCAAGTGGCGCTGCGTCACTTACAGTCTTCCGGGTAATAGTCATGTGACTGGCTCCAATAGACAATCACATATGCCCAGTGGATAAGTGACGGCCCGGAAGTGACGCAGCGAGCGTCACACCAGGAAGAGAGAATGCAGACCCGGTAAGTATATCGAGTGCATTAACTCTTTACTTGGTTTAACAGGGCAATGACGGTCAGAAAAAACAAACAGTTTGCCTATCCCTACTCATCTGCTCAAAGAATGAAAACAAAAGCCATCAAAAAGTTGAACATGCTTTAAAATGATACCGGTAAATTCTCCATCTTGCCCTCCATCAGCAGCGGGAACTGCGTGCGCTGCACACTGGACCGGAGGGCATATTAGCCCCCCAGTCCTGTGTGCAGATCCGGTCTGCGGCTGTCTGGGTCCTCGTGGACAGAACCAGACCGGATCACGCTGCAGTATGAAGCGGCCCTAAGGCTATGTGCTCACTGGATGTTTGTACTGCTTTTATTATGTAATGTGTTTATGCTATGTTTTTCAGATGCACAAATGCAGTGTGCAAAAAAAAGAAGCAAAAACACAGTACTACGCACAGACAGAGAGAAACATAGACAGATACACATATTGTCACGATTCCGGGGAAAGGCGCCCTAGAGTGGACCCACTGGGCCGTGGTACCGAACTCCCCTGGGTGAGTTGAACCTAGTTTACCCAACCCCTATACAGGATTGTCAGGGGCAAGCCCAGGGGGTCTAAATACCATGGCTGCTAATACCAGGGGGGCAGCTCATAAGATTAGCCTATGCTACAGCACAGCTAAGGATTCTAGGTAATGGTACAAGGCTAGGCGAACAGGAATGGTGCTACCAGGGAAGAGCGCAGCTAGGGTTCCAGGTAACAGGGTACAAGAAAGGCCTGACCAATAGTCAGTAAGGCAGAAGCAAACTAACGTAATAATCAGGCACCTCCCATCAGTGGAGGTGGCCTGATATACCAGAGAAAGAGCAGCTATTGGTTAAGGGGAGTGTCAGGGTGGACCGTGCCGGCCCCTAGAGTCACAGGGGAGGAGTGCACCTAGTGCGCCGCTGATTGGTCACATGAATACGACCATTTCAATATGCTCATGTGTGAGCCCGGTGGTCACTTGACAGGAAGGAAACCCAGCAACGGCTCCGAGACACAGTACGCCTGGACGCTGGATGCCTGGTCGGAAGAGGAGCAGAGGATGCTGACCCGGGAGAGGTGAGCTGGGGAGCCGTGCCAGGGGATCTAATACATATACAGACTTTATTACCCTCCCCAGTGATCTCACGGTGAGTTCCAGTGATGTTTTCCTTCCATGCAGCATCAGGATCTTCGGGTATGGTACTGAAAGGACCTGGACATGTGACTGAGGCTGAATCACATTGGGAGGTCCTGCTGGTGCTTTTAAGTAAGTTATCACTGGAGCTCACCGTCAGATCACCGGGGAGGGTGTGTATTGGAGAGCAATAAAAAAGTATCACAAATGGACTGTGTGAATACCAATCTGTTTGTTATGCTTTTTCGGGGGGTTAGAATGAAGTCAATGGTGAGAACGCAGCTCAAAAACGGGCATGTTAATTGACATACTCGTTTCTGAGCGCATCCAATTTCTGCAGAAAAAACGGATCACATGAAAACTCACACGTGGGCACAGAACTTTTACATCCTCATAGACTTGAATGTAAATGCTGTAAGTGATCCATTTTTGCTGCAGAAATGGATCACCTAAAACACAGTAGAAACGCCCTGTGGGCACATAGCTTTACAGTCTATAGTGGGGTGGAGAGACACAATAGGTAGAATGTGCATGTTATGTATAGTCCAGGGATCATCATTGTAATAAATAGAGGTTTGCAAATGAAGCTGCATGATCTGGTCATCAGCCAGAATCTGGACAAATAAAACTGCAAATAATTTAAGACTCAATTTCCTTTACAGCTCTGAAAAGTAAAGTGAATCGCGTTATTCACAACTACAAACTATAATACCATGTAATACCTATATATCATAGACTATTATATCTTTGACCAGAGGAACACACAAATAAGTCCCTTACTGGGACTAAAAAAAATAAGATGGTTAGAAAAATGTTTTATAAAAATTAGAAAAAAGTCCAAAATATACCGTATGTTTCACCTTATAATCTCGCTTATTGAACTGACTTAGAAAAAAACAAATCAACAAAACATAACAAAATAATTAATGAAAAGAGATAGAACTTCTCAGGTTATCTAATTGCCTCCCCCAAAAATGTAGAAAAAAAGCCATCAAAAAGTTATATCTATTCCAAAAAGGAATCATGAAAAACTACAGCTTGCCCAGAAAAAAACATGGCGTGACATAGCTCTATTTATGAAGATTTGTTCAATTTTTGGGTCTTAAACAATGACATCAATTAAAAATAGATTAAATGTTTGGAAACCTAAAGGTGAATAATGGTATTCGAAAATACTAACTACATAAGACTAATGCGGCAGAAAAAGAAAACGTTTTGTATGTTTCGATATGCAGAAATGAAGATAAATTTATCAATTAATATTTTAACTTAGGGACCATTGTATGAAAAATATGTAATGATAGTATATACATAGGCGTTTATCTCCCTTTTTGTATAATTAGAACTTTTCCATAAACATCAGGTGGAAACTAAGAACACAAAGGTGCGGTTCATATGCTAAATTAAAGAAAAACAATATTGGATGATGATAAGTTAATGACAAAGCCGTCCTTCTGCTGGGATCCTCACCAATCAGCTGTAATGTGAGGGAGAACCTAGTAGTGTTTAATTCCTCTGCAGTGCCTTCACAGGGGAAATCAATTCCAATGATACCTCGGTATTTGTCGATAATCTGTCCGAAACCGTAAACCGATGAAAACCGAGGCAATGTTTTCATAGGAACAAATTAATTTGTTGAAGACCCTCCAAAATACATAACAAAAACACATTTTATAGAGCATGGTATTTTATTTTTATAAACTTTTTTTGGCATATGGAAGATGCTGACGGAGCAAAGAGGGGTGCACATATTGTTTTATTTTTGGAAAGAGAATTCGGGGCCCGTTACATGCTTCAATGTCCCAGCGATCCCACCAACGATCTGTCGTGGGTGGGATCGCTGGGACATCGTTAGCTGATCGCTGGTGAACTGTCACATAGACAGACTCACCAGCGATCAGGACCAGGGAGAATGCTGGTATCCAAGGTAAACAGCGGGTAACTAAGCATCGCACGGCGACAACAATGTCATTCCTACCAATGTTGGGTGACTCTATTCCAGAATGGTCACATGACATTGTTTCGTCACCTAACTGCTGCAGCTATTCAGCTATTGCTGATCGGCTGCAGCCATTTTGTCAGTGTGAGCATCTACTCTGATGGATTATTGATTGGGTACAGCCTTCACATGACACAAAAATGATGACACATTTATAACTGTTCTTCAGTTTCTGAGAATTACTCTGCAGGAGTTAATGGAGTTCATTTCCTTTTTTACTTTTAGGGTTAACTCCTGTGTATCTGCAGTACTAGATGGTGTTGCTGAGTGAATCAGATGATGTGGTTGACCAGTCCACCAGCCTTTATGTAGTCCCATGACCATCATCTGGTGTCGCTGAAAGAGTTAATTATCGCTCTATGACCTTGAGCTGTGTTATGCTGTGGTCATTTCTGCTGAGCTTTCAAAAGATGTCTTTTTCTTGGAGTTTCTTGTTTCATCTCTTTCTCAATCCCTGGGTGAAGTTTCTGGTCCCTGGATGGAAGTGAGGAGGTTATAGCCTAGAGTTATTCAGGAGAAAGGCAAGGGTGGCAGCCCAGACATCTTTACTTTTAGAGGTATTTCTGGGAACAGGGTCATCTAGGGACCCTCAGTCTAAGGGTCAGACTAGTTCCCCTGATTGCCTTTAACCCATCACTGCCATCCTGATTCCTTCGTCCATTATAGCCACCTGTGACAAATGCCACATGGCCCAATGAGAATAGAAACAACAACATTCGGAGAATGGTGCCACTGCGGGTGGATAGCGTAGATTGCTTTGATCTACTATGGGGCTCTGAAGTGATTATTATGTACACCACAAAACAAACTATATATATATATAACTAGAAAAAATTCTCTGCAGCACTCAGCTACTACCAATGTGCAAACATGCTAACAAGCGGAATATATTTGAGGAAAAAATTTAAAAACTTAAGTTTTTTTTAAAAAACTCAAAAATCTTTTTTTTTATTTTCTTGGGGTTCTTGGTACGCACATTGGCCAATGTCCGCTTGCTCATCAGCCGCGACAAGGCGACCCCAGGTCTGATGAGTCCTAACGCTGACATCCCTGTCCTCCTTTTCCTCCCTATCCCACTCTTAAGTGGGTGAACACCATCTCAACCTAAGACCACCTGTGGGTGATGAGGGTGCAAGTTGGTCCAGAGGTGGTCTTAGGTTGAGATGGTGTCCACCCACTTAATAGTGGGATAGGGAGGAAAAGGAGGGCAGGGATGTCAGCGTTAGGACTCATCAGAACTGGGGTCGCCTTGTCGCGGCTGATCTGAAGATGAGGCTCAAGGAAAGGGGATACCCTAGTAGGGTGGTAAAGAAGGCCTGGAAGGAGGTGAAAGACATCGATAGGTCAATATTGCTTGTGACCAAAACAGCACCAATCTGATAAAGGGGGCAGAGACGATGTACGCCTGATTGCGACCTACACCAGCGGGGCAGAGGACGTAAGGGGCATCCTTGCTAGACACTGGCCTATCCTGAAAATGGACCCGGATCTCAGTCCGTACCTCCCAGCCACACTAAGAGTGACCTATCGAAAAGCAAAGTCCTTCAAGGATAGGCTGGTACACAGTCACCTAACAATCCCGGGTACATGGCTCAAAACTAATCTTAAGGGCTGTTTCAGGTGTGGGAACTGTAGCGAATGTGAATCCATAGACACTACCAAGAGCTTTATCAGCAATAGTGATGGAAGAACCTATTACAACAGGTCTTTCATCATTGTAAGACACGAGGGGTGGTTTACAGAGCTCAGTGCCCATGCAACCTGGAGTATGTGGGGAAGACAAGGAGAGAGCTGAGGAGGAGGGTGTGGGAACACAAAAGGGATATCAAGAAAAACTATGATACCCCTATCGTCAGGCATGTGAATGCGGTACATGGCAGTGATGAAAACTGTGTCAAGTTCATAGGTATAGACCACATACCCCCCCCCCCCCCGGCTCGAGGTGGAGACTGGGATTTAAAGATCCTGAGAAAAGAGCGTTTCTGGATTTACACCTTGAATACTGTGGCGCCGCTAGGCCTGAATGGAACCCTGTCTTTCTCTCCTTTCCTGTGAAGCTGACACTATAGGGATGGATAGGAGGGAGAGCCGACGTTGAGTGGGGGCGCCAGGTTTCAGGGTGCCGACCTCCGCTGGCAGGTAGGGTTAGGGGGTGAGAAAGGGAGAGATGTACAGCTTTTTTTAGGCTTATCTGTTATTTCAAATACTGTTCTTTTCCCCTCTTTCCCCATACTGCCCCACTCTACGAATGATAGGGAAACTTGTGCCCTGGTTGGTGTGGGATGCGTTCGGGCGACCACTCTGCATTAACGAGTTCCAATGGGAACAATGCTCATATGAATGCCTAAAACCATGTTGAAGGTCTGATGTGACCAAAAGTCCCCATTTTCCACCCTTTGGTCAAAATGCACTCTCTGTATATATGGATGAGTGGATTTCTGCCCCTAGAAGTGCTGGCAGCGATACAGCAGATGTGGGAGGGGCTCACACACTCTGCTGGGATGTTCTGAGCCACTGTGATCCGCCTCCAGCTCTGACAGAGCTGAGGAGGTGTGCCTTTGGCTCAGACAGGAAGCAGGAAGTGTTAGGTGGAACGCATATGTGTTCCACAGGCAGGAAGTGACATGTTGCAATGCCGCTGACATCACTTCCTGTCATGTGACAAGCCATGTGCCTGATCAGGAAGTGCTATAAAAGGCACTTATGATCAGCGGCGGCTTGATCCAGACTGATGAACCTTGTGGGGCCAGACTGGGTAAGTGTACATTCCCTGAGACACTGTATGGGACTAGACTACATGATAGTAAGGCTGTGTGGATTTGTATGGGGCAGGAATGGAGGTATTGCAACCGATATTCTCTGTCTTCTTGCAGACACCATAGCCATCTTCTACATAAGGGTGGGTGTATCCTATGATTACCAACCCTGATGTGTGTACCATGACTTCCCTGATGAAGAGGGATCTGAAACGCGTCGGGGGAACGCATCAGATGACATGGTGGCGACTATAAAGTACTGAGCCCTGAGCAGCCTGGACAACATCAATGAAAGGTTGATCCAAGTCTATGGGGACTCACTTCATGTGAAGCGCCGGAGTAACTTGGTGAGATCGCTCCGATTTGGAGTGTATACTTTGTTTTTTCCACCTATACATGTGGTCTGTGTACCATGAGGGAAGTGTATGAGCCTTGATATTGCACTTCCTGTAGGTAGGCAGACGCGACTAGAGACGTAAGTCAGTATTCCTAGGTATATGGACGGGATCTGGATTTGGCTCTATTAACCCCTTGGAAAAGAGTAAAGGGGATTACTCACAGCAATACACAGTTTTTTGCACTGTCACTTTTGCACGACTTTCTGTTTTTGTTAGTCTAGACAACTAGGTCTTTTTAACATTTGAGTTTATTAAAAGTTATATTTTAACTAGTGATGAGCGAGTACTAAAATGCTCGGGTGCTCGAAGCTCGGGCCGAGCATCCCGAGATACTCGTGTACTCGGCCCGAGTAACGAGCCCAATGTTATCCTATGGGAGACACGAGTATTTTTATGAAATGACTGCCGGCTGCCTGGAAAAACCCTAAAAATATCACAAAAGTCTCAGAAGAGTGCTCAAATGACATGGCAACACCATGGGGAAGACCCCTGGAAGCATTTCTCACTCAAAAGTCACAGCTGTGAACAATGTTGTCCGAGTTTCACGCCAATTTTACGGAGTGTCCAGAAAACCTTCCAAAATTACACCAAAATGAATATTTAGGGTGGAAATGTTAAGGGCACATACCCAATAGTGAGATACAGCTGGTGTATGTCACTTTTTGTGATTACATAAAAGATTTTACGTGAAAACATTGTGCGACACTCCGATGACCCTGACAAGAGACGTACATGAAGCCCTGTCTACAAATAAAGTGCCCATTTTGAGGAACTGGGTCTATTGTAGTATCTTCCTTTGCAAGGGCAGTCAAAAATTGGGAGGTTCACCAATGCCCCTGGATACAGAGATGCAGGATGGCCTGTAAACAAGAACTGGGTGTATTGTAGTATAGCCCTTTGGTCAGGGCAGCCAAAAATTGTGAGGCTCCTCTTTGTCCCTGGATGGAGACGTGCAGGAGGGCCTGTTAAGAAGAACTGGGTGTATTGTAGTATAGCCCTTTGGTCAGGGCAGCCAAAAATTGGGAGGTTCAACAATCACCCATGCATACAGACATGTAGTAGGGCCTGTAACCCTCAAGTGGGTGTATTGTAGTATAGCCCTTAGGTCAGGGCAGCCAAAAATTGTGAGGCTCCTCTTTGTCCCTGGATGGAGACGTGCAGGAGGGCCTGTTAAGAAGAACTGGGTGTATTGTAGTAGAGCCCTTTGGTCAGGGCAGCCAAAAATTGGGAGGTTCAACAATCACCCATGCATACAGACATGTAGTAGGGCCTGTAACCCTCAAGTGGGTGTATTGTAGTATAGCCCTTAGGTCAGGGCAGCCAAAAATTGTGAGGCTCCTCTTTGTCCCTGGATGGAGACGTGCAGGAGGGCCTGTTAAGAAGAACTGGGTGTATTGTAGTAGAGCCCTTTGGTCAGGGCAGCCAAAAATTGGGAGGTTCAACAATCACCCATGCATACAGACATGTAGTAGGGCCTGTAACCCTCAAGTGGGTGTATTGTAGTAGAGCCCTTTGGTCAGGGCAGCCAAAAATTGTGAGGCTCCTCTTTGTCCCTGGATGGAGACGTGCAGGAGGGCCTGTTAAGAAGAACTGGGTGTATTGTAGTATAGCCCTTTGGTCAGGGCAGCCAAAAATTGGGAGGTTCAACAATCACCCATGCATACAGACATGTAGTAGGGCCTGTAACCCTCAAGTGGGTGTATTGTAGTAGAGCCCTTTGGTCAGGGCAGCCAAAAATTGTGAGGCTCCTCTTTGTCCCTGAATGGAGACGTGCAGGAGGGCCTGTTAAGGAGAACTGGATGTATTGTAGTATAGCCCTTTGGTCAGGGCAGCCAAAAATTGGGAGGTTCAACAATCACCCATGCATACAGACATGTAGTAGGGCCTGTAACCCTCAAGTGGGTGTATTGTAGTAGAGCCCTTTGGTCAGGGCAGCCAAAAATTGTGAGGCTCCTCTTTGTCCCTGGATGGAGACGTGCAGGAGGGCCTGTTAAGAAGAACTGGGTGTATTGTAGTGTAGCCCTTTTGTCAGGGCAGCCAAAAATTTGGAGGCTCCTCTTTGTCCCTGGATAGAGACGTGTAGGAGTACCTAAAAACATTTTTCCCATTGAAAAGGAGCGGGTCTCCTGTCGTTGTAATGCCCATTCTGTTAGAATGGGCTAAAAAATTTACCACTGCGGGTATACCTCAAACAAGAGCCTAACTATTCTAACGCTCATCATGGTGTCACATGAGGAGAAGGAGTAGCAGTCCAGCGATTAGCCAAAGTACGGAAGTGTGTACACATGGGTGAGTGGAGGTACATGTCAAATTCAAATAACAAAATAAAATTCAGTTGTCATTTGCTGGTGGTGTGGTGAAGTCTGGCCCAATCCAACCCTTGTTCATCTTGATCAGAGTGAGCCTGTCCGCATTTTCAGTTGACAGGCGGGTGCGTTTATCAGTGATGATTCCACCTGCTGCACTGAAAACACGCTCTGATAAAACGCTAGCGGCAGGGCAGGCCAGGACTTCCAAGGCGTAGAGAGCCAATTCATGCCACGTGTCGAGCTTGGAGACCCAATAATTGAAAGGCACCGATGAATCTCGCAGTACAGTTGTTCGATCTGCAAGGTACTCCTTCAGCATCTGCCCGAACTTAGCATTTCTGGTGGCACTACCCCGCACCTCAGGGGCTGTGGTACGTGAGGGGCTGAGAAAACTGTCCAACATCGTAAAGACAGTTCCTCTGCCTCTGGCGGATTGGACTTGTGCCCCTCTCGGCCGTACGCCTTGGTTGTCCATCGAATCCTGACCTATGCCGCTAGCGTTTTGTGAGGGGAAGGATTTCACAACTTCCGTGACTATGGCCCTCTGGAACTGCAGCATTTTGGCTGACCTCTCCGCCTCAAGAATGAGAGACATAAAGTTCTCCTTGTAGCGTGGGTCTAAGAGTGTTGCCAACCAGTACTGATTGTCGGCCAAGATGTTCTGAACGCGAGGGTCACGAGACAGGCAGCTTACCATAAAGTCAGCCATGTGCGCCAGACTCTTAACAGCCATCACATCAGTATCCAGACCAACACGATGACTGAACATACTGTCCTCCTCCTCCTCCTCCTCCTCATCTCCCCTGTCCTCTGGCCAGCCACGCTGAATCGAGGGCCTGAGAGTTGGCCTGAGAGTTGCTCCATGTCTTCATCCTCCTCCTCCTCCTCCTCGTCATAGTCCTCCACTACACGTTGTGATGACATGAGGCTGGGCTGTGTGTTTTCACCCACACCCACTACAGTTTCTTGCTCTAAGTCCTCGCGCTCTGCCTGCAATGCATCCTCTTTTATTTTCAGCAGAGACCGTTTTAGAAGGCAGAGTAGTGGTATGGTGACGCTAATAATGGCGTCATCACCGCTCACCATCTTGGTGGAGTCCTCAAAGTTTTGGAGGACGGTGCATAGGTCCGACATCCATCTCCACTCCTCAGGTGTTATGTGTGGAGTTTGACCCATTTCCCGACGGCTTAGGTGATGCAGGTAGTCCACAACTGCCCTCTTCTGCTCACATATCCTGACCAACATGTGCAGCGTTGAATTCCAACGCGTGGGGACATCACACACCAGTCTGTGGGCCGGAAGACGCAAACGGCGCTGAAAGCTTGCAAGGCCGGCTGAAGCAGCAGGTGACTTGCGAAAATGTGCAGACAGACGCCGAACTTTTACCAGCAGGTCAGACACCTCCGGGTATGACTTCACAAACCTCTGAACCACCAGGTTGAGCACATGGGCCACGCATGGAACATGCGTCAGCTGCCCTCGCCTCAAAGCTGCCACCAGATTCCGGCCATTGTCACACACGACCTTTCCTGGCTTTAGGTTCAGAGGTGTGAGCCAGTGATCTGCCTGCTGTTTCAGAGCTGTCCACACCTCTTCTGCATTGTGGGGTTTGTCACCTATGCAGACTAGCTTCAGCACAGCCTGTTGCCGCTTTGCAGAGGCAGTGCTGCAGTGCTTCCAGCTTGGGACTGGTGTGGAGGGTACAGTGGATGAGGATGCGCAGGTGGAGGAGGAGGAGGCTGAAGAGCATGACATTCCGGAGCTGTAGAGTGTCGATGAAACCATGACAGAGGTAGGGCCTGCTATCCTTGGTGTGGGAAGGACGTGTTCCGTCCCTCGCTCAGACTGGGTCCCAGCCTCCACAATATTAATCCAGTGTGCCGTCAAGGAGATATAGCGGCCTTGCCCACAAGCACTTGTCCACGTGTCTGTGGTTAGGTGGACTTTGGCTGAAACAGCATTGTTCAGGGCACGTGTGATGGTGTTGGACACGTGGTTATGCAATGCGGGGACGGCACATCTGGAGAAATAGTGTCGGCTGGGGACCGAGTAACGTGGGACAGCAGCCGCCATCAGGTCGCGGAATGCGTCCGTCTCCACCAGACGGAAAGGCAACATTTCTAGCGCTATGAGTCGCGAAATGTGAGCATTGAGGACTGTGGCATGTGGGGCATTGGCAGCGTATTTGCGCCTGCGTTCAAATGTTTGCTGAATGGATAATTGAACGCTGCGCTGGGACAAGGACGTGCTTGATGGTGGCGTAATTTGTGCTTCAGCAACTTCAGGTGCAGGACCGGAGGCTTGTTCGCGGCCAGCATGGACAGGGAATTGGCTTGCATGCACAACAGCCGAAGACGTAGCAGTGACATCAGCACGCACCGCTCCTCGACTCTGTGGTACTTCCCACAAAGTCGGGTGCTTGGCTGACATGTGCCTGATCATGCTGGTGGTGGTCAGGCTGCTAGTTTTCGTACCCCTGCTGATAGTGGCATGGCAGGTGTGGCAAATGGCCTTTTTAGAGTCTTCTGGAGCCAACTTAAAAAACTCCCAGACCCGGGAAGACCGAACATTTGCACAGGCACCTTGAGTCGTGTTGTTGTTCCGGGGAACGGTTGCCTGCCTTCTGCCTGCGGACGCACCCCTGCTTCGTACTGGCTGTTGTGATGCTACGCCTCCCTCCCCCTGTGCACTGCTGTCCTCGCTCTGCATATCCTCCTGCCATGTAGGGTCAGCTACTGGATCATCCACCACGTCGTCTTCCTCTTCCGCACCCTGATCCTCCTCCTGACTTCCTGGCAATTGTGTCTCATCATCGTCCACCCCTTGTTGAGACACTTTGACAACGTTCCATTCGTCATAACGCGGCTGCTCAAATATTTGGGCATCTGTACATACCATCTCCTCATGACCCACTTCAAGAGGAGGTGGCGACAGGCCAGATTCTGCGAATGGATACGTGAACAGCTCTTCCGAGTGTCCTAGTGTGGGATCTGTAATGTCCGTGGACGTGTAATCGGCCAGGTGGTAGGAAGGAGGATCAGGTTGGGAAATGTGCGGTGCAGTATCACGGCTACTGACAGTTGACCGTGCGGAAGACAGGGTGTTTGTGGAGGTGCCCATCTGACTTGAAGCATTATCCGCTATCCAAGTAACAACCTGTTGACACTGGTCTTGGTTCAACAGTGGTGTACTGCTGCGGGCCCCAAGAATTTGGGACAGGACGTGCGAGCGAAGAGATGTGGCCCTTTGTTGTTGCGAAATGAGTGCTTGCACACGACCTCGGCTTCTGCCTGCACCACCATCACGTCCACTTCCTTGTTCCTTGCCAACGCCCTTGCCAACGCCTTTGCGCATTTTGCCTGTATAGAGCTACAACTGCCTGGTGACTGTGGAGGTCACAGGAGATTAGGATTTTAGTTCCCTAACCTGTATAAAGGTATGACGTACAACAGTGTGGTGACTGTTGAGATGACAAGAGTTAGGATTTTAGTTCCCTAACTTGTAGAAACCTATGACGTACAACAGTGTGGTGACTGTTGAGATGACAAGAGTTAGGATTTTAGTTCCCTAACCTGTAGAAACGTATGACGTACAACAGTGTGGTGACTGTTGAGATGACAAGAGTTAGGATTTTTGTTCCCTAACTTGTACAAACTTATGACGTACAACAGTGTGGTGACTGTTGAGATGACAAGAGTTAGGATTTTAGTTCCCTAACTTGTAGAAACGTATGACGTACAACAGTGTTGTGACTGTTGAGATGACAATAGTTAGGATTTTAGTTCCCTAACTTGTAGAAACTTATGACGTACAACAGTGTGGTGACTGTTGAGATGACAAGAGTTAGGATTTTAGTTCCCTAACTTGTAGAAACTTATGACGTACAACAGTGTGGTGACTGTTGAGATGACAAGAGTTAGGATTTTAGTTCCCTAACCTGTAGAAACGTATGACGTACAACAGTGTGGTGACTGTTGAGATGACAAGAGTTAGGATTTTAGTTCCCTAACTTGTAGAAACTTATGACGTACAACAGTGTGGTGACTGTTGAGATGACAAGAGTTAGGATTTTAGTTCCCTAACTTGTAGAAACCTATGACGTACAACAGTGTGGTGACAGTTGAGATGACAAGAGTTAGGATTTTAGTTCCCTAACTTGTAGAAACTTATGACGTACAACAGTGTGGTGACTGTTGAGATGACAAGAGTTAGGATTTTAGTTCCCTAACCTGTAGAAACGTATGACGTACAACAGTGTGGTGACTGTTGAGATGACAAGAGTTAGGATTTTTGTTCCCTAACTTGTACAAACTTATGACGTACAACAGTGTGGTGACTGTTGAGATGACAAGAGTTAGGATTTTAGTTCCCTAACCTGTAGAAACGTATGACGTACAAAAGTGTGGTGACTGTAATGGTTTGAAGAGAGGATTTTAGTCCCTAACCTGTATTAAGGTAGTACGTACACCTGTCTGGTGACTGTTTTGATGACAAGAGTTAGGATTTTAGTTCCCTAACCTGTATTAAGGTAGTACGTACACCTGTCTGGTGACTGTAATGGTTTAAAGAGAGGATTTTAGTCCCTAACCTGTATTAAGGTAGTACGTACACCTGTCTGGTGACTGTTTTGATGACAAGAGTTAGGATTTTAGTTCCCTAACCTGTATTAAGGTAGTACGTACACCTGTCTGGTGACTGTAATGGTTTGAAGAGAGGATTTTAATCCCTAACCTGTATTAAGGTAGTACGTACACCTGTCTGCTGACTGTTTTGATGACAAGAGTTAGGATTTTAGTTCCCTAACCTGTATTAAGGTAGTACGTACACCTGTCTGGTGACTGTAATGGTTTGAAGAGAGGATTTTAATCCCTAACCTGTATTAAGGTAGTACGTACACCTGTCTGCTGACTGTTTTGATGACAAGAGTTAGGATTTTAGTTCCCTAACCTGTATTAAGGTAGTACGTACACCTGTCTGGTGACTGTAATGGTTTGAAGAGAGGATTTTAATCCCTAACCTGTATTAAGGTAGTACGTACACCTGTCTGCTGACTGTTTTGATGACAAGAGTTAGGATTTTAGTTCCCTAACCTGTATTAAGGTACTACGTACACCTGTCTGGTGACTGTAATGGTTTGAAGAGAGGATTCTAGTCCCTAACCTGTATTAAGGTAGTACGTACACCTGTCTGGTGACTGTTTTGATGACAAGAGTTAGGATTTTAGTTCCCTAACCTGTATTAAGCAAGTACGTACACCTGTCTGGTGACTGTAATGGTTTGAAGAGAGAATTTTAGTCCCTAACCTGTATTAAGGTACTAAGTACTAGAGTGTGGTGACTCTAATGGTCACAGAAAAGCTTGGATTCCAATCTGTATCACCCTGCCTATATCCTCCTAGATTAGTGCTGAGAAGGACTGTTCTGGTCACTGGAAATCTTGGACTCCGATCTGGATCACCCTGCCTATGTCCTCCTAGATTAGTCCTGAGAAGGACTGTTGTGGTCAGCAGCAGTTTGCAGCCCTGATCCGGATCTACCTATGAGGGCCGCAAATCTGTCCCTAATCAGCAGCAGACACTCTCCCTACACTCACTGTCTGGAAGGCTGTGTGCCGAGCACAGCGCGCCGGGACTTATAAAGGCTCGGTGACGCTGTGCAGGCCGGCCAATCACTGCTATACCACAACTAACAGGGCTGTGGCATTGCAGTGGTCTGTCAGCCAATCCCTGCACGTGGGCTGGCTCTCAAAAGAGCGCCAACATGGAGAGATGACGACCACGAGCACAGCACGAGTATCGCGAGATTACTCGGTGCTCGGCGAGTCGCCCGAGTACAGTGATACTCGTGCGAGTAACGAGTAGTGCCGAGCATGTTCGCTCAACACTAATTTTAACTTCTCTCTTTATCTATGCTATTGCTTTTGTTTGACCCAGTGTCCCTGCTGGCACCAGTTCACATTATGTCTGTGAGTGCTGTGCAGTTTTTTCTGTTTTGTATATATATATATATATATATATATATATATAAAATAGCAAAAGTGGAACAGCACTATCACATTAAAAAGCGGGTGCAGGCCAGTCCTACCGTCACCAAGGTATGATAGATAGATCAAAAAAATGGACAGCAGCACATCCTTTTCAAACACTTATGTGGATTTATTCCTGGACTGCGACGTTTCGGCTATGTCAGCCTACCTCAAGCAGTACAGCCTTAGTGTAGTAGTGCACATATATAGGGCCCACACAGGGGCAATTACAATCAATAGTGGTTACATAATTTAGATATAAAAACTGTTTAAACACAGTAATTAACAGTGAACAGAAGTACCCTTAGTATCATAAAGTGCTTATTACATAGTGCTCAAGTGAGAACATTCTTAAAATCCCTTATTAGACAGTTAAAATATATCATATCCCTTTAATTGGTACTTATCTTATTCCTTTCCCACACATGTATGCAAGATTCCGATGATTGCACCTAAATTACAGCCTGTATACAGCTCACCTATACCATTTCGATGTACATACTGGCGCTCCATGTGGAACGCTCGCGCATGCCCAGTTGCGCTATCGTTTACCTCTCGCGCGTGCGTGCTGCATCGCAAACGGGAATCTCGTGCTCCCAGCTCGCACGAACTCCCGCGCGTGCGCAATGCACAGAACGAGAATCTCGGCGGCCATTTTCTCACCATAGTAACGCTGTCAACAATACCATGTTGTACACGCAAGGATACCAGAGCACTTCCTTTATTCAAAATTACATCAAAAAGCGGTCTATCTATTTAATATACAATAACAGGGGTCCACGGGGCACTTGAATATTAATATTCATAGTAAACGCAGTGTATATTATATTCATATAATCCCCTCATCCAGAACGGGATCTATGGGGCATTACTACAATCAAAGCATGATTGTGATATACACTCTAGTTTAGTACTCCTCACCCTATTAATATAGACCACACAGTATATTTAGTCATTAAATGTGCTCTTTATTTCCAAAAAAAATAATATAATGGTCACTTATCAGTACATATCGATAGGTATGGCAGAGTCTATAACACATAGCCTTAGAAGGATGCAAGCCATCGTCAAATCTGCAAGAGTAGGAAATAGAAAAAGAATTAAGTTCAATCAATCATATCAATAATTCAATAAATACAGATTTATAAAAAGAAACCTCTACTTAACAATCAGACTGTATTATACCTCTAAATATCAGAGGTTACGCATCCTACTATCTGGACTTTTACTCTATCATAACGCTCCAACAGTTTCTTTTACTTCTATGTTGCCTGTGTCAACCTATATTCAACATTAAGTCCCTGGGGTTTTAATGTCCCCAAACGATGGATCCACTCCAATTCACGTTTTTTCAGGAGGCGGATCCTATCACCCCCCTTCTTTGTACTGGGATAAAATCTATAACTCTAAACCTCAATTGATGTTCATTGTGTCCACGTTCAAAGAAATGTTTTGAGACTGGAAGATCTTTACGTTCTTTTCTTATGGTATGCCTATGGTGATTAATTCTTGTTTTAAAATCCCATGTAGTTTCTCCCACGTACCATAAGGGGCATGGGCACTAATAGGTATACCACAAATTCCGACGAGCAAGTCAAATAATATTTAATATCAAAGACTTCACTAGTTTTGGGATGTTTGAACGAGGAGCCTTTAATCATAAGTCTGCAATTTATGCAAGAAAGACATGGGTAACACCCTTTTCTTTTGGTACCCGTCAAGTATCTTTGTTTGTCTTTCTTAAGAGAGCCTAGATCTGAATGTATTAATTTATCACCCAAGCTACGACTTCTCTTATATGACAAGAGCGGGGGCAATTTAAAAGCCTCTACTTGTGGTAGACATTTAGTCAACATCCCCCAGTGTTTTTTAATGATTCTCGCTATCAGTCCGCTCTCGTTGCAAAAAGAAGTCACAAAGGGTATACGTATAGATTCTTTTTTGTTAGTACTTCTACTTAGAGCACATTCTCTATCTACCAGATCTACTCTCTTTCTTTGTTTTTTAAGTAGGTTCGTTGGGTATTTCCTCAAGTTAAATCTAGTCATCATTTCAGTCAAAGATTCATCCTGTATTTTGGGATCACTCACTATCCGCTTTACCCTCAACATTTGACTATAAGGGATAGCATCTCGAGTGTTTTTCGGATGATGGCTGTCATAAATCAGTAGGTCATTCTTATCTGTCTTTTTCCTGAACAACTCTGTACTCAAAGTGTTGTCATTGTACTTGACCAAAACATCTAAAAATTGAATTTCACTTTTTGAATAGACAAGGGTGAATTTGATGGTGTCATCCAACATATTAAGGTGCTCATGAAATTTTAGCAAAGAGTCTTCCGTACCCGTCCATATGAGGAAGACGTCATCTATATACCTCCACCAAACCGCCACCTGTTCAAATAGTTCGGTATTATAGATGACGTCTTCCTCAAGGACCCTCATTACAATATTGGCGTAAGCGGGGGCCATATTGGCCCCCATTGCCGTACCTCGGCACTGCAAATAAAAATCATCACCAAAAAGAAAATAATTATTCCTCAGAACCAACTCTAATAATTGTAATGTTAATTGATTCTCATCTTTTGTATACTTTGTATCCACCAATTTTCTCTCTACAGCTTTCAGCCCTCTCTCATGGTTGATGGACGTGTATAATGACACTACGTCAAACGACGCTAAATATACTTCACCAAACACTGACAGTTCTTGTATTTTACATATGAACTCAGTGGTATCCTGTATATAAGATTCTGCTTCTTTAGCCACAGGATTTAGAATTTTATCCAAAAAGACCCCTATGTTCGAGAGAATAGAATTGGACCCAGAAACTATCGGACGACCAGGAGGATCTACAAGAGACTTGTGAATCTTAGGTAAGATGTATAAAACAGGAGTAGTTGGAGCATCAATTACCAAAAATTCAGCCAGTTCTTGCGTTATAATTTTTTTATCTAAAGCTTCTTGTAGGACCTTAGTTATACTTCTAAGGTAATTGATGCTCCAACTACTCCTGTTTTATACATCTTACCTAAGATTCACAAGTCTCTTGTAGATCCTCCTGGTCGTCCGATAGTTTCTGGGTCCAATTCTATTCTCTCGAACATAGGGGTCTTTTTGGATAAAATTCTAAATCCTGTGGCTAAAGAAGCAGAATCTTATATACAGGATACCACTGAGTTCATATGTAAAATACAAGAACTGTCAGTGTTTGGTGAAGTATATTTAGCGTCGTTTGACGTAGTGTCATTATACACGTCCATCAACCATGAGAGAGGGCTGAAAGCTGTAGAGAGAAAATTGGTGGATACAAAGTATACAAAAGATGAGAATCAATTAACATTACAATTATTAGAGTTGGTTCTGAGGAATAATTATTTTCTTTTTGGTGATGATTTTTATTTGCAGTGCCGAGGTACGGCAATGGGGGCCAATATGGCCCCCGCTTACGCCAATATTGTAATGAGGGTCCTTGAGGAAGACGTCATCTATAATACCGAACTGTTTGAACAGGTGGCGGTTTGGTGGAGGTATATAGATGACGTCTTCCTCATATGGACGGGTACGGAAGACTCTTTGCTAAAAATTTCATGAGCACCTTAATATGTTGGATGACACCATCAAATTCACCCTTGTCTATTCAAAAAGTGAAATTCAATTTTTAGATGTTTTGGTCAAGTACAATGACAACACTTTGAGTACAGAGTTGTTCAGGAAAAAGACAGATAAGAATGACCTACTGATTTATGACAGCCATCATCCGAAAAACACTCGAGATGCTATCCCTTATAGTCAAATGTTGAGGGTAAAGCGGATAGTGAGTGATCCCAAAATACAGGATGAATCTTTGACTGAAATGATGACTAGATTTAACTTGAGGAAATACCCAACGAACCTACTTAAAAAACAAAGAAAGAGAGTAGATCTGGTAGATAGAGAATGTGCTCTAAGTAGAAGTACTAACAAAAAAGAATCTATACGTATACCCTTTGTGACTTCTTTTTGCAACGAGAGCGGACTGATAGCGAGAATCATTAAAAAACACTGGGGGATGTTGACTAAATGTCTACCACAAGTAGAGGCTTTTAAATTGCCCCCGCTCTTGTCATATAAGAGAAGTCGTAGCTTGGGTGATAAATTAATACATTCAGATCTAGGCTCTCTTAAGAAAGACAAACAAAGATACTTGACGGGTACCAAAAGAAAAGGGTGTTACCCATGTCTTTCTTGCATAAATTGCAGACTTATGATTAAAGGCTCCTCGTTCAAACATCCCAAAACTAGTGAAGTCTTTGATATTAAATATTATTTGACTTGCTCGTCGGAATTTGTGGTATACCTATTAGAGTGCCCATGCCCCTTATGGTACGTGGGAGAAACTACATGGGATTTTAAAACAAGAATTAATCACCATAGGCATACCATAAGAAAAGAACGTAAAGATCTTCCAGTCTCAAAACATTTCTTTGAACGTGGACACAATGAACATCAATTGAGGTTTAGAGTTATAGATTTTATCCCAGTACAAAGAAGGGGGGGTGATAGGATCCGCCTCCTGAAAAAACGTGAATTGGAGTGGATCCATCGTTTGGGGACATTAAAACCCCAGGGACTTAATGTTGAATATAGGTTGACACAGGCAACATAGAAGTAAAAGAAACTGTTGGAGCGTTATGATAGAGTAAAAGTCCAGATAGTAGGATGCGTAACCTCTGATATTTAGAGGTATAATACAGTCTGATTGTTAAGTAGAGGTTTCTTTTTATAAATCTGTATTTATTGAATTATTGATATGATTGATTGAACTTAATTCTTTTTCTATTTCCTACTCTTGCAGATTTGACGATGGCTTGCATCCTTCTAAGGCTATGTGTTATAGACTCTGCCATACCTATCGATATGTACTGATAAGTGACCATTATATTATTTTTTTTGGAAATAAAGAGCACATTTAATGACTAAATATACTGTGTGGTCTATATTAATAGGGTGAGGAGTACTAAACTAGAGTGTATATCACAATCATGCTTTGATTGTAGTAATGCCCCATAGATCCCGTTCTGGATGAGGGGATTATATGAATATAATATACACTGCGTTTACTATGAATATTAATATTCAAGTGCCCCGTGGACCCCTGTTATTGTATATTAAATAGATAGACCGCTTTTTGATGTAATTTTGAATAAAGGAAGTGCTCTGGTATCCTTGCGTGTACAACATGGTATTGTTGACAGCGTTACTATGGTGAGAAAATGGCCGCCGAGATTCTCGTTCTGTGCATTGCGCACGCGCGGGAGTTCGTGCGAGCTGGGAGCACGAGATTCCCGTTTGCGATGCAGCACGCACGCGCGAGAGGTAAACGATAGCGCAACTGGGCATGCGCGAGCGTTCCACATGGAGCGCCAGTATGTACATCGAAATGGTATAGGTGAGCTGTATACAGGCTGTAATTTAGGTGCAATCATCGGAATCTTGCATACATGTGTGGGAAAGGAATAAGATAAGTACCAATTAAAGGGATATGATATATTTTAACTGTCTAATAAGGGATTTTAAGAATGTTCTCATTTGAGCACTATGTAATAAGCACTTTATGATACTAAGGGTACTTCTGTTCACTGTTAATTACTGTGTTTAAACAGTTTTTATATCTAAATTATGTAACCACTATTGATTGTAATTGCCCCTGTGTGGGCCCTATATATGTGCACTACTACACTAAGGCTGTACTGCTTGAGGAAGGCTGACATAGCCGAAACGTCGCAGTCCAGGAATAAATCCACATAAGTGTTTGAAAAGGATGTGCTGCTGTCCATTTTTTTGATCTATATATATATATATATATATACATATATACATACCATGTTTCCCCGAAAATAGGGCGCCCCGGGGATTTGGCCTGGGTGCCTAATATAAGGCACCCCCCGAAAATAGGACATGGCAGGCAAAAAAAAAAAAAAATTCATACTCACCTTCTCAGCTGCCTCTGCCGCCGCCATTGTGTTCATCCGGAGCTTGCCACTGCCGCTGATGTCACCCAGTGTTTGTACATAGCCGGGCGCCGCAGATGTACGATGGTAAGCCATCAGCCAATCAGGCGGTTGCTGGCGTCTGATTGGCCACGGCATTACCGTACATCTCCTGTACAGAGGTAATCTGTGCCGCTCAGCATAGATGTACAGTAATGCCGTGGCCAATCAGACGCCAGCATCCGCCTGATTGGCTGATGACTTACCATCGTACATCTACGGCGCCCGGCTATGTACGCACCAGGGAACATCAAGTGACGGCGGCGGTAAGCTCCAGCAGGCTCCAGTGATGTGTCTGTGTGTGTGGGTGTGTGTTTGTGGCTGTGTGTGTGTGCCCGTGTGTGTGTTTGACTGTGTGTGTGCTTGACTGTGTGTGTGTGTGGCTGTGTGTGTTTGACTGCGTGTGTTTGACTGTATGTGTATGGCTGTGTGTGTGTGTGGCTGTGTGTGTGTTTGTGTGTGTGTGTGTGTGTGTGTGTGTGTGGCTAGAGGGATGTTGGAGGATGATGGGGGCTACAGAGGGACAGTGGCGGATGATGGGGTCTAGGGATAGTGGAGGATGATGGGGGGCTACAAAGGGATAGTGGAGGATGAGGGGGCTACAGAGGGATAGTGGATAGTGGAGGATGAGGGGGCTACAGAGGGATAGTGGAGGATGAGGGGGCTACAGAGGGATAGTGGAGGATGAGGGGGCTACAGAGGGATAGTGGAGGATGAGGGGGCTACAGAGGGATAGTGGAGGATGCTTAATATAAAGCGCCCCCTGAAAATAAGACATGGTCCATCTTTGGGGCCAAAAAAAAATATAAGACGGTGTCTTATTTTCGGGGAAACACGGTATGTGTATATATATATATATATATATATATATATATATATATATATATATATATATATATATATAGTGCAGGGCCAGTATTTACAACAACAAAAACAAATCTAAAATATATAATTTTTTTATTAGATATGCATTAAAAATATGAGATATACGGTATATAAAGTAACCAATAAAAACAGTGAGGCAGATACAGTATCTGGTAAGCTCACATGAAGTATATTACCGATTCCACAATTCAAAGGACAAGGCATCATCACTTCCCCAATTGGAGGGTATCTTATCTGAAACTATTTGACCTTGTGTCAACGCACTTCTACTCACAATATAGATGTTCATCAGGAGACAATCACATGCAAAGAATGTCTTAAGAGTGCTGACGACATCTCAATATCCAGTAATAACTCATTATACTATTGGTAGAAAAATGGTAAAAAACAAATTTTCTTTAAAGTTCACTAAAAAATTATGATGTAAAGCAAATGTAATTTAGCAATAAACTTTATTAAAAAGCATCACAATGATAAATATGATACACATACCGTATTGTATTTTCCATTTATATCTGTAATCCAGATTAACCTATACAACTCAATGAACGCCACATATCTATGACACAATTACGGTACTTTTTTTTTCGTATTTGACTTATAATTCAAGTTTATATGAACTTTTGAGTGTTTGAGTAAAATGACACCTAAAAATAGTATAACTCCTCATATAAAACCCATATAATTATAAATATGGGGGGGACGAAAGACAGACGAAAATCCTCTGCCTATATGAACCAGCGCAGATCCCATATTTAAAAAAATAAAAGGATAAAATTATAAACTTTGCAGCTTGTGGCTTTATATCGTCTCTTTGACATGTGAGTATGGTTATACATGAAATTTTATTTTTCATTTTTTTTGGGTGGGAGGGGTGAAGATGACAGGAATACAAATGTCATTTTTACTAACCAAAAAGTTATGTTGCTCAGTTGAATTTTAATAAATTTTAAACATAAAAGTGTGGGTCAATTATTATTCAACCCCTAGGTTTAATATTTTGTGGAATAACCCTTGTTTGCAATTACAGCTAATAATCGTCTTTTATAAGACCTGATCAGGCCGGCACAGGTCTCTGGAGTTATCTTGGCCCACTCCTCCATGCAGATCTTCTCCAAGTTATCTAGGTTCTTTGGGTGTCTCATGTGGACTTTAACCTTGAGCTCCTTCCACAAGTTTTCAATTGGGTTAAGGTCAGGAGACTGACTAGGCCACTCCATCACCTTGATTTTTTCCCTCTTGAACCAGGCCTTGGTTTTCTTGGCTGTGTGCTTTGGGTCGTTGTCTTGTTGGAAGATGAAATTATGACCCATCTTAAGATCCTTGATGGAGGAGCGGAGGTTCTTGGCCAAAATCTCCAGGTAGGCCGTGCTATCCATCTTCCCATGGATGCGGACCAGATGGCCAGGCCCCTTGGCTGGGAAACAGCCCCACAGCATGATGCTGCCACCACCATGCTTGACTGTAGGGATGGTATTCTTGGGGTCGTATGCAGTGCCATTCAGTCTCCAAACGTCACGTGTGTGGTTGGCACCAAAGATCTCGATCTTGGTCTCATCAGACCATAGAACCTTGAACCAGTCTGTCTCAGAGTCCTCCAAGTGATCATGAGCAAACTGTAGACGAGCCTTGACATGACGCTTTGAAAGTAAAGGTACCTTACGGGCTCGTCTGGAATGGAGACCATTGCGGTAGAGCACGTTACTTATGGTATTGACTGAAACCAAAGTCCCCACTGCCATGAGATCTTCCCAGAGCTCCTTCCTTGTTGTCCTTGGGTTAGCATTGACTCTTCGGACAAGCCTGGCCTCGGCACGGGAGGAAACTTTCAAAGGCTGTCCAGGCGGTGGAAGGCTAACAGTAGTTCCATAAGCCTTCCACTTCCGGATGATGCTCTCAACAGTGGAGACAGGTAGGCCCAACTCCTTGGAAAGGGTTTTGTACCCCTTGCCAGCCTTGTGACCCTCCACGATCTTGTCTCTGATGGCCTTGGAATGCTCCTTTGTCTTTCCCATGTTGACCATGTATGAGTGCTGTTCACAAGTTTGGGGAGGGTCTTAAATAGTCATAAAAGGCTGGCAAAAGAGATAATTAATCCACACATGTGAAGCTCATTGTTATTTGTGCCTGAACTACTTCTTAATACTTTAGGGGGACCAAACAGAATGCTGGTGGTTTGAGGGGTTGAATAATAATTGACCCACACTTTTATGTTTAAAATTTATTAAAATTCAACTGAGCAACATAACTTTTTGGTTTGTAAGATTTATGCTTCTGTTAATAAATCCTACTCTCGTTTGCAGTTTGAAGGCTCTAACTTATTTGCATCTTATCAAACCACCTAAATCTGCAGGGGGTTGAATACTACTTGTAGGCACTGTACATACAAAATAATGCAGACAAAAACATGACTGCTGACTTAAAAAATGCTATCCTAATATAATTATTATATTATGGTGTGTATAATTAGTTATTTTGTAAGAAAAATCTATGCAGAGTTTTGGGGACTCTTTCAAGGGGACTCTCCAAACTGTCCGCATACTGTATATCTGGAGCTAGCCAGGAATCCTGCCCTATTCAAAAGCCTGTGACAACCAGAATTATCAATAGCATTTATGGGAAATTGACACTGACACGTGTAATTATGTGAATCATTTATAATACTTATGCTCCGAGCTTGCACATACGGGAAGTGCTTTTGTACGGATTGTACCTTGTCATTATCTGTCTTTCTGTAGATTAACAGGCCAGTGACTATTATTATATTAACAGCCTTCAACTTGATCTCCAGCCAAGTTGACTTGATGAATGAACACCCTGTAGGAAAAATAATCTCCTGAAAATCTAAATAGGTCCACCAGGCATTTTCTTGATAGCATCAAGCCATCGGGTTGCTGGTCTTCCTCTTTGTCTTCCTTAAATTCTTCTGACTATGATGTCCTTCCCAAGTGATTGCTCTCTTTATATAATGTTTTAAAAATAGGCAAGTTGTAGCTTGGTAATTCATACTTCAAGTGACATCTCTGGCTTGATTTCTTCTAAAAGTTGATTTGTTTGTTCTTCTTGCCATCCATGGTATTGATAACATCCTTTTCCAGCACGACATTTCGAAATTGTGGATTCTTCTTTTGTCTTCTTCCTTTATCGTCCAATTTTAACATCCATATGTTAGTACAGAAAAGACCAGACTATGTACGAGCCGTGTCTTTGTCACCAGTGAAATGCTCCTCGACTTGAAGACCTTCTCTAGTGACTTTATTGTTGACTAGCTGTAGTACCCGGCTACGTCCGGGTTAATAAATAACTGATGTTAGCTATAACAAAATAGAATTTGAATATGTCATTTTAATGACCTGTAAGAAAACAGAAGCTGAGCTGTGATTGATTGCTATAGGCAGCCTAATAAATCTCCAGCCAACAGTAAACCCTCCCCCCGGCCGGGCAGTATATGTTACCTCACACATACACATAATAGACAGCTCCTGTGACTGACATCTGCCTTAATTCCCTATATGGCATATGTGTTGCACATTGGCTGTTTTTAATCAGATGTTTATGTTTGGAAATTAAAGATAGCACACGTATGAGGCAAGTTGTGTGAGGTGATTTGTGCATATCTGTGTCTGTCTGTGTGGTGTGTGTGTCCCTGTGGGGTGAGTGCATGTGTCCCTATAGGGTGTGTATGTGTGTGTGTCCCTGTGGGGGGGGTGTCTGTGTGGGGTGTGTGTGTCTCTGTGTTGTGTGTGTCCCTGAGGGGTGAGTGCATGTGTCCCTATAGGGTGTGTATGTGTGTGTGTCCCTGTGGGGGGGTCTGTGTGGTGTGTGTGTGTCTCTTTGTGGTGTGTGTGTCCCTGTGGGGTGAGTGCATGTGTCCCTATGGGGTGGCTATGTGTGTGTGTCCCTGTGGGGGGGGGGTCTGTGTGATGTGTGTGTCTGTGTTATGTGTGTCTCATTGTGGTGTGTGTGTGTGTCCCTGTGGGGTGAGTGCATGTGTCGCTATAGAGTGTGTGTGTGTCCCCTTGGGGGTGTGTGTGTCTCTGTGTTGTGTGTGTCTCTGTGTTGTGTGTGTCTCTGTGTTGTGTGTGTCTCTTTGTGGTGTGTGTGTTTGTTCGGTTGCATGGTGAGTATCCAATGTTGGGGCTGCACCTTAACGACTATACACTTGCTGTTACTCTTTGTGTGCGTGTGGTGTGTATACATGTCCCCGTGCGTGGTGAATATCTCATGTTGGGACCCCACCTTAGTGACTATATGCTGGTATGTGCTGTTAGTCTTTGGCGCTATCATTAAGCCCCTCTCATTCACAACTGTCAACTGGTAACTGTCACTTTTTCCCCATTATGTAGATAGGGGCAAAATTGTTTGGTGAATTGGAATGCGCGGGGTTAAAATTTCGCCTCACAACATAGCCTATGACGCTCCTGGGGTCCAGACGTGGGACTGTGCAAAATTTTGTCTCTATAGCTGACAGCTGTCGATTTTGCTCCAACTCTTTTCCATTCACTTTTTCCCAATTATGTAGATAGGGGCAAAATTTTTTTGGTGAACTGGAACGCGCAGGGTTAAAATTTCGGCTCAAAACATAGACTATGACGCTCCCGGGGTCAAGACGTGTGACTGTGCAAATTTTTGTAGCTGTAGCTGGCAGCTGTCGATTTTCCTCCCACACGTTTCTTTTCCCTTTTTCCTCATTATGTAGATAGGGGCAAAATTGTTTGGTGAACTGGAACGCGCGGGGTTAAAATTTCGCCTCACAACATAACCTATGACACTCTCAGGGTCCAGACGTGTGACTGTGCAAAATTTTGTCTCTATAGCTGACAGCTGTCGATTTTCCTCCAATATTTTTCCATTCACTTTTTCCACATTATGTAGATAGGGCCAAAATTGTTTGGTGAACTAGAATGCGCAGGGTTAAAATTTCGCCTCACAACATAGCCTATGACGCTCCCGGGGTCGAGACGTGTGACTGCAAAATTTTGTGGCTGTAGTTGCGACGGTGTAGATGCCAATCCCGGATATACACACATACACACACACATACACACATACACACATTCAGCTTTATATATTAGATTTGCCCATACCTATTCTCTTATTGACTTCGGGTGTCGATGCTGCATCTTGTGTGATCATTGATCCTAGTAGGTTGAAGTCCTTTGCAGCTTCCAGTCCATCGCTATCCATCTCAAATGTATCACAGTTGTACTTGGCAGTAGTCATAACTAATTACCTCTTAAAAATCTTGTTATCCATTAGAAGTCAAAGATTTACCATCTCATTGCTTTCCAAAAATCTGGCTCTGTAGAGTAATTTGTGAGCAGAAATCGCTAACATAAAGCAGGCTTGAAACATCTATTTTCTCATGTCATACAGGAGTTTTAGGGCCCTATAACATGACACAGAGGGACCGCTGTCCATGTGCAAGTCTACGAGTTATTGCAACAAAATGTTGGCATAGTCTCACACACAAAACACATCAATAAAACTGTGAGGGGGCCATAAAAGTAGTATCAGACTGTTTGGGAGCCTTAATGGTACCATCACACGCCACAATATTGCCTGGCAATATGAGGCGATATTACGTGCGCGGTCATGTTTTTCGTGTCCGCCTCAGATCGCTGATGGCGGCATCACACACCGCAATTGTGGCCGAAACCT
This sequence comes from Allobates femoralis, assembly GCA_033576535.1. Classification (NCBI taxonomy): domain Eukaryota; kingdom Metazoa; phylum Chordata; class Amphibia; order Anura; family Aromobatidae; genus Allobates; species Allobates femoralis. The sequence goes on along the minus strand of JARQOC010000006.1, from coordinate 372,566,235 downwards.
AAGGCGATGTGTCGCTCCGGAAATGGCCTCACCTACAACGGAACCAATGTTGCCTCATTCCATCGCCGCTTCCCACGGCACAATCTCAAAGGCAATGTGGGCGTACATGTTCTGTGCAGCGAGGACATAGGCGTGCCACAGTGGTTTACACCGCGCCCCAAACACGCTCATTGGACAACACAACAGCGTTGCAATTGGTCAGCCTGCTCTGCACTGAGTTTGCAGACAGTTGTGTAGCTGAAGATGTGTGTAGTGCTGAACGGACAGCTCTACACATATGGCGAGGTGTCAAGTGACAGCCAATGGGAACACAGTAGCCCACACTAATCATCTCAGATGGGGCGCGGACTACAGCACGCTGAGGCACGCCTATATGGAAAGTGCTGTTTCCATCATTATCACCCTGTCACATGCCAACACGGAAATATCGCCTTAATGATTGCGGCTGATTACTGAACACTGTTCAGGAATCAGGCGACGGACGAGGGGCGATTTATCGCCGTGAAATTCCCAAATCACCTACCACAACCGTGAGGCAATTTCACGCCGATTGCTCCGGGACGACATATCGCCTTTATGATTTCCAGGCAAGATTGCGGCGTGTGATGGTACCATAAGGGCTTCAATAGGGCCGTTATTTTTATGTTGGCGCACAAAAAGAACAAGAAAGGGTTTGGAGTGCATCTTAGCTGTAACATAAAACTGCCAGGGTATATTAAGTGCCAGGGCTGGCATCAGAACCTGACACACCTATGCAAGTCCCAAGGCCATAGACACTTGAGGTGGTCCACTCTCCATTCTGAACACCGTCCATACCGCTTGCCGGGCAGTGTTCCCTGCATTTGCTGGAGTATGTGGCTATGCTTTCGCATAGCTGCAGCTACTATGACTGGTGCCTGGAGCCCTCAGGCTCCAGTCATAGCTACAGCTATGTTAAAGTATGGCTGCAGCAGAGAGGACTGGCCCCCTGCTACTATTCATTATCCCGAAGTTTGTATTATGCAAGCGCTAAAGAGGCTGCCATGCACGGTACAAACAGGAACTCACCAGAAGAAGAAGGAGGTTGCCGCGGGAAGAGGATCCTCCAAACACCGTCAAGCACACCAGGACTTGAATCTTCTGTCTTTAGTTTTAGCGGTATGATCTGTGTATGTCTTTCTTCCAGCTACTGTTTCCAGGTCATACATAGCACCATACTATATATAAATATCCAAAATATATCCTGTATTACAGTATTCCTATGTACATTGTATGGATATCATGTGGACTCGTGCATAGTATAGTGCTGTATACACCATATACAGTCCTCAGCCTCTATAAGCAGCCATCCTAACAGCAGCCTATACATTATATATACAGCCCAGCTGCAGCCTCCATATTATATGTACAGCTCAGCAGCAGCCTCACAGCTCAGCAGCAGTCTCTATATTATATATACAGCTCAGCAGCCTCTATATTATATATACAGCCCAGCACCAGCCTCCGTATTATATATACAGCCCAGTGGCAGCCTCACAGCTCAGCAGCAGTCTCTATATTATATATACAGCTCAGCAGCCTCTATGTTATATATACAGCCCAGCAGCAGCCTCTGTATTAGATATACAGCTCAACAGCAGCCTCCATTTTGTGGAGCCCACTGGGACAAAGTACTCGGTGCTGGACCGGGGTATCACGGGGTTTATCACGGTGGTCTTAGTCCGGACTGTGCCCCGAGCCCACAAGTAAAGGAGTTATTCACAGGGATAGTCATGATGCCACCCACAGGTTGTGGTTAATGGGGACCACCGCTGCTGCTTGCTTCTGCCAGGAGGATGGATGGTGCTGCAGCTGGATGGATGAGCCCGCCGTGGGTCGGGCCGCTCCTGACTGGGTAAATAACAGTCTAATATGCAAGGAAACAAACACTGGATACTCTGGCAGGGTTCACTGGGTTTTACTTAAGTTCTTCACACTTTCTCAGTACAGTTCACAAAGTTGTTTCAGCTTCTTACAAATCACTCCACACTTTCAATTAACTCTACTGCAGCCAGGTTTCTGTGTTAAGACCCTTCTCCTGCTTAATACCGTTCAGGCCCTCCTTTACTTCTCCTTTCCTTATGTGCGGTATGGTAGGTTGCTCGGGCTCTTGTTTGGTTTCTCCGTGTGTGGGTAGGTAAGCTCTGAACCCTATATGTCACTCTACCTTCTGCACTTGTATTAGGATCACTGACGTGGAGTCAGAGTTCCCCGTCGGAATGTCTGTGTTCCTGCTGGTAGCTGTGGTCACCTCAGAGCCGACTCTCTGGTCCCAGCCTAGCCTTCCAATGTCCCTATATTTCAGGGGATAATCAGGCTCCTTCCTACCTGTGTGACTCCAAGATAAAAAAGAGAGAGAGGCGCAATGTGTAGGATCATCATGAACATAAGCAGTGGCAAGGAACAGGTGGTCGCTCACCTTCCAGGGTTGTGCAAGCCCTGCACAACCCGGTTATCAACTATGTGATGGCCCCTGCTGTGTTAATTCTCCTGATATCACCGCCACACCTCTGGGTATAATGGCCGGGGGTCATGAAGATAGCGTTTCTATCAAAACGCGTTGTGGAGCTGTGGAGGGGAGAAAATAAAGGTCTGTTCAATATAATCTGAGCCTCCTGAAGTCTGTGTCCAAAGCGCTTCTAATAGACCGCTTATATCCATATACAATATACTCATGTGACTACGGCGTACATAGGGGATCCCTTCTTCCAGTCGTCCTCTGGCACCGCTGCCGTTTTCCCCAGATCCAGCTGCACTGGTCCTGTGCTCAGCTCCTCTTAGTCTTTACTGCTCAGCACCCTCTGGCCTTCTGCTTAACACTTCCTGGTTTTCCCCTTATGTACCCGGGCCAGTCACCTTGCCTACGTTCCACCCATTGTGACTAACCCTACCACCCGTTACCCGCCTAGAGCCCCGGGCTCCGGGTTGGGTCTTGTGTCTGTGGGTGCGTATGTGAAGGTGTTTATATAAAACTATCTCCACCTCCCTGGCTGCAGTTCTGACCTGTGGCCGTCCTAGTCGCAGGGGCGCCACAATTTTATATATACAGCCCAGCAGTCTCTATATTATATATACAGCCCAGCAGCAGCCTCTATTATATACAGTTGTGGCCAAAAGTATTGACACCCCTGCAATTCTGTCAGATAAAATGCAGTTTCTTCCTGAAAATGATTGCAATCACAAATTCTTTGGTATTATTATCTTTATTTAATTTGTCTTCAATGAAAACACAAAAACAATTGTCCTAAAGCCAAATTGGATATAATTCCACACCAAACATAAAAAAGGGGGTGGACAAAAGTATTGGCACTGTTGGAAAAATCATGTGATGCTTCTCTAATTTGTGTAATTAACAGCACCTGTAACTTACCTGTGGCATGGATTAAAGTTGACTCAACCTCAGTCCTGTGTCCTTGTGTGTACCACATTGAGCATGGAGAAAAGAAAGATGACCAAAGAACTGTCTGAGGACTTGAGAAACCAAATTGTGAGGAAGCATGAGCAATCTCAAATGTACAAGTCCATCTCTAAAGACCTGAATGTTCCTGTGTCTACCGTGCGCAGTGTCATCAAGAAGTTTAAAGCCCATGGCACTGTGGCTAACCTCCCTAGATGTGGACGGAAAAGAAGATTTCAACGCAAGATTGTGCGGATGGTGGACAAAGAACCTCGACTAACATCCAAACAAGTTCAAGCTGCCCTGCAGTCCGAGGGTACAACAGTGTCAACCCGTACTATCCGTTGGCGTCTGAATGAAAAGGGACTGTATGGTAGGAGACCCAGGAAGACCCCACTTCTTACCCCGAGACATAAAAAAGCCAGGCTGGAGTTTGCCAAAACTTACCTGAGAAAGCCTAAAACGTTTTGGAAGAATGTTCTCTGGTCAGATGAGACAAAAGTAGAGCTTTTTGGGCAAAGGCATCAACATAGAGTTTACAGGAGAAAAAAAGAGGCATTCAAACAAAAGAACACGGTCCCTACAGTTAAACATGGCGGAGGTTCCCTGATGTTTTGGGGTTGCTTTGCTGCCTTTGGCACTGGACTGCTTGACCGTGTGCATGGCATTATGAAGTCTGAAGACTACCAACAAATTTTGCAGCATAATGTAGGGCCCAGTGTGAGAAAGCTGGGTCTCCCTCAGAGGTCATGGGTCTTCCAGCAGGTCAATGACCCAAAACACACTTCAAAAAGCACTAGAAAATGGTTTGAGAGAAAGCACTGGAGACTTCTAAAGTGGCCAGCAATGAGTCCAGACCTGAATCCCATAGAACACCTGTGGAGAGATCTAAAAATGGCATTTTAGAGAAGGCACCCTTCAAATATCAGGGACCTGGAGCAGTTTGCCAAAGAAGAATGGTCTAAAATTCCAGCAGAGAATTGTAAGAAACTCATTGATGGTTACCGGAAACGGTTGATCGCAGTTATTTTGGCTAAAGGTTGTGCAACCAAGTATTAGGCTGAGGGTGCCAATACTTTTGTCTGGCCCATTTTTGGAGTTTTGTGTGAAATGATCAATGTTTTGCTTTTTGCTTCATTCTCTTTTGTGTTTTTTCATTTAAGACAAATTAAATGAAGATAATACCAAACAATTTGTGATTGCAATCATTTTCAGGAAGAAACTGAGTATTATCTGACAGAATTGCAGGGGTGTCAATACTTTTGGCCACAACTGTATGTACAGCCAGCAGCCTCTATATCACATACACACAGCCTTCAGCTGTTATAATCATGAATCGTGATATGTGTTAAATTGGCCACTGAGACTGTTTTGCTCTGGGCTCACAAAACTTGGAGCCGGTCCTGTTTAGTGCCCATGCCATGTCCCTCTTTCATGTCTTTCAAAGTTGAGAGGTATGATATAGTCTCTGTCTCACCACTGAATATAGAACTGATGAGCAAAAGAGAACAGACCATTACCACACACCTGAATGCGGTATCACACCAGTTATTAATTACAGACTCACATATAGTTAGCGATCTCACACAAAATACAGGAGCTGTATTTGGAAAAATTGTAATTCCTGGCTACACTGCCACCATGTGGAGCTCCTAATATCACAGACAGTAGATAACAACCAACATAGTATAGACTGCAATAGCTTCCATTAAGGTGTGTACCCTCTTGGTGAGACTATATATCGCTAATGTACTTATTTCTGGGAAGATTTGTCATAATGCTGCAGCTGTCACTTTCATTAACCCACACTTCAAAATGATTGACTTTTGGGACTTATGATGGTAAAAAAATAAAAAGGCCTGGACCCTGGTGCTCTAGTCACCCAGTTTGAATTTATTAGTAGAGTTTTCACTATCGTTCCACTGTGACACTGATTTCTGAGTGTTCAGTCTCCATGTCTGTTATTCTACTTTCTGCGCTGAATAAAGAAGAGGGCAGTGAGACAGTCATGGATAGTGAAGTGCTGCAGATTGACAGGGAAAAGCAGGGGCGTAATGATTACGGTCGCAGGGGTCACGGTTGCAACGGGGCCTGAGTCTATAAGGGGCCCACACCGGCAGCCGCCTCCTGTGTCCATCGATCCCACCACTCACTTCACAATGGATGTGCGTCTCTGAGGATGCACATCTATATGACCATGCAGCAGCACACACTGCTTTGGGGCCCGTGTGTCAGGGAGGGGGTGCCTCCTGCTTCCAACCACTGCTGGCCCTGCCCCTCCCCTCACTTCCTCTTACAAGCCAGGTTTCCTTGTGCGTTCCACTGTAGAACGCATACATCAGGCGTGGGTGGCACTTCCTGCTTAATTCATTCCACAGTGGAACGCACACCGGATCCGCAGCCTCCTGAGTCTTCAGCAAAGGAGACCAGAGCAGTGGGGTAACAAGGAGAGGTAGGTACAGATTTATTTTTTTAAGTACACAGTGGCCAGAGGATTATGGGGAAGAGGGTGCATTATACAGTATGGAGAGTTATGAGGCTGCACTATATGGAAGATGAGGTTGTACTATATGGAGAGAGGAGGCTGCACTATATGGAGAGATGAGGCTGCACTATATGGAGAGAGGAGGCTGCACGATATGAGGCTGCACTATATGGAGAGATGAGGCTGCACTATATGGAGAGAGGAGGCTGCACTATAAGATGCTGCACTATACAGAGAGAGGAGGCTGCACAATATGAGGCTGCACTATATGGAGAAAGGAGGCTGCACTATATGACGCTGCACTATATGGAGAGGAGGCAGTACTATATGGAGAGAGGAGCCTGCACTATATGAGGCTGCACTATATGGAGAGAGGAGCCTGCACCATATGAGGCTACACTATATGGAGAGAGGAGACAGCACTATATGAGGCTGCACTATATGGAGAGAGGAGGCTGCATTATATGGAGAGAGGAGCCTGCACTATATGGAGAGAGGAGGCTGCACTATATGAGGCTGCACTATATGGAGAGAGGAGGTTGCACTATATGAGTTTGCACTATATGAGGCTGCACTATATGGAGAGAGGAGGCTGCACGATATGAGGCTGCACTATATGTAGAGAGGAGGCTGCACTATATGGAGAGAGGAGTATGCATTATATGAGGCTGCACTATATGGAGAGAGGAGTATGCATTATATGAGGCTGCACTATATGGAGAGAGGAGGCTGCACTATATGAGGCTGCACTATATGGAGAGGAGGCAGCACTATATGGAGAGAGGAGGCTGCATGATATGAGGCTGCACTATATGGAGAGAGGAGCCTGCACTATAGGAGGCTGCACTATATGGAGAGAGGAGCCTTCATTACATGAGGCTGCACTCTATGGAGAGAGGAGACAGCACTATATGAGGCTGCACTATATGGAGAGAGGAGGCTGCACTATATGGAGAGAGGAGGCTGCACTATATGAGGCTGCAGTATATGGAGAGAGGAGCCTGCACTATATGAGGCTGCACTATATGGAGAGAGGAGGCTGACTATATGAAGCTGCACTATATGGAGAGAGGAGCCTGCACTATATGAGGCTGCACTATATGGGAGAGGAGGCTGCACTATGAGTCTGCACTATATGACTCTGCACTATATGGAGAGAGGACTGCACAATATGATGCTGCACTTATGGAGAGAGAAGATTCACTATATGGAAGAGAGGTATGCATTATATGAGCTGCACTATATGGAGAAAGGAGGCTGCACTATATGAGCTGCACTATATGGAAAGAGGAGGCTGCATGATATAGGTGCACATATGGAGAGAGGAGACTGCACTATATGGGCTGCACTATATGGAGAGAGGACCTGCACTATATGAGGCTGCACTATATGGAGAGAGGAGGTTGCACTATATGAGTTTGCACTATATGAGGCTGCACTATATGGAGAGAGGAGCTGCACGATATGAGCTGCACATATGAGAGAGGAGCTATAAGAGATGCATTATATGAGGCTGCACTATATGAGAGAGGAGTATGCATATATGAGGCTGCATATATGAGAGAGAGCTGCATATATGAGGCTGCACTATATGGAGAGCACGCTATGGAGAGGAGCTGCATGATATGAGGCTGCACTATATGGAAGGAGCGCACTATGGAGGCTGCACTATATAGAGGGAGTTCTTAATGGCGCACTTATGAGAGAGGAGAAAGCACTATATAGTGCACTATATGGAGAGGAGGCTGCACTATATGGAGAGAGGAGGCTGCACATATGAGGCTGCATATATGGAGAGAGCTGCACTATATGAGGGCTGCACTATATGAGAGAGGCTGCACTATATGGAGAGAGGAGTGCATTATATGAGGCTGCACTATATGGAGAGAGGAGCCTGCACTATATGAGGCTGCACTATATGGAGAGAGGAGGCTGCACTTTAGTCTGCACTATATGGAGAGAGGAGACTGCACATATGAGCTGCACTTATGGAGAGAGGATGCCTATATGAGAGAGAGTATGCACTTATATGAGGCTGCACTATATGGAGAGAGAGAGGCTGCACATATGAGCTGCATATATGAGAGGCTGCATGATATAGGCTGCACTATATGGAGAGAGGAGGCTAAGAGCTGCACTATATGGAGAAGAGCCTGCACTATATAGCTGCATATATGGAGAGAGGAGGTTGCACTATATGAGTTTGCACTATATGAGGCTGCACTATATGGAGAGAGAAGGCTGCACGATATGAGGCTGCACTATATGTAGAGAGAGGCTGCACTATATGGAGAGAGGAGTATGCATTATATGAGGCTGCACTATATGGAGAGAGAGGTATGCATTATATGAGGCTGCACTATATGGAGAAAAGGAGGCTGCATTATATGAGCTGCACTATATGGAGAGGAGGCAGCACATATGGAGAGGAGGCTGCATGATATGAGGCTGCACTATATGGAGAGAGGAGCCTGCACTATAGAGGCTGCACTATATGGAGAGAGGGCCTTCATTACATGAGGCTGCACTATATGGAGAGAGGAGCAGCACTATGAAGAGGCTGCACTATATGAGAGAGGAGGCTGCACTATATGGAGAGAGGAGGCTGCATAATAGGCACTATATGAGAGGAGCAGCACTATATGGAGAGAGGAGGCTGCATGATATGAGGCTGCACTATATGGAGAGAGGAGCTGCACTATAGAGGCTGCACTATATGGAGAGAGGAGCCTTGATTACAATGAGGCTGCACTCTATGGAGAGAGGAGACAGCACTATAGAGGCTGCACTATATGGAGTAATGAGGCTGCACTATATGGGAGAGGAGGCTGCACTATATGAGGCTGCAGTATATGGGAGAGGAGCTGCACTATATGAGGAGACTATATGATGAGGCTGCACTATATGGAAGAGGAGGCTGCACTATATGAAGCTGCACTATATGGAGGAGAGGAGCCTGCACTATATGAAGGCTGCACTATATGGGAGAGGAGGCTGCACTATATGAGTCTGCACTATATGACTCTGCACTATATGGAAGAGAGAGACTGCACAATATGATGCTGCACTTTATGGAGAGAGAAGGATGCACTATATGGAGAGAGGAGTATGCATTATATGAGGCTGCACTATATTGAGAAAGGAGGCTGCACTATATGAGGCTGCACTATATGGAAAGAGGAGGCTGCATGATATAAGGCTGCACTATATGGAGAGAGGAGGACTGCACTATATGAGGCTGCACTTATATGGAGAGAGGAGCCTGCACTATATGAGGCTGCACTATATGGCGAGAGGAGACCTGCACTATATGAGGCTTCACTATATGGAGAGAGGAGGCTGCACTATATGGAGAGAGGAGGCTGCACTATATGAGGCTGCACTATATGGAGAGATGAGGCTGCACTATTTGAGGCTGCAATAAATGAGGCTGTACTATATTGAGAGAGGAAGCTGCACTATATAGAGAGAGGAGGCTGCGCTATATGGAGAGAGGAGGTTGCACTATATGAGGCTGCACTATATGGAGAGAGGAGGCTGCACTATATGGAGAGAGAAGGCTGCACTATATGAGGCTGCACTATATGGAGAGAGGAGGCTGGGCTGCACCATATGGAGAGATATGAGGTTGCATTATTCCATATGGAGGGATATGAGGCTGCATTATACTATATAGGATTCTATGAGGCTGCATTATATTATATGAAGGGCTATGAGGCTGCCTTATACTACATGGAGGGCTATGAGGCTGTCATACTATATTGAGGGCTTTGAGACTACATTATGCTATGTGGAGGGTTGAGGTGGCATTATACTGTATAGAGGACGATGAGGCTGCATTATACCATATGAAGGGCTGTGAGGGTGTATTATACTATATGGAGGAATACGAGGCTGCATTATGCTGTATGGAGGGCTTTGAGTCTGCATTATACTATATGGAGGGTGGATAATGGGGGTGCATTATAATAATTGGATGACTATGGGGGATACCTTATGAATGGAGGACAATGGGATGCATTATAATACATAAAGGACTATGGGGGTACATTGTCATATATGAGGAATATGGGGATGCATTATAATAATTGGAGGACTATGGTGGCAGGAGGAGGAAGACTATATATACCAGGACGGAGGACTATATTCCAGGATGAGGGACATTAACACATAATAAAGGGGAGAGTGGTCAATTTGTGGGTCTTTATAGGATTTAGAATGTTAAACAGGGCCCATACAACTGACCAATGTGCGCGAGGGGAGCCCAGGTCTAAATTTAGCATTGGGGCCCATCGGGCTATAGTTACGCCACTGGTGAAAAGTTTACTAATACGGTAAAACTATGGCCCCATCCACAGTGTGCCTACTTTTTGTGGCAATTTAAAGTGAACCTGCCACCCCTTTTGTGCATTTTAAGCTGTGCCCAGCACCTTACACATACTGTAAGGCCCCTTCTTTCACATCTGCAATTCTGCCCGGACCTGGCAGATCCAGTCCAGACAGAAAACTACATCTGCCGCCTAACGGCCGCACTTGCGGTACACTTGCGGCAAGCCCCATGCATTCTCTATGGGGCTTGCGGCAAGTTCAGCAAGTGCAGTATTGCCACAATATGGCGCTTGCGGCAGTTGCGGCGGCAAAAAAAAAATGCAGCTGACCGCTGGATCCGGACAGAAACACATATGTGAAAGGGGCCTAATTTGGGTTCGGGTAACCCCTTTATACCCCAGACTGGCCCCTGCATACCACAAAAATTAACTTTTAATGTGTCCCGCGCCATATGGTAATTAGATCTTCATGGTCTTGTGGGATGTGGCTCACTTCATTCTGAGCCACCCATGTGCCTGTAAAACCCGCCCCACTGCCTCCAATATTCCACCCCCTTTATTTGTGTATGAATCAGTGACAGCAGTCATGCCTGCGCAGTGGCGTGGGTAAGGCTAGGGTCACACTTACGTCATGACCCTAGCCTGACGCAAGCACTAAATATTTAGAAATTTCAGCCGCAGCGCACAGCGTTAATAAAGCAAGGGAAGGGAGAGGCTCACACTGGAATGCCTTGAAGCCGGCTGGTGCCTGGATGGATGTCCGCAATCCTTGTAGTCAATGATATAAGGAAAATCTGGCACTGGACCAAAGTCTTCAATGTTTGTGTTTTATTTTTTAGTGCATCACACAAATAAAAACAATCATATCATGGGACCGAAGCCCCAGCAAAACGCTGGACACAATTCGGACATAAGTCCTTTGTCAACAGCATAAAAGCCCAATGACAAAGTTTCCTTTTAAAACATTGAGAGACACACATAGTATAAAATTAATACTCATAACGTAGGTTGAAGACCTCCTACAACATTTTTTAATTCAATTATGAGAGCCAATCTGTTTTGGTTATACAAATTAGTTTGTGTTAGGCTGCAGATTAACTATACATGAATTGCATATTTATTATTCATTTTAATACACATTCATGTATACTAGCCTGACGCAAGCGCTAAATACTTAGGAATTTCACCAGCAGCGCATAGCGTTAATGCTATGCGCTGCCAGGCAATGGAGCCCCATAGACACCCGATGTTTACCTTAGCAGCTGGCTCTACACAAAGCTCCCGGATGTGCACTTTTGGACAGCGCACTGGAAAATGCTGCAGACCGCGTTTCCTGTGCACTCAGCTAAAGCGCACTTCCTGGAGCTTTGTGTGTATATGTTATACACAAGTATAACAGTGCATGAGACCAGTGACCAGATTAAAAAATATTCATGTCGCACAGAGGATCTAAGTGAAAAAGCCTGCAAAAAGTTAAATAAAATATGTAAGAAAACAAAAAAATGCATAAAAATCACAAAAATTCATTTTGTTGTGTGTTTGTGTTAAAACAAAAATAAAGACAAAAGTACACATAATTGATATTGCAGGTCCATAACATCCTGAACTATTAGCCATCACGTTGTATGTATTCTGTATGTCAAACATCGGAAAAAAACTCTTAAAATACACGCCAGAAATGTCACTTTTTCATCATGCTGACACACAAAAAAATAAATAAAAAGCAATCAAAAAGTCATATGTAAATAAAAATGAATGAATATAAGTCCTAATATAGCTCATTTAGAAAAAAAAATAAAAAGTTATAGCTCTCAGAATATAGTGATGGAAAAACAAATATAGTTTTTAGCTATGTAAAAGCAGCAAAGCATAAAAAACTATATAAGGCCATGTTCACACACATGCGTTTTTTTGACCATCTCTGCGTTTTTGGGCTGTTAAAAAAAACGCAGGTGCGTTAACGCAGGGTACATTTGAGTGTAGCTGCGTTTTTCAGCTCCATTTGCGTTTTTTACCCCTAGTCCAAAAAACGCTGCATGCAGCGTTTTTGGGTGCTGTAAAAAAACGCATGTGCGTTTTTCAAAAAACGCATGCGTTTTTTTTAACATGGGGCCCTATGGGAAACGCATGCAAAAACGCATGGTACATTAGTACCTTTTAGTGCCATTCAAAAACGCATGCATTTCCCATAGGGGCCCATGTTAAAAAAACTTATGCGTTTTTGAAAAAATGCACATGCGTTTTTTAACATGGGGGCCCTATGGGAAACACATGCGTTTTTAAAAGGCACATTTATGCACCCTGCGTTAACGCTTGCGTTTTTGCCTGCGTTTTTGGTGAAAAAATGACTAAGTCCAAAAACGTGGCAAATCCTTTCAGACACACAAGGGACATTTTTTAGCACTCTTAAAAAAACGCAAGTGCTTTTAAGAGTGCTAAAAAAAACACAAATTGTGTGTGAACATAGCCTAAGTCTGGTATCGCTGTAACAGTATTGACCCCTTGAATAAATCAGTCTTATTACTTTTACCGCACAGTGAATTGTACAAGAAATAAAAACAATATGTGAAATACTGAGTTTTGTTCATTCTGTATCTGAAAAATCTGACTAAAATTTGATCAAAAATGTTAAATAAGGCAAAATGGTACGAAAAATAAATCAACAACTTGTCACGCAAAAAATAAGCCCCCAAAAAGCCCTGTCCAGCAAAAAATAACAAAGCTACAGTTCTCAGAATATAATGATAGACAAACTATTTATTGTAAAAAAGCATTTTTAGAATGTAATAGCAACAAGACATTAAAAAATATTTACATCTGGCATCACCGTAATCGAACTGACCCAAAGAATAAACCCATCTTATTACTAATACCACACAAAAATGAAAGAAATAACTATTCGTGTACTGCTGTCTATTTGTTCATTCTACCTCCCAAAAACTGGAATAAGATTCAGTTCACATTTATTCTGCGCTCTCCGCTGAGAAGGTAAATAGATATTTCTGTGAAAATCCCAAAAATCGTGATTCAGGCAAAAATTAGACGGAACAGCTAACTCTAATGAGGCAGATAGAGACACTTAAGACTCCGTCTGGTCTCTGTTCCATCGGTGTCTCATCATTTTAGGCATCTTTTTAGCATACAAGTGTGGATGACCACAGTTCTGTGCAAAGGTAATCAATACCACCAGAACAGACAGTCAGAAGTGTCTCCATTTGACTTAGAGTGAGTATTTCTGTTCGGGGTTTCAACTAGGTTGCATTTTTGGGTGATTTACATGGAAACCCTGATGTAAGTGCTTAGCATAAAACACAAGAATATCATCCTGGCCTTATACTGAAAGCAATCAAAAAAATGTAAAGCAACCCAAAATGTTACCAATAAACCCCTAACTAAGTCTATGGTCACACTTGAGAGGTTGCATCCGTTTACTGGATGCATTAATGGATCCAGTTTCCCCTTGCCATTTTTGAGGCATTTTTACCGGATCAGGTACCAGATCGGTTAACGCATGGTATATACATGTACCATGCATTAACAGATAGACTCCCATGTTAAAAAAAAACCATCCGGTTTTGAAAATGCACCAAAAAACATTGCAGACCATGTTTTTACTGGATTTTGGAAAAACCCAATCCGGTAAATGCATTGAACTTTTGCAATCAGGTTATTGCATTGGAGTCTATGGGTACATTAACGGATCCGGTTTTCAAGATTTCAACACGTCAAAAACTAGATCCAGTTACTGGATGCATGATGCAAGTGTGGCCCTAGCCTAATCCCGCACAAACCCAGCCCCCATCTAGGTCTGTCGTCTGTCACTGGACATTTAGGGGGCTTTTACATTTCTGATAGAAGGAAGACTCTGTAAAAGTGAAATGGCTCCTACCCACCACATAAAATCTGCACTCCCAAATCCAAAAGACCCCTTCCTTCTACGTCCTCCTGTGCCTAAACCACAGTAAGTGGCCACATGTGTGAGGTGAGTACACTTAACAATTTACAGATAATGTGTCTCCAGAAGCACAAGCTGGGCACAATGTATGGGCACTAGGCTGGCATGTTTGTAGATTATCAGAAAAAAATCATAATGTGGATGTTACAAAATAGTCACTGCAGCCGTAGATGAATTCAATGAGAGGGGCAATTTCTTTAAGGGGTCAATTTGGGTTTTATCTGCTGTTCTGGCAGCTTAGGGGTTTCGCAAATGTCATCCACTTTTTAATAAACAGTTACCAGAGTATTAGCATGTGGTTACACCACCATATTAGGAGAGAAATGCTGGGACATACCGTGTGCCGCGAGTCAGAAACCACTCTATCGTCGGACGCTAGACCTTCGGGGAAGGTGCCCACCGGAAGGATCCCCAAGGTTGGGAGCAAGTCACAGAATTAATTGAAGAAGGCGGCACCCATCTGTAAAAACAGCTTCTTTATTAATCTAAAGTTTAAAAGATTACAAGCGTCTGCATATGAGTGTGGGGGAGAGGGAGCAGGTTCATAGCTGCTCCTTCTCCCCCACACACATATGCAGACGCATGTAATCTTTTAAACTTTAGATTAATAAAGAAGCTGTTTTTACAGATGAGTGCCGCCTTCTTCAATTAATCAAATAGCGGTCTTTCCTTTCCGAACACTGCCATGTGCCTATATAGTAGTATTTGATGACATACTGGGTATTATCATGCTCGAGAGAAATTACATATCAAATTATAGGGTCCGTTTTCTCCTACTGTCCATTGTGGAAATTGCAAATTTGGGGCTAAAAAAAATATTTTAGCAAAGAAAAACTTAATTTTAGTTTTCACATCCACATTTTAAAAAGTTCTGTGAAGTATGTATGGGTTCAACATGATCAACACACCCCTAAATGTATTCTTTGATGGGTCTAGTTTGAAAAATGGGGTCATTTGAGGAGGTTTCTGATGTTTTGGTACCTCAGGGGCTCTGCAAATAAGACACAATTCCAGTAAAAATGTTCATTCCAAATATCGCTTCTGCCCTGCTGTGTGTCCAAACAGAACTTTTTGACTACATGTAGGGTATTGCCACATTTATAAGAAAGTGGGTAACAATGTGCATGGTCCACTTTGTGGTGCTACGTCTTGCAAAAGTGATACATCGGGGGCTAATGCAACATGTGTGTGAAAAAAATTTCAATATGACGATCTAATGATTTCAAATTCTTGTCGTGCCTATGAGTTTCACTACACCCATGAATAAAATCCTGAGAAGTTTAGTTTCCAAAATAGGGTCATTTTTGGGGGGTTTCTCCTCTTTAGGTACCTTAGGGGCCCTGTAAATGCAACATGGTGCACACAATCTATTTCAGCCACATTTGTTTTCCAAAATTGAAATATTGCTCCGTCCATTCTGAGTCCTGCCGTTTGTCCAAACAGAACTTTTTGACTACAACAAACAACAGAAATGGGTCAACAATGGCACCACCAGCATGAGCAGCCAAAAGGTGACCTTAGAACATACCGTCAGGTTGGTCTTCTGGAGGAACGCTGAATCCACAGGAAACAAGGGTGATGCATACTTAAAATCCCAAGGAAAGGGGAGCCACATGAACATATAGGAAAGAGAGTGGCACTCGTCCAGTTTAAAAGGTACAATTTTATTCAAGCTTGCGTTAAAAACTGGCACAAAGTAGCATTGTGTTCAGGGGAGAGTGTGTGGAGGGAAGGGGTGGGGACTACAGCTGTTTTGCACAACTGCGCTTCTACAGGTCCAACTGACCTGGACCTGTAGAAGTGCAGTTAAACTGGATGAGTACCACTCTCTTTCCAGAACTTTTTGACTACATGTGAGGTATCACCGCACTCTTAAGGAAATAGGTAACAAATTGTGGGGTTCACTTTTTGGTGCAACATCTTCTAAAAATAAATATTTGGTGCTTAATCAACATTTTGTGAATAAAATAACATTTTTCAATATGATGACCTACTGTTATAAATTTCTGTAAAGTATCAAGGGTTCAAAATGCTCACTTTACTCTTAAGGTACCTTTACACGCCGCTACTACAGGATGGATACAACCCGCTACAGGCTACAAATGTAGCTTGTAGCGTCAATATAGCCCGTAGTAGCGGCGTGTGAAGACGGGACGTGACAGCCGGCAACAGATACATCTGTTTCCGAGCACTGCTCGAAAACAGATGGCTACAAAGCCGATTGTAGCGACCTGTATCGGCGTGTAAAGAAGCTACAGAAGGGATGTCTATACACCAGGCGATGTACCTGCTATGTAGCTGGGGCGTGACACAGCCTCCGGGATACCGCGCCCCTTCAGCGATCATTGGAGGAAGCTCCTGCGTTACGATTGGTAGTCGCTGCATAGGGAGGCATATTTAAGGAGCTGACCAGTCACACTACACAATTGCTTGAGCGTCAAGTATTAATCAGCCTCCTGCGATGCCTGCCCAATCATATGTTATTGCTTTGTCCTATCAGCGTACGGACGTCTCGTAATCCACAATTGTAGCACGCCTATGTGCTGTCCCTGCTGCACCAGGTACGCCCATATTAGCTGGTTGTAGCGGTGTGTAAATGAGGTGAGATGAGCTACAGATGGCTACTTGAGACACCCGGCGATGTATCTAGCTGTAGATGTAGCGTAGCGCACCTTGTGGCGGCGTGTAAAGGTGGTGCGTTTCCCGTTTGTAATCGTTTGGGCGTGCTCGTGCACGTGAAGTAGCGGGTTGTATCCATCCTCCAGTAGCGGCGTGTAAAGGTACCCTGAGGTATAATCCTTGATGGGCCTAGTTTACAAAATGTGGTCACTTGTCGTGGGTTTCTCCTGTTTAGGTACTTTATAGGCAATAGACAATATAGTGCCTGTCATCTTTTTCAGCCAAATTCCTCCTCCAAAATTCAGATATTGCTCCTTTCCAACCAGTCCTTGTACAAAAAGAGGTTTCTCAGCACATGTGGGGTATCAGCACATTTAGAAGAAACTGGGTAACACATTTTTTGGACTATTTTGTGCTATCACTTGCAAAAGTGAATAAATTGGGTCTAAAGCAACATTTTTAGGTAAAATATACTTTTTTCTCATTCTACTTTGTATTAATTCCTGTGAAGCACCTGAATCACTATGTTATAATCACATAAACTGACACTGGTCAGATTTCTAAATTTTGTCATGGTCATTAAGATCAACATTAGCTTAGTTATTAAGGGGTTAAAGCAGTCAGTATCTATCTGAAACAAGTTGACATATATGCAGCGGGTGAAAAAGTATTGAACACGTCAATAATTTTCTAAGTAAGTATATTTCTAAAGGTGCTATGAATTTCTCACTAGGCATCAGTAACAACCAATCCAATCCAAACAGGAAAAGAAATGAAACTGTAGATGTCCATAAATTTAGTGATTTGTAATTATGAGAAATGACAGAAAGAAAAAGTATTGAACACATAAGGAAATGCCATCAGCATGCTTTGTAACAATAAGGTTGTGAAGGCCTTGAGACAGCTCACTGGTTTTACCCATTATGAGATGTTGCTTGTGTGGCACCTTGGTAATGCAACACCTTTTTATAAGCTAACTGTTTGACCAGCTGATATAATATTTCAATAAGTGGCAAAATTGTTTCTAATTAATGATAGATTTCAGCTGGTGTCATGACTTTCCATGACTTTTTACACCTCTCTTCATGTGTTCAATACTTTTTCCCTGTGTGATTTCTTATTATTTAATATATAGACATCTATGGTTTGATTTTCTTATCAATGTGGATTGGATGGCTTGTTATTGACACCTGGTGAAAAATGTATGTCATTAGTGTAACACCCCGCTGGTCAGTACGCTACAAAAGGGTACTGCACCCGAGCAGAAGGTGCAGTATTCTTGTCTTGGTAGGGTGTAATAGAAGTCTGAAGCTCCACACCACATATATACACCTAGAGACAGGGAGCCAAATGGACAGCCCGTTACCAGGGTAACCGGTCACGGTGGGAGGAGAGCTAGGGTATATAATGAGTGGGAAAAGAGTGGGAAGGAGGAGAACGTAGGAGAGTGAGAGAGACAAGAGAAGGAGAAGTAACGGGGAGGGTGCCTTAACCTGGTGACCCAGACAGAATCGGCAGACAGAGGGTGACTGAACGACCCTGACCCAGTCCAAAGCGGGGTACCGGCTCTGAAGCAGTGCAGAGGTCCATCCCGGAGCCAGAGATACCAGTATGATCAACAGCTTCTTAGGAGCATGATCCACCCGACATATGCACGGTCCCCACCAGAAGCACCAAACTGGGTTGAGCCCCTGAGGGAGAAGAGTGGTACCTCATAGCACCCAACAGGCCTGGTAGACAAGCGGGATTCATGCAAGGCAGCGCGAGGAAGAAGAGGTGCGCAGAGCTAGATCAGTGGAAGAGAAAAGAAGGGACATAGCTAGAGCTTCGGACAGACATTGCCATCTGCCAGGACCACACGGTCCACTACCCTGGCTGTAACCATCGTATACCCTGTAAACTGCAGATTACCAGAGTAAAGACCCGTGCAGAGCAAGAAAGTGTCTGTGTTTCTTCCTGGTGAACTGTGACATTCCAGTTTCACAGCAGAGACTGCGCTACCCTATTCCTATCATCACACTACACTGCCCCAGGGAACCCTGCTCTACCTGTAGGGAGCTACAACACCTTGCTGCCATCCATCCCCCCTGGAGGTCGGCAGCAACGCCAGTGCCATCACTGGATCTACAGGTGGCGTCACAACATTAATTTATAACTTTTATCCCCGTAAAATACCCCTTTTTATTGTCACCCCAAAGGCACAGACTCGGGCATCGACCATCCGACATCCTTGTACCCAACCGCCCGAGATCTGAGTATCCCAGACCCTTGTAGGCCCGACATTACCACCTTTAGAAATACATTTACGGTTCTTAGAAAATTGGTGATGTATTCAATTGTTATTTTACCTGCTGTGTACAGGTGCATCTCAATGGATAAGAATATCATCAAAAAGTTAATTGTTTCAGTAATTGAATAAAAAACAGTCAAATGCATATATTATATAGAGTCATTACAAACAGAATGATCTATTTCAAGTATTTATTTATGTTAATGTTGATGATTATGTCTTACAGCCAATGAAAACAAAGAGGTAATTATCTCAGAAAATTAAAGTAGGGAGGATGAAGGGTTAAAACCATGCTGCCGTATTCCACAAGACATAAAAGGGTGAATATAATATTGATCTAGTAGTCAACGGGTTTCAGGGTTCCCAGAAACACTCTGAAACATGGCAAGGGGCCAGGGAGACCTTAAATGTGATGACTAATAAGTGAATATTATGTTCACCCTATCTCTTGGAATACGGCAGCACGGTTTTTAACCTTTCATCTTCCCTACTCTATATGTACCATGCTGGTGACTGCAGCAGCCGTGATCTGCTTTTATAGTGGTTGTGACTCACAACCACACCAGGTGAAGCCTCTGATACCTATTTAGGTAATATTTTATCTCTCAGACCCTTCATCCTCCCTACTTTAATTTTGTGAGATAATGACCTTTGGATTTACATTGGCTGTAAGCCATAATCATCAACATTAACATAAATTAACACTTGAAATAGATCACGCTGTGTGTAATGACTATATAATATATACGTTTCATTTTATGTATTGCAATACTGAAATGACTTAACTTTTTGATGATATTCTAATTCATTGACATGCACCTGCATCTTTCCTCCAGATTTATGAGGTAATCTGGGATTCTACTGATCTCCCTGGGCAATCCAACTTTGAACAGCTTTTCGTAGTGCATGGACAAATTTGTCCACTACTACTGTCTTCACCATCTGTGCCAGAGAGCAGGTCTCAGGCTGCAGCCATGTTTGCACTAGCTGTATCCGGTTGAGCATTTAGGACTGATGAGTCTTTACCTTTTGGTAGCGCCAAAGGTGAACGACTTGTGCCCTGTTGGCCATGGTTACGCCCAACCATGTAAAAAATTTCCACTTTCAGCTTGTTATGTGAGTCGGTCGACAGGGTACGGTGTACTCGGATACCGGGACAAGGGGTTCACTTCGGTGGAGGATCACGGCTGGTCGGTTCCCAGTTCCGAGCCCTGGACCCTCAGCGGCTGGGGAGTGATGATGATGGGGAATTGTAACGTGACGCCACCTGTGTGTACCTGGTAATATGGTTACCAGTGCTGCGGCCGGCCGCTGAGTTGATGGGAATGGAGCTTTGGTGGTACAGCTCCCCACAGGTGGAGCTTTACCTCAGGGCAGCGGGGTGGATGAGGGGAGTAGTAGTCCTCACCTCGATGATACTGTAGAATCCCTCCAAGCGGCGTATGAAAGGAGACCAGACACCAGATCAGCTCAAACAGTTTTTCACTTGCACCAGATGGAAAAGGGTACACCGTACAGTCTGGTTTAACAGGGATTGTAGCCGCAGATTTTGGAGGATTTTCCAGAGTCTGGCAGTGGTGCCCTTAATATGGCGTTCCTGGTCTTGTTCCTCTTTCTGTGCTTCCTCCTCTTGAGTCAAGTCTTTAGTCCTCGGGGTCTGTTACTTAAAGTCTCTTACTTGTCAGTGTCGTAGACCCAGCTGCGGGACCGATGTTGGACTTCTTTAGGGGTGCTGTGGCTCCCTTAAGTCGGGCCCATAGCCTGCCGGTCTGCAGTTAAGGATAGACCTTTGACTAACCATCTCGGCTCCGGTATGTCGGTGGTGACCTGGGTTTCCAGTTGGCTCTGAACAGTCCTGGAGTGGCCCCCTTCTACGTCTGGGTCACCCTTCTTCTAAGAGGTGACCTCCTGTCACAGCCGCAGGGTCCCCTGCATCTGTCTTCCTTGCTGTCTCATACCATCTGCCTGACACTACTGTCACTCCCTGTCTCCCGCTCTCTAGGCTCCATCCCCTGGGACCTACTAAATATATGGTCCCCTGTCCTAAAGTGGCCTACTGTATGGATGCATGGTGTAGACTCTGTAGGGTCCTCCATATCCACGCTATGGAGGCACTACACCTTCTGTTTGGGGTGCAAGTACCTCCCTGTTGCACCTTGCCATAGGGGCGCCACCCCCCCCCTTGGTTGAATACACTCGTCCGTGAGTGTCACAACCAAACCAGGTTTGAGCTAACTTTTTATTACATGTCAACCAGGTAACTTTGAAATGCAACAAAAATGTTATGATTATTTTGTCTTCCCTTGCGGGAGGTACTAGGTTTCAAACGTTGCAAACAAAACATATTAATTTGAGTTCACATTGGCCCAACGAGGCCGGGTATTAAGTCACTGACTTCAAGTTCAATCAGGCTTTTTAAAAACAACAATTCACATTTATGTTCATGTGATTTTGTCCAAATGCTGCAAGAAAATGCACAATATATAACTATTTACAATGGTACACCATACCTGGTTAATCTTGTCAGTCGTTGCTTCTGCTGACCCGTATCGCATACCACCCTCAGGGCCCTGGTTATGGTGTCGCCCCGAAATAAATGCCAGCCCAGGTGGCCTTGCGGAAGGTGGGACTCCACCTCTCTTCTTCCCACAAAAACCTCTGAGTAGAGCCCTTCCTCCCGGGCAAAATCATACCCGGTTCCCAGATTGAAAACGGTGACCACCCCCTTTTTACTCTGCTCCAGGGATCGTGGTGGCTGAGTGTGGGCAAAAGCACGGGCCTGGTGGGTTTCCATTTCGTTCGCCTACCATGCCTCTCGCCACCTCTGCCGCTCAGCCTCATCGCCCTGAACAGGCTGTATAAACCAGGGCCTTCCCACGGGTTGCCAGGAATGCTCAGTGCCAGCCAAGGGTTGAATCGCTCACATTGCTCCCGCCTCGGCCTATACTGTTGGTTGTCCGGCCCTCACTAGCTTGCGGGTCCCGGTCTCCTCTGTGCCACCAATTGCTCCTTCCTGCTCCGAACCCTCCTCCTCCCGATGCTGACTTGGCCAACATGACTTTCATCCTCCTCCTCCACGTCAGCTCAGGCTCCTCAGGAAACCGGATGAGATCCTCCTGCTCGGCAACCTCCTCTTCTCCAGGCTCCACTGTGGTCAGGGCCACTGGTTCAGGGGCCACTGTGATGGATGCATCAGGTTCTGTGGGGGCGTAACCCTCACCGGCCACCAGGGGCTCGGTTTCTGTTGCTACCTCACCCCCGGTTCCGGGTCTGGCCGTGATCCCCTCCTCTGCTCCATCCGACGGCTTAGCTGGAGGACAATCTTGGCACTCAAATACCGGATGGTCCGCTCGGTGGTCTCTTGGAGTTGAACCTGTAGATCCCTCAGTGCTGCTCCCCAGAAGGCGATGTCCTCACCCTCAGTTTCTAGGGTGGATAGCCCCAGAACAGCATGGTCGGCTCGGATGTCTTCCTCGACCTCCCGGATTAAATCTCTGAGTCTGGGGACTGCCATTTTTACCAAGCTGCGCACGGGTAACGGATCCGGAGTCTGCCAAGGTCTCTTGTTTTGTCCTCCGGCCGCACCCTGTTTTCCTTTTATAGTCCCGAGCTGGTGTGGTCCGGTCCTCGACCTGCCCCCTTGGTTGTTTGATGGCAAGGGGGCGGGGAGACACTTTGGTGCCTCTTGCATGGCCCTACTGATTTGAGGGGCCGAGGCACGCCCCTGGGCCAGCACATAGTCTTTTACATATGTCGACTCGCTTAATGGGAACAGTTCAGTTAATCAGCCTTCGAGTCTTTCCGGGGCCAGCCACTGCACTTCATCAATCCTCGGCAGAGTGAAGAGGCGGGACTTATCTTCGCACCTTTCAGCCGCACAGCCGTAACACTCATCCCGCTCTGTGGCACAGTAATAGCGGCCCAAATTTACAGTTCACAAAAGAGTCAATAAAGTCCAATTTCAGCACACAGTGCCCGGTTTTACCGGGCACGGGATCCTGTTACTGACGCCAGAACTGAGTCGGTCGACAGGGTAGGGTGTACTCGGTGGGGGATCACAGCTTGTTGGTTCCCGGTTCCGTGCCCTGGACCCTCATCGGCTGGGGTGGGGGGGTGATGATGATGGGGAATTGTAACGTGACACCAACTGTGGTACCTGGTAATAGGGTAACCAGTGCTGCGGCCGGCCGCTGAGGTGATGGGAATGCAGCTTTGGTAGTACAGCTCCCCACAGGTGGAGCTTTACCTCAGGGCAGCAGGGTGGATGAGGGGAGTAATAGTCCTCACCTCAATGATACTGTAGAAGCCCTCCAGGTGGCGTATGGAAGGAGACCAGACACCAGATCAGCTCAAACAGTTCTTTACTTGCACCAGATGGAAAAGGGTACACGGTACAGTCTGGTTTAACAGGGATTGTAGCCGCAGATTTTGGATGATTTTCCAGAGTCTGGCAGAGGTGCCCTTAATATGGCATTCCTGGTCCTGTTCCTCTCTCTCTGTGCTTCCCCCTCTTGAGTCAAGTCTCTAGTCCTCGGGGTCTGTTACCTAAAGTCTCTCTGGTGTCGTAGACCCAGCTGCGGGATCGATGTTGGACTTCTTTAGGGGTGCTGTGGCTCCATTATGTTGGGCCCACAGCCTGCTGGTCTGCAGTTAGGGATAGACCTTTGCCTTTGACTAACCACCTCGGCTCCGTTATGCCGGTGGTGACCTGGGTTTCCAGCTGGTTCCGACCAGTCCTGGAGTGGCCCCCTTCTATGTCTGGGTCACCCCTCTCCTAAGAGGTGCCCTCCTGTCACAGCCGCAGGTTCCCCTGCATCCGTCTTCCTTGCAGTCTCACACCATCTGCCTGACAGTACTGTCACTCCCTTTCTCCCGCTCTCTAGGCTCCACCCCCTGGGACCTACTGAATATACAGTCCCCTGCCCTAAGATGGCCTACTGTTTGGGTGTTGGGGTGCAGGCTTTGTAGGGTCCTCCATATCTACGGCTATGGCGGCACTACACCTTCTGTTTGGGGTGCAGTACCTCCCTGTGGTGTCTTGCCATAGGAGCACCACACATGCCCATGGCATCATGCATGGTGAGGTCATAGTGTGCTTTCTGTGATTTTTCAGTAAGGTACAGAGCTGGAACATCTGCCCATTGTTCTGTGGATAGTTTATCCCTGTCTGCCATCCTCTCAAACACAGTTAGGAATGCCTCCACATCCTCCTCCAGAGTCATTTTTTGCAGAGCCTCCATACTGTTCGCCTCACATGGATACCCTCACTTTGGCTGCTGTAACTGCTGCTGCTGTAACTGCCGGGTGAGGAGTTTGCTGGTTTCCTGTCTTGCCTGCTGCTGCCATTGCTGCTGGACCAATTGCCTAACAATCTCCTCCATGCTTTCAGACTGTGTTTTCAATGATGTAGCTGCCTTTACCTTTGACAT
This sequence comes from Allobates femoralis, assembly GCA_033576535.1. Taxonomy (NCBI): domain Eukaryota; kingdom Metazoa; phylum Chordata; class Amphibia; order Anura; family Aromobatidae; genus Allobates; species Allobates femoralis. The sequence continues at coordinate 372,541,714 of JARQOC010000006.1, read as the reverse complement.
TCAGTGCTTAACCTGTAATAATCACCTATGCTCTTTGGAACTTCGGCCCGCATTCTCCACTAATTCTAGGGATTCAGACTTTCAGGTAGGCATTAGGTAGTGTTCACACAGGCAATGCAGTGAACTTCAAACGTGCACTTTTATTGCTTTCATGTAACTTCTGGGCACAAAAGATATAACAGGAAAACTAAACAGTTCATGTACGAGCAGACATGTAATCTCAGTTCAGACTCACCTCTTAAGATCTTTTCCCTCTCAGCTTCTGGTTGAGGCCGCCAACAATAGAGGTCCTTTCTTCCTCCCCCACCCAGACCATGTCTCTCACCCATGCAGAAATCCAGGGCCATCTCATAGCCCATCTCCTAGCCCATTTCACTCTGCAACAAATGGTATCTGCATCTCCAAGCAAAATACACACACTGCTCTATTCCCCCCAACACACTGAACACCAAGTGAACCCATTTCCTGGTCATAGTAAAATTCTAGGCAGGTGCATATAATCAAACCCTGTAGGGCTAGGATTTAACTCTGTCCTTTACAGCTTTCCTACTATATATATATATATATATATATATATATATATATTTAATAAACAAATATTTTTGCTGATAGTCTTTAGGGTTAGAATGAAAATAAATTCAAAGCATGGTGTATGTATAAATATAATAGCAGACGAGGTTGTCGTGCATGAAATAGCAGATAACTTTATTAGATATAGAAAATCAAGAAGCCTCAAAAAGTAGCATAATAAGTTGTATTATCTGGTTACAGAGACACTGGCGTTACATTGGCATTGGTGACTCAGCACAAGATACTAATGATATTTATCCCTTGCTAACTGCTGCAGAAACTCAGATACCCAAAGGCCTGCCAACTAGCAAAGCATTCTGGGATTTGTTAGTTGTGAACAACTGGTGTGCAGTAAAGTAGCAGCCACTAGAACTTGGTATGTTAGATACATTAAATCTGACTCATTCAGATATCTGTGCTGATTCTGGAAACAGGGTTAGATCAGTAGGTGGATTGATGGACTTGCTCCCGTGATGACACCACTTTTCCATCAATGGAATCCTGAATAATGGTGCGGACTTGACGTACGGTTTGAGAGGCTGTAATAACGGAAAGACAGTTTAGGGATCATTGTAGTAGATGAACCTGCTACAGTTAATATTGTAACTTCACTATGAATTATACCATTGTACAGTGGTAGTCTTAAATGGAAATCAAGAAGTCATATACGCGTAGAAGAGGCATGAAATTAATAAGAATTGATGTGGAAGCCAGCCTTGTAGCTGCCATCTTGCACTCTGGTCTTTGCATAAGCAGTAGAGTAACTTTCAGCTTGTGGACCCCAATACAAATCCCCAACAAAGCCCTAACTAACACTTGGTTTATTAGTATTGGTCTTCTCATATTAGACCAAAGTGACCTATTGCTTCCCCCCTCACAAGGCTCCAGTGCTTGAGTGGGTCTGCAACCCCTGCACTTACTATAAGTAAGCCATTAGGCAATCACCAAGCCTAATGTATAATACAATGTATCTTCTGAATGTTTTGCTCTATGTACCATTTTGGGCTCTTGAATATAAGAAGAGCCTAGCTGAACCAAAGCAGGTGCAGAGAGGAGCAACCAAGGTTATTGAGGTAATGGGTTACCTAGGCCAAAATGTGTTATTTAAACAGGTTATCAAACTTGGGGTTATTGAGGTTTGGAAAAACAAAGGCTTGAGGGTGATCTTATCATAATGACAAAAATATGAGGGGACAGTACAGAGACCATTCTAATGATCTTTTTACACCTAGGCCTGAGACTGGGACAAGGGGGCATCCTCTACGTCTGGAGGAAAGAAGGTTTAATCCTAATCACAGACGTGGATTCTTTACTGTAAGAGCAGTGAGACTATGGAACTCTCTGCCACATGATGTTGTAATGAGTGAGTCACTACTAACATTTAAGAAGGGCCTGGATGCCTTTTTTTGAAAAATGTAATACAGGATAGGAACTAAATTATGTGATAGGAACTAGTCTGATTGACATATTTGGAATCCGGAAATACTTTTTTCCATAATAGTGATCAATTAGCATCTGCATCATGAGATTTTGCCTTCGTCTGGACTAACATATTTGTAGTATAGGTTCAACTCTGACATGTGTCTTCTTCCACCCTTAAAACTATGCAACTATAATATTCTTCAAGGTGCATAATATAGTTAACTTAACACCATTGCTATTTTAGAGCAAGGCCCATTTTTGGATGCCATCAGTACATCCCCGCAGCTGAACTCTCCATTAATCTTATTTTAATTAAAAATATGAGAATACAATATACTTACAGTCTTTCTTTGAAAAGCTGTAGGAAGAGAGAAAAAAAGAGAATGAATAGTGAGCCTTTGCTTTCGGGAAAATATGCATTTGGCTTGATCTTGGATTAACAGCATATAGAGCCTGAAGGCTTTCTGTCCAGAACAATGGGATGATTCAATGATTCCAATACCTATGATATCTTAAGTATTAGAATACCAGCCATAAATAAGGTCCTTGCCACTGCTCTAAGTGACCCAGTTCATACAAAGGACACAGTGCCCAAGTGGACCCAACGTAACTTCTTCCTCAAAATAGGAAAAGTACAAAATGGTTCAGGAGTAGCTACACCTTTCTCGTCAGGGGTTTATGAGAACTGCAGTTTATGCCTCTGGTGGTGAGGTTGAGAAAGCAAATTCAACCAAGTGACCTATGAAGGTACCATAGTGATGTTATGAATACACTGAACATAGACCTAATTATTGTGCTTTATATTGTGACTGGCCTTAGTATTGTAGTATTCAGTACTTCAAGTATGGGATTCCTCACCATACTGATGGCATCAACATTTTATTGGGGGTGCAAGGACAACCACACGTCTTCTCTAAAGTCACATGGCTCATCCTCTTTGGACACCTTGATGCAAGCTCAATGAGATTTTAGTTTAATTAAATAACTTGGGGGCGTAACTCAATGATTGCTGGTGTTTTTAATGATCTATATGTTTGTAATACCTACTCTTCCCCTTCCAGGAGACGTCTGTAGGTTGCAATTTCTTGTTCCAGACGAGTCTTCACATCCAAGAGGATTTTGTACTCATAGCTCTGGCGTTCCATATCTGACCGCAATTCTGCAAGTTGAAGTTCCACATTGCTGATCATCTCCTGGATCTGAGAGAGTTGCATACAATACCGGCCTTCTGTCTCTGCCACGGTGCCTTCCAGGGCTGCTTTCTATAGTAAAGAGTGATGTTTAGGTTATACAGTAATGTATTTGTTGGAACACTACATGAATAATGTTGGAACCAGACCTCACCATGCTTAGTTGTGTCTGAAGTTCAATCTCTAGGCTTTGGAGGGTACGTTTTAGGTCGGTTATTTCTGTTTTGCTGGACTGGATCTGTTCACTGTGACTTGCAACTTCTCTGTTCAATTCCTCTGTCTATAACACAAAAATCAAAAATGCCACGTGATTTTGTTGCCTCCTAGGCAATACAATTGTTAAAGAACACCCGGAAGAAATGTTCTTTTACTTACCTGCTTAAAGTACCAGGCCTCGACTTCCTTGCGATTCTTTTCTGCCAAAGATTCATATTGGTCTCTCACATCAGACAATATCTTAGTCAAGTCAATAGCTGGGGCAGCATCCATCTCTACATTCACATGACCTCCAACTTGTCCGCGGAGAACGTTCATTTCCTGCGCAACAAAAAATGTGTTATTTTACCTAAATCTTTAATACTTCCTGAATGAACTGTTGTTTTCCAATAGTCATTATGAACCATTCTTACTTCTTCATGGTTCTTCTTCAGGTAAGCCAACTCTTCCTTCAAGCTCTCAATCTGGATCTCTAGATCTGATCTAGTAAGGGTCAGTTCATCCAGTACTCTGCGCAGTCCATTGATATCACCCTCAACATTCAGACGCATGGACATTTCAGTTTCATACCTGGTTGACAGAAGGCAAATTAAAATATAATTAACGACCTGAAGAAGGCAATCTACAAAGGGGTTGCCTGGTTTGAATAATCTTAATTTCTTAGATGTGTCTTCTGATTCTAATCTACTCACAATCTATCCACCTGGTTAATTTTCCATTAATCAGCTCTAATTTTCTTGCAGCGCCCCAACAGGGAAAACTAAGTATTACACAGTTGCTATGTAAATCACTGGGTTTACTGTTACTCAGGATAGAATATAGGACAGGTCCGCCAGAGTAAATAAGGCTTTGTTGTTGTTGATCTTCACTCATTTTAAGACGTGAGGATCTTTATCAGAAGAAGACCACCTGACTATAAACCCTGAGTTGCATTACTGAAAATCGTAATATATAATGTATTGTCATTTATTTATTAATATAAAACCTGATTATTTATTCCATTATGACAAATAATCATCTAAAAGTTAACCAATTAATGGACCAAAAAATGATATTTATGGTATACTCATGTCAGATATTATAGCTAGGAAAAAAAGTCTTACTTTGTCCTAAAGTCATCAGCGGCCAGCTTGGCATTATCAATCTGGAGGAGAATGCTGGCATTGTCTGTAGTGGCAAGGAGGATCTAAGAGTCCAACAAAATCATATTATGGTTATTATTTATAGCATTTTTATGTTTTTGTTGATATTTAATCTAAAATATAGGGACAGATATTGTCACAGGGCCCAGTAGGCTAGAAGCCACTGCTACTTGAAAAACTGGTTTTGCAATGGCTATTAGATTGCTTGAGCCATTGACTATCATGGTTCAAGTTACTGGTTAGAGACACAATGATGACCTAGTGGAGAACAAAACGCCCATTTTGTTATATCTATCCCACAGTGACTGTGGAGCCAAAAGATTTACATTCTAGATTTATGCATCTGGTATGAAGAAATATGCACCAAGTATATGAAGATAGCAGAAAGACATTCAAAACCTCCTTAGTGTTATATAAAATATAATGTGGTGATGAAATTTGGCATCTATGTGGTTTTTCTACAACAGAACCCTCCCATGTGGAGCACATTGTTAACTGGCAGTGCCCAAAGGCCTAGCAGCTAAGGCCTACAGGCCCGCATTCTTTCACATAGAGACAACAGGTCCCAGTGTATTTGGCATAGTGGCTCAGTGGTCAGCATTTGGATCTTGAAACAGAATAAAACCAAATATAACATTTGTGTAGAGTTTGTACTTGTAAGTATCTCTATATACTTCTAGGTATTCCTATAGCTAAGATATCACTTTGTATTAACATATCCTGAAAGCGTTTGCATTGGGAGATTACGGTACATTGTGAATCCTATTATTGATGACAATTTTTGTAAAAGTGCTTCATAATATATTAAAGTTATAAGTTTCAATAAAGAAAATAATGAGCGGCACTCACCAATGTAGATTCTTCAGTTTTTAATCCACCAAATTACAGGCATAACATGGCATGGTGAGGGGAGGGAGAGTGGAGTGGTGACGATGGGCACCGTTTCACAGCTGTATACCGCTTCTTCCGGTCAGAAAGACCTGACCGGAAGAAGCAGTATACCGCCGGGAAACGGTGCCCGTCGTCACCACTCCACTCTCCCTCCCCTCACCATGCCATGTTATGCCTGTAATTTGGTGGATTAAAAACTGAAGAATCTACATTGGTGAGTGCCGCTCATTATTTTCTTTATTGAAACTTGTCTATTGAACTTATCCAAAGCGTGCACCACCTTTCTGGAGTATCCGCACCTTGGACATATGTGAATGACCATACAGCAGTGCCCAGCGCTATTACTTATTGGACTTATATTAAAGTTATATAATAGGCCAAAGCCCCTCATAAGTAATTTTGTTCTTATACTTGAGGTTTAATATACTCTGTTTTGGCAGTAGGTCATTATCTTATTAATAAAATTTCTACTTTTTTCAGTACCATGTTATTGTTATCATGAGGAAACCATTATCTTAATAAGACACCAGGTTCTTTATCATTTAGTCTAAATCAAATAAATCCCTTAGTATCACGTTGTTAACTCATATAGTCATAGAGGTCTCATATTGATGATGTCATCAGTATGTGTCATTGATGTGCAGATATCATGGGAAGATATTAGTTACATTAGTTTTATCAGAAAGTATCTATTGATACCACCTTCATGGGGATTTCTAGAGTCTGTGTTTCATTATCACATCAATCTGCCACTCAAGTATCTGGGATCAACAAATCTGGAGTCATTTTCATTAATAGTTGGGTGTACAGATGAAAGTTATTATATGTATTTTCATATATACTCATTATTTAAAACTCCGCTTGATATGGTAAGCTAAATACTAGTACAAAGGAAATTATCTTGCACACATATATAACTATCATTCTTATAAACTAAATCAACAAATTATAAAGGCATTCACACATAATAGCACATGGCTGTATGAAGAAATAAATGTTTGTCCTACCTTGTTGCGAAGATCTTCAATGACTTTGTAATATTGGCTGTAGTCACGATCTGGGCTTGGTGCTTGTTTTGCATACCATTCACGAATCTTAATCTCCAGCTCAGCATTGGCCTTCTCCAGGGAGCGAACTTTGTCCAGATATGTGGCTAGACGGTCGTTCAGGTTTTGCATAGTCTCTTTCTCACCTCCTGCTAGAAGACCCTCTCCACTACCATGTCCACCTCCAAAGCCAAAACCATGGCTAGATGAAAAGCTGCCCCCACCACCACTAGCTAGTCCACCAAATCCTCCACCATAGCTGTTTCCAAGACCACTAGCACTAGAGGAAAACACTCTAGATGTGGAAATGGAGACATTTTTGCCACCACTGCCTCCATGGATGCTAGGTGCCCTGTAACTTCCCATAGACAATCTGCTTGATCCACCACCATGAACACCTAATCCCAAACCACCGGATGATCCTGAGGATGTGGTGGACTGTCTAATGCTGTATGAGGAGGACATGATGTAACTATAACACCTGTCTTTCTAAGTGCTACCTGTGATGTTTTGTTGAGTGCAGGATAGCTGATATTCCATCCTTCTCTTTATACAAGAGGATGTGGGTGTGACTTTTACGTAAGGATTGGTCCTTTAGCAGAGTCATCAGCTTTGATTTGCGTGCCAACATTTCTGAGAGAAGCGGGATTCATCATTACCTCATTGGTCTGGGACACTAAACTGTACCCATTTCATCATATTACCCCCTCCCCCTTCTATTCTTTCCTTAAATCTTGCTAGACAAAGTGCTTTCACTTATCCAGGAGGAGGTATTATATGTGTATACTGCGCTAGTTCCTAAAACAAAAGCTGTGATTCACATTGAGTCAGGGAGGCTCCTGGCCCCAAGGCTATGCTTTTGACATTCTTCTACATTAACCAGGTGGGAAATACAGTAATACAATGACCTCTCCCAATTCTGGAAAGTTTAGGAAATAAACTGAAACTGGAGATTGTGTTATTGCAGACAACAATTCATGACTCCATCTTTACTATGTTAACCCTTTAGTACATTGGCAACAGGAATATAGTCTAAGGCCACGTGCACACGTTGAGTATTTGATGAGTTTTTTACCTCAGGATTTGTAGACAAAACCAGGAGTGGAGCAATCAGAGGAAAAGTCTAATAGAAACACCTGCACCACTTCTGTATTTAATTATCCACTCCTGGTTTTGGCTACAAATCCTGAGGTAAAAAACTCATCAAATACTCAACGTGTGCACGTGGCCTAACATGTTACTCTCATATAACACTTGAACCTATAGAATTACAGTTAAAGCACCACTCCAATGTTTTTTAATATTTCAGCACTGGAGTAGAGATAATAATGTAAGTTCCCTCACATTGAGGCCTTGTAACTGACTTACAGTCAGTCAGAAATTGCACTAGTAAGATGGTGGTTCAAGACCAGAGCGGCTCCAGGAAGAGCAGAAGACAGTAGGTGGTAAGTATATTACTAAGGTGAGAGAACATGGATTAGTGATACCAATCCAGTGCTAAAATAAAATATAAATTGTCAGAGTGGTACTTTTATCTAACTTTGCAATTGGCATATCTATTCCTACCAGAACCATTAACACACATATATGTATCTGGTCCCTGAAGTCACCAATGTCAAATATTCCAATATGACATATCATTATTGCCTATACTCTACATGCAGGATCTCCACTGTGATTCCTATTACATATATTTTTAGCTAAATGAATGGACTCAAGTGTCTTTTTTTGAACCATTTACTATGTTAGATTATATACTGCAACTCTACTAGTGATACAAACAGTGTTGGGTTCCTTGGGTCAACAAAATTACAATTGAGACAATTCTGATGCCCACATGTCCACTTCTAACAAGGCCTTTTTCGTGAGGCTATTAGACATTCATTATTATTTGCAACCTAATATTTGCTGTTATCAAGGTACACACACTGGAGGACAACTAATATTTGGGTCAAGATGTGGTACTATCTGCTTGAAACCATCATTTTTAGAGACAATATATATATTTGGAACTATTGTATTTAAGGACACTGTATGTTTCGCACTAGTTTGGGGAGGTATTGTAAGCAGGGCTGCGGAGTCGGTAAGCCAAATATTCAACTCCAACTCAAACTCCATCAAAATGGACACCGACTCCACAACCATGGCTGTAAACCAAGCATATAACTCCGACACCTCAATTTCCCTTAATCCAACTCAGACTCCAACTTCACCAAATGGACACCAACTCCAACTCCACAACTCCAAATCCACAACCATGGCTGTGGAGTCGGTAAGCCAAACATTCAACTCTGACTTCTCAATTACCCTGAATTCGACTCCACTAAAATAGAAACCGACTTTGACTCCACGACTCTGACTCCACAGCCCTGATTGTAAGTACAATATTTGTAGACATTGTGCAATACGGCATGTCAAATGAAGTAGAGTCAAATGGGTGAGCAATAAGCATGGAATTGGAGGTAAGGACAATATAGGAAGTTTGTTCAGCTTGGCAAATCATAGGGATGGTGCTGAAAAAGTGAGAAACCATCGCTACGGTTGCTCAGTGTTGCTATGCAGAGCTGAAGTCCTGGGTCCAAATTTCACAAAGGAGGACATCACCAAAGAGTTTGTATGTTCTCCCTGTGGTTGTGTTGGTGTCCTCTGGGTTATCCAGTCTCCTCTTGCACTACAAAAACAAACAGATAGGAATTTAGATTGTGAGTCCCAATGGGGACAGTGATGGTGATATCTGTAAAGCGTTGCAGAATATAATAGCATTATGTAAGCAAAGCGTCATAAATAAATTGCTGTCTGGGTAGCAAAATCTGCCTATACAAGTTATGGCTGAGAAAGACTTCATAGCGCTATGGTCCAGGTGAAAAAAAAATGGGAACACGAATGACTATAATTAGAAATTAATCTGTGAGCCATTAGATGAAACTGTACTATATTTTCTTACATTGTCTGCCAAGTTTCTTTGTAGAACTTGTATCTACTTTTATATGGTCATTCTATGATGGTAATAGGTGTCCTAGCATAATAATATGATTAAATCCCTAAATAGAGGTAATCTACTATATAGGGAAGATGGTGTGTCACGGTCCGCGCTGCTGTCTCAATGGCATCACAAGGAATGGATGTCTCCAAGAAGTCACAAGGAAGGCAAGGTTCCAAAGTAATGATCTCCTTTATTCACCAATGCTTTTCGGCACCGATCCTGGCACCTTCATCAGGGTATGCCAGGATGAAGGTGCCAGGATAGGTGCCGAAAAGCATTGGTGAATAAAGGAGATCATTACTTTGGAACCTTGCCTTCCTTGTGACTTCTTGGAGACATCTATTCCTTGTGATGCCATTGAGACAGCAGCGCGGACCGTGACACATTATCTTCCCAATATAGGAGCCTTTTTCCACGTACGAGTGCTGGTGGAGGTCCAGCAGCAGATATAAACCGAATGCTTACAAACCAGTTGTGGGTCACACAACTGGACCAGGTGAGTGTACACCTATTGATATACTCACACAAACAGTGTCACTAGTGATAGGGCACTATTGCGCCTCTTGTCTCCCCCCTTTTTGTATTTAAATAGAGGTAATGGTAGTGATCATGTTGTAGAGGCAAGCCAGGATTGGCCCACAGAGGAGCAGGTAATCCCTCGGTGGGCCACTATGTAGGTGAGCACCCTTCAACCTTTACATATATACAGTTGTGGCCAAAACTTTTGACACCTCTGCAATTCTGTCAGATAATACTCAGTTTCTTCCTGAAAATGATTGCAATCAAAAATTCTTTGGTATTATTATCTTCATTTAATTTGTCTTCAATGAAAAACACAAAAAGAATTGTCCTAAAGCCAGATTGGATCTAATTCCACACCAAGCATAAAAAAGGGGGTGGACAAAAGTATTGGCACTGTTAGAGAAATCATGTGATGCTTCTCTAATTTGTGTAATTAACAGCACCTGTAACTTACCTGTGGCACCTAACAGGTGTTGGCAATAACTAAATCACACTTGCAGCCAGTTGACATGGATTAAAGTTGACTCAACCTCTGTCCTTTGTCCTTGTGTGTACCACATTGAGAATCAAGAAAAGAAAAAAGACCAAAGAATTGTCTGAGGTCTTGAGAAACCAAATTGTGAGGAAGCATGAGCAATCTCAAGGCTACAAGTCCATCTCCAAAGACCTGAATGTTCCTGTGTCTACCGTGTGCAGTGTCATCAAGAAGTTTAAAGCCCATGGCACTGTGGCTAACCTCCCTAGATGTGGACGGAAAAGAAAAATTGACGAGAGATTTCAACGCAAAATTGTGCGGATAGTGGATAAAGAACCTCGACTAACATTCAAACAAGTTCAAGCTGCCATGCAGTCCGAGGTAAAACAGTGTCAACCCGTACTTTCCATCGACGTCTGAATGAAAAGGGACTGTATGGTAGGATACCCCGGAAGACCCCACTTCTTACCCCGAGACATAAAAAACCAGGCTGGAGTTTGCCAAAACTTACCTGAGAAAGCCTAAAACGTTTTGGAAGAATGTTCTCTGGTCAGATGAGACAACAGTAGAGCTTTTTGACCAAAGGCATCAACATAGAGTTTACAGGAGAAAAAAAGAGGCATTCAAAAAAAAGAACACAGTCCCTATAGTCAAACAGGGTGGAGGTTCCCTGATGTTTTGGGGTTGCTGCCTCTGGCACTGGACTGCTTGACTGTGTGTATGGCATTATGAAGTCTGAAGACTACCAACAAATTTTGCAGCATAATGTAGGGCCCAGTGTGAGAAAGCTGGGTCTCCCTTAGAGGTCATGGGTAGTGATGGGCGAGTCCTAAATTACTCGGAATCGTTTGACTCTAGCGAGTCCGAGCACGGGACTCGCTACACGTTGCGAGTCTAGCGAGTCCAATGTTAATGAATGGGGAAGCGAGTAATAGCGAGTAATGTGCGATTTACAAATTGCAGATGTGTCTCGGAAAGCACTCGCATTGCCGCTTTGGCTGGCGGGTTAAGTGCGTGCTAACACTTGGCAGTGAAGCAGCACATTAGTCCCTGCAAAATGTATTAAGTACGCACAAGTAGTCGCACAAGCAGGTGGCGTACGTGCTATTTGCAGGTAGGAGAGCAGCAACGCACTGGTCTGCCACAGAGAAAATAAAGCTGAAGGGGTTATTATGACCCAAAATCTATCAGGTGCAAGAAAATAAGAAATAGTACCTCAGCTAAGCCTCTGACTTCAGCTATTAGGAAAGCTGAGTGAGTAAGCTAAGCTATGAGGTCGGTCCTGTATGCACTGTAATGGTGGGTTTACACGTCACGATATCGCTCCGATATCGTATACAACGGTGCGGGAGCGCGCATTTCGTGCCCGGTTTTCCCTGAATCGCATCGGCGGTTTACACGCTGCGATATCGGGATACAACGTCCCTACGATGTGAACGCCCCCCGACCCAGGAACGACTATTTAACATGGGAGTGAATGGGTGATGTTGCAGTACACATCGGAGTTGGACTGTCACACGGGACGATCCGGCTCCAACCGGCATCCGATATCGGGCGGTTGAATAGCACGCTCATTCGACCCCCGATATCGGTTTACCATCGTTCCTGCATCGTATCGGATGTTCACACAGTACAACGCAGGAACGATATCGGGTCCAACGCACGAATATAACGCCGATATCGCAACGTGTAAATCCACCATAAAGGCTGCTCCTCCCTGCCTGCCTGCCTGCCTACAGTCCTCTACACAGTACTCCTCTGTCCTCCTGGTAGCTCTCAGAAGAGCTGTTTGGGTTAAATATAAGGAATCTTGAAGTTTCCCTACACTGACTGACACTCCCTATGATCTGCTCCAGCATCTACCTTGCCCTGCACTAGCTCAGATCGTCACAGGAATGTGACGGGAAATGGCGGTGGCAAGGTTTATATACAGCCTCGCCTCTCATACATGACATAGGCATCACGATGGACAGAAGCCAATCATAGTCCTGCCACAACCAACATGGCTGTGGCATTACTGAATATGATTGGCTAACATGCTTGTCCATCTTCACAAGTTTTCTGACCTAACACGCTAGGCTGTCTCAGAAGCTTTGTCGGAACATAACAGATTCTGTATTCGCGAGTCCCGAATACAGTATACAGGACTCGGATTCGTAGACTCGCTCAGACTCGCTGCTGACAGCGGGTATCCGTGAAGCGGTGCGATTGTTTAAACGATTTGGGGAGATTCAAGCTACATAGCAATGTGATATAGCGAGTCTAGCGAGTGAGAAATAGTAAACTCTGACAAAACTAGGATTGCCATTGACTTGCATTGGACTCGTTACTGTGCAAGTAATCGCTGGGAAACTCGCCGAGTACCAAGTCCTGCAAGTCCCTTACTACTCACCGAGTAACGAGTCCTAGCGAGTAGACTCGCCCATCCCTAGTCATGGGTCTTACAGCAGGACAATGACCCAAAACACACTTCAAAAAGCACTAGAAAATGGTTTGAGAGAAAGCACTGGAGACTTCTAAGGTGGCCAGCAATGAGTCCAGACCTGAATCCCATATAACACCTGTGGAGAGATCTAAAATAGCAGTTTGGAGAAGGCACCCTTCAAATATCAGAGAACTGGAGCAGTTTGCCAAAGAAGAATGGTCTAAAATTCCAGCAGAGCATTGTAAGAAACTCATTGATGGTTACCGGAAGCGGTTGATCGCAGTTATTTTGGCTAAAGGTTGTGCAACCAAGTATTAGGCTGAGGGGGCCAATACTTTTGTCTGGCCCATTTTTGGAGTTTTGTGTGAAATGATCATTGTTTTGCTTTTTGCTTCGTTCTCTTTTGTGTTTTTTCATGGAAGACAAATTAAATGAAGATAATAATAAATACAAAGAATTTGTGATTGCAATCATTTTCAGGAAGAAACTGAGTATTATCTGACAGAATTGCAGGGGTGTCAATACTTTTGGCCACAACTGTATGTGTATAAATCATTTTTGCATAGGGAAAAAAATCCCTTTAAGAATTCTGCTCCTAAGCTTGTAGGGTCTTAAAAGAGAAACGCGTTCGAGCTCTTTGCACATGGCCTTCTGAATCACATTTACCAAGGCCCATCCTATTAGTAGTTTTGGTAATTATATTCACAACTTGTGGTGAAGGCTGACAAAGCAGGAGAAGGCCATGAGAAGTTAGCAAAGCATTTTTAAGTTGCCTTTTCTTAATTTCAAAATGTACTGTAATTAAGAAATGGCAATTAACAGGAACAGTGGAGGTCAAGATAAGGTCTGGAAGACTAAGCAAAATTTCAGTGAGATCTGCTCATAGGATTGCTAAAGAGACAATTCAGAACCCTCACTTGACTGCAAAAAACCTTTAGGAAGATTTAGCAGACTCTGCAGTTGTAGTGTAGCGCCCCACTGGTCAGTGCGCCACAGTAGCGGTACAGCACCCATAACTGAGTCTACAGTATTCCTGTCATTGGGGAATGTAAAGTCAACCTGAGGCTCTCATCCCAGCATCCCTACACCTAACATAGGGGACCGATTGGCCACCCGTTACCTGGATAACTGGTCCCGGTGGGAGGAGCATTAGGGTAGAAGGAGCGGGAACAAGAGAGTTAGTCAGTCGGAGTAGTCTAGTCTGAGTAACGAAGCAAGGAACAAGTCCTAGAGGGACACCACAGGGAGCGCGCCCAAGAGGAGCGGCGACCCAGACGGAAGGAGGAGACCCAGTGCCGGACCTTAACGACAGTTCGGGGAAATTCTGGTCCACAATGGGGTATCGGCTCCGAGTTACGGTGCAGGCAAGTCTAACCCTGAGCCGTCAATACCGGTGGGTCGCAAGGTTTGCCAAGCAGCCAAGATCTCATCCAGAATGTGCAGCCCCACCAGGAGCTCTAAACCGGGTTCAGCCCCTTAGAGAAGAAGGTTAATCTCATAGCACCCAATGGGCCCGGTAGACAAGTGGGTTGTGCAGGACAGCGCAAGGATAGTAAGGAAGCGCAAGGAAGACACAGAGGACAGTGAAGGTACTAAGGAAGGAACACTCTGGGAGCCTCAAAGAAACCTTATTCTCCTCAGTGACTACCCGGCCAGCTACCGCAAAGACTGTGTAACTATGTCCCTGAACTGCTGAGGACTGTTGCCAGTAAAGTACCCGTACAGAGTCAGTAAGTCTCCAGTGTCTTATCCTATTAAGCTAATCCACAGAGCTGCTACCATGACAACCAGCACAGCAGCTACACTGCTCTGGGGATCCCGCTTCGCCTGAGGTCTGACAGCGGCGCTGGTGAGATCACCAGAAACTGCAGGTGGCGTCACGAGACTTTTATTATTTACCGTTTTTGTTTTCCTCCTTTTCCAAGTGACCCCAGGGTACGGGTACGGGCAGGCCACCAGTGACATCCCCTTACAGTAAACACCCGGATACCGAGTTCCCAAAGACCCGTGGGCGGGACAGTAGTACATTGTTCTGTCTACTGTTCTGAGACACATACCCAAATATTATCTAGAGAGTTGAGAATGCGCAAAAATAGGGTCTTATCCTTTATAGACAGGTGTAATGTGATGATATTAGAATTGCTCACCTGGTGCAGTTGAGTAGCACACAACCAGCGTAATTGCTCAAAAATGCAGCTGCTGCAGGGACTGTACTAAAGTCAACCTGAGGCTCTCATCCCAGCATCCCTACACCTAACATAGGGGACCGATTGGCCACCAGTTACCAGGGTAACTGGTCCCGGTGGGAGGAGCATTAGGGTTGAAGGAGCGGAAACCAGAGAGTTATTCAGTCGGAGTAGTCTAGTCTGAGTAACGAAGCAAGGAACAAGTCCTAGAGGGACACCACAGGGAGCGCACCCAAGAAGAGCGGCGACCCAGTCGGAAGGAGGAGACCCAGTTCCGGACCTTAACGACAGTCCGGGGAAATCCTGGTCCACAATGGGGTACCGGCTCCGAGTTACGGTGCAGGCAAGTCTAACCCTGAGCCTTCAATACCGGTGGGTCGCAAGGTTTGCCAAGCAGCCACAACTTCATCCAGAATGTGCAGCCCCACCAGGAGCTCTAAACCGGGTTCAGCCCCTTAGAGAAGAAGGTTAATCTCATAGCACCCAATGGGCCCGGTAGACAAGTGGGTTGTGCAGGACAGCACAAGGATAGTAAGCAGGCGCAAGGAAGACACAGAGGACAGTGAAGGTACTAAGGAAGGAACACATCTGGGAGCCTCAAAGAAACCTTATTCTCCTCAGTGACTACCCGGCAAGCTACCCCCAAATACTGTGTAACTGTGTCCCTGAACTGCTGAGGACTGTTGCCAGTAAAGTACCCGTACAGAGTCAGCAAGTCTCCAGTGTCTTATCCTATTAAGCTAATCCACGGAGCTGCTACCACGACAACCAACACAACAGCTACACTGCCCTGGGGATCCCGCTTCGCCTGAGGTCTGACAGCGGCGCTGATGAGATCACCAGGAACTGCAGGTGGCGTCACGAGACTTTTATTATTTACCGTTTTTGTTTTCCTCCTTTCCAAGTGACCCCAGGGTACGGGTACGGGCAGGCCACCAGTGACATCCCCTTACAGTTAACGCCCGGATACCGAGTTCCCAAAGACCCCTGGGCGGGACAGTAGTACATTGTTCTGTCTACTGTTCTGAGACACATACCCAAATATTAAATTATCAAAAGGTCTTAATGTGGTGATATTAGAATTGCTCACCTGGTGCAGTTGTGTAGCACACAACCAGCATAATCGCTCAAAAATGCAGCTGCTGCACGAACTGTACTTCCACAGAATGCGGTGCCTTGATCACAAGTTTTTCGGACGAAGTACCTTTGTGTCCGCGCTGCTGCCAGGAAGATATAGATACACCAAAGACACTGGACGTCTGGGTACTGGTGATATAGATTTATTTCCAACGCGTTTCGGAGCCACGTACCAAGCTCCTTCCTGCAGACCGCGTTTTTTAGTGCTTTTGCAAAAGCGCCTAGTGTCAAATGCATTGTTTTTTGCAATGCGTTTTTTGCATGGGAGCCTATGGGTGCGTTAACGCATGCGTTTTTCTACATTTGCACATGAAAAAAATGCTGACTTTTAGCGCATGCATGGCGCTAGTCTGACCCTAGCCTAAGAGAGCTTTTAATTTTTTTAAAAATGTTTTAATATGTTTTTTTTATTACAGAGAAAACCTTTACTATTGCATAGGGTCAGCACCATCCAATGCCACCTCTACTATACTTATCTACTATTAATTCAGATAAAGATAGCATATGTCCATTATATGCTTAACATACATGGTCTTATAGGTCTGTTTACAGTCATAAAACACCATACTATGGATATTGCTTCTTGAATGTGTGCAATTTATTCCATTCGTTTAGAGTACCATTTTCTGGCATGTGCACAAGTGTGTTATTCATCTTGGAGCTGTCCATGCATTGCTCACTAGCCTTTCCAGTTTAAATGGTGGTGAGCTGATACATTTTCTTTTTCTTATTTTGCCTCCAAATATGTTAGGCTTCAATAATCACTCATTCAACCACAAGCCCAAGTGTTACTTGTGGCATGGGGAATGGGATTTCTAGGTCAGATGCCTTCTGCAGCCCACCCCATGGAGGTCTTAATGAGGAGCTAGGCAACAAGATTGGGCAAAATATAATAACCTGTAAGCAATTGGGTCCTAGCACTGGAAAAGGTGGGGCCGTAGGCAAAGGAAAGACACTACGCTGTGGAGGCCGGCACCATCTTGTGATTGCCATACAACACATCAACACTGTGCTAGCATGTGCCTGCAGTTTACACTTTGGAGACCTGATGGATCCACTAGAGATGCCTGCCTGCTCTGCTTTCTCACCACCCCAGGGGCCAAGGGTGCTTCACCAGAACCAGAGCAGCCCACAGAAGATATGCCTACATATGTGACCTGGAGTACAACCGGCCTCTGTATTGGACCTGATATGCTGCAAGCTCAAGATACAGTGCTATTCCCACATGCCTAAAGAGGTCCCACTGGAAGGAAGCTCACAGTCAGGAGGTCAGCTGTTCTGTATGCCAGCCGGGAGTCAGACTACAACAGATCAAAGGCAGCATGCCTGGCCTTAATAAAAAATGCAGCCAGTGCTGCAGCTGGTGGATTGGCTGGGTGGTGCACCCTTTTCCAGAAGAGAGATTTTGAGTTCCTAGCTGAAGACAGACTTCATGACAGATGTTGCATACACCAGACCACCCTGCTGCGTGACCATCTGCCTTCACAACTTCGCACCCTCTGTGTTGGGGAGACGGTCACCTTCACGAAGGTGAAGGGCAGCAAGGGGTGGTAAGTGGTAGCCGTAAGTTGGGTTGCCACCTCAGAATAATTCCAAGACTGGCAGCAGGTGGTAGACATGGAGTGGATGGAGCATCGGCTGCTGGCCAACCCTGATCTTGTTAGACTGCCAGCTGCAGTGAAACCCACAGGGGCCAGAGATCCTGAAGGATATGTTGGGTTGCCCGAATTTCTCCTGTGTGTGGTAGAGGGAGTGGCCATACCCTAATTCCTCCTTCCTCTTCTCCAGTGGTGGCCATAATAGGGTTTGCTGGGGAAATTGAGGTGGTGTAAAATGCCCCTGGAGGAGTAGCCCCTGTGACCACCCAAAACCATCCAACAGCGGACTGTAGTGTGGAACGGCCACGTCCATCCTCTGCTGCATTCAAAAAGCTGCTACTTTCTATTTGCTCTGATTAAAGCCCTAATAAAGGCCTGTTGTTGGGTCGCTGACCCATCCCAGAGTTGCCCTGTTGGCCAGATAAGGCCTGTTTTGAGCTCTAAGAAAAGCAAGGCATACTTTTTTGGTAATTTTATTTTTTCCTTTCCCAAGTTTAGCACCAGTGGCACTTCCCCCTGCTGGATTAGTGGAACTACAGCTTTTTGGGTTCACATTGATTAGACTGTGTCACATTATCTTGATGGCCTGTACCTCATTTTAATGGAGTTTGCTAATCCTTGTGGGACTTACAGTACTTATATACTGTGTATATTTATGTATGTGTGTCTTTTAGACTTATTATAGTCTGTGCCAAGTGTCTATTTAAAAATGATCAGTATTTGTGCAATATAAATGTGAAAAACTTCATCATGTACCAATATGTGCTTTTTTAAAAAATGTGCTAAGGAAAAGCTTTTTTAATTCATTCCTTGTGTGCTGGACTGTTTCTGTAAAGTAAGCGGTGTTTTGATGCTCTTCTATAGATGTTGGAGAACAAGCAACAGGCCTCTGGCTTGAAGATGTGGGGTATGGAAATGCAAGACACTACACACACTCCTGCAAAGCCAGTCCTCAAGGGCTGTAAACAATGCATGTTTTTAGGATTTCCTTAGCATTGCATAAGGTGTTGTAATCATCACCTGTGCAGGTGATTAAATTACCACCTGTGCAATGCTAAGGAAATCCTGAAAATGTAAACTGTTTGCAGGCCTTGAAGACTTGAGTTGCCCATCCCTGCCTTGGAAGTCTCTGTGGAGGAACAAAGGGACAAGAGGAGACCTCTAGCCCTTCCACCACAACTGCGGCTCTCCCTTGACCCTCTTACAAGAATATGGAAAGAGAGCAGACATGCAGGCACTGGTGACAGTGTGACAAGCTGTGCTGCCACAAAGATTACTGCAGTTCAGACTCAAGGAGTCACACTATCCTGCAAGTTTGAACTGCACTGCTCACACTGACGTCACCGCTCCTCCCATACACTGTCTCACGATACCGGTAAGATATACCCGCTACATCTCGTGTGATACTGTGGCTCTCATGAGACAGCGTGTGTTACGAGCGCTGATGCCACTGAGGTTATCTCAGGTCAACCTATGGGATTCCCTGCTGCCTGATAGCCGCTGTGTAACCTGAGACAACGTGAATTAAATCATGACTAGTAAGACTGCCAGGAGCTGTTTAATGTAGTGGGGATGCAGTCATTGATCTTGCCCCCATATACTGGGACTATGTCAGGATTTGTTTGGGTTTCATTTTTTGTTTGTTTTTTCTCATTATTTCTTACATGCTTTCATATTGGGGTTGGGTTTAATGGAAGACTTTAAAAATGGATTTTAATTTAAAATAAAAAATGGTGAAAGAGGAATATTTTGGAGTTAATGTTCAAATAAAATATTTCTTGGTGTGCTTATTTGTGTCCTTACTAACTTGGTTAGTAATATTGGGTATCTGATTGATGCATCGGCATTACTAACCTCTGGGCTTGATGTTAGTTGACAATATCCAGCTGGCATCGACTCCAAATACCATTATGATGAGCCACCAATCAGCGGTGCGGGATTCATATTTCCCACCGCGCCGCTCCGCTGATTGGTCGCCGCCGGCAACGGCGACCAATCAAAGAAGTAGCGCGGCTTGGCGGGGGATTTGTGCCGCTGTCCGAGGTCCTGAAGGCTTTTACAGTAGATCTATGGCGCTACTGTAAAAGCCTTCAGGACCCTGGACAGCGGCACATACTATACGTACATTACGTATAGTATGCGTACAACTGTCAGAGGAGATGCGGCTTAATCCACAAAATTGTACAGAGCCAACAGGAGCTGGATTACTGTACATGAGATATTAACACATTATATGCCCACCTGAGTAGGCACAATTATTAGGAATAGTAAAGATGAGCAAACTGTACGGTAACCGGATTGCTCCGGATTACACATCCGGAGCAATCCGGTTACCGGATTGCGGCTTCAGCAACACATTTTGGCTGGTTTCACACTGCAGTTTTTTCCCTTATCAGGTTCGATCAGGTTTGTGTGCCAAAAACAGGAGTGTCTCCAAAACTCAGAACAGGTGTCAATCTTTCAATTATAGTTTTTCTCTGCAAGTTCCTCTCCTGGTTCCTCTCCTGGTTTTAGCGCACAAACTGGATGTAACCTGATCAGGGAAAAAACTGCAGTGTGAAGCCAGTTTTTGCATGCAAAATGTGTCTGAAGCTAATTGCGTTCACTGCATCCGGATCTGGATGCGTTAAACGCAATTCTCTATTAAAGTGTGACCCTAACCTTAGGGTACCGTCACACGTCACGATATCGCGAACGATATCGCAGATACGATGTGTTTTTTGAGGCATGGCTATGATGTCCAAACAATATCGTAGCGTGTGACTCCTAGATACGACGATGATAATGCGTCGTATCGCTCATCGCAGATTTGAGAACATGTTCTCAAATATACCGATTTCCGACCGTACGATGTGCTGCCTCGTGCTGTGTGACACCTGTGTGACGATCTGATTGACGATTTCACCTATTCCTGACACTGGCTGCTCTTGATCGCAGAGTACTGCCAACGATCACTGGCGCGTTGCCAAATTGAACTTCGGAAACTACATCTTTGCTTGTGACACCGTACAAGCGATATCGCAGAATTGTACAAACGATCTCGATCACGTGACTTTCCAGCCGATATCGTGGTCGAGATTGAAGCATGTGACGGTACCCTTAGTCCGCAGACCAGAGTTAATCACTTGCTAGCTCAGAGTGCATTTGGTGTCACATTCACAAGGCTTCACATTACAAAGTAGCAGTACTGCTTTTTGCTAAGGGCCACTTTACACACACCAACTTATCTGTCCAACCTCTGACCAACTTACTGGTTGCAGTGAAATCATGGACACATTGCTCCATTTTGTGACTGTGTACAATGGAACAATGTGTCCATGATTTCACTGCAACCAGCAAGTTGGTCAGAAGTTGGACAGATAAGTTGGTGTGTGTAAACTGGCCATAAATGGTCTGGTTAAAATTAAGTTGATAACCCTTCTTCACAGTTCCTCACAGTCCTTTGGTCATATCTCCTGATATTGTCTTCTCCACCACCAGAACAGTCTCTTGGTTCTCTGCCTCACTGCAAAGAAACAGGTGACTTAGGCTCCATCTATTACTGCTCAGATCAACTGCAATCTGGTGTGGGTCCTTATATGGTTAACAATATACTCATAGAATGGCATCAAACTTCATCTTTATACAGGCTCTCCAACACTATCTCCCGGAGTGGACACGCAGTACTCCAGCATCACCACGCACCGTCCCCTTTCTCCCTCTCATCCTTTGTACATCGTATACAGTACACAATGGCTATGCAGTGGACAACCTACAGCAAATGGGAATACATAATTCACCACCTAGATGCACATATATCTCAAGATATTTTCCTGTTTGAGTGAACAATTCATATACTGTAAGTGTGGCCCATGAGTGTCTGTCGTCACTTTACCTCACTGCCTATTTCCTGGTAGCAATGGTAAAGTCTTTCTACGGTTTTTGCTACTGTTGATGTGGCGATTATAATAATAAAAATGTGACATATTTTGCATTCGTATGATGTTTTTATTTCTTCTGTGGTTAAAAATGCCATGAGGAGCGGCATTGTATCCAAGAGCAATTATTAGAATGAAAAATCAACCCATTAAAACCCACAATATAAAATAATCATACATGAGTAATCCACCCAACCTAGTAAATCATTGTGTACTCAGCTCATTCAGTACAATACTGCAGAAATAAATGCAATGCTGGAAGCTCCATTGTGTTCTTGATCCATTGTGATTAGCGTTTGGCTTTCTGTATATTTCCTGCATTTTTCATTATAAATCCAAGTAAAACATCCTGAAAAGGGCTGATTTACCTCCGGATCAACAATACTCAAATAACAATGCCCACATAATATCACCATTTATTCAAATGCTACTGTTACACCGTGCCCAAATAATAGTGCTATACAATGCTCTATGTTCTCAAAGTCATGACATAATGACATAATATCACCTCTAGTAAAAATATATACACTAACAAGACATTTGTATAGCAGTTATCTACTAAGCTTTAAACTAGGGCTACATGGTGATGTTTGGCCGCATGACAATAAATCAAAATTAATGACAGTACAAGAATAGATGAAGTTACCATGGCTGTGCCATGACAGTCAGTAGAAACCTAAATGTAATGGTTTTACCCATCTAATAGGGGTTCTATATTCTGTCTAAAAACTGTCATTTAAAGCTTTATGATAAATGTTACATTGGTGGGGGACCTGCAACCAATTGCAAAATGGTAGTTTGCCATTCCCCTGCTTATCCCTAAAATTATACTAGACTATAACTGATATGCCAATTAGTGATTAAGGACATGGCTTTCCCTAGACTAATCATCCCACTAACGATGTTAACACACCTTTTATGATTAACATGATTTGCATCACCACTTGCTGTTTGCTCCTCTCTGGCTCCCTGACATTGCGCAGTAATCTGGGTATATACGACCCACCATCACTGGCTCACGGCGCATGCTCCAGGAGGCAGCAGTGACATAGGATACAGCCAGTTACGACATTTGCAGAGCCAATAAGCAGTAATCAACATTACACAAGAAAAGATATTGTTAGCAAGGGTAGAAAAATAGCAAAAAATACATGGGGAAGCTGTCAGGTGCCCTTCAAATATACTCTCAGAAAACAGCCATAAGGTCAGATACTAAATGTACTGGCAGGATGTAGCTGGTACATTTGATGTAAAGTGTCTGTATACAGTATGGGTCACGCCCATACTATTAGATCAGTCGGGTTGCCCATCACTAGATATATGCACCACACAGGACAGACACCCAAAGGGCCTGGCTGCATCCTGCATACAGATGAAAAACAAAAAAAATGTGCAATAAAAAATAATATAAACTATGAATAATAATGGGAAGTATTGGTTGATATTTTGGCGTGGAGACTCTTGACATTGGGTTATGAGCTTGCGTGTTTTGGCCAAAGTATCAACCAATACCTCATATTATTATTCATATTTCATAGAATTTTTTATTGCACATTTTTATTTTATAAATCTAAATATCATGGAAACACTTGTCCCTTCAGGACAAGCTCTATGGTCTGGTTATTTTTCTGTACGTTAGTGACTCATGAGACACTCCACTATCAAGTCGGTCATGTAGGTGCAAGTCATACAGCACCAGTGGGCTGTAAATTACAATGCAGTCTTTTGACTATATCATAAATCACCCAGTTGCCTTCGCTGATGGGGTGAAAATGGCAGGATCAAGTTTATAGTTATGCAGGATGTATGACATACAGCACTGGACTGGGGTGTGTGGGGCCCACCAGAGAAATTGACTCCAGGCCCACCCACCCTTCAGCTATATACAAACACCTGTTAGCCATTATACCCCTTAAAGTGGCAGGTCCTGCACATCTGCTGTGCGCTCATCATACAATTCCTGTACTGTAGTTTACATTAAATGGATTCTTTGGTGAAAACAATTTATCAGTGATCCACAGGTTCGGTAGGTGATCACTTATTTTTTGGTGGAATCTGCCAGTGGAAAGCGCTCCGTCAGAAGAATGTGGCACTTTTATCCCCATTATAAAATGCAGCGGCCAGTAATAATGTGAATGCAGCTCCATTCATCATCATTGGGACATCAGTGGCACCCCACGGTTCGGTTGCCACAGGAACACCTGGAGCAGGGAACGATTTCCACATCAGGTAAGCTTACGCACATCACCTTCCACTCCAGACCTGAAAGGGGAGCTCTACTTGCCAACTTCAGGCAAGGTCCCTTATAAATTCAGGCTTGTGGGCGGAGTTAGGCAGTTCAGTATGGAGCAGTACTGAGGAAGTCATCCTGATGGACGGTGCCGTGCTAGGCCCGTGCCAGTGAGTGAGCCTAGCCAGCGTGAGGGACCAAAGAGTGAGGGTCAGAGGCGAGGTGAGTTTGCCAGGGGGAGCGGAGCCATACGGGTTAACCACAGAAGAGCTACGTCGACAGCCCGGACACCGGAGTTCGACACTGCACGGGTCCAGTCAGCCCAGCAGTAAAGTCCAGAGGCCAGGGAGACTTCAAGTCTTCTGGCGCAGCAGCACTTGAGGCACAGGCACCCAGCAGAGCCAGGGACCGTAGCGAATTTAGTGGTGCACCGCAGCAGAGCTCTCACCGCCTGCCATACAAGTGAGGACATATGAGAGTGTCAGGGCCTAGCTTCAGACAGCCCAGGAGAAAAGGACACAGACAGCGCAACAGGGAGGCCTCATAACTCATCTAATGTGGAGATCCTGAACTGCTCCCAGACCACCCGGACTGTACCCTGGACTTGCTCATATCATCAATGAAGGTACGGAAACAACAACCCTGTGTGTGTGACTGTTATTGTGGCCCCTGCTCCTGCTCCCATAGACTGTTCACAACCATAACTTCCACTACTGCCCCTGGGAACCCGCTCCATCTGCAGAGAGCGTAACCATCCAGCTGCTCCACCATCACCCCGGAGGTCTGTCCCGCAGCACCGGTAACATTACTAGAACTGTAGATGGCATCACAAATCATCTTTTATTTTACTCCTTTGACTGTAAACCCCCTTTTCAGCAACCACCAGGGCCACAGGACCGGGCAACAGGCCCGTGACATCCCCCATGAACTATAATACCCATGACTGGGTACCCCAAGGCCCTGGGGCGGGTCACATCCAGAAAAAGCTACACACAGCACTCACAGCCACTGAGGGAATGAGCGGATCAGAGGTCGAGCTGTACATCAGCTCCAGTCTAATGGGGAGAAAACAAACCTATAACAGTACCGTATTTAAGGAAGATGTCTTTAACAAGTGTGTTTTAACCCCTTCACGACCCATGACGTTGTACAACGTGAAGGGCCAGTTACTGGGATTTGATGTGAGCTCCGGCGCAGAGCTCACATCAAACACTCGACATCTCAGCTGATCTCATTAGCTGAGATGTCGGGCTAACATCACCGATCGGATCCAGGATCCGATTGGTGCTGTTGACCCTTTGGATTCCACTGTCAATCACTGACAGCAGGATCCAAAGGTGCTACGGTGGAGAATGCACTGTTCTCCAGCACTCACGTGACAGCTCAGGGTCCTGGCTGAACCCCGGAAGCGGTCACGGAACACCTCCAGTGAGCGTTTGGCAAGCGCTGCCAACCACTCATTGTCCGCAATTCAGGTAGATACTCATGATGCAGCTCATCGGTATCTGTCAGAAGCAATTGAATGGTGCAGCAGGGTGCTTCTCTATGGGGCAATGTAAAACTAAGAATTAATTAATAAATAAAGTCTTTATAAACATGTAAAAAAAAAACATAAAAGTTCAAATAATTCCGCTTTTCCCCCATTCACAATGAAAGTATTTAAAAAAAAGAAAAAAAATACACGTTTGGTATCGTCGCATTCAGAAACGCCCGATCTATCAATCTATAAAATCAATTCATAACGGCCGTAAACTGCGCAATGGAAAAAAAGGTCCTAATGCCAATATTACATTTTTTTAGTCGTTGCAACATTGTTATAAAATGCAATAACGGGCAATCAAAAAAGTGCATCCACCTAAACATGGTATCATTAGAAAGGTCAGCTCAAGATGCAAAAAATAAGCCATCAAGATAGCCCCAGATCCCGAAAAATGAGGATGCTATGTGTCACAGAACATGGCGCAAAAAGTGCAATTTTTATTTTTTTTTCAAGCTTCTGAATTTTTTTTCACCACTTAGATACCAGTTAAGGTATACATGTTGGGTATCTACAAACTCGTACTGACCTGAGGCATATAGTGAACATGACGACTAAAAAACCCAAAAACCAAACGTGTAATTGCACTTTTTTTGCAATTTCACTGCACTTGGAATTTTTTTGCTATTTCCCTGTACACTATATGGTAAAATAAATGATTGCATCTGAAAGCACAACTCGTCCTGCAAAAAACAAGTCATCATATGTCTATATTGATGGAAAAATAAAAAAGTTATGGCTCTTGGAAGCAGGGGAGCAAAAAATGAATAATTCAAGTGTCATGAAGGTGTTAATGTTATTTTCTGATAAAATTAATTTTTAAGGATCTGTATCTCAGGACTCTGTGCTGGACATTCTTCTATTTTCTGGACACGTTATGGGGATAAAAGTTGCACATTCAGCAGTCGGACCCTCACCAATAAATAGCTTATCACTTTTACTTAGGCGTTATGCAAACAATGAATATTTGTTGAGATTTTTATTTCAGTATTTGTCAGGGAAATCCAGAAGTGGAACAATCAGAGGTAATGTTTTCAGCATTTCCCACCCACCGCTGGTTGTGCCTTACAAACACTGAGGTAAAAATGTCACCAAATACTCAATGTGTGCACAAGAAGAGATAATTGCTTGCTTTCTATAGATAAACTCTGTGCATCTCTGCTGCTGCTGTGTAATAGTCACAGGACAGGGAAGGGTTAAACATCCAAGTATTTAATATCTATTAGAAATAAAGAATTTTGCCCCTACATAGTAATGTCACCACTGTGCCCCTACATAGTAATGTCACCACTGTGCATCTCACATAGTAATGTCACCACTGTGCATCTCACATAGTAATGTCACCAATGTGCCCCCGACATAATAATGTCATCACTGTGCCCCCACATAATAATGTCACCACTGTGCCCCTACATAGTAATGTCACCACTGTGCATCTCACATAGTAATGTCACCAATGTG
Organism: Allobates femoralis; assembly: GCA_033576535.1. Taxonomy (NCBI): domain Eukaryota; kingdom Metazoa; phylum Chordata; class Amphibia; order Anura; family Aromobatidae; genus Allobates; species Allobates femoralis. The sequence continues at coordinate 372,514,766 of JARQOC010000006.1, read as the reverse complement.
CCCCCGACATAATAATGTCACCAATGTGCCCCCGACATAATAATGTCACCACTGTGCATCTCACATAGTAATGTCACCACTGTGCTCCCACATAATAATGTCACCACTGTGCCCCCACATAATAATGCCACCACTGTGCCCCCACATAATAATGTCACCACTGTGCATCTCACATAGTAATTTCAACCCTGTGCCCCCATATAATAATGTCACCACTGTGCATCTCACATAGTAATGTCACCACTGTGCCCCCACATAATAATGTCACCACTGTGCCCCCATATAGTAATGTCACCACTGTGCCCCCACATAATAATGCCACCACTGTGCCCCCACATAATAATGTCACCACTGTGCCCCCATATAGTAATGTCACCACTGTGCCCCCACATAATAATGCCACCACTGTGCTCCCACATAATAATGACATAATTTTGCCCCCACATAATAATGTCACCACTGTGTATCTCACATAGTAATGTCACCACTGTGCCCCACATGATAATGTCACCACTGTGCATCTCACATAGCAATGTCACCACTGTGCCCCCACAACATAATGTCACCACTGTGCATCTCACATAATAATGTCACCACTGTGCCCCACATAATAATGTCACCATTTTGCCCCCACATAATAATGTCACCACTGTGCCCCCACATAAAAATGTCACCATTTTGCCCCCACATAATAATGTCACCACTGTGCTCCCACATAATAATGTCACCACTGTGCCCCCATATAGTAATGTCACCACTGTGCCCCCACATAATAGTGTTACCACTGTGCCCCCACATAATAATGTCACCATTTTGCCCCCACATAATAATGTTACCACTGTGCCCCCACATAATAATGTCACCATTTTGCCCCCACATAGTAATGTCACCACTGTGCCCCCACATAATAATGTTACCACTGTGCCCCCACATAATAATGTCACCATTTTGCCCCCACATAATAATGTCACCACTGTGCATCCACATAGTAATGTCACCACTGTGCATCTCACATAGTAATGTCACCACTGTGCCCAAACATAGTAATGTCACCACTGTGCATCTACATAGTAATGTCACCACGGTGCATCTCACATAGTAATTTCAACCCTGTGCCCCATATAATAATGTCACCACTGTGCCCCACATAATAATGTCACCACTGTGCCCCCATATAGTAATGTCACCACTGTGCCCCCACATATTAATGCCACCACTGTGCCCCACATAATAATGACATAATTTTGCCCCCACATAATAATGTCACCACTGTGTATCTCACATAGTAATGTCACCACTGTGCCCCCACATGATAATGTCACCACTGTGCATCTCACATAGCAATGTCACCACTGTGCCCCCACAACATAATGTCACCACTGTGCATCTCACATAATAATGTCACCACTGTGCCCCCACATAATAATGTCACCATTTTGCCCCCACATAATAATGTCACCACTGTGCCCCCACATAAAAATGTCACCATTTTGCCCCACATAATAATGTCACCACTGTGCTCCCACATAATAATGTCACCACTGTGCCCCCATATAGTAATGTCACCACTGTGCCCCCACATAATAGTGTTACCACTGTGCCCCCACATAATAATGTCACCATTTTGCCCCCACATAATAATGTCACCATTTTGCCCCCACATAATAATGTTACCACTGTGCCCCCACATAATAATGTCACCATTTTGCCCCCACATAGTAATGTCACCACTGTGCCCCCACATAATAATGTTACCACTGTGCCCCCACATAATAATGTCACCATTTTGCCCCCACATAATAATGTCACCACTGTGCTCCCACATAATAATGTCACCACTGTGCATCCACATAGTAATGTCACCACTGTGCATCTCACATATTAATGTCACCACTGTGCTCCCACATAATAATGTTACCACTGTGCCCCCACATAATAATGTCACCATTTTGCCCCCACATAATAATGTCACCACTGTGCTCCCACATAATAATGTCACCACTGTGCATCCACATAGTAATGTCACCACTGTGCATCTCACATAGTAATGTCACCACTGTGCCCAAACATAGTAATGTCACCACTGTGCATCTCACATAGTAATGTCACCACGGTGCATCTCACATAGTAATGTCACCACTGTGCCCCCACATAGTAATGTCACCACGGTGCATCTCACATATTAATGTCACCACTGTGCCCCCACAACATAATGTCAACACTGTGCCCCCCATATAATAATGCCACCACTGTGCCCCCCACATGTCACCACTGTGTCCCCATATAATAATGTCACCACTGTGTCCCCATATAATAATACCACCACTGTGCCCCCCACATGTCACCACTGTGTCCCCATATAATAATGTCACCACTGTGTCCCCATATAATAATGCCACCACTGTGCCCCCACATGTCACCACTGTGTCCCCATATAATAATGTCACCACTGTGCCCCCAACATAATCATGCCACCATTGTGCAAGTGTTCCTTATTCTGGTCCCCTTACAGGTATATATGTCCCCATCCTGGACTATATGTCCCCCATCCTGGTATATATGTCCCCACCCGGCTACGGGTGTCCCCATTCTGGTAAATACTGTACACTATCCTGTAATATATTGCATGTCCCCCATCCCTGGTGTATAGGTACCTCATTGTGAGCCCATCCTAGCATTTATGTGTCTTATCCTGGTATATACATGACCCCAGTCTGGTATATATCCTGATATATCTGTCCCCATCCTGTTTCCTTCCTGGTATATATGGCCCTTATAATGGTATATGTGTCCCCTATCCTGGTATATATATATGTCCCCCATCATGGGCCGCTTTCTGGTATATATGTTTCCCATTCAGGTCACACTTGAGATTTTTTTTATAAAACCTGATCCGGTTTTGAGCTTTTAAAAAGCTCAAAACCAGATCAGGAAATGCTCCTCATAGGAGCCTATGATAAAAGCCAAATTGCTTCAAAAGCAATCTCGTTTCCGTCTCCAGCTCTGCAGCCTGCGTGAAAAATCATGCAGGCTGCAGTTTTCGGAGCGGTTCTGTTATCTGCAATGCGGGAACCGGATTGCTGAGGATGTGTAATCCTGAGCAATGCGGTTCCCGCCTATGCTTTGCTTATCCTCTGTGTTTAGTCAAACTATTTATTTTATTAATAAATGTTTGTACAATGTCTCTAGGGGGTGCCCAGTCCCCCTAGAGACCTTCCACCCACTCAGGTGGGCATATACTGCTGTAATCTGTTATGTACAACAGCTGACTCCTGTGAGCTGTTGTACAGTTTTATTAATGAAAGCGCCGGGCTCCTCAGAGCAGCGCGCATATTATTGCTATTGGTATAGTATGTGCGCCGCTGTCTGAGGTCCTGAAGCCACTTACAGTAAGATCTATGGGCAGCGCTGCCCATAGATCTACTGTATAAGGCTTCAGGACCTCGGCGCTTTCATTCATAAAACTGTACAGCAGCTGTCAGGAGGCAGCTGCTGTACAGAGGTGATGAGACCATTATATGCCCACCTGAGTGGGTGGAAGGTCTCTAGGGGGACTGGGCACCCCCTAGAGACATTGTACAAACATTTATTGATAAAATAAATAGTTTAACTAAACACAGAACAGTTTGCTCATCCCTGCGACAGAACCTGAGCAATCCGGGGGGTTCCTAGATTGCTGAATGTCTGAAAGACACATTGCATTACCGCTATCGTACTGGATGCGCTGAATGCAATTCTGTATTCAAGTGTGACCCTAGCATAATCTATATATGTGTCCCTGCTATGTACTGTGTAATACCGTCTCTGACTGTACAGGGACATGGTCTGATCATACAACATCTCCTGTGCTGAGATAATCTTATATATGTTCCTGCTATGTTACTGTGTAATGACCGTGTCTGACTGTACAGGGACATGGTCTGATCATACCACATCTCCTGTACTGAGATAATCTTATATATGTATCTCGCTGTATACTCTGTAATCGCTGTGTCTGACTGTACAGGAACATGGTCTGATCATACCACATCTCCTGTGCTGAGATAATCTTCATATATGTGTCCCTCCTATGTACTGTGTAATGGCTGTGTCTGACTGTACAGGGACATGGTCTGATCATACCACATCTTCTGTGCTCAAATAATCTCATATATGTGTTCCTGCTATGTACTGTGTACTGGCCATGTCTGACCATACAGGGACATGGTCTGATCTTACTAAAGCTCCTGGGTGAAGAGGACACAAAAGAGTCTACAGACATTACTGCATGGGATCATAGCTCATTCTTTATGTGAAGCAAATCATTTCCCTGCCTATTTTTACAAACTATTTTGCCTCAAAGAAAGAATCATTTGTAGTCCTGTGCTGTAATGTCTGTGTGCTCTTTTGCGTCCTCCCTGTCTAGGAGATGTGGTATTGTCAGACCATGTACCTGTATGGTCAGACACATACATTACACCCCTGCCCATGAGATGTCGTATGAGCAGGCCATGTCTCTGTATGGTCAGACACATCGATTACACCCCTGCCCAGGATATTTGATATGATCAGACCATGTCCCTGTACGGTCAGACACATCCATTAGTCAGTATATGGTAGGGGCACATATTATTATTATTTATTTATTTATTATTTATATAGCACCATTAATTGCATGGTGCTGTACATGAGAAAGGGTTACATACAAAATTATAGATATGGTTTACAGTAAACAAATTAACAATGACAGACTGGTACAGAGGGGAGAGGAACCTTGGGGAGGAGACAGTAGATCAGGGGTGCAGCAGATCAGGTGGTGACATGCCCTGTGGGAGCCATGGGGTACTGGGAGCCGGGCCGGTGAACATTGCTGGGGAAGTCACGGTGGCATGACCCGGTCCGTGGCCCCGGAGAGGTCAATCAAAAGGGGATGGGGACTCTCTTTGGGAAGTGGTGATGAGGGAAAGTGGCTTTAGGGAGAGGAGTACTAGACCTGGAGATGCTTTTTCACGTGATGCCACCCGCGGGTTGTGGCTGGGGTTGGTCAAAAGGCAGCTTGGTTGGAAAGCCCTCCCTGGGTAGGGCTGACCCCAGGGCAGCAGATGTTACTTAGTGAGTTGGTGTAGATGTTACGGCGCATGGGCGCAGCAAGAGAGTCACAGACACAGCGGTGTGCAGTCTCAAGATGTTTACTACTCACAGCTTTTTAGTTCCTGGTTACAGCAGTCATCACCGCTGCAACAGCCCGCGGAGCACTCAGTCCTTGGAGGTGAAGAAGGGGATACAGCTAACTACCGGATAATTTTGTTGTCCTTAACCGGTACCCCCTCTTGTTACTATCCTTTCATGGTCGACTCTTCTGCGCTCGCTTCACCCTCCTGCCCTGCACCTCGCTCACACAGTGCCCCGAGCCAGTGGCCGTGGGCCTTTTTAGGCTTTCTCTGGTGCCAGTACCCTGACCCTATGTGGCCACCTTTTCACTGGATGTACACGTTTTTGGCTGCGGCGCTTAGAGATACCACAGCCTCTGGGTTGCTAGCTGAGCCTGGGCTTCTCCACTAGTCAAGGATCCGGTCCCTCTACTTTGCGGACCTGGTCCCTCCACATGGTATCAGTTAGTGTGGATGCAGGCGCCCCTGCGTGGATTGCTCACTACCGGGTCCCCTGGGACCCCTTCTGTCCTCTGGAGCACCCCCTCTCTCTTTTTCTCAGCTCCTCTGTCCGGTCTTGCCTCTCTCCAGTCTTAGGACGAGCTACCACTGGCTCCAGTCCCCAGGACAACTCTTTGTAGATGTTGTCTCTGACAGACACTCTAGCCCTTACAGACTCCTTCAGCTCTTGCCAGCCAACCCACCAACTATCTTCTAGATATTTCTCTCGTCCTTTTATACTTCCTGTCACGTGTCCTGTGTCACTAACATGTGTCCTCCCTGGCTTCACTCCCTACTGGGTACTCCCCTAACTCTGCTCTCCACCCATCCCTTCTACTTTGGTTCCTCCTCTCCACAAAAGATCAGGGACTATGCTCTCCCTTAGGAGTAATCTTGCCCTAACCCTGACCTGGAGGGGTGTAGTGCTGTGCTACGGGCGTCTGAGAACCGGTCAGTGCCCCTCTTTACCCGAGAGTGGGGTACTACACCTCTGGCTGGGGTGCAGTACCTCTGTCGTGACTTGATCCGCAGGGGAGCCGCATTGGCGGTGGGGAAGTAGCTCCAGTGACAGTAGGGCGAGTGGTCTGGTGGTGGTGAGGCGGCAGCTTGGTCATTGCAGGCTGTTAGCTATCCTGAAGAGATGGGTTTTCAGGTTCTGTCTGAAGGATCCGAGCGTGGTGGATAATCAGACATGTGGAGGAGAGGAGAGAAGGTCTTGGGACGATCAAAGATTACGCGAGGGAAGATATTGCGAGATTAGTTCAGAATATCTAAGATTATCTCAGCACAGGAGATGTGATATGGTCAGACCATGTCCCTGTATGGTCAGAGATATCCATTACGTTTTGTGTTATAGGGGAAGAAAAAGAAGTCGCACTCAGAGCTTCTATAAACAGCGGTTCTTTATTGTGCTTCAGTGCACACAGCAGGTGGTGGCATATCCATTACACAGTACATAGTGGAGACACATATATAAGATAATCTCAGCCCAGGAGATGAGTTATGATCAGACCATGTCCCTGTACAGTCAGACATATCCATTACACAGTACATAGCAGGGACACATATATAAGATAATCTCAGCACAGGAGATGTGGTATGATCAGACCATGTCCCTGCATGCTCAGACACATCCATTACACAGTACATAGCAGGGACACATACAGTATATAACATCACCTCAGCACAGGAGATGTGATATGATCAGACCATGTCCCTGTACGGTTAAACATATCCATTACGCAGTACATAGCAGGGACACATTTTTTTTTAAATCAGATCATTTTTATTAAGAAAATTACACTATAACATTTTGACAAAGAGATTTTCAATGTCACATGGTATCTTTTTATATTATTGTTATACATAAAATACAATAAAGTTGTAATCTCTTTCAATTATTTCTTTTTTTAATTCAAAGTAATCCAACTCCCTCTTCCCCCTAATAACATTTCAGAGAAGTCTGTATCATACGCCTTTCTTTATGAAGTATATACATTGGAATGTTCACCATTCAGTTCATATAATTATTTTGTATGTGTAACACCTATACCCATATCATTTAGCCTGAAATACTATATCACTAGTGTTCATGAAGTCATAAATGGCCTTATACTATCTCTCAGGAGTACTCCCGATGGTAGGCCTGGACCATTCAACCAGGGTCCTCATGTATTGTCAAATTTATTTATTGTTTTTCTCTTTCCAAATACCCTTTTTCCAGCCAAATAATATTGTTTAACTTATTTATTAACTCATTAATTGCCGATGGCGGAGCATCTAACCAATGTTGTGCAATACGTTTGCATGCTTGATACAATGTTTGTGAAAGACCTATAGCCACCAGGGATTTAAAATCTACCAACTCTCCCATATATCTCAATATGTAGATTTTGGGGTCTGCCTGGAGCTGCACACCGAATACCCTTCTTATTAAGCAGGGGCACATTTATAAAAATTATATCAGCACAGGAACATTTTTCTAAACAATCCAATTGTGGAAATTATTATTCTAAGATCTATTTATTGAAATAAATTTTGTTTGTAGGAAAACCCCTTTAAGTGGCATACTACTACTTTACTTCGGCAAGACATGCTGAGTATCGAGTCTATAGGCTATAATGTAAGGGAGTGGTTGGTACCCAGACGCTTCTGCCCTGAAGACACAAACCGCATCGTGTGACTTATGTCCTGGGATTATTTTGTGATGTAATATTTTTGTCCATGTGTAAAACAATGTTATGTATGTGTACAGTATAAGATATGACGTAGCACTTAGAATAAGATAGGACATATAGGTATAGTTGTTTAAGTAAGCTTGTTCAGCTATAGGACTGTATGGCAAGCAGTAGTTAAGTGGTGGGACTAACCCACTGGGGTTGAAGTGGGTCAACTAGCTTAGAGGGGAGACTCTATCTTAGAGTTAGTTAACTCGAAGCTGTACTAGTAGGTAGTACAGTGAACAGGAGTAGCCAGAAAAAGTACCTAGGACACAATAAGTGGGTGCTCATGCCATTTGTCACCACACTATCTGTGGACATTGAGAATGGAGCGCCCAGGAAATATCCAGACGGGGATGTTGTTAGAGGTATGCCTCCAACCTGAGTCGCGAACTCAGGCCTAAAGTCCCTGAGGTTCCACTGTCAGTGGGCTGACTCGAAGAGTATGAATCCAAAAGCGGAGACTTGGCAAAGATCTGGGCGAACAGGGCAGCACAAAAACAAACGCTAGATGAGGTTAGTCCTGATCGTGGTTCGCAATGTTACTGACAATGGGTCGCTGTGGGTGGGATGAGCGAGACCCTGGCCAGGGATGACCAAATTACTTTATCGTCTGTGGTGCCAGGTAGAGTGAAGGGTATGGACGTATACTATTGAACATAGCAGGAATGATGGCGTAGCCCAAAGTGATGTTGTGCCTTAAGCCGCGCTGAAGTGTTTGTGGTACAAATGTTAAGTGAAAGACTTGAAAAAGAATTCTGAATCTGAATTTGTTCATCTCCACCTGCAGGGGAACAGCAGGCCGTCAACAATGGTGTCCCAAAGCAGTGAAGGAAGAGCCACTGGATTTGTCTGTCAATGGAAAAGAAGAAGAGGATTCGGATACCTGGAGGTACTGTGGCGCCCCACATGGTCAGACGTCACACCGGGGTATTGCACTCGTAAAAGTGGTGTAATCTTCCCCAACTGCAAGTGGATGCTGGGCTGGTGGGTGGGACCCATTCCTGGACTCCCACACTAGACTAGTGGTGGAGGTTACCCCGGGAGGGATCTAGCACCTCTGGGGAGAGAGTAAGAGTTAGTAAGGAGTTGGAGAGGACTTGAGGAGGAGTGTGGAGCGAGTCGGGAGGTCTAACAGGACAGCTCTAGGCTGATCCTGAGGAAAGATGAAAGGGGATCCTGAGAGGATCCTGAGAGAGGGTGCCTGACGTGTGAGTCTGGGCCGAGAGAGAAAGGGGGAACCACAGCGTGGAGCGACCATACTCCAGGGAGCTTCCCCAGTCCACCACAGGAACGCCGGACCCGAGAACACGGCCAGAGTCCAGCTCTAAGGTCGTCAACCGGCTGCTGCGGTCGTTCACCGGCTGCAGCACCCTGCCACAAGGAGCGGTCCACCTGCTTCTTCACTGCAAGGGAGGGGAGCCCCTAAAGTACCTTAAGGACTAAATGGGTCTGGACTAATCCTAGGTGGGAAGAAAGGACACAGGTTCGTCAACTAAGGCATACCACGGGTACCTCCATACCACCTGGTATCCACTTGCAGCCACACGTAGAGCTGTTGTTTAACATCTTGCTGAACTGTGGACATTGTATACTGCTGCTGACTGTTTACAGTAAAGAACCGGAGAGTGACCTTTGCATCCGTGTCTTTGTGCTACCAAAATTCAACCTTTTGCTTACAGCAACGCTGACCCAGAGGATCAGCTCCACTGTAGGGAGCTTTTCCATCCTTCCAGAATACCATCACCTACGGAGGACTGTGGCAGCGCTGGTGACCCATCACCAATACTACTGGTGGCGTCACAAGACAACTAACTCTTATCCCCTGTACATAACCCCTCTTTGTAGTGTCACCAGGCCATGGGCTCAGGCCCGCACCCGTGACATCCCCATGAACCCCTCTGAGCCTGATACCCGAGTACCCAGGGCCTGGGGCTCGACAGTACCCTTATTAAGTGTGTGTGTTTGCAACATCGTAAGGCTGGGGCACCGACCAACCGGGTTCAGTCAGGGATGTCATGGTAGCAATCCAGGCGTCGTGGCTGACCGAGATGCAAGAGGCTATTTAACAGTGAATAAGTTTTATTGTGACGCCACCTGTGGTGTCTGGTCAGGGATGACCAGCGCTGCTGTTTGGACCAAAGGGGATAATGTTGTAGCAGCTTTGATGAAACACTCCCCACAGGCGGAGCAGGCCCTCAGGGTTTGGTATAGAGAGTCTTTGTGAATGATGGTGGTGGTAGTTGTGGTGCAGGAAGGTGAAGAAGAAGCAGACACACAGGGAATGCAGTTCTTACCAGGTTCTTTACTTGTAACTTCATCAATGCAGACCCAGCCTGGTACTGTGCTCTTCCAAATTGCAGCTTGGCTGGCCCTAAGAAGTCCAGGAACACTCTGCTGAGATACCCTTTATAAGTCCGTTCTTTGCGCTGATCTTCTCCTTCCCCTGTCCTGCACCTTTGTGCTACTAGTCCAAGGCAGGCAACTGCGGGCCCTGTCGAGCGACGCTTGACACATTCTCTTTGCCCTCTATAGTCACTGTGCCTGGAGTGTACACGGGATTGGCTACTTCTCATGCAGACCAGTGGCCTCCGGTTTCCTGGCTTGAACGGTTGTAGATTCGGGGTCCCTCTGGCCAGGGGTCCATGGTGACCTGCCACTGGTCCCACTCCGCCCTGGCACTAGCCTCTCCTAGATCTCCATTCTGTCCTGATGTTGCTCCTCACTCTTACTCTGTCTCCTGTAAACTAACTCACTCATCCCTCCACCCCTAAACTAACTCCTCCCTCCAGCCAGAAGATTGGTTGTTCATGTAAGAGCCTCTTCCACCCATCATTCCCTGGCCTGGAGTAGAGAATGGTGTTGGGTTTAAGGTGGTGTGTCTCAGATTTGCGTCCCCGGCTTACCAGAAAGCAATGGCACCACACCTTTAGAGTAGGTGCAGTACCACTGTGGCGACCAAGGTGCAGGGTGCCACACTTTGGGTGCATCAGTTCCGGGACTTCACTGCTATAGTTGTTGGCCACAAACAGCCAAAGAAAATGTTTGTATCCCGCTTCCAAGTAAGTTTGTGCCGATTGCACTCCTCCTTCCTGGATTGAAAGATTCTGCAGGCAAGAATGGTTGCCTTCCCCTTTTGCCATGGACTGCACCGTAATGCTCCACTGTGAACATTGCCCCTTATTTTCCCCACGGACGTTTACAGCCTCAAGTATGGACTTTGCTCCTGTGTGCACTGAACTCTGCACTCTTGTGTGCTGGGCCCATGCCAGACAGGACCCTTGTTAGTGGTGAAAGAAGGATGTGGACACATAGGAAGTGTGGATGAACTGCTGAAGACAGGAGGGAGAGTGTTCTGCTAAGTTTGCAATGTTTATGGATAATGTCAAGGGAGAGGAGTCAAACATAACCTCCCTGCAATCTATTTGTTTGCATCTCTTATGTAATGTGCCCAGGGAGAGGACTTAAATGTTACCTGAGTTCCCTGTGATCTAATTTTCTGCAACGTTTAAGGATGTGCCCAGGAAAAAAGACTAAAATGGAACCTGAGCTTACCCATGTTTGCTACTGCCCTATTCAAGGATTGGACTCCTGTGTGAGAGCCATCTGTGAACTTTCAGGCTCTGGTTAACCAACAGGCCTCTTGTATATCACAAACTGAACTCTTGTTCTGTGGTCCCAAATGATTGAGACAGTGGTTCTGATAACCCACTGAAGCAATACAGGACATTGTTTCCAGGCCCCACTATTATTAATGTATGCTGTTATGCTATATGTTGCAGCTTTTGTATTTCAGGTCCATATGGTTGAGGAGAACCATAGTTAAAGAGGGGGGAGTGTAAGGGGTGGTTGGTACCCAGACACTCCTGCCCTGAAGACACCAACTGCACCATGTCTTGCGTTATTGTATATAAAATTATGTATCCTGCAGAGTATAAGGTAATGTTATGTGATAGTGTACAGAGTAAGGTATGAAGTAGCACTTAAGATACCACACCATCTGCGGACAATGAGAATGGAGCTTCCAGGAAGAAATCCAGACAGTGATGTTATTAGAGGAGTGCCTCTGTCATGCAGTGGCGAGTTTCAGACTCAAATTCCTGAGGTTCCACTGTCAGAGGACTGACTACAGTGGTATGAGTCCAAAAGTAGAGACTTGGCATACATCTGGGCGAATAGGTAAGCACAGAAATGGATGCTAGATGAGGCTAGTCTGACAGTAGTTTGCACCGTTACTGAGTACAGTTCCCTGTGGGTGGGACGAGCAAGACCCTGGACATGGAGGACTTAGTTACTTTATCATTTGGGACTGTGGTGTCAGGTAGAGGGTAGGAATACAGAGGGTGTGGAAAATATTTAGACTCCTTTAAATTTTTCACTCTTTTCATTACAGCAATTTGGTAAATTCAAAAAAGTTATTTTTTTTTCTCATTAATGTACAATCTGCACCTCATCTTGACTGAAAAGAACAGAAATATAGATATTTTTGCAAATTTATTAAAAAAGAAAAACTGAAATATCACATGGTCATAAATATTTAGATCCTTTGTTCAGAAACTCATATTTACGTCCCATGCTGTCCATTTCCTTGTGATCCTCCTTGAGATGATTCTACTCCTTCATTGGAGTCTAGCTCTGTTTAATTAAACTGATAGGACTTGATTTGGAAAGGCACACACCAGTCTATATAAGACCTCATAGCTCACAGTGCATGTCAGACCAAATGAGAATCATGAGGTCAAAGGAACTGCCCAAGGACCTTAGAGACAGAATTGTGACATGGCACAGATCTGGCCAAGCTTACAAAAGAATTTCTGCACTACTCAAGGTTCCTAAGTGCACAGTGACCTCCATAATCCTTAAATGGAAGACGTTTGGGACCACCAGATGTTTTCCTAGACCTGGCCGTCCAGCCAAATTGAGCCATCGTGGGTGAAGAGCCTTGATGAGAGAGGTAAAGAAGAACCTCACGATCACTGTGGCTGAGCTCCAGAGATGCAGTAGGGAGATGGAAGAAAGTTCCACAAAATCAACTATCACTGCAGCCCTCCACCAGTTGGACCTTTATGGCAGAGTGGGCCAAAGGAAGCCTCTCCCTCAGTGCAAGACAAATGAAAGTCCACATAGAGTTTGCAAAAAAACAGATGAAGGAATCCCAGACTATGAGAAATAAGATTCTCTGGTCTGATGAGACAAAGATAAAACTTTTTGGTGATAATTCTAAGTGGTATGTGTAGAGAAAACTAGGTACTACTCATCACCTGTCCAATACAATCCTACCAGTGAAACATGGTGATGGTAGCATGATGGCATGGGTGTAGGGATGGGCGAGTCTATTCGCTAGGACTCGTTACTCGGCGAGTAGTAAGGGACTTGCAGGACTCGGTACTCGGCGAGTTTCCCAGCGATTACTCGCACAGTAACGAGTCCAATGCAAGTCAATGGCAATCCTAGTTTTGTCAGAGTTTACTTTTTCTCACTCGCTAGACTCGTTATATCACAGCGCTATGTAGCTTGAATCTCCCAAAATCGTTTAAACAATCGCACAGCTTCACGGATACCCGCTGTCAGCAGCGAGTCTGAGCGAGTCTACGAATCCGAGTCCTGTATACTGTATTCGGGACTCGCGAATACAGAATCTGTTATGTTCCGACAAAGCTTCCGAGACAGCCTAGCGTGTTAGGTCAGAAAACTTGTGAAGATGGACAAGCATGTTAGCCAATCATATTCATTAATGCCACAACCATGTTGGTTGCGGCAGGATTATGATTGGCTTCTGTCCATCGTGATGCCTATGTCAAGTATGAGAGGCGAGGCTGTATATAAGCCTTGCCACCGCCATTTTCTCCACATTCCTGTGAAGATCTGAGCTAGTGCAGGGTGAGGTAGATGCTGGAGAAGATCATAGGGAGTGTCAGTCAGTGTAGGGAAACTTCAAGATTCCTTATATTTACCCCAAAAAGCTCTTCTGAGAGCTACCAGGAGGACAGAGGAGTACTGTGTAGAGGACTGTAGGCAGGCAGGCAGGGAGGAGCAGCCTTAAGGTGGGTTTACATGTCGCGATATCGTTCCGATATCGTAATACAACGGCGCGGAAGCACATCGGAGTTGGGCTGTCACGTAGGAACGATATCGGCTACAACGCCCGAACCACGTGACTTTTGATCGGAGTTGGACCCCGATATCGCAACGTGTAAACCCACCATAGTGGATATCGGCGTCCAACTCCGACCAAAAGTCACGTGGTTTGGGCCTTGTAGCCGATATCGTTCCTGCTTTGTACGGTGTGAAGATGCAATACGATGTAGGAACGATGGCAACCGATATCGGGGGTCGAATGAGCGTGCTATTCAACCGCCCGATATCGGATGCCGGTTGGAGCCGGATCGTCCCGTCTGACAGCCCAACTCCGATGTGTACTGCCATGTCACCCATTCACTCCCATGTTAAATGGTCGTTCCTGGGTTGGTGGGCGTTCACATCGTCGGGACGTTGTATCCCGATATCGGAACGTCTAAACCGCCAATGCGATCAGGGAGAAATGGGCACTAAATGCGCGATCCCGCGCCGTTGTATTACGATATCGGAACGATATCGCGACATGTAAACCCAACATTATGGTGGGTTTACACACACCAACTTATCTCTCCAACTTCTGACCAACTTGCTGGTTGTAGTGAAATCATGGACACATTGCTCCATTTGTACACAGCCACAAAATGGAGCAATGTGTCCATGATTTCATTGCAACCAGCAAGTTGGTCAGAAGTTGGACAGATAAGTTGGTGTGTGTAAACCCACCATTACAGTGCACACAGGACCGACCTCAATGCGAGCGAGCGAGCAATGCGAGCGCTTTCCGAGACACATCAGCGATTTTTAAATCGCACATTACTCGCTATTACTCGCTTCCCCATTCATTAACATTGGACTCGCTAGACTCGCAACGAGTAGCGAGTCCCGGGCTCGGACTCGCTAGAGTCAAGCGATTCCTAGTAATTTAGGACTCGCTCATCACTACATGGGTGTAATTTTCAGCTGCAGGGACAAGACGACTGGTTGCAATTGGAGAAAACATGAATGCTGCCACGTACAGAGATATCCTGGATGGAAACCTCTTCCAGAGTGCTCTGACCTCAGGTTCACCTTCCAACAAGACAATGACCCTAAGCACAGAGATAAAATAACAAAGGAGTGGTTTCAGAACAACTCTGTGACCATTTTTGACTGGCCCAGCCAGAGCCCTGACCTAAACCCTATTGAGTATCTCTGGAGAGACCTGAAAATGGCTGTCTACTAATGTTCACCATCCAACCTGACGGAACTGGAGAGGATCTGCAAGAAAGAAAGAGGATCCCCAAATCCAGGTGTGAAAAACTTGTTGCATCATTCCCAAGAAGACTTTAGCTGTACTAGCTCAAAAGGATGCTTCTACTCAATACAGAGCAAAGGGTCTGAATACTTATGGCTATGTGATATTTCAGTTTTTCCTTTTTTATAAATTTGAAAAAATGTCTACATTCCTGTTTTTTTTCAGTCAAGATGGGGTGCAGAGTGTACATTAATGAGAAAAAAATGAGATTTTGAATTTACCAAATGGCTGCAATGAAGGAAAGAGTGAAAAATTTAAAGGGGTCTGAATACTTTCCGTACCCACTGTATGTTCATATACCATCGAACGTATCAGGAATGATGGAGCAGCCCAATGTAACATTGAGCTTTAAAGCAGAAAGTACTGTAAAGAGAGGCCTTTTAAATGTTGTGTGCACCATATCAAAGTGCTTGCAGTACGGTGTCAAATGTTAAGTACATGACTGTTGAAAAAGTTTATTGCATCCAAGAATGTTGGTCCCCAGCAAAAGATGCGTGGCCTGCACAAAGGCCTAACCTCAGATGCTGGTTCCATACCCCAAGAATACGCACCCAGCCATGGGGTGGCTGGGGTGTGGACTCCAAATGGAGTACCAAGCCCTTCACCCGCGACTTCCGCCCCAGGTCACCCTCACAATGGTATCTAACAAACCAGTCCACCTGAATCAAACTTCCATGAAGCTTTAGTTGATGGAGACGGGTCTCAAGAGGGGACCTTCCACACTACAGTTATATGACCTAAAAACAACAAATGGAAACTGGTTGTCTGAGACAGAACAACTTTCAGGTAGTATCTGAATGACAGAACGTGCAAGAACGCTAAAAGGTGGTACTTAGGTAAGGATACTGTCTGTCCATACAATACTGTACATTATACTGTGTGTATACAATGCTGCATTGAATGAGATACACAATCTTTTCTTTTCTTGTTCCATAGACAAAACAAATGAGCAGCGCGGTCTGACATTGAGAAGGAAAACATTTGTGGCCGCTGGGCGTGTGGGTGTAATGTGCCTGGATTTGCCTTTAAGTGAATTTTCCATTGTTCTCTAAGACAAGCAGGAACACTTTGTGCAGCTCTTAAAACGGCACCACTGTCTCCACATGCAGAACGTATGGCATCATCTGGTATGTTGTTCTAATCCCCTAAGTGCTTGGAGTTCTACTCATCCAAACAGCGGAGGATTTCTTTTACAACTACGTGGGCTGGGCACTGCTTTCCAAAAGCAAGCAATGCCCGCTATAATTTGCATCGGATCGTATCTATTAAAACTTACCACACTGACTGTGCTCAGTCTCAAAACAGAGTTTATGTTCCCATAGATTAAAACAAATGCCTGTAAAAGATGGTGGTGTTGCCCAAATCATCCAATCAGATTCCAGTTCTGATTGGTCAGTGGCTGTTTGTTTGCAATGGGCAACCTGTTCACATACGCTCTAATTATAAGACTTCACAATCAGTTAACTTAACAATTAATGATGTATCCGTAGGATATGTTATCAATAGGAGATTGGTGATAGTCCATTAGCCAGTATCCCCACCGATCAGCTGAATTCTGGTTTGGCAGCGACCGATGAAAGTCATTTATGGGGTGGTCATCGATTAATGGACGCTGCTGAGTATTCCAGCTGATCTTCCATGCAAGTGAATATGTAATAATAGTAATACATTTTATTTATATAGCTCCAACATATTCTGTAGCACTTTAAAATTCAGGCGGGCAATGTTCAGAATATCCAGCTACTGACAAAGCAGATTGTGTGTACCACATTGAGCATGGAGAAAAGAAATAAGACCAAAGAACTCTCTGAGGACTTGAGAAACCAAATTGTGAGGAAGCATGAGCAATCTCAAGGCTACAAGTCCATCTCGTAAGACCTGAATGTTCCCGTGTCTATGAAGCGTAGTGTCATCAAGAAGGTTAAAGCCCATGGCACTATGGCTAACCTCCCTTGATGAGGACTGAAGAGAAAAATTGACGAGATATTTCAACCCAAGATTGTGCGGATGGTGGATGAAGAACCTCGACTAACATCCAAACAAGTTCAAGCTGCACTGCAGTCCGAGGGTACAACAGTGTCAACCCGTAATATCCGTCAGCGTCTGAATGAAAAGGGACTGTATGGTAGGATACCCAGGAAGACCCCACTTCTTACCCCGAGCTGGAGTTTGCCAAAACTTACCTGAGAAAGCCTAAAACGTTTTGGAAGAATGTTCTCTGGTCAGATGAGACAACAGTAGAGCTTTTTGGCCAAAGGCATCAACATAGAGTTTACAGGAGAAAAAAAGTGTCATTCAAAGAAAAGAACACGGTCCCTACAGTCAAACATGGCGGAGGTTCCCTGATGTTTTGGGGTTGCTTTGCTGCCTCTGGCACTGGACTGCTTGACCGTGTGCATGGCATTATGAAGTCTGAAGACTACCAACAAATTTTGCAGCATAATGTAGGGCCCAGTGTGAGAAAGCTGGGTCTCCCTCAGAGGTCATGGGTCTTCCAGCAGGACAATGACCCAAAACACACTTCAAAAAGCACTAGAAAATGGTTTGAGAGAAAGCACTGGAGACTTCTAAGGTGGCCAGCAATGAGTCCAGATCCAGACCTGAATTCCATAGAACACCTGTGGAGAGATATAAAAATGGCAGTTTGGAGGAGGCACCCTTCAAATATCAGGGACCTGGAGCAGTTTGCCAAAGAAGAATGGTCTAAAATTCCAGCAGAACATTGTAAGAAACTCATTGATGGTTACCGGAAGTGGTTGATCACAGTTATTTTGGCTAAAGGTTGTGCAACCAAGTATTACGCTGAGGATGCCAATACTTTTGTCTGGCCCATTTTTGGAGTTTTGTGTGAAATAATCAATGTTTTGCTTTTTGCTTCATTCTCTTTTGTGTTTTTTTCTTTAAAGACAAATTAAATGAAGATAATAATACCAAAGAATTCGTGATTGCAATGATTTTCAGGAAGAAACTGAGTATTATCTGACAGAATTGCAGGGGTGTCAATACTTTTTCAGATGTGGTATAAATTTTGGGGCAGAAAAATGATATCTGAACCAAATGTGCAAGGGGAAAAAAGCAACATGGGCACAGCACGTATGAACTGTCATAGACTTTGCTGTCCTCAAGATAGACGTGCAGATTTTGATGTAGACTCTCGAAATCAACATAAAAAAAGCATCAAACTATGCGCTGTGATTACAGGGCCTAAGAGGGTCCAGTTATTGTAAAAGGATGGAGGATCCCTCATAACCACTGACCACTACCAAAAAGACTTCTAGCATCACAAAGTATTCACTGATCTCAGGGAGACCAGTCCAAGAAAACCCTGCGGGTAGCTGGCTAAAGTGCTCAACACAGTGAATTCCTAGGCGCATTGCCTCCTGGGATTTATGAATGTGCAAATAGAGTCTGTGGAGCCTCGGTTAGGAGTCTCAAACACAGGAGTAGCCATATATCCCTCCATATATCTCTCCTGTGTTTGAGACTCATAACCGAGGCTCCACAGACTATAATTGCCCGCAGTGTTTTCTTGGACTGGTCTCCTGGAGATCAGTGAACGCTTTGTGATGTTGATCTACTAGGTCTTGCTCCCACCTAGCCAGAATCCTACTCCACACTGATGAGGGGCAACACCCCGAAACAGCTGTCTGTGGATGGATACCTGGCCTTGGTATTCCCATTTCATATCTCTAAACTTGTAAAAGAGTTGGATATTAACTAAATGGGCCACTTAATATGGTGGTTATGGTGTTCTCCGCAAGGAGCCACCCCTTGGCTAGGTCCTTCCCTGGAGGGATATATGGCTAGTCCTGTGTTTGAGACTCCTAACCGAGTCTCCACAGACTCTATTTGCATTTTCATAAATCCCGGGGAGCAATGCGCCTAGGAATTCACTGTGTTTGAGTGCTTTAGCCAGCTGTCTGCAGTGTTTACTTGGACTGGTCTCCCTGAGATCAGTGAATGCTTTGTGATGTTGGTCTACTACGTCTTGCTCCCACCTAGCCAGAATCGTACTCCACACTGATGAGGGGCAACACCCCAAAACAGCTGTCTGTGGATGGATACCTGGCCTTGGATTCCTTTGTCATATCTCTAAACTTGTAAAAGAGTTGCATATTGACTTAATGGGCCACTTATTATGGTGGTTATGGTGTTCTCCGCAAGGAGCCACCCCTTGGCTGGGTCCTTCCCTGGAGGGATATATGGCTAGTCCTGTGTTTGAGACTCCTAACTGAGGCTCCACAGACTCTATTTGCATATTCAAAGAGACTTCTAGGGCAGAAGTGGCCAACTACAGTCCTCAATGTCTGAAAACAGTTCAAGTTTTCAGGATGTCCTTAGCATTGCACAGGTGCTAATTTCATGACCTGCAGAGGGAAGCACCTCATGCAATGCTACAGAAATCCTGAAAACATGCACTGTTTGCACACCTTCAGGACTGCACTTGGCCAACCCTGTTCTACAGGAGTGTGTGTAGTGTCTTGCATTTCCATACCTTAGATTGTCAGGCCAGAGGCCAACAGCTTGTTCACCAGTCTCTGTAGGGCAGTATCAAAGTACCTGTTTGCAGAAACAGTCCAGTACACAAGGAGTGAAGTACAGAAAACTTTACTGTAGCATAGACTATCATAAGTCTCAAACACACATACTGTATATGAATATACATAGTATATATAACGAAAGTCCCACAGGGATCCGCAGACTCTATTAAAATGGTGGAAAGTGCATGAAGGTGGTATAGTGGATAAGGAAACAGGAGACAGGATAGTAAGGTGTGCAAAGGCGAACTGGGGAACTAGTCTGACCCTTAGGCTAGGGTCACATTATCGTTAAAGGGGGGTTGCGTTAAAAACATAGGTTTTGGCAGCCTCAACGCAGGCTGGTAGCGCCGCATTAATGCTGCCAATGCTTACCGCATCACCATAGGTAAGCATTGGCAGCATTAACGCGGTGCTACTATGGCGGTAGCCAACCCATTTAATGTTAACCTGACCCTAGCCTTGGGGTACGTGCCCACAGGCAATGTTTTGCTGCATTTGAGGTCAGGTTTTGCCTTGGTTTTTTGTAAATATATGCTAACCTAATCCTGCGTTTTTGGTTTCCAACACTGGGGGGCTACCACTGGTAGACGCACCTCGTACATACGCTCCTCCGCTCTGTACACCTCGTACACACTCGGCTCCACTCCATATATCCAGTGCACTGTCGACTCCGCTTCGTACACCTAGTACACATGCGTTCTGCTCTGTACACCTAATGCACACTCAGCTCCTCTCCATACATCCCATACACTCTCGGCTCCGATTCGTACACCTCGTGCACTCTCAGCTCCACTTAGTACATCTTGTACACATGCGGCTCCGCTCCATACACCTCTTATACACGCTGCTCCACTCCGTACACCTTTTACATATGCGGCTCTGCTTTGTACACCTCGTACACACATGGCTCTGCTTCATACACCTCGTACACACGTGGCTCCACTCTGTACACCTCGTACAAACTCGGCTCCGCTCTGTACACCTCGTACACATGCGGTTCCACTCTGTACACCTCGTGCACATGCGGCTCCGCTCTGTACACCTCGTACACACACTGCTCTGCTCCATACACCTCGTACACAAACAGCTCCCCTCCATACACCTCTTACACACGTGGCTCCTCTCTGTACACCTCGCACACACACAGCTCCGCTTCGTGCACCTCGCACACATTCGGCTCCGCTCTGTACACCTCGAACACAAGCGGCTCCGCTCTGTACACCTTGTACACACACTGCTCCGCTCCACACATGTGTGGCTCCACTCCGTACACCTTGTGCACATTGTACACATGCGGTTCCGCTCCAGACACCTTGTACACTCTTGACTCTGCTCCGTACACCTTGTAAACACTGGGTTCCGCTCTGTACACCTCGTACATATGTGGCTCCACTCTGTACATCTCATACACACGCGGCTCCACTCCGTACACTTCGTACACACGCGGCTCCACTCCGTACACCTCATACACACATGACTATGCTCTGTTCACCTCATACACATGCATCTCCGCTCCGTTCACCTCATACACACTCAGCTCTGCGCCTTACGCCCCGTACACATTCAGCTCTGTGTCGAGCCCCAGGCTTTGGGTACTCAACTATCAGGCTTCAGGGGTAGTGGTGCTGTGTCACGGGGATTAGTGGCCGCGCCTGATCCCGTGTCCGGGGTGACACTTCAAAAAGGGGTATATTTACAGGGGATTTACTATGTACAGTTCACGTGACGCCACCTGTAGTTTCTGGTGATGGGTCACCAGCGCCACCACAGTCCGCCGGAGGTAGATGGTAATGCGGCTAGTTGGCAAAGTCCTCTACAGGTAGGGCTGGACCTCCGGGGCAGCATTCCTGCAAAGGGAACAGATTGATGCAGAAGAAACACAGGCAGAGGCAAAGTCACTTTCTCCCGCGTACTGTACTGTTGGTTGTAGCAGCAGCGGTTACAGTTAACAGTTCAGCACTTTAGATGTTACAAAGACAGGTAGCTTAATGGGTGGCTGCAAGTGGATCCTAGGTGGTATGGTGGAACCCTTGGTGTACCTTCGCTAACTAACCCGTGTCCGTTCTTCCCTACTTTGGATCGATCTATACCCAGCAGCTCCGTGTAGGTAGTACCAGGAGTCCCCTCCCTCGTTGGTGAGGAAGCAGGCAGACCTCTCCGCTGGCAGGGTGCTGCGGCTGATGAACAAGCCACAGCAGCCGGTTGCTGACTGCAAAGCTGGGCTTTGGCTGGTTCCTAGAGCCCAGCGTTCCCCTGGGTGGTTGGAGTATCCCCTGAAGTATGGACTTTCCACTCTGTGGATCTCCCTTTCTCTCTACGGCCCGGACGTCTCTTGTCGGCCGCCCTCTTTCAGGACCTCCTCAAAATCCCTTCTTCTTTCCTCCGGTGCGGCTTGTAACCGACCCGGTATGACCTTCCGCCTCATTCCACTTAGCTATTCTTGCCAATATCTCTCCTCTTCCTCCATCTCCTCAGGTCTCTCAGCCGAGAGACCTAGCAGCAAAGACTAAAGCCCAAAGACCTTCTTGTTCCCCCTAGAGGTGATTTTATTCCCTCCCGGGTAACCTCCCACCCTCAACTAATGAGGGAGTGCTGGGAATGGGTCCCACCCACCATCCTAGGATCCACCTGCAGCTGGAGCATTTACACCTCTTTTACGGGTATAATGCTCCTCTATGATGCCTGCATTTGCGGGGCACAACATCTGCTCCATACACCTAGTGCACTCTCAGTCCTGCTTTGCACGACCCATACACATGCGGCTTCGCTGCTTACACCTAGTACACACTTGGCTCTGCTCCTCATGACCCATACACACATGGCTGTGCTCCGTACACCTAGTGCACACTCGGCTCTGCTCCGCATGACCCACACACATGTTGCTCTGCTCCGTACACTTTGTAAACATGCGGCTCCGCTCTGTACACTTCGTACACATGCGGCTCTGCTCTGTACACTTCGTACACACGCGACTCTGCTCTGTACACCTCATACAGACACAGCTCCGCTCCGTACGCGTGTGGCTCCACTCTGTACACCTTGTGCACCTCGTACACATGCGGTTCCGCTCCAGACACCTTGTACACTCTCGACTCTGCTCCGTACACCTTGTACACACTGGGCTCCACTCCGTACACCTCGTACACACGTGGCTCCACTCCGTACATCTCGTACACACGCGACTCCGCTCGGTACACCTCGTACACACGTGGCTCTCCGTACACCTAGTACACTCTCGACTCTACTACATCCACACCGTGAATCCCGACCCCACACATAAACTTCACGAACCATCCATGTGACCCCTGACTCCTACCCTCCATTGACATCATCACAGGTCCTCTCGCACAGAGCAGTGTGCGGCTCTGTAGAGAAGAAAGCCGGCTCACCGGGGAAGGGTGCGCAATATGCGGATGGCGGGGAGAGTGGGCGCCCCCCGGATATGCCACTGACCTGGTCACAGCGGTGGCGGCCAGGTATATACAGTTGTAGCCAAAAGTATTTGTAATGAGATATAGAAATTGGTTGCGCCACGCTGCTTTATCTTTTATGTCCACCCTCTGTTAAGTCACCGTTACACTCACCTTTTCCTGTTGTGCTGTCCGCACAACAGGGGGGCTCACGTAGTGAGTGCATGGGGTCTCTCTCTGTACGGTGTGGATTTCTTTCCCTTTTTCCTCGGTGTCCGCCTGTGTAATTGCACATGATCCCTCACGTGTTTTCCTCTCCTCTGTTAGGTTTGTCTTCTCCTCCGGAGCTGCTCCACCGCTCTCCCCAAAGGGAGATGGATATGCAGGCAATAGAATAAAGAGATGTTTGGGTGAGCGCTGGGATATGAAGACAGCCACACTTCAATAAGTATTTTACCTGTAAGTTTATTGTTCAATTCACACTAGGTCCTCTCCCACAACATGTTTCGACGCTCAGGGCGTCTTCCTCAAGTGGACCATCCAAAAGGTTGCTACATCTGCCCTGGGGCCCCTCTCCACCTGTCAGGAGCTGAACCATCTTTGGAGCATCACTAACTGCCCCAGTGGTCCTGAACCACATCGTCGGCCATCCCTTGCCAAATACCATGGGTGGCGTCGTGACTCAATCCCATATACATCATCCCCCATTTTATGACATGGTCAGGGCCAGGAAGTCGCGTCACGGCCCCAATACCTCCCCAAAAAACGGTCCAACCCGGTTCCGAGTACCGCGTTTCGCGTTAGCTTCGTCTGAGGAGGGTCAAACGAAGCTAACGCGAAACGCGCGTTAGGGGGCGGTCACAGGCAGGTAACATACTTAGAACCCTCTTAGTTTTTTTGACACTGGTCAATGCATGTGAGTTCTGTCTATGAGGTTCTTTTAAGGCCACGTTACACACACAGATATATTGGTCACAGATCTCTGGTTGCAGTAAAATCATGGACACAATGTTACATTTGTACACAGCCACAAAATGGAGCAATGTGTCCATGATTTCACTGCAACCAGAGATCTGTGACCAATATCTGAACAGATATCTGTGTGTAACGTGGTCTTTACTGGTCCTCTAGATTTATTGCATTATGTATGTATTTGGTTGAACTCTGATTATATACGAATCACTATATACCAAGTGGGTTGTACCTGTACTGTGTTCCTTGTAATACCTCCGTTTTTAGTTCGGGAATATGAGCAAGTGTTCAGCAAACACCCACTCTACTTTGGGAGGATTAAAGGGGTACAACACCATATCCCCACAGGCAACCATGCACCTATCAAAGAAAGGTACAGGCCTATACCACCCACACACTATCAAAAAGCCAAAGAGATGCTTCAGGACATGAAAAATGCAGGAGTCATTAGGGATAGCTGCAGTCCCTGGGCAGCACTACTAGTCCTGGTTAAAAAGAAAGATGGTAGTATGAGGATGTGCGTAGACTACAGACAAATCAATAAAGTCACACACAAAGATGCATACCTGTTGCCCCACATAGAAGAGTCACTAGCTGCACTCAAGTCTGCCAACTACTTCTCCACATTAGATCTTACTAGTGGGTACTGGCAGGTTGCCGTTGCAGAGGAAGATCATGAAAAGACAGCCTTCACGACCCCTATGGGGTTCTGCGAGTTCAACAGTATGCCATTCGGTTTGTGCAATGCCCCAGGAACATTTCAAAGGCTGATGGAGTGTTGTTTGGGCCACAAAAACTTTGAGACTGTCCTGTTATACCTTGATGATGTCATTGTCTACTCTCAGACCTATGAAGATCACCTGCAACACCTGAGTGAAGTGTTCGAGTCACTGTCCAAGTACAGGATGAAACTGAAACCGTCCAAGTGCCACCTGCTGAAACCCAAGGTCCAATACCTAGGACATGTGATTAGCGCTGAAGGGGTAGCACCTGACCCGGACAAAGTAACCGTCATCAAGGACTGGCCAGCACCAACTACTCACAAAGAGGTACGTCAGTTTCTAGGACTGGTCGGGTACTACCGACGATTCATCAAAGGCTATACCAAGATAGCAGCACCCATGCAAGATCTCTTAGTAGGTCAATCCAAAAATGGCAAGATCAGGGGACCCCCGTTCCACTGGGGACCAGAACAGGAACAATCCTTCCAGAAGCTCAAAGACGCTCTCACTGGAGAAGAAATCCTGACCTACCCTGATTACAATCTCCCGTTTTTACTGTACACCGATTCAAGCAATGAAGACCTAGGAGCCGTCCTAGCTCAACGCCAGCAGGGAAAGGAAAAGGTGTTAGCCTACGCCAGCAGAAAGCTCCGTCCCACGGAAAGGAACCCAGAGAACTACAGCTCGTTCAAACTGGAATTCCTGGCCCTGGCCTGGGCAATCACAGAGCGTTTCAAGCATTACCTGGCTTCCGCCCCGTTCACAGCTGTCACAGATAACAATCCTCTAACCCATTTAGAGACTGCAAAGCTGGGAGCCCTAGAACAGCGTTGGGTAGCAAGACTCTCAAACTATGACTTCACTGTAAAGTACCGGGCAGGTCACAAGAACGGTAATGATGATGCCCTGTCCAGAATGCCTAACCTTCCTGAAGAGGGAGAAGACATAGATGACCTGGAGGAGATTGAACTACCTGCTTTCCACCGTACGGGTACAGCAACGTGTCATCAGGCAAACCAGAAACGTGTAGAGAGGACCGTGAACCCTTTACCTCAACATGACTGAAAGGAGGTTCAAGCTAATGATCCAGATGTCAGCTTGGTAAGAGAGCTGATAACTCAAGAACACGCCAGCATGGACCCTGATGCCTCACAGAATGCTAAACGCCTATGGAAAGAGAAGGGAAGGTTGTTCGTCTACCAAGGTAAACTATGCAGAAGGTATCTGAATCCAAGAACCCACGAACTCATCTGGCAGATTGTAGTTCCCAAGACTGAAGTCCAAATGATCCTTGAAGCGTACCATGATGATGCGGGGCACTTTGGATGGAAGAAGCTGGAGAGACTCCTGAAAGATCGGCTCTACTGGGTCGGTATGCGAAGTTCAATTGACAAGTGGTGTAAGAACTGTGGACCATGTCACCTTCGAAGGAAAGACCATCTAACTCAGAAAGCTCCGTTGCAGCCAATTGTTACCACCAAACCTCTTGAAATAGTTGCTCTCGACCATGTGAAGCTTACCCCAAGTCGCATCGGGTACACTTACGCTCTCACCATTGTTGAACACTATTCAAGATTCCTGGTAGTAATACCAGTTAAAGATTTAACTGCAGAGGTAGCAGCCAAAGCGTTCCAGAGTTACTTCTGTCGCCCCCATGGGTATCCAGACCAAGTCTTGACTGACCAAGGGCCAGCCTTCGAATCAGCTCTGTTTCAAGAATTCTTAGGGCTATATGGGTGTAAGAAGATCCGCACCACATCTTATCATCCCCAGACGAACGGCTTGTGTGAAAAGATGAATCACATTGTCATTGACATGCTCAAAACCTTACCAGTTGAAGAGAGAAATCAATGGCCTGAAAAACTTCCAGATCTTGTGGACATCTGCAACCACATACCTGTCAGTTCAACCAACTACACACCTGCTTACTTGATGCGAGCAAGACCAGGTAAATTACCTATTGACTTACAGATGGGAACCATCGAACCCACACAAGATTCTTCTAATGAAGATTGGATTAGTCAACGCCAAGACCAGTACAGAAAAGTACAAGAGAGCGCAGAAAGAAACCTAGAAATCAGCAGAACCAAGCAAGAAAAATACTTTAACAAGCACGCCTCAGCTGAACCTCTAGCTACAGGTAACTTAGTGCTAAAAAGAAAAAGAAAATCCAACAAATTGGATGACAACTGGGAATCTGAACCCTACACCGTTATGCCATCACAACATAACAACTCAAAAACTTGCGTTATCAGCAAAGATAAAGGAATTACCTTTGCAACTGTATCAAGGGACCATTTGAAGAAATGCCCAACACAGTTAATCCCACAAGTAACCAGTTGCCCTACTGTAACTACAGATGAAGAATCTAAAGAAAACTTAGTCCATACAGACATTGGATATTTACCAGCTGACTGGCCACAATGTGATGGTGCATTCATCATACCAGTTATGCATTTCTACCAACCTGTAGAAGAACAGCAACCAATTCCAAATCAACCAACTCAACAAGTTCAAGTGCAAGATATGCAGCCTGTTATATTGGAACCTGAGATTCCTGTAATCGGTGAACCTGCTAGTCCCACAGTAAGAGAAAACATTCCTACACAACTACCTACAGAGGATAGTCCAGTAGATAGATTATGCACTTACTATGGTATTCCACAAAGCAGAAGTAGAGAAAGAACCACTTCGTACACTACACCAACAGCTTTTGAGACACCCACACTACGCAGATCCACACGTAGTACATTAGGACAAGCCCCAAACAAGTATGGAGAATGGGTTTAAAATGTAGTGGAATAAAACACCTGTTAACAAATGTAAATAGTAACCATTTCAAAACCTGTAAAAAGTAGTGTACAGAAGGGTGGAGGAACTGGGCCCTGTCCCAAGTATATTAAGTTGGGGACAGAAAGTGCCTGGTAAGGTAAAGAAGGTTGATACCGGTCTCCCAAGCAGAGACACCCGTAGGGAATGTATAAAGTTTGAAAATATATACCCGTGTATGTGTTAAGCCATCAGAGACTTTGCTACTGGACTTTACCCTTTTTCCCTTTTTCATAAACTTTGGACAATTGTCACAGGACTTGTGTGACCTAAAACTTACCTTTTCCAGCCTGCGGCAGATGGACTAGTGCCGTATGGACTGCTTTTCCTATTTTTCCTATTTTTCCCTTTTCCTTTTCAGTGATTTTTGTATTTTTTTTTAAGACTCTGTTATTGAATGTTATAAAATGCTTAGTGGTTAAGATTTCAAATGAACTTTTTGCTCAGCCGGGAGAACTGAGGTTAACTAAGGGGGAATGTGGCACCCTGGCTCCTGTTGGGCACCACAGAACTCCTTGGGACACAAATGGAGCAGTAACAGCAAAGCAACACTCACAAACAACAATACACCTTACTACACCTTAGTACACCTGGTTTCACCCCAAGCCTCTAGGGGGAGCTCCACTGGTCACTTTGAGCCAGTTCCCCCTATAAATAGGGTCTTGGAGGGAGAAACACCAGAGTGTGTGCAGACGCTACAAGAGCTGCAGGACGTGTGCAATTCCGGTTCTGGAGCTACCCTAGGCCCAAACCAGCACACCTGCCCAGTGAGAGCCCCTCTCAATTGGGGTCAGAGGAAAGGAGAAAACACCTCTCAGGGACATCAGAGTTACCTTAACTCTTTCCCTTGCCAACCGGTTACTGGAACCGAGCTGTGAGAGCTACCCAGCCACCACAGAGAACCAGCACGACTAACAGGAGATTTAGCCACCTGTTCCACCTGAAGCACCTACCTACGAGCGCCCAGGGAAGAGTATTGATCCTGCTCAACCCTTTTACAGTGCCCTCAGTGCTGTTACCCAGGTGAACTACGTTCCATCGAATGCACAACCCGGTGCGGGCAGGATTCCACATCCACCTGACCACACTAGAAGTACAGAGAGAAGGAAGCCTAACACTGCTTGCTGTAAACCTCCAGGAGTGTCAACTTCACTATCCCGGTCTGAGTGTACCTGCTTTCCACCAGTAAAGGTACCTAAAAGACTTTGATGTGTCTGCGTTTGATTCCTGAACTTAACAGCAGTACTACTAAGCTGCCTCACAACATCTTGTGCAGCTTCTGGCTCCGGGGACTCCCGCTCGTCCTGTGGGGAGCATCCCATCTTGTTGCATAACATTCCCCGGAGGCCTAGCAGCGCCGGTGCAATCACCGGAACACCCGCAGGTGGCATCACGAGACAAGATTTAACCCCTAACTGTTCAGCCATCCCCCTATTGATCTGGACCACCGGGCCCCACAGCCGCAGGCGCGGTTTCGTGACAAGGAGAGTGACAAGGAGAGTCAACGCCTGCGACGTGAGGAACCCGGCTACGGTGAGTCAGAATAGCACTCAATGCACCACTCCACCCCCTCAATAAGTATGCTGCTCACTTCGCTTGTCCAGAGCTGCCTCGACTGAATTGTCAATCCTACGTATCCATCCAGCAAGTGCGCACACGGTATCAGTGTGGATGTGATCTCATTTGTCTCTCCTTTTTGAATCCGCCACCTGCTACCGTGAAATCCTATGCACAGCGAAAAATATTAATCAAAGTGGAAGTGTGCACCATGCTGGAATTGTATATTAAGCTCCATAAAGCCCTCATTTCTCTACAAAATAAAACATTTTTCTGTACAATTAGAGAAGTGAAATCTATTATATTAAAAATATTCAATGGCCCATAACAGATTGAAGTACTCACATAAGTCATGCTCACAAATAAAAAAATCTTCTGCATATTGCAGGACGTGCAGCATAGTAAGAATCTGCAGCAAAATCTGTCGTCCACATTATATCAATTTCTTCTGCCAATTATTACTGCAGATTTCACAATGATATCTGCAGTACATCATAAGCAGTTCTGAAGCATAACCCATGCAATTTGATTTGGATTTTGCTACTGTGTGGATAATTGCCGTGTGGATGTATCCTTCCAGAGTATTCCTGAAGTGTCAAAAACTAGCAAAACTATACGAAATGTTAATTTTTATAAACTTACCATTGCCCCTGATAGAAACAGAGATTGGTGAGGACTACTAGAACATTAGTGCTGGAATCTGTGTACTTCCATCATGATGACTTGTGCTTACAATCACTGGCCCCAGATGCTTTGTGCCATACAAAGACCTAAGGGATAATGCATCGGTGCTGGAATAGCGAGTGATTTAACATGTGAGGAATAGGTCATTCTATTTACATTACCTGCTGCTATACTAATTTTTAATCAGCCAGAAATCCCTAATAAAGGGCATCGATAATGGTCCTGGCATTATTGTCTCCTGGAAAATATTGAACTTGAGATATTGTCTGTATTGTTGGATTATCAGTATTGTCTGTGTGGTTGATATTGTTGGTATTGCAAGTGCTATCAGTACAGCTGGTATTCTGAGTAGTGTCAGCATTGTTGGTATCAGTGGTATTGTCAGTGATAGTGTTTTTGTAAGCATCATTTAAACAAAATTCAAAATGGTGGCGAAAACATTACAATTCTATGACGGCAAAGTATTCGTTACACTTCGGCCATGTGTGCAGCATTACCATTCACCTCAATTTTAATACCAAGCTGTGTATAGGAGGAGGCACCAAATTGAATATTTACCCCATGTGCAGGAAAACCCAGATTCATCTCTGGTTCTGCATAACTGTCTGAAATATTATCAGAATATTCCATAACAGATCTGTGGGCAGAGATGAGCAATATATTCAAGTGGAACTCAATTCTATTCAAATATTTTAAAAAAATTGAATTAGACAAAATACAGATTTGTTTATTCGCTCTTTGCATATCCAGTAAATGGCAGCAACTGGACACTATTTTCATGAATTGTGAAGGACCATCAAAAAATAAAAAAATAAAGAAATTCTTATACTCAGCCTATTACTCAACTATCAGGGCCCTTAACTCCTCACATCACCAGCAAAATCCTCATTCTTTCTCCACCTTGAGATCTGAATCCACCGACCTCCTCACTAGGCTGGGACGTCCGACTCTGATAAGGCCATGGACAATTTTTCACATACAGTCTTGATGCTACAAGTTCTCAACCATTTTTTGATTGTCCCAAATCTCATGCCAAATTGTTCAGCTCATGCTGGTCAAATCCCTAAAGGCCCTGTCACACGGGGCAACATCACCGCCAATTACATAGGGGACATAGGGGCGTGGCCTATCGGCGGCAACATCGCCCCTATGTCGCCTCATGTAAAGGGGCGATGTCGGCGCCGCCGGGAGATCGCCTGGTTTGAGCGCCGTGCTCTGAAACCAGGCGACCGATCTGGGGCGATGTGCACACATCACCCCATGTAACCGGCCGCCGGTGACCTGTCAGGCAATGGGACCCATAGGCGGCCATTGTCCTGCATCGCCGCTGGGGTTTTCAGACACCCCGACGGCGATGCCGCCTGTCAGCTCACCGGCGCTGAAGATGTCACCCCATGTAAATGGGGGACGGCGACGCTGGCGGGGTGCCAAAGACGTGCGCGCACCTGCCAGTCGCCGTCAACATCTCCAGCCCCGTCACCAGGTATGACGGGGCCTTTAAGAATTAAGACATCTTCAATTTTAAAATCTTCACCATTGCTGTTACTTTGTTAAATGCAGTTCTTGAAAAGAGGATAATTCAAGGAAATCTAGCATTGTGATTTCAGCTGAATGAGGCACTGGACATATAGCTGATCAGTAGGGATGAACCAGTATACTCGTAACTATTCGGTACTCGCCGAATAGTACGGTATTCGGCTACTCGCTTTTCCATGAGTTTCCTTGTGATTACTCGTTAGGAGTAGCGAGTATTACATTCACTTTCGCAGTGTATCTATATACACTTCGAAAGTGAAATAAAAGTTTCTGCAAAAAAGTGAAATAAAATGTTCTAACACATCGATGGTCTGCCAGGATCTTAAGTCTGATTGCCAATCAGATGTCCGGTAGCGATCAGGTGGTGTGTGACATATGTGTGACATCACACACCACCTGATCGCTACCGGCCATCTGATTGGCCATCAGACTTAAGGTCCTGGCAGCCCATCGGATGTGTTCTTTCCCTGTCCTAGGACAGCCATCTGATAGGTGAACATGTTTGCTTTTGTTTTTTTTAACACCTTTTATTAACTAATTATAGAATTATATCTTTGCTCTCGGCAAACCATAGGTATACGAAGGTATACTTTCTATGAAAATCCATGTCAGAATGGTTACATGATCCTATGTGAAAGTTTCCTTGCCTGATATTATAATTAGCTCTTGTTGACTCATAAAATTCCCATTTTCACATGATAATCAATATCAGAAGGGCTTTGTAATTCTTAAAGTAAGTCGACCAGTCTAAAGGCCGCTTTACACGTCGCAATATCGCAACGCAACTACGATAAAAAGTCACGTGGTAGGGGCATTGCAGTTGTTATCGTTCATGTGTTGTGTCGTGTAAATGAGCAACGCAACTCAAAAACAATGCAAAAACGATATTGTATATGAATTGTGCATGCTGTTCAACCGAGCAATATTGGCTTGACAATCTGGCAGGATCATGCTGTGTGACAGCGCAACTACAATTTGGAGCGCAACTTCCCCTATTCACTCCAATGTTAATTGGTCGTTCCCTGATTTGCTCAGACGCAGTGTGCAAGAGGGGCGTACGACATCGTAGTTGCGTTGCCTGCTGATATCTCCCTGTGTAACAACTCCTATGCGATCTTGGACAAATGCCAAAAACGTGCGCGCTGCCGTGAAGTTGTATGCAATATTGGAACGATATTGCGACGTGTAAAGTGGCCTTAAGAGATCTATGTAATACCGTATATGGTTTGTGTAAAAATATCAATTAAATACAAAAGAAAAAACTGCCTTTATGTAGTCATATTAACAATCATTAGCACCGATTTTGGACCGTCGTCTATAGATTCTTGTCCTGTTTTCATTTACAACTTCAATATCTGAGTTAATGAAAAGTTAATAAAGTCAGTTATTGGGTTCTCATAAAATATCTTCTACTGCGCATCTTACTAAATGGAAATATGCTGAAAGGGCAGGATTCATTTAATGTGAAGGAAGCGGACGGGCGCGTCTCGATCCTTGGCTGCTGTTCAGCTTAATCTCTACTCACCTGTCAGTGACTAATTGTGCCATTGTACAGAATATGTCTGACTGTAGACATAGAGCCTGCAGGATCCTGCTCTACCTACTCACTGCCAACTCACTAGTGATTAACATAATATCGGATATTTATGACTCTTTCTAATGATGCGTTCCTCGCAGTTTTTCATGCAGACTGTCATGTATTTTATTGCTCCTGAAAAGGATATAGACCTAAACCTGTCTGATAGCCATTATTAGTCTTTGGCCAAACTCTTATTCGTTCAACCATCAGATATTACCCATATATCCATGAATATTTAGAAATATGTCCCAGGTTTTCCATCTATGTTGCGTTGTTGGATTATAATTTATGTTTAGAACATTGTGTATGATAAACTGGTGGCGCTTAGTCTCAGCATAGGGATTGTGCTTGCTGACATTTAGTGTCTGTCACTTAAATAGGAAACTTGTCAGGGCTGGATGATGACTGAAAAGTGCAGCCATACAGTCACATAGGCTTTGTTCTGTGATATTGTTTAGGAAGTCTTGGTAATGAGAAGCAACAAACAGAGGAGCAGGGCATATGTCTAAGTAGAGAGCACAGCTGTGTTCCTTGAAAATCCTGTGACTATAGGGCTGAAGAGAGTCCTACAGGAGGTCTAGACTGGTTGGAAGGTGAAGCCGTGGACATGCTGGGCAGGAACTATTGATAGATGGACTGAGGAAGAATTGGAAGGAGACATTGCCGACCACCACTAGTGATGAAGAGCAGTGAAGTAAACACCTGGCTGATGGGGATGTTACAGGAGGGCAGTGCCTCTTTTTGATAGCAAGGTATTACCATATTGTAATCCCAATAGAGCTAGTGCAAGGGCATGCAGCCCACTCCTGAGTGACTCTCAAATCTGCAGTTCAGATAGTACCATAGGAATACAGCCAGATGATGATAGTGTTACAAAGACAATTTTTGTATTGTTTGTTATTAAAAGACTTTGCCTCCCCTTGATCATGACCGCCACGCTGTGCAACTTGTAATCAGTAGCAACCACAGGAGTCATACAAAGGAAGACTTTGTTAAGCCACACAGGAGCTCCACACACCTTTCCCTCACCACTGTCCCACCAGCTTATACATCCCCGTTCAGACAAGCTTGTCTGTATTCTCTATGGGGAAAGGAGACTTTACTCCTGCCAGACATCTGGGCAGGTACTGCCAATTTAGGACTAATGAGTATGGCGAAATTCTTTTTTAACAGCTGAACAGTGGGGAACAAAAAGGCCGGCACTAGCAAGGGTGCATACTCTTGATCAGTGAACGCAGTAATTTGGACGTAGCATCTTGCCGTTGCGTCCACAATGCTGCATTATACAGTAGCAGCATAGTGGATGGGATTTGTAGAAATCCCATTCTCGCCATGCTGCTACTGACCGCAGCGTGTTTTCAGCTGTGGTGTGGGTTTCCGGAACTCCCGCATCTCTGCAGAATGTTCATTTCAGTGCTCACCATCGGCTGCATACAGGGAGAAGCCATCCTGCATCCACCACATATGGTGAGCTGAGCACAGGGCGGGTTCTTCGGCGGGTTCCCTTAGGTCTGGAGGCACTGCGTCCAAGATGCAGTGCCCCCAGATCATCAGCAAATACCCTAATAGTTATTAATTTGAGATACCTCTTTAACTGGGGCCCTGACAGAGAAAGGACCCTTGGCTGCTGAGCTTCCTTGCCCATGATTTTTTAATGGCTTTCTATATAAGCTCGATATCCTCCTGGGTTGTAGTTTAAGACAAGATGCAACAAAATGTTCTGTGTCATATATCTAGGAGACAGGGAGAGGGAGTAATCTGCATCCTCCTTCAATCAAATCAAGGAGCAGAAATACTGCTCTTCAGCCATTTTTATGCTTTTAGATGTAATTAATGTAAGGACTACTGTGAAGTCTGGTGGGTAACAACCCCTACAGAACTACCAAGCCCAGGAGAAGCAACCCTGCTCCGCTGGGACTGAATGGTGCTGGAGATAAATGAGGCAAGCAAATGCCTTCACTGTGGTTGCTGTCAGGACTCCAGCAAAATCTGTGCAGCTACGTGTGACATAGTGTCCTGCGCAGTCCAAGAAATGCCCAACTGCCAGATAACATCAGTTAGAAATCATAGAGGGATGTCTTGAGATGATCCTTAGTTAGCTAGCTAGTCAGCTTTGGGAAGAGAGCTGGAGTACTTTTCCTGTAAACCTGAGGTGCCAGAGATGCCAAGGTCGAGGCTGAGAGGGGAAATTCAAGGAAATAGAATAGTGCTGTAACCAGTGGGGGAGTGAGGAGAGGTGCTCCACATTGCCAGAAAAGAGCTGGGTTCATCACACCATTAGGGACTGTCAACTGTGTGTACCGAATAAGGGTGGAGAGCTGTAATCATCCTCATTATCAACTGCTTCACTAAAAAATGAGGGTTTTTTTCTGCTGCACCTGAGGTCTGGTCATTGCTTATTAACACAGGCTGATCCTGCTCCCCATCCACAACTTAAAGCGAACCTGTCACCCCCCCCGGACATCAAAAGCTAAAATAGCCACCTTCTGCAGCACTAAGGCTGCATTCAGGGAAGGTGGCTATAGGCTTTTGATGCCCTTTATACTATGAAATATGCAGTTAGGTAAATGCTCACACTTCTGAAGACCAAAGACCGGGAGGCGGGGTTTCTCGCTCCTCCGACCCGCCCCCTCTTGTCAGTCATGGTGCGCGCCTGCTGCTGCCTCCCCTGACTGTGTAAAATGAACGCGTGTCTTCGTTCTCCTGTATGGAGCCACACATGCGCTGTGCGCGCTGCCCGACGACTTCCTGGACACCGGGCGCACAGCGCATGCGCGGCGCCGTGCAGGAGAATGGAAGCGTGCGTTCATTTTACACAGTCAGGGGAGGCAGCAGCAGGCGAGCACCATGACTGACAAGAGGGGCGGGTCAGAGGAACGTGAAACCCCGCCTCCCGGTCTTTGGTCTTCAGAAGTGTGAGCATTTATGTAACTGCATATTTCATAGTATATAGGGCATCAAAAGCCTATAGCCACCATCTCTGAATGCAGCCTTAGTGCTGCAGAAGGTGGCTATTATAGCTTTTGATGCCCGGGGGGGGTGAAAGGTTCGCTTTAAACCACTTTTTATTTTGCTGAGGACAGCATGTCAGCTGGTGTGACCACCATGACCATTGACCTCTATTACAAGGGCTCTATGGACGCCAACCCGGACATACCTATCTATCTAAAATTAAAAAAACAGGCAGCACTCTATTGAATCAAGTGATAAAAGTGGATTTTACTGATCCATCTGGCCAGCAAAATCCACCTTGATTACTTGATTTAATGGAGTGCTGCCTGTTTTTTTTTTATTTTACATTCGTAAAGGTTTGGACAATACCTATTCAGGATTTGGATTACCGTATATACTCGTGTATAAGCCGAGTTTTTCAGCCCAAAATTTGGGCTGAAAAGTCCCCCCCTCGGCTTATACACGGGTCAATACGGTACCTCAGGCTGGAGGAGGCGGGGGGAGGCTGCTGTATGAGCGGCCCCGTCACGTGGGGCCGCTCATTATATATGCACTGCTTCCCCCTGTCAATCAGCGGCAGGGGGAAGCAGTTCATATATGCCCCCCAAAAGCTGGCACTGTCCCCCTTTGTAAGGGCACCCCCCCGCTGCTTATACATTACCATCCCGATGTTCTGATCGGCGCCGCTCCTCGGTGCTCCTTCTTCATCCTCCCGTCCTCGCTGGCTGCATCCGGGATCTCCGGCTGTCGCAGGCATATGACGTCATCGCGCGGACGGGAGGATGAAGAAGAAGCACCGAGGAGCGGCGCTGATCAGAACACCGGGATGGTAATGTATAAGCAGCGGGGGGGCTCTTACAAGGGGGACAGTGCCAGCTTTTGGGGGCTGTTGGTACCCCCAGGGGGCTGCTGGGTACCCCCAGGGGGCTGTTGGTACCCCCAGGGGGCTGCTGGGTACCCCCGGGGGCTGTTGGTACCCCCAGGGGGCTGCTGGGTACCCCCAGGGGGCTGTTGGTACCCCCTGGAGGCTGCTGGGTACCCCCAGGGGGCTGTTGGTACCCCCTGAGGGCTGCTGGGTACCCCCTGGGGGCTGCTGGGTACCCCCTGGGGGCTGTTGGTACCCCCAGGGGGCTGCTGGGTACCCCCTGAGGGCTGCTGGGTACCCCCTGAGGGCCGCTGGGTACCCCCAGGGGGCCGCTGGGTACCCCCTGGGGGCCGCTGTATAACCCCTGGGGGGTGCTGTATAACCCCTGGGGGGTGCTGTATAACCCCTGGGGTGCTGTATATAACTGCTGAGGCCTGTATACCACTGGGGCTGCTGTATATACCACTGGGGCTGCTGTATATACCACTGGGGCTGCTGTATATACTGGTGGGGTCTGTATATACCACTGGGGAGGCTGCTGTATACCACTGGGGTTGCTGTATATACTACTGCGGCCTGTATATGCCACTGGGGAGGCTGCTGTATACTACCATTGGGGGGCCTGTATACCACACTGCTGGGGGCTGTACACCTGTGCTGGGGTCCACCCTCGGCTTATACACGAGTCAATAGGTTTTCCCAGGTTTTGGGGGCAAAAGTAGGGGGGTCGGCTTATACACGGGTCGGCTTATACACGAGTATATACGGTACTCTTATTTTTCATTGGTAATGCTATCCATATTTTATCATTTTTGTTATATCTATCTATCTGTCTAGAAGAAAAAATGGACAACAGCACACCAAAATAGATGCAAAAAAGTGGACTTCTTTATTCCACCAGGAACACATTTCAAGGCTCTCAGGCCCCTTCCTCAGGACAAATGCAGCCACAACTCTATTTCAACATTTAATATCTTCTGGAATC
This sequence comes from Allobates femoralis, assembly GCA_033576535.1. NCBI lineage: Eukaryota > Metazoa > Chordata > Amphibia > Anura > Aromobatidae > Allobates > Allobates femoralis. The sequence goes on along the minus strand of JARQOC010000006.1, from coordinate 372,476,913 downwards.
TGATGTCTTCTGAAGTCTGACCCCTTATTCCACCTTTGGTTCATATCTATCCATCTAGTGCCAGACTTCAATGCCAAGGTGGTATCAATAAATTAGATTCTCAGGTCAACCCTATAGCAAATATTACCTTATTCTTGTTTGCTATTTACTGACCAACACATTCTCTATACTCTTTGGTAATATTAGTAGCAGCAAATAAAAGCAGCATGTAATGTTACCCCAAAGTGTTGGCGTTTTCATATTGATTGGTACTGACGTTTGCTGCTTCAGTGTTTTTACGTTTATAAGCATTTTATTTTATAGGTTTTAATACTTTATTGACAAACACATCAAATTTATGCAAAGACTCAATATTTAGTGTTGACCGCTATTTTTCAAGACCTAATGCCATCCTATTGTTGTTACTGGCGGTCTTCAGTATAATAGTGCCCGTGGTAGTGCATGCACACTTTCATTTCCCGGAGGCCTTAAGGCAAAGGGCGCCAGTGACGGCACCAGAGCAGATCTAGACTTTGGCTCAATGACAAGCAGAGATCTCAATCAATCTGCACATGCACCGCCACATATTAGTGAATTGTTGCGCCAAAACTTCTAACTTGAATTAAACACCAAACAGGCTGCGGATTTCTTCACTACCGATTTCTATTAAATAAGTCTAACAAAGTCATTATGGCCAAGCATTTACTTTAACATGGAAAATCATGAGGACAGATTCTCTTTTAAATTGTTTGGGAACCCGGAAGAATGGTTGCCCAGAGAAAAAAGGGTGACAGAGTCCTGAGACCATTCCTGTATGGAGTTACTTGTCATTCAAGGGAGTGAGGTCATTCATCATTTTGATTAAAAACATGGCCATGAATAAAGATTGGTACCAAAATCTTACTCCGAGGGAAAGTTCTCCAAATACAAGTGCAGTTTGATGATGAAGACTGCTTTCTCCAGTTTGATTAAGATGGGTTGTTTTCATTTAGTCTCCCACTATCTTCCCTCACGCAATCTCCATTCCTTCCAACACCTCCTCCTCTCCTCCAGACTTATCCGTTCCTCACACAACCGCCTCCAAGACTTCTCCTGAATATCCCCATCCTCTGGAATTCTGTGCTCCAGCACTTCAGATTATCCACCACCCTTGGATCCTTCAGACAGAACCTGAATACCCATCTCTTCAGGAAAGCTTACAGCCTGCAATGATCTTACTGCTCCTGGAGCTGGCATTCCACTATCGGATCGGCTGCCTCACCACCACCACTGGAGAGGCCACCTCACCTCCACCACCCCTGCACAGCCACCTCACCACCACCGGAGCAGCCGCAACCCCCAACCTACTGTCTCCCCTCATTGTCCTATAGAATGTAAGCTCTCGAGGGCAGGGTCCTATCCTCTCTGTACCAGTCTGTCATTGTTAATTTGTTCACTGTAACCTACATTTGTTTTTTTTGCATGAAACTCCTTTCATTTACAGCACCATGGAATGAATGGTGCTATATAAATAAATAATAGTATTAATAATAATTTAGGATTTGTCCCAATAGAAAAGATAAGCACTCACATAGACCCAGATCTCAAAAAATAAAAACGTTACCTGTCTCGGAATATGATAACAACAGCTAAATTTCTTTTTACAAACGCCAGAAATTATTTTCACCAGTGAAAGGGATTTACCCATGAATAAAGTTCATTTTAAAGTTCACTTTAATCAATAGATCTTAGATTAATAATAAATTCCACAATTGGATGTGTTTAATAAAAATGTTCCTGTGCTGAGATAATCTTATCTATGTGTCCCTGCTATGTACTGTGTAATGGATGTGTCTGACCGTACAGGGATATGGTCTGATCATACCACATCTCTTGTGCTAAGATAATCTTATCTATGTGTCCCTGCTATGTACTGTGTAATGGCCATGTCTGACCGTACAGGGACATGGTCTAATCATACCACATCTCCTGTGCTGAGATAATCATATATATGTGTCCCTGCTATGTACAGTGTAATGGATGTGTCTGACTGTACAGGGACATGGTCTGATCATACCACATCTCCTGTGCTAAGATAATCTTATATATGTGTCCCTGCTATGTACTGTGTAATGAATGTGTCTGACCATACAGGGACATGGATAGACTACTGAATAAGCAATAAATAAGTGGCGAACCCACAGAGGAAATACATGCAGTGAGATTGTACAAATATACGCAAGTGGAGTATATCATTTATATATGAAAGAAGTAAACCCTTAAAAGGCAATAAATCAATAACACCCACAAATTAAGAAAATACCTAAAGGCTTGCACAGAACACCTGTCACGATCTCCACATTGTCTGTGTTGTTCTAGGTTTGTGCAAACTGTCAAGCTGGCTCTGTGCCTCAATCACCTGAATTCAGCTCACTTAATTAACAGCCTAATTAACAGCCTATTTAACCTAGCTTGCAGCTCTGCTCTGAATCAAATGTCCATTTGCTTTGGCTGTGTAATGGTACCTTTACATGAGAGAAATGTATCTTGCACCGCCAATTCAACCCGAGGTAGTGGCGTGTGAAGATGGTTGTAGCCACCCGCCAGTGGCGGCACCTGTTTCAGACCACTGCCCTAAAACAGGTGGTTACCCAGCCGACGGTAGCGACCTGTATCGGCGTGTAAAGAAGGAACAGAAGGGTTGTTTCTACACCATGCTATGTACCTGGTATGTACCTGGGGCGTGACACAGCCTCCGGGAAACCACCCCCCTTCAGCGATCATTGGTGGAAGCTCCTGCGTTACGATTGGTTGTTGCTGCATAGGGCGGCATATTTAAGGAGCTGACCAGTCACACTACACAATTGCTCCAGCGTCATTTATTAATCAGCCTCCTGCGCTGCCTGGCCAATCATGATGTTATTGCTTTGTCCTATCAGCGTACGGACGTCTCATAATCCACAATTGTGGCACGCCTATGTGTTGTCCCTGCTGCACCAGGTCCGCCCATATTAGCTTGTTGTAGCGGTGTGTAAATGAGGTAAGGTGCTCTGCAGAAGGTAACTTGAGACACCCGGCGGTGTATCCAGAGATAGATGTAACCTACCGTAGCGCACCTTGTTGCGGCGTGTAAAGGTCGTGCGATTACCGTTTGCAACCGTTCGTGCGGGCTCGTGCACGTGAAGTAGCCGGTTGTTGCCACCATCCAGTAGCGGCGTGTAAAGGTACCATAAGACTTGATCTCTTGGTGTTCTGAACCAGACCCTGCCTGACTTTGGTTCTTACCTGGACTTCACCCTCTGCTGGTGATCTGACTTCTCTTTCTGTTTTGTACCTATGTACTCTGTTTCTGTCTGTCCGGTTTCCTGACTTTGGCTTGAATTGGATTTTGCTTCTATTAACTCTTTGCTGTACTACGCCATTTCCTGGACCAGACCACAGATTGCTTTGACCTCTCTCCTTACCACTAGTAATTAGTATAATTGTTATATTTACTTTCCATTGATTTCAGTTAGTTTTCTGATCCTCTGGTTATTACTTGTGACCAGTGTCACAACACCACACATAGCAGTATGATAGAGATAGATGATAACTAAAGCACAGAGGGATGCAAAATATAGATGATGCACAGAACATGGACATGAAAAGTAATGTTACCAGGCCTCCTAACACACGTTTCGCTTTGAGTAGCTTCTTCAGAGAAGGATTGTACATTTGTTTCATCTATATATTGCATCCCTTTGTGTTTTATGACTCCCAGCATTTATAAAGCAGTTTTATGTTATAGATTACAGCAGTGAGGTGAGGTTGAGAAGCGCCTTATCATAAAGATAGAATGACATGCTACGCAAGTCATCTGATTTTTGCAGTCATTCACAGGCTGCAGTGGTCCGTTGGTCTGGCTGCTGGTGAAATAGTGACATCAGTTATTTCTTACTGAAAATTAGAAAGCTAGATAGAAAGGGGTTCAAAAGCAATTGGACCAAAAGAATATGTTCTTTTTTAATACTTTGTAGAGAATCCATTGCATGCAAAAACTGCCCGAAGTCTGGAAGCCATGGACGTTGCAAAACTGTGTTCCCTCCTTTGTGCTACTTCACCAGGTCTTTACTGCAGCTGACTGTTAGTGGGTCTATCTGACTTAAGCATGGTCTTTTATAAGAACCGGTGATGCAATACTCATCAAACTTCAGTTCAAGGGGAGTTGATCTAGGAGGGAGACCTGAGATTAAAGCAGGCATATACGCAGGGTTTACGCCTCACAGTCCTTCTATAGGTATAATTCTGCTGCAACAAAAACAGCCCTTTTGAGCACTAAATGCTGCCCTTTTTCAAGTAAAACCGCTGTTACCAACATTCAGTGTAGGGATAGCTACTGGAGAAGGGATAGTTTTAAATTGAAGTCATATAGGCAGGGATTATTGCCTTACAGTACTTCTTTAGGTGTACTGCGGTTGCAACCTAAAAACAAAAGTCCTTTTGAGGGCTAAATACAGTCTTTTATTCTACTAAACTGCACCATCAAGCAGAACCCAGAGAAACCAAGACACCCTTTAACCCCTATACAGGGATCTGAATTTACTGCAAGGTCTGGGGGGTTGCTACCTTTAGATGGGATGCAGTCCAGAGATAGGAAAGTTGCCATGCAGGGTAAAAGCTGTGATGTCAAAAATACAAAAACAGGATCCTATAGCGTAGTCAGAGAGTCGGGTCAAAACCTAAAAGCAGCAAGGTACAAAATCATGAGGCTGGAGAATAGTTCAAAACAGGCAGGTGTCAAACAGAAAAAACACAAAAGTACAAAGAAGGATACTAGCAAGTCAATCAAAAACTATTTCTGGCAGCTTGCAGCAGAAAGGTGAAGATATAAATAGGGTGTGGTACTTCCTAATTGGCTGAATCTAGGACTTCATGACTTCAGCTGAAAGCCCATACAAACACATACACACTGTTGGATTGAAATACTACAGGTCCTAGCCACTCCAACCCTAGTAGAAGAGTGGAGCCTGTGCTTTCCAGAATTTCTAGCAGAGACTTCTTCCCTATCACTAGCACCAACTTCGGAGTGAACATGGAGGTGCCAGGTGACAGGAGCAGACTCTGGTGGGTATGTGACAATAGCAGAAGTTGCAGGAGCAGAGACTTCTCACCTATCACCAGCAGCACCTTGGCAGTGAATATGGCGGAAACTGGTGACAGGAGCAGAAGTCGCAGGTTGTGTGGATGTGATATATCTGCCATCCAACTAAACATCTGCTTGCATTGTTCTAGCTTCAAGAGTGGTGTCTTTATGATCCCCTGCAATGTGGGGCAGGAACCTATGTCTCGTGGATGAGCGTTTTTCTTCCGCAGCAGGCACAGTGTCACCTGGCCCAGGCCTTAGCCTTTACGTGCACAATCAGCAGCATGTTACTTCATCATCACTTACTGCAGGCTTTGTGTATTTTAAATTAGGTATATAATATATACCTGCAAGCATTCTGATATTAATAGGGAAAAGTAAATATGAGGCCCTGAAAAGGACTTTTGTTTTTAGGTTGCAGCAGTATACCTGTTAAAGGGCTGTAAAGGCCGCTTTACACGTCACAATAGCGTTACGATATTGTATACAACGGCACGGGAGCGCGCACGTTTTTGCCACTAGTCCAAAATCGCATAGGAGATGTTACACAGGGAGATATCGGCATGCAACGCAACTGCGATGTCTACGTCCCTCCTTCGCGCTGTGTACGAGCGACCCAGGCAACAACCATTTAACATGGGAGTGAATAGGGGAAGTTGTGCTCCAAATCGTTGTTGGGCTGTCACACAGCAAGATCCTGCCAGATCGTCCATCCAATATCGGGCAGTTGGGAGAGCCTGCACAATTCCCACCGATATCGTTTTGGCATCGTTCTTGCTCGCATTGCTCATTTACACCACACAACGCACGAACTATATCGGCGGCAACGTCCGAACCACGTGACTTTTTATCGTAGTTGGGCAACGATATTGTGCTGTGTAAAGCGGCCTTAAGAGTAAGTGAACACAGCATGTATTTTTGTTCTGCACCATTTCTGCATCCCTAGGAAAAATGCAGCTGTTAAAATGAAATTTTTTACCACATTTTCAAAGCATTTTTGCATGCATTTTTATAGCATTTTTTGTTGACTTTATTGAAGTCGATGGGTAAATTAAACGCTGCAAAATGATGAAAGAATTGACATGCTGTATATTATTTTCTGCACCAAATCTGCATTCACAAATAAGCAACGTGTGCATGACACTTCAAGACCTTCATTGACTTTGCTTGCATCGCTTTAGGTTTTGTGACAAATTTGCACTAAAAAATGCATTTTAAAAAAATGCTATAAAAATGTAAAGTGTGCACACAACCTAATACTGTTCCCAGCAAAAACCTGGGAGTCTGAAATACATCTTCCCTGGGCTATTCCCATTCCATTTACCTTAAGTTCTGTTTCCATCCATTTCAGCAATTTTCCTGCCCTCTGCCCTACTGATAGGGTCTTCCGGAAAACTGCTTGAGTTTGTCATTGACTTCCATGATACTCATTACTCGAATTGAACCTGTCCGACCTGCTCGATTTGAGTACTCAAGCATTTTAGTTCGCTCATCACTAACCATCTGTATTTGCATGGATGTTGTGAAGGGGTTTTTCTTCACCATGGAAAGGATTCTGTGATCATTCATCACTGTTGTCTCCATCGAAAGCTGGTCCTTTTTGAGTTCTTAAATACACCAGTGAACTTTTTTTTTTTTTGCAGAATTTACCAATCTGTTGCTTTGGACACTTTTAGCATTTCTGCTATCTGATTTTTTTTTTCTTTATTTTAGACTAATTATGGCCTATTTCTCTTCGATTGAGAGCACATATTCTGAGTGTGGCGCTCCTATGGTCTGGTTTTCACAAGGGGTATTGTACCCATCCCATGGGTGTGGTATTCCCCGATATGAGGGAGGGCTCATGTCAGCCAGTGGGACGGAGGGAAGAAAAATGGAGTGTGGGAAGTGAGTTTAGGCAGTTGGGAGGAAGTAGTGAAAGGAGGAGTTGAGCAGGGAGGAGCTCGTCCTGGGTCCCGGGAACAGCAGACTGCAAGAGGGACAGAGGAAGCCCTAGGGGCATGGGCAGAGAGCAATCCATCTGTGCGCTCGAATCTGAGTGAAGCGGGGGGGCAAATTGAGAACAGGGGACTGGCCTTGAAGGTAGCCAGGAGACTTTATGCTCTAACCATGGAACCAGGGGGCCACGAGATTTAGAGGAGCTGTGGCCAACTACCGACACATCCGCCAAAAAAGTAGCCATAGTATGGTCGAGGGAATTGGTACCAGTCACCTGAGAAGACCCTGGCTGCTGGATTGGGGCACTGTGTGCCAAGGCGCTAGCAGGAGAGAGGTGAATAGGCAGCGTTGAGAGAGAGCAACCCGTGAAGGAAAAAAAATATATTTGTCCCGATTCACTGAGGACTATCCGGACTGAGATTGTGCAAGGACAGTACTCTGTGGTGCCACCAAAGTAAAATCTAAAGTAAACCGGGTATAGAACTGTGTTTGAGACTGTTCATTTTCTGCCTTGGAGCAGGTAGACTGATAAGACGCACAGTCCACAGAAGACTGCCTGTGAGTCGCTCCAATCCCCCTTTCCTGTCAGAAACAGCTCCGCTGGCCCTCCATCACCGAACTCTACACGGTTGCCCTGCGGAACCACTCCACCCTGGGGAGTGAAACCACCAAAGCTGTGAACCCATCACCCCAGAGGACCCGCAGCATTGTCTACAAATAGCTAAACATCATGGGTAGCATCACGACCACTATCCTTAAATCCCTATTCCCCAAACTTTTATTGACACCGTCAGGATCACGGAGCGGGGTCTCGACCCCTGTGACTCCCCAGCAGCACTGTTGCCTGGGGGCATGTCAACTTGACATCACGAACAGGATGAAATGGTCCGGTGTGACCCAAATCCCGTGTGCCTGCAGGACTGTTTTGAAAAGATTGTACTTTTAAGACTGGAGTAATGGTGGCTACATCAAAGTGAAACCATGTGCTGGCTTGGGGGCGTGCTGCAGTCCCCCATCATGGGTCGGGACAGCACACAGATCCCCTTCATCCTCCAAGAGCTGGAAGGACTGCCCTAGATGCTGGATTGCTCCACCCTGAGGTGTGGCCGACAGCAAAAGCGAAAGGATCCATCCATGAAGGGAAGGGGATGAAGAGAGTTCTGGCAGTAGCAGTGCAGTAGGGTGTGGTGCGTGAGACACATTGGTGAACCCGGTTGGCGCCATGGGGAGTGGAGGTCAAGAAAACCTGGAGTGTGGGGTAAAAGTGGAAGACCCCCCAGCCGACCAGAAAAGGACTTGAGCCAGCAGCCTGCGATGGACACAGACTTCTTGAGGGAAGTGCTAGAACTGGGCCGCCCGCTCCTGCGGATCCAAATGACGATGGGGGGGAGATGGAGGCAGTGGGCTGCCTCGCGCCCAGTTTTTTCGGGATCTGAGGGCATTGGAGCAGAAGAACCCGACATCAGGAAGGACGACCTCAAAGGTACTAATGACACCCCGGTAGCTGAGATGACCCTGAGAGGGCCTGTCAAACCCCCTCATGCTCGTGCCCCAAACCCTGGTCAGGAGCTACCAAGCCTGGCCTGGGAGCTGACCCCAGTCATCGGGAAGGACTAGCTGTCCCGCTGACCCCAGAACCCCATCCAAGGAAATCCAAGGGGGGCTGGTGGTGTTTCAGTGGGAGAACCGTAGTGGCAAGTTAATGGGGCTCCTGGGTGAGGTGCAGGCAGGAGATGCCGCTGTAGAGTTCCTGAGCTGGAAGGAGCACGTCTGTCAGCGAGTCGCCAGGTGGGAGGTTGAGGAGGAAGAACGGAGAGCTCAACAAAGGGCCTTGGAGGAGCAGAATATGAAGGCGAAAGCGCAGGCCCATAAAGTCCGGTCTTCTGATAGAGGTCCATGAAGACAGAATATTGTGGTCACCTTCGACCTCCGGAGAGGATGGGGGTTCTTAAAAGAGCCAAATGCAGCCTCTGACCTCTTTGTGAGCTGGCGGGACGTGGAGGAGCACCTGCCCAAAGGCCAACCAGATAGAGAGGAACACCCCAGGGACATAGTCACCTTCACTCGGCATGAAGGAGAGTGGGGACAGTATGCTCTCAAAATGAAAAGGATGTTTAAAGACTGGGTGCATCATGAATCAGCCGCTGCATCTGAGCCTGCGACCGAGAGACTGAACTACCCAAGGTGCAAGAGCAGAGTACCAGACATCCATAATAGGGTACATTTGTCCAGTGTCACAAGGAGGTGAGAGAGTAGTGATACTCAAAGAACTGCCATGGAAGAGGGAGTGATGAGAAATGGCAGAATGAATGTAAATAGTGGATCTGCATAGTGTAAGAGTGTGAGTGTTTGTTTTATCATGGACAGAATTGATCATAGACAATGAATGATCGGAACGGTACTTGTATATGGTTGCCATATTACGGTATGCTCCCTGTTGGTTTTAGACTTGATCTTTTTACAGTGAACTAACTAGTGCATAAGTAACCTGTTGACCATGAAGAAAAACCCACTTGGTGTGGCCTAAAAATGTTGATACATCTCGTCCTGTCGCCCACCCAGGACCTACGTTGGGGTTTTTTTGGAAGTGGATCCCCCATGAAGCACTGAAACAGACAATAATAAAGACACCCGGTGAGGACGCTCGCCGAACTAACTCTTTGCACTTTTCTTTTTTTTTTATATCAATACTATTTTTACTTAATCATAGATAGCATTTATGTTTTTGTTATGTAACGTTTAAGCAATGAACCTACCAACCGGGAAGAAGCACTCTTGTCAAGTTTTATTGCTGTTCTGCATGCATGCTATAAAAATGTGAGTTGTATGTGGAAAACATCTCTTTGACCCTTGTGGTCACACGAAGAGGTGCTAATCTTTGCTAAGGGGGAATGTGGCGCCCCTGCTGTCTGGTCACCACAAGGGGTACTGCACCTATCCCATGGGTGTGATATTCCTAAATGGGATGGTAGGTCCGAGACACCCACAAAAGCACCCAACATACCCGATCCCAGGGACGGTGGGCGGACCCAATAGAGGGAGGGCTCAGTCAGTCAGTGGGACGGAGGGAAGAAAGGTCAAGAGCGGGAAGTGTGTTTAGTAGTCGGTAGGAAGTAGTGAAAGGAGGATCTGGAGAACTTGAGCCGCCAGGAGGTCGTCTTGGGTCCCGGGAACAGCAGTCTGCAAGAGGGACAGAGGAAGCCCTAGGAGCAAGGGCAGAGAGCAATCCACCCATGCGCTTGAATCTGTGTGAAGTGGAGGGGCAGGTTGAGTGCCATGGGACCGGCCCTGAAGTTGGCGAGGAGAATCTACGCTCCAACCACGGAACTGGAGGCCACGAAATCTAGAGGGGCTGTGGCCAACTCTCGACACATCTGCTGAATAGGTATCTGTACTAGGGTCAAGGAACTTGGCACTGGCCACCCGAGAAGACCCGTGGCTGCTGGATTGGGGCACTGTGTGCCGAGGCGCTAGCAGGAGAGAGGCAGACAGGCAGCTCTAAGAGAAAGAGCAACTCGTAAAGGAAGGAACATAAAGGGGGTGTCTTGGACGAGCTGTCCTTGATCACTGAGGACTATCCGGACTGAGATGTAAGGACAGTACAAGCCACCAAAGTAAAAGTTAAGTAAACTGGGTATAGAACTGAGAACTGTGTGTGAGACTGTTCATTTCCTGCTTGCAGAGCGGTAGACTGATAACACGCGCAGTCCACAGAAGACCTGCCTCTTAGTCGCTCTAATCCCCCTTTCCTGTCAGAACCCTCCATCACAGAACTCTACATCGGTTGCGCTGGGGAACTGCTCCACCCATGGGGAGCGAAACCATCAAAGCTGTGACCCCAACATCCCCAGAGGACCCGCACCACAGCATCAGCCACTAATAGCCAAACACCACGGGTGTTTGGCTATTAGTGGCCTAAGGGCTGCTTTACACACACCAACTTCTGTGACCAACTTCTGAACAGATCTCTGGTTGCAGTGAAATCATGGACACATTGCTCCATTTTGTTGCTGTGTACAAATGGAACAATGTGTCCATGATTTCACTGCAACCAGAGATCTGTTCAGAAGTTGGTCACAGAAGTTGGTGTGTGTAAAGCGGCCCTAACACCTCTTATATGGAGATAATTGTCCAATTACTTTTGCTTCCTTGAAAAAGAGGCAGATACGTATTAAAAAGTTGTAATTCCTAAACCATTCCTAAACTCCAATTAGGATGTGAATACCCTCAAATTAAGGCTGAGAGTCTGCCCTTTAAGCAGATTGATGATATACCTGTATCTTACACACGTTTTGATTGTGTCACTGTCCAAATATTTCTGAACCTAACTGTAGATACCCAGACAGACAGATAAATAGTGAGGTATAATTACAAATTACAGCATGCCTGTTGCCTGTGGAATTGGCACCAATACAGAATACACAGACACCACTCCCATCAGTATCAGGTTCCCAGAGGAAGCTTTTATTTCCGGGAACACTCCTTAATCTGACATTTATATACCGTATTTTTCGGATTATAAGACGCACTTTTGTTCCCCCAAACTTTGGGGTACAGTTAGGGGTGCGTCTTATAATCCGAATATACGTATATAGTATAGCATATTATATAGGGGATGGTGGGGGCAGCTCTGGAGTGTGCCCGGGGGTCCAGTGTGCTGGCTGGGGGCTGCAGGAGGGAGCGGGAGATCTCCTGCTCCCGCTCATTTAATATGCACTGCCGCTGTCCATCACCGCGGTGCTGAAATCGCACCACGGTGATGGGACTGAGGGTGCAGTGCATATTACATTGCCTGCGCCCCAGCAGTGATTACACATGCCTCCCCCTTGCTGCATATGACTTCCCCAAGCTGCTGCCCATAATAAAATAACAAACGTTTTCCTCACTATTTCCAGTGATGAGCTGCCTGTCCCTCTGCTTTCTCCCTCCGTGCAAGCTGCGTCCGAACTTCCTGCTTCTCTGCTTGTCATGTGAGCTGCTCAACAGAGAGTCACATCACAGGCAGAGAAGCAGGAAGTTCGGACGCAGCTTGGACGGAGGGAGAAAGCAGAGGGACAGGCAGCTCATCACTGGAAATAGTGAGGAAAACGTTTGTTATTTTATTATGGGCAGCAGCTTCGGGGGGTCATATGCAGCAAGGGGGAGGCATGTGTAATCATAGTGGGCCATATGCAGCATGGGGGGAGGCATGTGTAATCATAGTGGGCTATATGCAGCATGGGGGGAGGCATGTGTAATCATAGTGGGCCATATGCAGTATGGGGGGAGGCATGTGTAATCATAGTGGGCCATATGCAGCATGGGGGGAGGCATGTGTAATCATAGTGGGCCATATGCAGCATGGGGGGAGGCATGTGTAATCATAGTGGGCCATATGCAGCATGGGGGGAGGCATGTGTAATCATAGTGGGCCATATGCAGCATGGGGGGAGGCATGTGTAATCATAGGGGGCCATATCCAGCACTGGGGGACGTGTGCCAGCACTGGGGGACGTGTGCCAGCACTGGGGGACGTGTACCAGCAGTGGGAGACGTGTGCCATCAATAGGGGACGTGTGCCAGCAGTGGGGGACGTGTGCCAGCAGTGGGGGACGTGTGCCAGCAGTGGGAGACGTGTGCCATCAATAGGGGACGTGTAACAGCAGTGGGGGACGTGTGCCATCAATGGGGGACGTTTGCCAGCAGTGGGGGACGTGTGCCAGCAGTGGGGGACATGTGCCATCACTGGCGGACTTGTGCCATCACTGGCGGACTTGTGCCATCACTGGCGGACTTGGGCCAGCACTGGGGGACGTGTGCCATCAATGGGGGATATGTGCCAGCAGTTGGGGACGTGTGCCAGTACTGAGAGACTTGTGCCATCAATAGGGGACGTGTGTCAGCACTGGGGGACGTGTGCCAACACTGGGGGACATGTGCCAGCCATAAACCGATTAAGGGGTCCATATCTAGGATGAGGGGGCTATATCCCAGGATGAGGGACCATGTACCAGGAAGTGGGGGCTATGAGAGACATATACCCTATATGATTTTTAAGACGGACACTGGCATTATAAGACGGACCCCATTTAACATTAAAAATTATTTTTTTCTCTTTTCCTTCATTAAATTTGGGGGTGCGTCTTATAATCAGGTGCGTCTTATAAAGCGAAAAATACGGTAGGTTTATATATAAATCAAAGCTAAATAGACAATTAGATTTATAGATCAGATGCAAATTGAGACTACACTGATGACGCCAAGAAAGGGATTCCCTGAAGGCTATAATTGGTTACCGTATGTGCACATGGAAAAGTGCTAATTAAATGCTTAGAAGAATGAACATCTACATTTCCAAGTAAAAACTACTTGATGTTTATATGGTCAGTAGAGGTGAGCGAGTATGCTTGTCACTACTCGGTACTCGCACGAATATCACGGTACTCGGGCTACTCAGCGAGTACCGAGTAATCTCGCGATACTCTTGCAATGCTCGGGGTTCACCTCCCTGCATGTTGGCGCTCTTTTTAGAGCGAGCCCGCATGCAGGGATTGGCTGACAGATACTGTAATGCCACAGCCATGTTGGTTGTGGCATTACAGTGATTGGCTGGCCGCACAGCGTCGTCAGGTCTTTATAAGGCCTGACAGCGCTGGTGCTCGTCACTCTGCGCTATTAGACAGTCAGTGTAGGGAGAGCTGCTGCTGATTGAGGGACAGATTTGTGGCCTTTCAGCTAGTGTAGGCACAGGGCTGCCAGTCTATTTACCACAACAGTCCTTCTGAGGACTACTACAGCAGTATACAGGGAGGCAGGGTATCTACCAAACTTCGCTGTGCCAGTATACCAGCCTGCATCGCATCTGGGGCTGGTGGACAGGCTCATCCATCCCAAAAACCGTGCTTTTAGGGATTTATTTAGCTCACTATAGGCAGGAGTAGGTTTTAGCTCAAATTAGGGTACACCAAAAGCCTTGTTCTAAAAACCAACTCTTCTCTGCACTAATTTAGCATCTAATTGCTGCTACTGTAGGTTGCAGCGTTAATTAGGGTACACCAAAAGCCTTGTGCTAAAAAACAACTCTTCTCTGCACTAATTTAGAATCTAATTGCTGCTACTGTAGGTTGCAGCGTTAATTAGGGTACACCAAAAGCCTCGTGCTAAAAACCTACTCTTGTCTGCACTAAATGTGCATCTAAGTGCTGTTACTTTAGCTTGCAGCATTAATTAGGGTACACCAAAAGCCTTGTGCTAAATACCTACTCTTGTCTGCACTAAATTTGCATCTCAGTGCTGCTACTGTCTGTTGCAGCGTAAATTAGGATACGCCAAAAGACACGCTATTGTAGTCAACGTTTGTGTCTGACTAGTCCACCTGCAGGGCCTTAATTTCAAAACTTAGGGTCTTGCTAAAAACATACTCTTGTCTGCACTAAATTTGCATCTCAGTGCTGCTACTGTCTGTTGCAGCGTAAATTAGGATACGCCAAAAGACACGCTATTGTAGTCAGCGTTTGTGTCTGACTAGTCCACCTGCAGGGCCTTCATTTCAAAACTTAGGGTCTTGCTAAAAACATACTCTTGTCTGCACTAAATTTGCATCTCAGTGCTGCTACTGTCTGTTGCAGCGTAAATTAGGATACGCCAAAAGACAAGCTATTGTAGTCAGCGTTTGTGTCTGACTAGTCCACCTGCAGGGCCTTAATTTCGAAACTTAGGGTCTTGCTAAAAAAATACTCTTGTCTGCACTAAATTTGCATCTCAGTGCTGCTACTGTCTGTTGCAGCGTAAATTAGGATGCGCCTAAAGACACGCTATTGTAGTCAGCGTTTGTGTCTGACTAGTCCACCTGCAGGGCCTTAATTTTGAAACTTAGGGTCTTGCTAAAAACATACTCTTGTCTGCACTAAATTTGCATCTCAGTGCTGCTACTGCCTGTTGCAGCGTAAATTAGGATACGCCAAAAGACACGCTATTGTAGTCAGCGTTTGTGTCTGACTAGTCCACCTGCAGGGCCTTAATTTCAAAACTTAAGGTCTTGCTAAAAACATACTCTTGTCTGCACTAAATTTGCATTTCAGTGCTGCTCCTCTAGGTAGCAGCGTTAATTAGGGTACACCAAAAGCCTTGTGCTGAATACCTACTCTTGTCTACACTAATTTAGCTGTATACATTCAGCAACACATTGAAAATGCGCAAGTCCGGTGGCAAGGGACAAGGAACTGGACGTGATGGTGGTGCAGGTAGAGGACGAGCCCGTGTGCAAGCTCGAATTGCGCCACGACAAACGCCCACATCATCTCGCTCGACTTTCTTGTCACAATTTCTAGGTGAACGCAGCAGTACTCCACTACTAAACCAAGACCAGTGTCAACAGGTTGTTAGTTGGATAGCGGATAATGCTTCCAGTCAGTTCAGACCACCTGTCTTCAACACGGTCAAGTGTCAGTAGCCGTGAGAGTGGACTGCACATTCCACACCTGATCCCCTTCCTCCCACCATGCCGAGTGCCAGGACCGGACATAACTGATCCCACACTTGGACACTCTGAAGAGCTGTTCAGTTATCCATTCGCAGAATCTGGCCTCTCGCCAGCCCCAGTTGAAGTGGGTCATGAGGAGATCGTATGTACCAATGCCAAATATTTGAGCAGCCACGTTCTCACGAAGGCAACGGTGGGAACGTGTCTCAACAAGAGGTGGACGATGATGAGACACAATTGCCACAAAGTGAGGAGGAGGACCAGGGTGCTGAAGTGGAAGACGACGTGGTGGATGATCCAATAACTGACCCAACCTGGCAGGAGGACATGCAGAGCGAGGACAGCAGTGCACAGGGGGAGTTAGGCGTAGCATCACAAACAGGCCGGAAGAAGCAGGGTGGTGTCCGCAGGCAGAAGGCAGGCAACCATTCCCGGAACAACAACACGAGTGATGTTGCCAGTACAACTGCTAGGTCTTCCCGAGTCTGGCTGTTTTTTAAGGTGTCTGCAGATAATTCAAAAAGGCCATTTGCAACACCTGCCATGCCAGCATCAGCAGGGGTAGCAAAACTAGCAGCCTGACCACCACCAGCTGATCAGGCACATGGCAGCAAAGCACCCGACTTTGTGGGATGTACAGCAGAGTACAGGAGCATTGTCTGCGGGTGACACCGCTGCGTCTTCCACTGTTGTGCGTGCAAGCCAATCCCTGTCCACACTGCACGTGAAGATGCCTCCTGTCCTTCCCCTGTACTTGCACAAGCAGAAGTAGCACCATCATCAGCCACGTCCTGTCCCAGCGCAGCGTTCAGTTATCCATACCCTAATCTTTGGAACGCAGGCGCAAATAGCTGCCAACGCCCCACATTGCCACAGTTCTAAATGCACACATTTCGTGACTGCTTGCGCTGGAAATGTTGCCTTTTAGGCTGGTGGAGACAGAAGCATTCTGCATCTGATGGCGGTGGCTGTCCCACGTTACTCGGTCCCAAGCCAACACTATTTTTCCTGGTGTGCCATCCCGCATTACATAAGCACGTGTCCCAAAACATCATACGTGCCCTTAACAACGCAGTTTCAGGTAAAGTCCACCTAACCACGGACACGTGGACAAGTGCTTGCGGACAGGGCCGGTACATCTCTCTGACGGCACACTGGGTTAATATTATGGAAGCCGGGACCAGTCTGACCTTGGGACGGAACACGTCCTTCCGACACCGAGGATTGCAGGCCCTAACTCTGTCAAGGTTTCACCCACAGTGTACAGCTCTAGCACGTCATGCTCCTCAGCCTCCTCTCTTCCTCCACTTCACCTTCCACAACAGTCCCAAGCTGGAAGCGCTGCAGCACTGCCTCGGCTAAGCGGCAACAGGCTGTGCTGAAGCTAATATGCATAGGTGACAAACCCACAACGCTGAAGAGTTGTGGACAGCTCTGAAACAGCAGGCAGATCACTGGCTCACACCGCTGAACCTACAGCCAGGCATGGTCGTGTGTGACAATGGCCGCAACCTTGTGGCGGCTCTGAGGTGAGGCGAGCTGACACATGTTCCATGCGTGGCCCATGTGCTCAACCTCGTGGTTCAGCGGTTTATTAAATCGTACCCGGAGCTGTCTGATCTGCTCATCAAAGTACGCCGCCTGTGTGCCCATTTCAGAAAGTCACCTACTGCTTCTGCCGGCCTTGCCGGCTTTCAGCGGCGTTTGCAGCTTCCAGCTCACAGACTGGTGTGTGATGGTCAGGATTTGTGAGCAGAAGAGGGCAGTTGTTGAGTACCAGCATCAACTAGGCCATCGGTATACGGTTCAAACTCCACACATAAGACCTCAGGAGTGGACATGGATGTCCGACATATGTACCGTCCTCCAAAAACTTTGAGGACTCCACCAAGATGGTGAGCGGCGATAACGCCATCATTAGCGTCACCATCCCGCTTCTCTGTCTTCTAAAACGCTCTCTGCTCAAAATCAAAGACGATGCATTGCAGGTGGAGCAGGATGAGTTGCAGCAAGAAAACGTACTGGGTGATTACACACAGCCCAGCCTCATCTCATCCCAACGTGCATTGGAGGACTATGACGAGGAGGAAGAAGAAATCGAACTACTTTCATTTGGAATTGATGGTAATACATGCACAACCGTCAGACGTCGGTTGAGCGGGGATGGCCAGAGGACAGGGGAGAGGAGGAGGAGGTCAGCATGGCCAGTCATGCTGTGGGGGGACCCAGAAGTCTTGACTGTTAACAGTCTAGCGCACATGGCTGACTTTGTTACTCTGCCTGTGTCGTGACCCTCGTGTTATCAAGATCTTGACGGACACTCATTACTGGTTGGTGACACTTTTAGTCCCACGCTACAAAGAGAACTTTATTTCGAAGAGGAGAGGTCTACAAAAATGCTGCAGTACCAGAAGGCAATAGTGGTGGAATTATTAAAAAAAATTCCCTTCTGAAAACGCTAGCGGCAGAGGTCACGATTCTGTGGACAACCAAGGTACTTCGTCCGAAAATAACCTGTGATTTGAACCAAGGTGTCGGCAGAGAGAGGCACAAGTACAATCCAGCAGAGGTAGGGGAACACTCTCAAAGATCTGGGACACTTTTCTCAGCACCCCCAGTACCACAGGCCCTGAGGTGCGGCGTAGTGTCACAAGGAATGCGAAGTTTGCAAAGATGCTGAGGGAGTACCTTGCTAATCGTACTAAAGTGCTCCTAGACTCTTCTGTGCCTTACAATTATAGGGTATCCAAGCTGGACACGTGCAGGAATTGGCTCTCTATGCCTTGGAAGTCCTGGCGTGCCCTGCCGCTAGCGTTTTGTCAAAGCGGGTTTTTAGTGCCGCAGGTGGAATCATTACAGATAAACGCACCCGCCTGTCAACTGAAAATGCTGACAGGCTGACTTAAATCAAGATGAACAAGGGTTGGATTGGGCCTGACTTCACCATACCACCACCAAATGATAGCGGAATTTAAATTTGGTGCCGGTAGATTCCCATGCACCTCCGCACACCCACACATCGGTACAGACTTCATGTGTTTGGCTACTTGCTGTACTGCTCCTGCTTCTCCTCATCCGCCACCATCATATAATCAGTATGACCGTGGTTCATGATGCCACAAAAGCATAATTTTTGGACATCATATTTATGATGATGATGCACCTAACTGTTGTAAAGTTAGGCATTAGTTTCATGTATACCCCACAGGGGTAAATGTTTTAGTCCATGCTTCCAGAATGGGCATTACAAGTACAGGAGACCCGCTCCTTTGTAATGGGAACAATTTTTCGAGGCTCTCCTCCATGTTTCATCCCAGGGGCATCTCAATGCCTCCCAATTTTTGGCTTCCCTGACTAGGGAAATAGTACAGCAGACTCACTTGCTTCAAATGGGCACATTAGTTTATAAGGCTCTCATGCACGTCTCTATCCAGGGGCATTGGAGTGCTACCCAATTTGTGGCTTCCCTGCCTAGGGCAACACTAAAAAAGACACACTGGCTTACAATGGCCACATTTTTTAAAAAGGGCCTCATGCACGCCTCTATCCAGGGGCATATTGGTGTCTCCAATTTATGGCTTCCCTGCCTAGGGCAATACTACAGCAGATACACTTGCTTACAATGGCCACATTTTTTAAAAAGGGCCTCGTGCACGCCTCTATCCAGGGGCATATTGGTGTCTCCAATTTATGGCTTCCCTGTCTAGGGCAATACTACAGCAGACACACTTGCTTACAATGACCACATTTTTTAAAAAGGCCCTCATGCATGCCTCTATGCAGTAGTGGCATCTTGGTGCCTCCAAACCTTTGGCTTCCCTGCCTAGGGCAATAGTAAAAAAGACCCACTTGCTTCCAATGGCCACATTTTTTAAGAAGGCCCTCATGCACACCTCTATCTAGGGGCATTGAAATGCCTCCCAATTTCTGGCTTCCCTGCCATATTGCCCTAGAAAACTATAGAACAAGATGAAAAAAACTTATGCAAGTCATTTCACATCATGTCTATAGAGATCAAGAAAAGGGTCGACCCATTTAGAAAAGAACAAGGCTACTTCTCACTAGGAACAACTCCACACCTGCCCACAGGTTGTGTGTAATATTGCAGCTTTACATGATTCATATTAAAGAAACTGAGCTGTGATACCAGAAATAACACATGGACACATGTGGTGCTGTGTTTTCCATCCATGTACATCCCTTTAAAAGGGCACCTGACAGCTGATACATGCTGCCCAATCCACGAGCAACATATATCTGATACTGGCTGTATGAATTCAGCCAAGGAGTGACAGGTGTCTCCTTCGGTGCAATGTGTAACTCAAGGGTAGCTGGGAGGGAGAAACCACCAGGCACCAGCCCCTCGAGTAGTCTCCTGTGCGGCTTGGTTCCCGGCAGCTATTAGAGTTAAACATATAAGGCCAAAATCCCGGAGGCAATGTCTGATATAGATTCAGATGTCAGTTTCCCTTTAACATTGTAAGATTCAATCATTAAAGTGGATGTTCAACCCATTAAAGAGGTTGTATGTTCTTAATTCACAAGTTTACACTCACCCTATTTAACTGCAAACTTTTGAATCCTCTCATTACACATAACTTGCGCTGTGAGGATTCTCCAGTGTTAGAGAACGGTGGTCCCATGACTACAAGTATGCAGCCTAGATCTGAGTAGTTTGCCGAAGCCTCGGTCAATGCAACTGAATGTTTATTAAGCGAAGTTGTGCTATCTACTTGAATTCTGGCTGGGAATATGCATATTGAATACTCGCAGCAACATGACTGCCATTCCCGGCTCTGACACAAGAGAATCTTCACAGTGCACAGTGCAATGTCAAGATTCACAAGTCTGCAGTCACATACAGTAAAGGGCCTGGTACACACTTCAATGTATCAGCGATCCGACCAACGATCCGACTTGACCTTGATTGCTGGAACAACGTTCAATGATCGCTGGTGAGGTGTCACACGTACTGATATTGTTAGTGACGCAGCAACGATTCCGCGACAAGTGAACGATACTTGCAGTCGTTTGATCGCCTACGTCCTTCAGTTCTGAATAGGTGAAGTCATCAACGACGTCGTTATCAAGGTGTCACACACAGCGATGCTGCAGCTTGGACGGACAATCAACGACTGATTTATGGTCCGGTTCATAAACCTCCGATCAACGATCAGCCGACTTATCGTTGGTTGAATCTACGTGTCACACGCAACGACGTCGTTATGATGTCGTTTCACCGCCCCAAAATCCGTGACGTTGGTTGGTACGTCAACGATATCCTGGTGTGTAACGGGCCCTTTACACAAAGAGTAACAGTAGACTTGTAGATTGAGACTGGACAACCCCTTTAATGAATGGGTGATTTTTCATTTTTATGCTTTGTTTTTTTCTCCAAATCTTCCAAGAGTCATAACTTATTCATTTTTTCGTCAACAGTGCAGTATTACGACAATTTGTAGCTTTGAATCACACATTAATTTTATCGTTTAATGTACTGGTAATTGGGAAAATAATCCAGTTGCAGTAACGTCTTCTTTTCCTGGCGGGATGTAGAATCATTCCTGCGTAAAGGACATCCGAGGCGAGATCTGTACAGAGGTGAGCAGGTGACCTACGAACGTTACCCCGGCCCGTTAGGCTGGTTTGCCATTAGGATCGCCCGTACAGAACATTAACATTATATTTGCAATAGACTCCCATAGCGAGACATAGCCCCTGTACATAGCCCCCACCTCTCCAGTAACCATGTACTTTTATACTTTTCCCTTTTTGCAAGCCTCAAATGAAGAGTGTGTTCCCATTTGCCTTAACCTGAAGAACCCAATGACTTTATATTTGAACTGCCCCTTCGTTTAATGATGTGTGCTGAATGAATAGCGGCCCAGCGGTGATAACACACACTGGACTGTGCTGGACTAAAGATTACCGCTGGGCCCGCATACCTAGTACTGGTGCCGTTGGGCCGAAGTAAATAATGTCTATGTATTTTTTATGTGAAACGTTTAAAGTAATGCGTCTCCCAGCAATGGGAAGAAACTTAAAAATGCTTATTGTAAATAGTTACCCGTTGGTATTAATGTATATAAAAATGTTTTAACTTCCCCGTAGACAAGTGTTGGTACTCGCGGACGAGTATATTCAATCAAAGAGGTATGTGGCGCCCCACTATGTAGGTGCCACAGAGGGGTACTGCACCCGTAAAAGAGGTGTAGTCACCCCAGCTGCAAGTGGATTTCAGGATGGAAGGCGGAACCCTAAACCCACACCCCACACTAGAAGATGATGGATGGGCAGTTGGGATGGAGCGGCTCCCCACGGGCGGAGTGAATTCCCGGGGCAGTGGATGTAGTAGATGGTGTGGGATGCAGGATGGCGGGCACAGAAATAACGAGTCCACAGCAACGAACGTTTCCTTTACCTTTACTTGTCCGTCACAGGTACAATTCGGGGCACTGGTTTAGATGTTACTGTAGACTCGGGCAGCCTGGAAGCAATCAGGAGAGATACACCTAGCCTGGTGTGTTGGAGGCCTTCCTTCTGCGCTTTCACTTGCGAGTCCCCACTTCTGCATGAAACTATGCGGCGGCCTCTCTCTCCCAGTCGGTACCTATATAACAGGCAGCGTAAGCCCTGTTCAAGGGTGTGACAAAATGGACCCCTTTAATGTATAGCCTATGAGGATTTCTTATTTATCCAGACAATATTGTATTTTGGTTTGCAAACTTGTAATATGCCACTCATGGGTTACACAAGATTTCTAGGAGCCTGCTTGTATTTAAAGTGGGTAATGTAATTATCTACCATGTGATGGCTCACTCATTGTCCTACAAGTCTTGTAGATGACTATTAAGTGTTTAACATGTGTAATGTAATTATCTCACTTGTTTGTCATAGAAGTCAGAGGAACGTATTCCTGTAAGGATGCCATTGTATTACTATGTGGATTGTTTACTCTATGTAAATGTCCTCAGCCACCATTGTTTAATGTCATGGATTGCAGACTAAATGTATCCTGCTAGGTGTTATGTCAATCAGTATGTGGCTCTCCCTTGACAGGACTGCAATACTACTAGAAATGTTTTAGGCTTATGATCCAGCCAATGAGAAGACAGTTTTATTCCACCAATTGTGAAGTCCCTAATATCCTGCAATGAGGACTGAGGGTATATAAGGAGACCTGTTGATTAACCAGGGTGTTGGAAATTCTGTCTAGTGACATCAGTCCAGGGATTTCGGTCCCAGCTAGAGGTGCACTGGACTTGATACAGGCAGCTACTCTAGGATCTTCGGGTCCGATTAGCCGGCCATAACTCCAGGCCTAGGCATTTCGGTGCCGACTGAGGAGATCAGAAACTGGATTATAAAACCACAAGGACTCCAGCATCGAATTATCGGATTCGGCTGGGGTAGCAAAGACTGCATAAGGAAGCAACCCATGTTGGGACTATCCAGTCACCTGGCTACAGACTTTGCTGTGCTATATTCTAATCCCTGGTGAGCCAGCGAAAGGGTGAGACTCTGTTGCCTGTTACATTGTTGTGTTTTGCTGGTTATGTGTTATATGCTGTTGACTGTTTGGGGATCCAATAAAGCCTTAATATTGTGGTTCCCTCACCCTGTGTTGTCTGAGTAGTGTTCCACCCACAGTTATGGTACCTTTACATGCCGCGACGGCAGGCTGGATACATCCCGCTACTTCACGTGCACGAGCACGCTCAAACGGCTACAAACGGTCAACGCACCCTCTTTACACGCCGCCATAAGGTGCGCTACGCCACGCTACATCTGTAGCTAGCTACATCGCCGGGTGTGTCAAGTAGCCAGCTGTAGCTTAGCGTACCACGTTTACACAGCGCTACAATAAGCTAATATGGGCGGACCTGGTACAGCAGGGACAGCACATAGGCGTGCCACAATCTTGGATTACTGCTGCTTTTGCGGGGGGGTTTTAAAACCTCTTCCACCCCTCCAGGGTTGAATGGGGGTTTTGCAAGCCCATTTCTCTCTGAAACTGGTTGTTCCCAAAACATGGGTAGCGGCGTGAAAATACCTTTGGGGACAAATCCCTTTATTTGGTTTTTTTCATCATTTTAAAAAAAGTTATGTTTTGAAGTATTGGCAATTGCTATTTTTTAAATTGTTACATAAGTGTAGAACAGAGGGGCCTTTCGCATCTGGTGACCGTCTGTAATATAAGATTTGCTCGCCAATAAAAAAAATAATAAAAATAATTATAAAAAAATTCATAAATTTTTTCCTTAAAAATATGAAGCTCAAAAAACTAATGTTTTGGAAAATATAGTTTCTTGGATTTTCCCAGCTTTTGACATCTGGCTTTTTTTTTCCAAAAAATTCAGACCCTATATGTGTCAAAACACCCGGCAAAACTCCAGGAAGCTTAAAAATTTTTTTTAAAAAATTCCCAAAAATTCTAAGTTAAACACAAGCTGGTAGATCAATAATTGTGGGTTAGGTTTTATCCCCAGCCAGCATTTTCTTCGGGCCCCCCAATAAACAAGGGAAAGTTTTAGGGCCATTATAAATTTTTTCCCCGAACTTACCAATACCACTACTTTTGGGGAAAAAAGTGTTGGGTTTTTCCAAAATCACTAAACCGAATCAGCCATTTTTCTTGTTGAATTTAAAAATTAAACGAACATTTCGGGAAAAATTCGCTCATCATATCGTCTGCCCTCTATACCACTGTTATACCACTGTCAATTTCGTTTTTTTCATTGTTTTTTTCACTTGTTTTATATGTATCCCTTTTTTCATTACATACCTGGAATAAATGGGTGCTCTATAAAATAAATAATAATAACATTTTGGGGGACCAGTGACATGGGGGGACCAGTATTGGAATATATATGAGGACCCGCCAGAAAATTTTGGGGACAAAGGTTTGAAAAAATGGGGACCAGGTAGACATAGAGGCAGGAAGAATTTTATACAATCAAAGGAGGGAAACATTATGAGGACTAGGAGATATATGGAGACAAGGGATGAAACAATATGGGGACCAGGCAAACATATGGGGACCAGGATAAAAACATTAAGGGACAGGCAGACTATGGGACCAGGAGGGTGACATAAAAAGGATCAGGCAGACATTTGAGGACAAGGATGAACCATTGTATATGTATGTGTTAAGAACCTTTACACACCCAATACGTGTAGTAACTGGAGGAAAACCCGGGATTTCTGTCACCGTTGCCCTGAGTTTTGCTATGAAATTGCGGCGTGTAATTATGGAACGCAATGGTGATTTTTAAAGTTGTTCCCGTTGCGATTTTCAGAGCATTGCTCAAAAACCAGAGAAAAACCCTGAAGGTAAATTGCCCTATTTTTGGCGTGTGAACAGGCATAGAGTTGGAAATCGTGTCCCTCGTGATTTCCCAAAAGCGTGACACAGCGGGGATACCGCCCCACAGCGATGATTGGGGGGGGCTACTGTGTTACCATTGGGGTGTCCCATCACAGGGCGAATATTTAAGAGCTGTCCATTCACACACAAACAATTGCAATAGCGTCAGTTTTAGCCAGGTGGGAATCATACACTATTTTTTGTTGTCTAATCAGGGGTTTGGGGCGCGGAATACACAACTTGTCACCCTTGTTCTTGCGGCGCTGAAATGTACGCCCATTCCCTTTGGGAATTGCGCGTGTGAAGCGGCGTCGGAGTCAACCCGATTTTTTCCAAATTTTGTGTGAAACACCAGGACGATACATTTCCCTTTGTTGAGGGCGCAAAAGGCAACGTGTGCATGCAGCTTCGGCGTTCGGAGGCAAACCCTGAAAAAACGGCACGGGGGCACTTTCGGTTGCCCCCGATTGTGGCAAAAAATTTGCGGTGTGCAAAGGTTCCCTTAAGGGGCACACGGGGACTCTTTCATTTGGGGCCGCACGAACCCAAGACCCGTCTCAGTGTTATAACTTGAATACATGTGCCCCGATCAAAGGCTCCAACATGCCCCCAAAATTAAAAACTTTAAGGGTCCTTTACACGCCGCTACAACAGGATGGATACAACCCGCTACAGCTACGATTGTAGCTTGCGTCGTAATAACCCTAGTAGCAGCGTGTGAAACGGGAGGAGGGCCCCCGAACAGATACATCTGTTTCCGAGCATGCTCTGAAACAGGTGGCTACAAAGCCGATTTCAAACGAGCTGTATCGGCTGTAAAGAAGCTACGAAGGGATGTTATCACCAGGCGATGTACCTGGGATTAGGGGCGTGCACAGGCTCCGGGATACCGCGCCCCTTCACATCATTGGAGGACTCCTGCATGACGATTGGTAGTCACGCATAGGAGGCTATTTTAGGGAGCTGACCATCACACTACACAATTCTCAAGGCATGTATTTAAACACCCTGCGATGCCTGCCAATCATCTGTTTTTTGCTTTGTCCTTTTTACGTACGGAGTCTCTACTCCACAATTGTGGCACGCCTAGTGCCTGTCCCTGCTGCACCAGGTCCCCCCATATTAGCTTGTTTACGGTGTGTAAATGAGGTAGGTAAGCTACAGATTGGCTACTTGAGACAACCCGGCGATGTATCTAGTGTAGATGTAACGTAGCGTAGGCACCTTGTGGCGGTGTGTAAAGGTGGTGCGTTTTCCCCTTTGTAACCGTTTTGGCCCGTGCCGTGCACGTGAAAGTAGGGGTTGTATCCCTCTGTTTGTAGCGGGTGTAAAAGGGACCCTAATAGCATTTTTTTTTTTTATAGGCCAAAGGGAGTTTTGGGCCCCCTAGGCTAGGGCCCTTGTGTGATTGCAACCCCTGCACCTATTGTAGTAATTAGGGGTGAGCGAGTAGTGAAATATTCGGATTCGCTATACTCAAAACGAGTAGGTCCTAATAATCAAGTAGCGAGTCCAATGTAAGTCAATGGGAAATGCGAGTTATTGTCTGCTGGACCAAAAAAAGTGGTCTGGAGGCCTGAGGAAAAGGCTGAAATGGGAGCATGATTGTTTAAAAGCTGGTGGTAAAAAGCTGCCGGCTTTTAAATAATCACTAAATTGATGCATGCTCCCCCGCCGCCTCCTAGCCCGATCCTAACCTGTTCCTCTCTACTCCTCTTCCCCCAACTCCGTGCCCGCTCCCATTCGTGGAAGCGAGCTGGTGGCTATTTCAAATGAACAGCTGATACATCAATTTCCTCAGGCCCCCAGACCACTTTTTTGGGTCCAGCAGCATATTACTCACATATCTCACTGACTTACAGTACATTGGCCTTGCCGAGTAACAGAAGTAAAACTCAGCGAGTACCGAGTATCCTGAATCCCGCACTATTCTGTGAGTAGCTAATAGTAACGAGTATACTCGCTAATCCCTAGTAGTAATCCCCCTGGCTGTCCCAGCTGCATGGACACATTTTTGCTCTCAGAACTTGTGAAGAATTGTTAACCAAGTAGGTTTTCTTGCTTTAAAAAGTGTTCCAAGAGTGCCCTCTTCTGAGAAGAAACCGTATTTACATCCTATCCTCAACTCAGAAGCTGCTCCTCCACAATACGGATTGTATGACAAGTTGTAGCAATGTAGGCCACCTTCACATCACGTTTTTAGCCTGTTCGTGTGGATCCTTCATTCATTCACTATGGGGCTGCTACAGAAACCTAAACACCGAGCTCTTCTGAGCTCTGTTCTCAGGACTGGGGTCACCTCTGCACAGGCTCAAAATTCCATGCATGTGTTGCTCTTCTTTTGGCTGGAGGAGCGAACACAAAGTAATAAGATTTTAGGATGGGATAGAGTTAAAGTAACAAAGTAGAAACTTTGTCACCACAGTCAATCAAGCAACAAAGGTTGTGCCAGATAGGGCAAACAGACCAGTAGCCATGGACTGCAACTGCACCAATACACCCAGTGCAATTGAAGTCTAACCTAAGAGAAAAAACATGAATGATCCAGACAAAAAATTTATTGTTGGAATTATGAACACTGACCTCTACAGCGCACAGCATACCTTTGAAATAAAAAAATGCAACGCGTTCCGTTACCTTGGTAATTTCAACCCTCTGATGAGGTTACCTAGGTAACGGAAGGCATGGGGTCTTCTTCATGCAGAGCCCCCTCTTCCTTGTTAGTACCAATTTCCCGACTCCTTTAGGGATCCTCCAATCTTCTTCTATCCTTGGACATACTAAAGTCTGTGTTCCACCGTCTGCTTTCTACTGTAGGTTTGTGTAGTCACTAGGGATGGGCGAATCATGAAATACTTGGAATCGCTGGACTCTAACAAGTCCAGGTCCCAGACTCGGTACTCGTTGCGAGTCCAGCGAGTCCGAATAGTGACCTGTACTTTTGCAGTGTTTCTATACAGATACACTACAAAAGTACCCTAAAAGTTAATCTAAGGGGTTAAAAACAATAAACATTCATACTCACCTTCTGTGGGGCCTGTACCTTATGTACCGGGACCGGTACCGAAGACCTCCGGACGTCAGGACGTCACAAGACCTCAGATCACCGGGAGAAGATGGGCTGAAGGACCTGTGAGATTTCAGCCAATCAGCATGCAGCATGGGTTTGTCACGTGGCCGCACTGCCAGCCAATGAGCGATCTGGCCAATCTGATTGGCTGGCAGTGTTATTGTTTTTAACCCCTTAGATTAACTTTTAGGGTACTTTTGTAGTGTATCTGTATAGATACACTGCAAAAGTACAGGGACTCGCTACCCCCAAGTAATTCCTAAGGAAACTCGGCGAGTAGCGAGTCCCCCAAGACCGCTACTATTCGGGCGAGTCCCGAATAGTAGCGAGTAGATTTGCCCATCCCAAGTAGTCACCTTTTTGATCAATGCTCTGCTCGGGTTCCTGCAAATTTTGGACTGTGTTGCATACTGAGGTTTTTCCCACAATACCGGCTTGGTTGTTTATACCCGTGGTTCAGGTGTCATCACAATTTGGGTTGACTAAAGGCCCCGTTACACATAGCGATGTTCCAGCGATCACACCAACAATCCGACCTGGCCAGTATTGCTGGAACATCACTATGTGGTTGCTGGTGAGATGCCAGACAGGCAGACTTCCCAGCGATCACCCAGTGATGCACTGACACCCGACGGTCAGTGGGATCGTTCAGGGTCTCTGGACCGCTGGTCGATCACCCTTGTCATACACAGCGATGCAGCCTGGCCAGCGGGAGATCGGCAATCGAAAAATGGTCCAGGCCATTAGTTACCAATCAGCTATATCCCAGCGGGGGGCCGATCGCTGATGCACTTCACATGCAGCGATATCGTTGGCGAGGTCGCCGCAACACCACAAAACCTGTGACATTGCGGCGATATCTTTAACGATATTGCTAGGTGTAACGGGGCCTTAACCCCTGAACAACCTCACAGGGCCCTTAAATTTGCACAGGGCTTATCTTGTTATATATTTGAAGGCCAGCTCTGGATTTTGCAGCCATTCTTTATCCTTTTCTAACATTCTGGGATGTACTAACCCCCTACCTTAGGAGGCTCTGTGAGAAATTATCCTTGTATTTAGAAGCACTCAAGTTTGATATTGTACAATTTAACTTTCTATCTTATGTATCACTTTTATTGTTCGCTTTACAACACTATATTGCTTTCCTTTGCTGCACATATCAATTTGTGGAGGCCTTGCTGTATTAGTTTGTTAGATTTTTAACTGTTTTTACTTGGTGTTTTTGTGTTGGTCACGTTTAATAAAGAATTTTTTGTATTATATATATATTATATATTATAATATATTATATATATTGTGATCATCCCAGTTCTTTTGAATGTTTCTTTCCCTGCTTTTTTCATGTCTTGCTACTACATGCATTGGATTGATCCCTCTCTCTTTAACGTGCAGAGCCCTTGGCAATTTCTTATTTCGTATATTTGCGTTCACATGTCGACTAAACGTGCGCAGCTTTGCTCAAATCACTTATATTGACCAAGGCAAGTCTAGTCGGATGTGGTCATTAGTATGCAAATCACATACTTGTGGTCACGAGACCACTAGTTCTATCAATCAGTAGCGGAGAATCCTGACAGTGTGCGGTGCACGTGCTGTGAGGATTCATAATTACATTGTTACATAGATTGAACAAAAAGACCTAGGTCCATCAAGTTAAACCTTATTTCAATTATACATTTTTGTCACCAAAACATCTATAACCCGCAATGTTATATGTGTGGAGGAATTCATCCAGCACATTTTTAGAAGCTGTTATAGATTCGGCCATTACTACATCTTGTGGTAGAGCATTCCACAGTCCGACTGCTTAAACTGTAAATATCCCTTTCCTATGTAGCTAACAGAATCACCTTTCTACCACCCACAGTGAGTGTTTCCTTGTCCTTAGAAGGTATAAGTCATGTGGCCATCCTTTATATCAACCACACATGTAGTCATACATACAGTTGTGGCCAAAAGTATTGACACCCCTGCAATTCTGTCAGATAATACTCAGTTTCTTCCTGAAAATCCAAGTCCTTAAGCCCCGGGAGCTAGACGGCGCGGGACACACGCTGGAGAGGTGAGACTATATTTTTTTTATTTTTAACACTTCTTTTACTTAATTTCACTTCCGCAATGTATGTATATACATTGCGGAAGTGAAATTAGACAGTAAAGAGCAGTTTTAGTGTACTGAGCATGCTCAGTACACTACAATCGGGTCCGAGAAACGATCTGATGTTTTCACAGACCCGTGCTCCATAGGCCCCATGTTAATGGCGCGGATCGTGCCTTATCCGATTGTGTCTGATTTGGTCCGCTTTGCCCAAAGTTGGAGCAGTCTCCAATTTTGGGTACAGCAAAAAAATCTGCCAGAATCAGATCTGACACAAATCGGATGGGAATAAGGCCAAATCTGATTAGATTCGTTGCCCATAGGGACACATGGGGGCCAAATCGCATCTGTGGCTGTCCGTTTACAACGGACAGCCACGGATGCCACAAAATCGCATTGTGAAAGCAGCCTAATTTCTAATCTTATTTCCAATCCCTATATGGGTGTGATGTCATCATGTCTGGTGGTGCCAATTATATACATCTGGTCTGGACACACATGAAGTTTGCAGCACCATCCACCACTAACACAGTTGATTACATCAGTGTGTTTGACATATTGTTTTTTAGGGAATTCACATGGAATCCCAGACAAGGTCATGAATGAGAGTGTCCTGATATAATTTACACCTCTCTTGTTACTGTCAGACAGCCTCATTTGTCCTGCCAATGGCAGGTCCTAATACCATTGTGTGCATGAAAGATGTGGGGGTTATTATTAGCACCCTATGATGTCTTTGCAGGCCACTCTGATTGTGGGGGTTGTTGCACAGGACTCTTGTGGTGGGTTTACACACACCAATCATTGTGTCCAATATCTGAACAGATCTCTGGTTGCAGTGAAATCATGGACACATAGTTCCATTTTGTGGCTGTGTACAACATGGAGCAATGTATCCATGATTTCACTGCAACCAGAGATCTGTTCAGATATTGGACACAATGATTGGTGTGTGTAAACCCACCATTGCAGTTGAGGTCGAGGGGCCACAAAAGCCCTTACTAACAGCCCCCCAGTGCAAACAGAAACCAGGTTGCAGTTCTTTTTCTTGTACAAGTACATAGACACTTCAGGCTTTCCTGTCAACATTGGAAATTTACACACATATTATGAGCATGTACTTTTCCCCATGTTAATTTAATGACCAACCGCATCCTTGGCACTTAGGCTAGGGTCACACCTGCGGTTGGGCTTGCAGATCCGGATCCGGTTTTGAGCATTAAAAATGCTCAAAACCGGATCCGGATCCGCACCCATAGGCTTCAATAGAAAAACTGGATTCCACTATTTGCAATCCGGTTACCGGATCCGGTTTTGGAGCCTGCAGGAAAAATCATGCAGGCTGCGTCTATCGCGCCAGTTCCAAAACCGGATCCGTTTTTTTTATAATGGGAGTCTATGGGAACGGATCTGGATATGGTTTTTATTATTGCAAAAACCCACATTCCAAAACCTGATACGTTAATGCATCCAGATGCGGAATGACTGTTGCAATTTTACTATCAAATGATAGTATGAAGGCACACGGTAAAACCGCATCCGGTAATGGATGCGGATACCGGATTGTGCCCTTTAAGTGTGACCTTAGCCTTGGCTTCCAAACAGATACTCAAGCTTCTCATCCTCCCTGTTGGTGTAATTTTACATCTACTAAATTAAACAGTCTTTTTGGGTCCACTCCGGTCCACCCACAGGGATTTAGAGTAAAACTAATGGAATGGCCAACAAGACAACAACATCCTCTTCTACAGGTCTATGGCACACGCGCACTAGAGCTCTGAAGCCTTCAGCAACTGAGAGGAATCTTTGAGTTATTGCCAGTAGAAGTCAGACGCTGCCTGAGAACTTTCATGGACTCAATGCCTGAGGGATGCAATCACTTGATGTACACTACATGTCCATGTCTGGAGTTTGACTCAAAGGTCCGGCCTAATCGTTGCTTGGGGCTCCTACTCACCAAGTCTCCCCCAAGCGTGATGTCTTCACTACATTCTCTTCACCTGCGTCCCCATTTTGTCAACCCGTTTTTTTTCACTTTGGCTCCATGCTCAAGGAGTGTGCAACTACCCAACCACTATTAACCCCAGTCAGCCTGAAAATGCCAGAGAAGTGATCGTTTATACACTGATCACAAGTGGTCACAGCACAGAATTGCAGCATTCAACTTTTGCAATTCCAGACAGTAATATGGAACCAACAGCAAAATAATCCTCCAGGGTTGGTGGTGGCAGTGCCACTATTTCACCCCCCTCCCCCATCCCCCCCACACACATACACTGAGTAAGGTAACCCCATTACTTTCTAAAAACCCTTTAGGTGTCATAGTCAATTTCAGCCATCACATTTAAGGAAGAAAATGGTCAGTATTGGCTTCATCTCTGAGCCAGGGCACTTACAAGCCAGCACTTACAAGTGTTGACACCATGAAGTCTGTACAACCCGCTCAATGTGACATATTTAGCCGAGTCATTTGTAAAGGGGTTGCATTGCAAAAACTACAAAACTACAAAACTAGTGAAATCCACAGTTTC
This sequence comes from Allobates femoralis, assembly GCA_033576535.1. NCBI lineage: Eukaryota > Metazoa > Chordata > Amphibia > Anura > Aromobatidae > Allobates > Allobates femoralis. Next base: position 372,444,365 of record JARQOC010000006.1, on the reverse strand, counting down.
TACTTTAATGTTTCAGCTTTAGTAGCCTCTCCTTGCAGAGGCATCCTGCAAACAAGTATGGGGAGTATACAAGATGTACATTTCTTCACATATACCACTATAGAGTGACTGGAGCCTTGATAAATGAGTTGATGTGAATGTAGCCGTAGCCGTCAGTTTTACTGCAACTTTTATTATAATGTATGTGTAAAACATTTGCCAACCACTGTGTACAATACCACTTTCCATCAATAGGTGGTGGTAATGAGCTGTACTCTGTATCTTGTAGTAGAGACCTACCTCCGCCCTTTGGTCATGGGATTAGGTTTTAAACAGGAACCAATCAGATGCTTCCAAGTTGCATAACTGCAAAATACGTGATGCCTTGCAGATGGAAGAGGAAAAAAAGCCGCATTTCTCATTCATTGCTGTATAGTGTGTAATGTTCAACCCGTAATTCAATGACAGAACGGCATTGGCAAGTTCTGATAATAAGATTTGGGTCAGGTTCAGACGTCCGAGAATCACATACATGTTATATCTGTGACCTGCATTACCCGCTATGACGCTATTCACATCAAAAATCATGGGTCAAAAGTATTCGTACAAGTCAATGGAGCTGTGGAAATCCCAGGCAGCACACGGATGGCATGGAGGACAATCAGTCCGTAATTAACATTGTAATGTACAATGATGCATACATAGAGATGGGTTACTGACTGTTTTGTTTCCTTAATCACTGATGAAAATCAGATGGTAAAAACTGACACACCGATCAATCACTGGTCTGAGAAGAATCTCTAACATTTGCATGTGACCTTATCAGCTAAATTCCTATTTTCTATAGATATAAGGTATTTGTTGAACAGATTGACTCTTCTTTTAGAGTATCAAGGTGAGATGGGTCATCTATCAGAATCCTCTTATGGCCACTTTACACGCGGCAACAGGAAGATAGAAAACGGCAGGTGTCGGAGACAATTGTACCTTTTACCTTCAAAACACCTTGAAGTGGCTGCGTGTAATTCAGGTATCTGCAAGGTGTTTTGAAGGTAAAAGGTACAATTGTCTCCGACACCTGCCGTTTTCTATCTTCCTGTTGCCGCGTGTAAAGTGGCCATTAAAGTGTAGCACTTTTTTTCCCCTGCAGGGGCACTGCAGGGCAATTGAGCATTTACTGCCAAGTCCCTCCATAGATTACAGCTAATGATGGATTGAGCCATTAGAAGGAATCTCTGTTCTCAATTTATTGTTGATGGACTCTTGAAACAAAAAGAAATGACTAAAATGTACCAGCCCTTTTAGGAAAACCAGAGGCAGATGGTATGTTGGTGCAGCCTATTGCAGCCACTCAGGGGTCCAAGAGGTAAGGGGGTTCATTAGACCCCCCAAAGCAGGTAAATTGTGTAATAAAATTAGCTATTGGACTACATGTGTGTATGTCCATGTGTGTATGTGCACATGTGTTTGTGTGCATGTGTGTGTATGTGTCCTCACCCACTGCCACTAGGAAACTCCAAGGCCCTGTCTGTGGCATGTGTAGAAGCAGATGGGGTGCAACGCCCTCTGTAGCCATGAGAGGGAGCCCACACCCCATCTCCTCCTGAACAGGCTGTAAACAGAGCCCCAAAGTTTCCTAGCAGTGGTGGGCAGTGGTGTGATGGGCGGCGATATCAGGTGGGTGTGCGGGCGGCGATGTTGGATGGTTGTACATGCGGTGATGTCGGGCAATGTCATATGGGTGTGGGCGGTTATTTTGGATGGGTGTGTGGGCAGCCGAGCGTGCGGATTGTGCGGGCCGAGAGGTTTGAAGTATTGGTGTCCATCAGTATGAAAGCCAGCGATTAGCAATACTGTCAGTGAAGATTAAAAAAGCACACCAAAAAAAATTCCTAATTACATACAAAATAGACAGAGATGCCTTGTTATTCACTTTATTAGCTCCGACCAAGTTCCCCTCCAAAGTAATCCTGCAATTATTGTAATCTTGATGTAAGGCAGTGTGATGCGCCACGCCTACACCATCTTTGCATACCTGGGTGTCCAAAGATGGTGGCCCCGTGTATATGTGTGTATTTGTGTGTGTATGTGTGTGCATGCACATGTGTGCATGTATGTGTGTGCATATGTGTGAATGGGTGTGCATGTGTGTGTGTGCACATTTGTGTATGTATGTGCATATGTGTGTGAGTGTATGTGTCCATGTGCATATGTGCGTGTATGTGCGTGTGCATTTTTGTGTGCATGTTTGTGCACGTGTGTGTGTGTGGGTGCATATGTGTGTGCATGTGTTTGTGTGCATATGTGCACATATGTGCATGTGTGTGCATGTGTGTATGTTCATGTATGTGTATATGTGCGTGTGTGTGCATGTCTGCGCATAAGTGTACATGTGTGTGAATGAGCATGTGTGTGTGCATATATGTGCATGTGTGTGCATGTATGTGTGTATGTGCATGCATGTGTGTGCATGTATGTGTGTAAGTGCATTTAAGTGTATGTGCATGGGTGTGCATGTGCATGTGTGTGTATGCATGTGCATGTATGTGCAGGTGTGTGCATGCATGTGCATGTGCGTGTATGTGCAAGTATGTGCATATGTATGCACATGTGTGTAAGTGTGTGTATGCACGTGTTAGTGCATGTGTATGTGTGTGCATGTATAGGCATGTGTGTGTATGTGCATGCATGTATGTGCATGTGTGTATGCATGTATGTGCATGTATGTGTATGTACATGTATGTGTGGGCATGTATGTGTGTTCATGTGCATGAATGTGTCTGCAGCCACCACAGCTAGGAAACTCAGAGGCTTTGTCTGCGGAGTGTCCAGAAGCAGATGGGGTGCTGCACCCTCTGTAGCCACCAGAAAATGCCTGCATCCCATCTCTTCAACAGGCCACAAACAGAACCCCGGAGTTTTGTAGCAGTGGTGGGCAGAGGTGGGTGCAGTGGTGTGGCAGGCGGAGATGTCTGGTGGGTGTTTGGGTGTGCAGGTGGCAATGTCAGGTGGGTGTGCAGGTGGTGATGTCGGACAAGTGTGTGGGCGATGATGTCGGGTAAATTCACAGTTATGTGAGAGGCAATCTCAGGCTATGTTGTACTGGCAGTGTGGGGGTGGCGAAGTCGGAAGGGTGTGCGGGCAGTAATGTCAGGCGGGTGCCCGGGCGGCCATGTGTGGCGGTGGAGTTTGAAGTGTCAGTGACCAGCACCTATATTGGTACACCCATCACTTGGGTGTTCCAATAAGGCTTCCAGCATGCTTCTAGCGGCGAGGTGCCTTCTAGGATATTGCCTCATGCAGACGGAAGTTGGTGACACACGCTACAAGGTAAGTATTATGTTAGTCAGAAAACTAAGGGGGGGTATGATGCTATATGGAGGACTATGGGGTGCATTTTACTATATGGAGGACTATGGTGGGCCAATTATACTATATTGATGGCTATGTAGGGGATATTATAATATTTGGAGGGCTATGAGGGAGCCTTTATACTTTATGGACGTCTATTTGAGGGCCATTATACTGTTTACAAGCAATTATAGATTGTGAAGGTTTGTATGGGGTCTATTATACTGTGTGCAGGACTGTATGATTGCCATTGTACTGTTTGTAGGGCTAGGGGGGGCATTATACCTTGTAAACAGGGCCGGTTTTAGACCAAGTAGGGCCCTAGGCGAGATTGAGAGTGGGGCCCCAAGCTATGAAATAAAAATAGTACCCATACAGTTGTATACAGTATATACAGCAGCCCCAGTGGTATATACAGGCCCCAGTAGTATATACAGCAGCCCCAGTGGTATCCAGCAGCCTCCCCAGTGCTATATACAGGCCCCAGCAGTATTACAGCAGCCTCCCCAGTGGTATATACAGGCCCCAGCAGTATATACAGCAGCCTCCCCAGTGCTATATACAGGCCCCAGCAGTATTACAGCAGCCTCCCCAGTGGTATACACAGGCCCCAGCAGTATTACAGCAGCCTCCCCAGTGGTATATACAGGCCCCAGCAGTATATACAGCAGCCCCAGTAGTATACAGCAGCCTCCCCAGTGCTATATACAGCCCCCAGCAGTGTGGTATACAGCAGCCTCCCCAGTGGTATACACAGGCCCCAGCAGTATATACAGCAGCCCCAGTGGTATACAGCAGCCTCCCCAGCAGTATATACTGCAGCCCCAGTGGTATACAGCAGCCTCCCCAGTGGTATATACAGGCCCCAGCAGTATTACAGCAGCCTCCCCAGTTGTATATACAGGCCCCAGCAGTATATACAGCAGCCCAGTGGTATACAGAAGCCTCCCCAGTGGTATATACAGGCCCCAGCAGTATATACAGCAGCCCCAGTGGTGGTGTATACAGGGCCCCAGTCAGTGGTGGTGTATACAGGGCCCCAGACAGTGGTGGTGTATACAGGGCCCCAGTCAGTGGTGGTGTATACAGGGCCCCAGTCAGTGGTGGTGTATACAGGGGCCCCAGTGGTGGTGTATACAGGGCCCCAGTGGTGGTGTATACAGGGCCCCAGTCAGTGGTGGTGTATACAGGGCCCCAGTGGTGGTGTATACAGGGCCCCAGTGGTGGTGTATACAGGGCCCCAATGGTGGTGTATACAGGGGCCCTAGTGGTGGTGTATACAGGGCCCCAGTCAGTGGTGGTGTATACAGGGCCCCAGTGGTGGTGTATACAGGGCCCCAGTGGTGGTGTATACAGGCAGCCCCCCCCTGCACACCTGTGAAGGAATACAGATCATGATTATTATCATTATACTTACTTATCCTCCCTGCCTGCCGGCTGCCGCCGCTCTGCACCGCGCTCCGACTTCTTCCTGCTTCCTCTGTCTAGCGCACAGGCAATGTGACGTATCTGCCTGCGGCTGCGCCCGGCGCTGGTCAGAAGGAAGAAGCCGGAGCGCGGTGCAGAGCGCTGCAAGCCCCGCCACCCGCCGGCTATAATCCGGACCGGCCCTGGGGGCCCTCTGAAACTTGGGGGCCCTAGGCAAATGCCTAGGCTGCCTGCCCCTAACGCCGGCCCTGCTTGTAAAGAGGTGTGGGGGCCATTATACTGCATGGAGGGCTTTAGGGGGGCCACAGATGGGGATCATTCTGTGTTGGGTTCACCATACTTTGCCGGGAAGTTGAAGGGGCGTATAGTAGGGTTATTATAATGTGCATGTAGAGGTTACTGTGGAGGAATTCACTGTGGGGTGTCATACAGTGTTTGGGGACCACTTTTGTTGGCATCATACTTTATGGGTGCAATGAAAGGAGAGTGTAGGTTCATCAATAGGAGTAAAACTAAATTGTAAGGGCTGTAAAATAGTGAGTTATGTTCTTATGTGACCCAGACAAATATTTATTTTCCAGGGGGAGCCAATTGTGACTTCTGCTATGGGGCTCCATGATTTCTATGTACACCTGTGCCCTTCATATATCATGGCTGAATAGTGACAGCTACTTCTGCCTCCCCCTGAATATATTTCCCTCTTTATGTTGTTCAACCATTTATTCCAGAAGCCTATTATAATAATAATTGTATTTATATAGCGCCAGCATACTCTGCAGCACTTCACGATTAAGAGGGGAGATGCACAGTAATATGAAGCTTTGCAGCTGGGGTTGCGTTGTCAGCTTTGGACCTGCTGTATTCAGGTGTGTCAGGAATGCTGCGGCGCTGCCCAGACAAGACCTGACAGCCTGTTATTATCTTGTCAGGGTGATTACAGCCGGCGACACCCTGACTGTAGGGCAGTAAGGAGAAGGAAGACGAGATCAAGGCAGAGCCGACAGCCAAAGTCCAGTCTGAAGATATTAAAACATAAATGCACTATAAAACTGGCCAACTACATATGAATGTATACGTGCATGTATGTGCTTTATGCGTGTGCAGCAGCATCTTGTAGATAAAAGGTATATACCTGTATAGAGAATAATATACATATGTACGCTGCACGTCCATGTTACACGTCGGCAGTAGATGTATTAATATTTGATGCATTTATTTGCTTCCATCTACAATACTATTAACCAAATTATTTAGTGGCATATTAGGATTTATATTATGGCTCCAAAACCCAGATCATGCGGGACGGATCACTACAGACCCCTATAGGGATCTTAGTTTACTTCAGGCCAGGATAGTATATTGTAATGAAGACCAGTAAATATGGGTGTGCTGCACGTATCTATTCTCAGCCCTAAACCTTCCAATTCTATACAGTACATACATGTCATTTCTACATAATCCTGATTGAATATAAGTGGAATATTGGAATTACAAAGGTATTCTTGTCGAGCCCCAGGCTGTGGGGTACTTGGGTATCAGGCTCCAAGGGGTTAACACTCCTGTGTCACGAGGAGTGGTGGCCGCGCCTGATCCCGTGTCCTGGGTGACACTTCAAAAAGCATATATTTACAGGGGAATTCTAAATACAGTTCTCGTGACGCCACCTGTAGTTTCTGGTGATGGGTCACCTGCGCCGCCACAGTCCGCCCGGTGGTAGATGGTAGTGCGGCTTAGTTGGTAAAGTCCCCTACAGGTAGGGCTGGTCCTCTCGGGCAGCGTTCCTGCAATGGAACAGGTTGATGCAGAAGAAACACAGGCAGAAGCAAAGTCACTTTCTCCCGGGTACTTTACTGTTAACTTGAAGCAGCAGTTACAGATTACAGTTCAGCATTCAGATGTTACAAGGACAGGTAGCTTAATGGGTGGCTGCAAGTGGATCCCAAGTAGTATGGTGGAACCCTTGGTGTACCTTCGTTAACAAACCTGTGTCCGTTCTTCTCCGCTTTGGATCGATCTATATCCAGTAGCTCCATGTAGGTAGTACTGGGAGCCCCCTCCCTCGTTGGTGAGGAAGCAGGCAGACCTCTCCGATGGCAGGGGCTGCGGCTGATGAACAAGCCACAGCAGCCAGTTGCCGACTGCAAATCTGGACTTTGGCCGGATCCCAGGGCCCGGCGTTCCCCTGGTAGACAGGCGCCATTTCGCGGCGGGATGCCGCTTCTGATTGGAAGAAGCGGCATCACGCCGTGAAACGGTGCCCGTCGTCTTCACTCCTCACTCCCTCCCCTCATCATGCCATGCCTGTAACCCGGCTTCAATAAACTGAAGATATTCACACTGGTGAGTGCCGCTTATTTTTTCTACATATGGATTACAATAATAATAATATATTTACAGAGTCTCAAAAGCAAAAATTTACAAAAACCACTAAAGAAATGGTAAGGTCTAAGGCAGGTGGATTGAGTTCATTACATGACCAGTATTGCTTATAAAGGATATAGGAGATGGTGGACACCTGTGACCCAGTGTCCAGCAAAGCAGGTGTTGATATGCCGTCTAGTATGATTGACAGGAATGGTCGCTGTCCAATGTAGGCATCATACCAGTCGGCTGGGCCCAGTTGAACTACTTCTGAGGTTTGGTCCTGGTCCCCAGGATTTGCTCGTTTAAAGGACAGTATTGTGCGATGTCGACGGTAAAGAGACTGCCGGTGACACCTCCATATGTGAAAGGTGCTATCCAGAAAAAAACATCAACAAGAAAGGATATCGGCTGCAACACTAACACTAGAAAATGGGAAAAGCATATTAGTTAGTGAATGCATGGCTGGCTATGTGCAAAACTGCTCAATGTGAATAGGCTATACAAGCACAGCAGAAAACTGCTTCATGATATAGAGGGAAAAAAATGAGAAGTTAGCTCATGCAATTGATGCGACCCAGGACAGGGTACTCAGGGCTCGGGCTCAGTTGAGGTCTGGGATGTCACGGGTGGCCGCCCGAGGCTGTAGCCCTGGGGGTCAGTGAAAAGGGGATTATTTACAGGGACTATTTACAAGGTTGTCTTTGTGACGCCACCTGCTGAGTCTGGTGATGTTCACCGGCACCGCTCCAGTCCTCCGGTGGTTGGTGGTATTGAGGCTTGGATGGGATCGTCCCCGCAGGCAGGACGGGACCACCGGGGCAGGAATGCTGTAATAAAACAGTTTATGATGGAATCAGGCAGCAGAGTCGAAGCTTCACTTCACCGGGTTACTTTACTTGAAGAGTTCTTTCAGCTTACAGTTCAACAGTTCATTAGGTGTTAGACTGGCGAATGCTTCTGGCTGCAGTTAGGATTTCTGGCTTGATATGGAACCTTCCTTTATGTTCCTTTCCTTTTTCATCTATTCTGTTCCCAGTGTGAAGCCTGATCTCCTGTAGATGATCTGACCTCCTGCTACTTCTACTTTCTTCGCCTCCCTTGTACCCGTCGGGTCAACCTTCTGTCTGGACTGCTGCTCCTCGCTAGTCCTGGCTTCCCTCTTGTGGGATCTGTGGGAGTCAGGGCTGTATTTGTAATATCCCTGTTGTACGGATTTTCTATGAGTCTTAAAGAACTCACAGGTGTGGGTACCCGGTTTCCTTCCTTTCGGGACAAACTCTACTGTTACTCAATTCCCCTTACTAGAGTGAACTCTGCTCCTGAGTTCTTCTCCTCTCTTTCTTTCTTCTTTTGGGATCTTTCCCAGGGCCTCTCAGCCGAGATGGCCCTCCGGGGTCCTCAGGCTGACTGCCTGGTCGTCCTCCGCTCTACCTCCTCCGACTCTCCAGACTGTCTGACTCTTTAGCTCCCCTCGAGACGACTATCTATATCCTCCCAGGGTTCCCTCCCACCTACTATCCTAGTGTGTGGATGTCAGCTCTAGGGCTCCATCTTTCGACCATTGTCCCAATTGCAGTGGAGTACTACACCGCTTTTCTGGGTGCAATACCCCTCCTGTGGCACCTACGTAGTGGGGCGCCACACTCCCCCCTGGTTAAGCATGCTCGTCCCCGAGCATCACACTCGCCCTTCGGGAAGTGAAAAACATTTTTATATTTTTGCAATCATCAACATCAACGGGTAAATTATATACAGTTATAAATATTAAGTTTAGGGAATATTTAGGGAACAATAACTAGGTACACTGAAATTTACCATGGCCCGTTCCTTCTTTTTTCTTCCATTCTCCATCTTTGCCTTTTATCTAACTTCCATCATTGGTGGAAAGACAGGACACCCACACACATATGACATAGTAGGCTGGTCTTGTGGAAACCTGCACAATCTTTGCCTGGTTATATGGGCATCAAGTTGGTAGGTTTTTTCCCTGACATTTGAAACATGGTGGTTACCTTGTGCCTCACTGTCAGCTCCAACTTCGGCTGTATAATGCCCTTTTTCAACAAAACAAGGAAATTAGAAGGAAACAGTGTGATAGGGTTTATCCAGGTAGCAACGTGGTGAATATACACAGATGTTCTCACCAGTCCAATTTGTATGAAAATATAATCCACGATTGAAAGGATAGAAAATTGTTTGCTCCAGATCCACGGTTCCAAGAACCAAAGCAATATGAAGAAGGAACAGATTTGTGGTTACTCTGCACTGCGATGGATTAACAGGTAGAGCAATGAAGATGATGTGCATGAATTGCACTGCAAACTATTTATTATTATTTATTTTTATAGCACCATTTATTCCATGACACTTTACATGTGAAAAGAGGTATACACAATAACAAGTCCAATGCTCATGAACAATACAGTCATATGAAAAAGTTTGGGCACCCCTCTTAATCTTACTCTTTTTTTTTTGTTTAAAATTATTTTTTGCAACAGCTATTTCAGTGTGATATATGTAATAACTGATGGACACAGTAATATTTCCAGATTGAAAGAGGTTTATTGTACTAACCGAAAATGTGAAATATGCATTATTTAAAAAATTGACAGGTGCAAAAGTATGGGCACCTCAACAGAAAAGTGACATTAATATTTAGTAGATCCACCTTTTGCAAAAATAACAGCCTCTAGTCGCTTCCAGTAGCTGTTAATGAGTTCCTGGATCCTGGATGAAGGTATTTTTGACCATTCCTTTTACAAAACAATTCCAGTTCAGTTAAGTTTGATGGTCGCTGAGCATGGACAGCCCGCTTCAAAACATCCCACAGATGTTCAATGATATTCAGGTGTGGGGACTGGGATGCCCATTCCAGAACATTGTAATAGTTCCTCTGCATGAATCCCTGAGTAGATTTGGAGCAGTGTTTTGGATCATTGTCTTGCTGAAAGATCCATCCCCGCCATAACTTCAACTTTGACACTGATTCTTGAACATTATTCTCAATAATCTGCTGATACTGAGTGGAATCCATGCGACCCTCAACTTTAACAAGATTCCCGATGCCGTCATTGGCCCCACAGCCTCAAAGCATGATGGACCCTCCCCCAAATTTGACACTGGGTAGCAAGTGTTTTTCTTGGAATGCTGTGTTTTTGTGGCGCCATGCATAACGCCTTGTTGTATGACCAAACAACTCAATGTTTGTTTCATCAGTCCACAGGACCTTCTTCCAAAATTAAACTGGCTTGTCCAAATGTGCTTTTGCATACCTCAGGCGACTCTGTTTGTGGCGTGCATGCAGAAACGACTTCTTTCGCATCACTCTCCCATACAGCTTCTCCATGTGCAGTGTGTGCTGTATTGTTGACCGATGCACAGTGACACCATCTGCAGAAAGATGATGCTGCAGGTCTTTGGAGGTGGTCTGTGGATTGTTCTTGACTGTTCTCACCATTCTTCTTCTCTGCCTTTCTGATATTTTTGTTGGCGTGCCACTTCTGGCCTTTACAAGAACTGTCCCTGTGGTCTTCCATTTCCTTACTATGTTCCTCACAGTGGAAACTGACAGGTTAAATCTCTCAGACAACTTTTTGTATCCTTCCCCTGAACAACTATGCTGACTATGTGAACAATCTTTTTTTTTCAGATCATTTGAGAGCTGTTTTGAGGAGCCCATGATGCCACTCCTCAGAGAAGATGCAACTAGGAGAACAACTTACAAGTGGACACCTGAAATAGCTTTTCTCATGATTGGATACACCAGGCTATGAAGTACAAAGCTCAATGAGGTTACCAAACCAATTTAGTGCTTCAGTAAGTCAGTAAAACGTAGTTAGGAGTATTCAAAATATGAAAATCAGAAGGGTGCCCATACTTTGGCACCTGTCATGTTTTGAAATAATGCATATTTCACATTTTCGGTTAGTACAATAAACCTCATTTCAAACCTGAAATATTACTGTGTCCATCAGTTATTACATATATCACACTGAAATAGCTGTTGCAAACAATTTTAAACAAAAAAAAAAAAGTAAGATTAAGAGGGGTGCCCAAACTTTTTCATATGACTGTATAAGACACAGACTGGTAAAAGAGAAGAGAGGACCCTGCCCGTGAGGGCTCACAGTCTACAAGGGATGGGTGAGGATACAGTAGGAGAAGAGAGAGGACCCTGCCCACGAGGGCTATCAGTCTACAAGGGATGTGTGAGGATACTGTAGTTGAGGAGAGAGGACCCTGCCTGCGGGGGCTCACAGTCTACAAGAGATGTGTGAGGATACAGTAGCTGAAGAGAGAGGACTCTGCCCATGAGGGCTCACAGTCTACAAGGGATGGGTGAGGATACAGTAGCTGAGGAGAGAGGACCCTGCCCACGAGGGCTCACAGTCTACAAGGGATGGGTGAGGATACAGTGGGTGAGGAGAGAGGACTCTGCCCATGAGGGCTCTCAGTCTAAAAGGGATGGGTGAGGATACAGTAGGTGAGGAGAGAGGACCTTGCCCATGAAGGCTCAAAGCCTACAAGGGATGAGTGAGGATACAATAGGTGAGGAGAGATAACCCTTTCCAAGAGGGCTCAAAGTCTACAAGGGATAGGTGAGGATACAGTTGGGGAGGGGAGAGGACCCTGCCAGTGAGGGCTCACAGTCTACAAGGGATGGGTGAGGAGAGAGAACCCTGCCAATGAGGGCTCACAGTCTACAAGGGATGGGTGTGGATACAGTAGGTGAGGGGAGAGGACCCTGCCCACGAGGGCTCACAGTCTACAAGTGATGCACTCAGTTCATCAAAACCTTAATGTCTACATCCACAAAGTCAAGTGTTCCCACATCCCTGCTGCTGATGGCGGTCTTGCTTACAGAGGTGAAACTTTGTGGTAACCCAAATCAAGAAATTCAGCCATATTAGTATCAGTCATGTAAATCCTGTTTGCCTTTTTTGCTTGCTCTGGTTATTCTTTTATTGTTAATTGGATGTCAGATTATTAATATACTTTAAGCTTTTAGCATTATATGTATAGTACTACATACATAACTTGTGTCTAACACACATGGAGGATCCATTTCTTCATTAATTAATCATGTCTTCCAATTTAAGATAATTCAACAAATTTCAATATCCTAACTCATGAATGGATGGCTTAATGAAAAAAAATAACAAATAATACTGGATTTAATTAAACGAATCTGTGGAAGAAGGACTACAATTTTGTACTGGCCAAAGTCAACAGAGCCGTGAGGTCTTATCTGTAGCTTGTTACTATTGATATTTGTTATGGCCTATACACAAAATAGGATAATACTGGATAAAAGCTTCTTTCTCCTAGTTTTGGCTATCCCCCAGAAACTAGAGCATAACCGGCACATTTTGTGGGCGCAGCCCGTTCCAAAGTAAATTATCCTAGCGAAGCTTGGGTTATTAATCTGCAGAATACAAAGGTGCAGATTAATCAGCTTTCTATGGGTGGGGAGAGGCGAGGTGCGGCCCGTAGTGTAGACACACCTGAAGCTATGAGTCAGGATGAGAGCAGCCAAGACCTTGGCACACATCAGCTCCCGCCTTTTATAGCACAGGAGGAAGAATATGGGAATATGCTGAATTTTGTGCTGTGCTGGTAATATTGCCAAAGTTAATATATGTATTATAGGATGCCAGGTCATCTTAAATAAAATGATACATACAAAATGGATACATAGTAAATGTATTAATGTCTATGGTAGAATTCTCCCTATCAATATAGCTATACAAGTGAATGATCGTGGGGCACTCTAGGAATACCTGCGAGAGAGAATAATTCACAATGGGTCCTATATTGTGTATTGTTATTTTGACACCCAGGACAACAGTAGCTGCTGTTTATTTACCCTTCCAAGTTCAATGGACCTGTACCATTTCCCTTTGCTGCCAATAATAAAATAAAGTTGAGTTCAGCACAGATTATGGACACCCAATGGCAAAGGGAATGGGACAACTAGGATGGACTAGGCCATCTCACTCCACGAGTCCTAAAGCAAATGATTAACCTTGCTCTATGAAATGGGTCAATTTGCTAGGGACAAGGACAAAAAAAGTTAGCCTATAAAGACTCATTCAGAAGTATAATGTGAAGCCATTGGTGTAACAGCTATACGTTGACCCATAACATCTAAATATGACTGTATGCAATATCATCACACTACAGAAGCACACATAGGTTATATTAGCATGACATCAGTTTGCATAGCAAAATGGTTCATTTTTTAGTACTATACAAATTATTATGGTCATCCACATCAGTCTTTGTCTCTACAGCAAAATCCAACATTCCTATGTCAAACCCATGTTAAGGTACCTTTTGTATCAAGCAAATTTGTTTCCTCAGAACTCAAAGATCTTAAATCAACACAAAAGCTTTGTACATTATCACATTAGAAGTCAACTCTTCACTGTTGTATAACAGGCCTAACATGTGAGCCACCATTCCACCAACCCAATGGTTTTATTGGCCCACCAGAAGTAGGAGCCTGATAACTATCTCTATAAAGCTGCCAGCTGGATATTGACTATTAACAATTTCTTTTTACATATTGGTGTTCTTTAAATAGGACTACAATATTGCCGTTTTGCCTCAAGGTAAGCCAAGGCTTAAGTGTATTGATATGCTTTTGCAACTAAGTGACAGTACATCACTAGTCTACATCAGTACCTTGTACTTTTGTCACATTTGAACCTTAGGGCCACTTTACACACACCAACTTATCTGTCCAACATCTGAACAACTTACTGGTTGCAGTGAAATCATGGACGCATTGTTCCATTTTGTGGCTGTGTACAAATGGAACAATGTGTCCATGATTTCACTGCAACCAGTAAGTTGTTCAGAAGTTGGACAGATAAGTTGGTGTGTGTAAAGTGGCCCTTAGTGTACAGCAAGTTTTCCATAAAATACTCAGATAAGTGGACCCTTACTCCAGTGATACAACATACAGCGGGTGAAATAATTACTGAACACGTCACCAATTTTCTACGTAAATGTAGTTCTAAACATGCTATTGACATGAATCTTTCAACAGATGTCGGTAACAAACCATCCAATCAACATATCTATGTACACATCTTTTCTTCTGTAACCAATGCCACCAGTATGTTTTACAACAATATGTTTGTGAAGGCCTTGGGACAGCTTACTGGCTTTACCCATCATTAGTTGTTTCTTGTGTGGCACCTTGGTAATGAGACACCTTTTTCTAGGCCATCAGTTGTTCCAACTGATATAATTTTTCACTAAGTGGCAAGAATTGCTCTCTAATTACTGACAGATTTCAGCTGATGTCATGATCTTCCATGGCTTTTTGCATCTTTCATTTTTCCCACTTTGTACTACCTAAATACAACATACTTCCAGTGTATACGCCTGTAGATGTACATCTGTGATTTTTTTGTTTCCTGAAGGAGAAGTCATCCCAAAATGCATAGAAATAAAAATCACTATGTCTTCAACCTCCAGTTTTTATTTGTTTCATGGTAGCACTGTATTTCACCCCTCTCTTCCTCCTTTGATCAGATCTTTGCCTATGGGGACTGTAGCAGCAGTGATTATCATATACTTTCTATAGTAGTTATGACTGTTCACAACGACTCCAGCTGAGCAACCTCTTTACTGTCTACTTATACGGTCCCACTTAGATAAGACCTTATTTGCGCTTTTTTATCTTTCCAGCTTTTACACTAATTTCTCATTATTAAACATGATTTAATGTATGCCTGTGTGGATTGAATGGGTTGTTACCTACATCTGGTTAGAAATCCATGTCAGTAGAACGTATAGAAATATATTTACTTGGAAAACTGTTCACATGCTCAATACTTATTTCAGATGCTCTTCAAGAAAACAAGAAACCAGATACCAGATACAAGGGCAAAAAGTTCTAATACTTCCATTCCTGACCCCAAGCCTTGAAATGCTTTACATGTTGCATAAAATATTTGGAATTACCCAGAGAGGGCAAGAAGAGGTTACAAAGCTGAATACTATTAAAAATATAACTTCCAGCTCTATGAAGATTGTCCAAGACGTATTTTGGCTCCATATATCAACCAGTAATGCAGAGTCTTAAAGGGGTTGCCCAAGGTTGTTTTCTTCCAAATAAGTGCCACTCCTCTGTACAGTGTGGTATTGCTGACTAATCCCAATGCAGTGCTGTTTTTAAGGAAAAAGCAACCATAATGTTCTAATCCTGTATCGCAATCTTAATGCAGCACTTGCCAGTCTGTGAGGCTATACTACTGTACTATATTCCTCATGAAACAACTAGGTAAGAGGAAATTTTGATCACTCATATTTTTGGCCCCCATACACATTAGACCAGGGGTGGGAATCTCCAGGCCTCAGGGGCCACCAACAGTGCATGTTTTCAGGATGTCCTTAGTATTGTACAGGTCATAATTCCAACCATGTGCAATAGTAAAGAAATCCTAAAAACATGGCCTGTTGGCGGCCCTTGAGGACTGGAGTTCCAGTGTATCGGGGCCACTGTCAGATGATTGTTGGGGAAGAAAAGGATCTATGTTCAAATTTCGGAAAGCTGACAGTTTTGTACTCTTTGAAATAAGCCACCGTCAGAGATGTCAGGCAGTGGTGCTTTCACAAAGCTAGCGCTCCTGTGTATGAGAAAACGGGGCGAAACAACTGCCAGCCAAATGATCGGACAAACCTTTGAGCTCATAGCTCTAACGTGTATGGCGGGCTTAGATTTGTCCCCAAACTAAACAGCCATATAAGCCTGTTCAGATATACTACGAAAGTTCATGTAACCCACAGCAACCAATTCAGCTTTTGTTTTTATAAGATATACTGGAAAAGTAATAGTAGAATAGTTGCTAAGGGCAACACAGTGCATCTTTTCTAATAAAGTAGTGTGTAATAATGGGTTCTCTGAAAAATGCCCACAAGGAAAAATACACACAGCAACCCTAACCCTAACACCTAACCCTAACATCTAACCCCTAACATCTAATCCTAACTTCTAACCCCTAGCCCTACACCTTAACCTAACCCTAACACCTAACCCTTAAACATAACCTTAACCCTAACCCTTAACCCTAATGTGGCACCCCTCTGGCAGGACACCCCAGGGAGGTACTGCAACCCAAACAGAATATGTAGTGCCTCCGTAGACGTGGATGAGGAGGAAAATACAGAGTCTTCACCCAAAACACGCTCATAGGACACCTTAGCACAGGGGACTGGTATTCAGTAGGTCCCAGGGAGTGGAGCCTAGAAGAGTGGGAAGATGTGAGTGACAGTTACAGACAGTAGTCAGTCAGACGGTGACAGAATGAGGAGCACCGATGGATGCAGGGGACCCTGTGGTCATGACAAGAGGACACCTCTAAGGAGAGAGGTGACCCAGACAATGAAGGGGGACACTCAAGGACTAGTTGGAGCCAGCTGGAGAGTCCAGGTCAACACTGGTAAACCAGTACCGAGGCGGTTTGTTAACGGTTCATCCCAAACCGCAGACCGGCAGGCGGTGGGCCTAAAGTAGGAGCCACAGCACCACAAGACTAAATCCCACCTCTGTCCCAAAGTGGGTCCAAGACATTAACAAGGGAAAGGACTATATACCCTGACGGGAGGGTTTGTCTTCTCACCGCTCCTGTCCGTATCGGAAAGGAGTCAGAAGTACCTTTTAGCAACAGACCTGGGATCGGCGACAAGAGAGCTAAAGCAAAACATAGTCCAAGAAAGTTATTGTAGAGACACCTCTGACAGACTCTGGAAAAAGCCTCCAAAATCTGTGGCTACAACCCCTGGTGAGCCCGACTGTACCATACACCCTTATCATCTGGTACCAGTAAAGAACTGTTTGAGCTGGTCTGGTGTCGGGCCTTCTTTAATCCGTCACCTGGGAGGCTCCTGCAGCACCACAGAGCCAAGGACTACAACTCCTCTCATCAACCCGCAGCCCTGAGGTAAAGCTCCGCCAGTGGGGCGCTGTACTACCAAAGCTGCTTCACCATCACCTCAGCGGCCGGCTGCAGCACTGGTAACCGCATTAACAGTACCACAGGTGCCGTCACGTTTCCCTATCCCTAAGTTCCCCCTCAACCCCATCAGCCAATTGAGTGCCCAGGGCACAGAACAGGGACACGACCAGCCGTGATCCCCACCAAAGCCACCCTCCCGATAACCGAATAACCCCTGCCTTGCATGCCCGTCTCACTACACACCTAACCCTAACCCTTAACCCTAACACCTAACTCTATCACCTAACCCCTAACACATACCCCAAATGCTAACCTCTAACTCCTACCCTGTGGGTATTTTTTGGGGGCGTTTATCTGGTCAATGCTATGGAATAGCAGACGGCCATAACATCAGAGGTTCATATAATAGTTGTTATTACATTGTAGGGCAAAGCTTTATAATGCAGCGATTGTCTCAGTATTCATATAGTAGTATTATGCACTGTAGTATCCCCATATGCATCTTCTCTGTGGCCCATGCTTAAGATTCTCACAGGTTCGGATGGAGCTTAAGGTGTTCCCAGCACCTTGAGAAAATATGCTGAGCTCTCGCATTCCTCCCGCGCCCATCCCTGGGGCCCAGCACAGACACGAAGCAATCTGTCAGCCAAACTCATCGTAACACACCCTGATCCCTGGGGCGGATTCCACTTACATAGCACTAGTAACACAAAAACATATCATGTTTATACCAAGCACGTACAAATACCATGTACAACATATTGTCTACGGTACAAATATACCATTCCCTATATTCTGCCAATGTCCTGCACATATTCATTATTACAGTCAGAGTAAGAGGGGGTATCCTGCCCACTAATGATTAATAAGAACATTCCTCATTATTTTTAAGTAAAGATGATCTGCAGCAGCTATAGAATATATTAGAATTTTCTCCAGGATCTGAGGTAGTTAATGGTGTTCTGCAGTAGCTGAGGTTTGTATATTGATACTCTGCAGCTGCTGGAGCATGTTATTGTATAATACACACCACAGCTGCTAAAGAACCTCTTCCTAAAGAGAGAGAGAGAGCACTACATGTAAAGCAATCAATAGTTTGCACAGGTGCAAAAACTTTATCAAAAGCAACAACAAAGAAGAGTTTCCACAGAAAGAGATAAGCGGAAAATTTTGACTGATGGAAAAGATTTTTATGAAACAGATTTTCCTGTCCTACCACTTACCTCACAATCATCAATGGGTCTGCCACCACTGTGCCCGCTCACACTTACATTTTTATATGACATGCAGACTTGTAAAGTGGGGCTGTCTGGCCAGGGTCAGCGTCACCACCCAGCGCCCCTGGGCAATTGCTGAGGCCCTGGACAAGTGAGGGGGCCCACTCACTGTCTGCGAGAGGAACCAAAGAGGAAACCCGCTCACAGACAGAAGACTGAGCTTACCAGGAGCTGAACAGAGGCTGAAGGACCTTCCTGTCATGTGACTGATCAAATGGCTGAAATGAAGATCCTGAAAGAGTCTGCAGGTGCTCAAGTTCTGCACCATCCGTGCAGCTCCCAGTGTCTCCTCATTTGTGCTCTCCACTGATCAAGAACTGTAAGATGTGGCAATGTATAGTCTGTGTAAGTAAATGTGTCTGTAGCAGAACTGTGTGTATCTGTTTGTGCATGAAGAGTCAATGTAGCAGAGCTGTGTGTATCTGTATGTGCATGTAGTGTCCATGTAGGTGAGCTGTGTTTCTATATGTGCATGTACTGTTCATGTAGCAGAGCTGTGTGTCTGTATGTGCATGTATTGTGCATGTAGCAGAGCTGTGTGTGTATCTGAATGTGCATGTACAGAGCTGTATGTGCATGTAATAGAGCCATGTATGCTTATGGGCACATAGCAGAGCTGTGTGTGTCTAATATATAATTTGCAGAAAGATCCACTGAAACTCTTTAGCCTAGGGCCCACAAAAACCTCGAGCTGGCCCTATGTCCGGTGCATGATGTTCTCAAAAGGACACAACACTCATCACAATGTCAAACTCCTTTGGATCTACTTGGAGAATTCCATCACTAAAATCATGCAATATCGAAAACTGATTTTCTCCCTTTTTTTCTTAACTCTATATCTAATATGACGATGAGGGAAGGAGTGAGAAAAAATTGGCGCTTGAGGTAATTGAATGGACTGGACAGAAAGGAAAGATAATCTGTGTTATGCCTGTTGCAAGGCCTGAGAAAGCAAAGCATGATATAGGAACTCAAACCTTGGGTCATGCTCATTCGTGCTGTGCAGTTTTTTTTAGAGAAAGGTAATATAACAGGGGTAGGGAACTTCAGGCCTCAAGAGCTGCACATGGTGCAGGTTTTCAGGATGTCCTTAGTATTTGACAGTTGGAATCATCACCTGTGCAGGAGATTAAATTACCCCAGTCACTGAGGAACCAGCAGGAGGGGGGATGAGGTACCCCAATTATAAGAATGCAAGTGATGCACGTGGTCATAGAGGGACTCAATATTAAGACTGGGTGAGAGGCTGAGAGTTGCTGCAAGGAGGCCCAGGATCAATCACATCTTACCATCAAAGACAAAGCCGCTTTCATTCAAAGCAAAACAGACTAACAAGAGGCAAAAACCGCAGCGTCAGAAATGCCATGAAAACACAAGTAATCTAATTTAGAGAAGCAAAAAGGCTGCAGAAATCTGCCACATCAAAAACTGATTGTGGGAACATGGCCGAACAAATCAGGTGCAATGATCTCTTGCCTTCAGCCGTATATAAAATTAGTAGATCCGCCTCCATCGTTCGGAATGTGTGGTGTTCGTAGTGTTTGGATTCACTCTTGGGTTGTCGTTGTTGCTCTTTTATGCAGAATTCCCTATGAAGGGATTATTGAGTTTCTAAATGAAGAAAATTGTATTACTTCTGACCTGGGCTGCACCACCCCACCACATGCTGTGCCACCTCACCACTCCATCATCTCATCCTCCGGCTGCATCATCTCATCCTCCGGCTGCATCATCTCATCCCCGGCTGCATCATCTCCCTGATCATCCGCCCAGCCAAATCACCTCATCCTGGTACATATTCATCCCGGCTGCTTCACTTGGTCCCCAGCTACATTCTCCCTGGACTGCTTCACTGGACCACCGCTACATCCCCGAGCTCCATCACCTGTGGTACCATCTGCCAGTCCATCCGAGGACTGACTCTTCATCCTTGCATCCATCTCAGTTCTCACTCACCTCACATACCTCTCCTTCTTGCTGCACTTGACCCCTGCTGCGTCTGACCCTCGCTACCCTTCAACCCCAGCTTACCATCTACAATGTTTCCACTCCTTTGCACTCTCACTCCCATCCTTCTCCACTTCCTGCTTCCCTGCTCATCCCCCCACCAAGCAACAAAGTACTTCTCTCACCCTCAATCCTACCTAACCACCTCACCCACTTCTCTGAGCTATTCCTTCACTTTCAATCCTCCATTTCCAAACAGACACGCCCACGGCGTAAACTCTCCTGCACCCATCTGCTAACCCTCTCCCTGCTCCTCCTGCTCGCTGGCGACATTTCCCCTAATCCCGCCCCCCACCACATCCCCACAGTCACCTACACCCCA
Source organism: Allobates femoralis (assembly GCA_033576535.1). NCBI lineage: Eukaryota > Metazoa > Chordata > Amphibia > Anura > Aromobatidae > Allobates > Allobates femoralis. The sequence goes on along the minus strand of JARQOC010000006.1, from coordinate 372,423,666 downwards.
CCCCCACAACCCATCACCAACTTTTGTAACCTCACCACCACCCACCCTCGCAACCTCACACCACCCACCTCGACCCCATTCTCCCCCCAGCCCCTGCTCCCCTAATCTCCCTGCCAGGTGCACTCTGGAATGCCCGCTCAGTCTGTAATAAACTCTCGTATATCCATGAACTCTTTATCTCTAAAAAACTCTCATTCCTTGGCATCACAGAGACCTGGCTCACCCCCTCCGACATGGACTCCCCTGCTGCACTATCTTATGGGGATTCAGTCAAACCCAAACCCCCCGCCCCTCCAACAAAGACGGCGGAGGTGTGGGCGTACTCCTGTCCAACACCTGCTCCTTCACCCCCATTCCACTGCCTCTCTCCACTACTCTCCCCTCTTTTAAGGCCCACTCTGTCCGCATCTTCTCCCCCTGTAACCTTCAGCTGGCCGTCATCTATCGCCCCCTGGATCTATCCCCACCTTCCTCGACCACTTCACCACCTGGCTACTTCATTTCCTCTCTGCTGACATCTCCACCATCATTATGGGCGACTTCAATATCCCCATTGACACCACCCACCCAATCGCCTCTCAACTTCTCTCTCTGACCTCCTTCTTGGGACTCTCCCAATGGTCCTCCTCTGCCACCCACAAAGACGGTCACACTCTGGTCCTCATCTCTGCCCCCCATAGATTGTGAGCCCTTTGAGGACAGTATCTTCTCCACTCTTGTATCTGTACGACCAAATTGTCCACATTTATTGTACTTGTCCTTGTCTGCCCTTTTAGCATGTAAAGCGCCATGGAATTTAATGGCGCTATATAAATAAATAATAATAATAACTGTCAAATACAAGGAAATTCCAAAAACCTGGACTGTGTGCGGCTCTCGAGGCCTGGAGTTTCCTACCCCTGCAATATAATCACATTCTCTATGAACATATTGCCCTCTTAATTTCTGAAGCATTTACATTAGTACAATATTGAAGCTGCTGAGCAGCCATGATAGACTTTGTCATGAAGTTAATAAGTGTGAAAGTATTTTCACCTCTTGAGGACCCAAGACTAAGACCAGGGACAGACTATGCAAGATGCATGTGAGATACTTGCATGAGTCTCGCAAGACTCACCCAGAATGGCAACCATCTCTCTAGAAGGAGCATGTCAGCTATATACAAACACAAGCAGCTGACGTGCTCCAGTCCAGAGAGACAGCAGCCTAGTCGGGTGAGACATACAAGACTCTCGCTTGCATCTCGCATAGTGTGTGTCCGGCCTAAGGCTGTTTTCAAACACTTGTTTTTTATGGTCCAAGCACAGAGTGCGATATATGCATATGCACTGGCTGTGAGTCTCCTGACCTGAACTCGACAGCTTCTTATATGCCTGTGAAACTTTCAGGTTATGATACCTGCAGCCATTCCGTACATTGTAGTCCAAGGTTGGGCCATGAATAACCAAGGTGTGAAACCAACCTAACACCACCAGCCATGTTCACTACATTTGCTGCATCTAAACTACATGAAGTTGTGACCTCTGGCACTTAATTTGGGACCCAATGCAAAATCTGTGACAGAGCGTCCACCTTCTGTGCCATTCATAATATTGGTGGCTTCTTGTGCAGAAGAGGGTCTATGAGCCCTCTCAGACACCAAGGCCAAGAAGTGAATGATACACCTGGTGCTCCCCCCATGTGACCACAATTTAAATGATCAGAGCCATATGGTGTATATAGCACTATAAAATACAGGAAAACCTGTGAAAAGAGTTAAAATACCTATTACTTTACTCTCCTTTTTGGCTCCCAAGCCTCTGACTCATCGAGCAAATAACTCCCGCATTAAACAGGTTTCTGCAGGTCAGACACATCCTCCTCCCAGCATACCACATATAGGAGGAGGTGTGAGAACAGGCTCATACAGCAGATACTATCCATGTCTTAAGCTCACGTTTTGGTGCAAATTTTGTGCAAGATTAAAACTTAGCATTTTTGTTTATGGGGGATAGTGATGTGCAAGCTAGATCATTTTAGTAATCATTAGAATAATCTCACCTTTGGACTGTAGTCCAATAGTTACCATCTGCCCATAAAGGGGCAATAGGTTCTGCAGTGTGTTCTGAGAATGCCATAATTCTGGTCCCTGGAGTCCTTCCAGGTTAGTACTGAAGGGTGCAGACGTAACAGTTGAATTAAGACTTTGGTGTAGCAATAGGAGGATGCAGAGGTAACAACAGTTGCATCAAGATGGTAGAAAGGTAGCAGTTGCACTGCACCCTGTTGTAAATATAGGATTGACACCTCCCTATAAACCTGTCAACAACCATTTACTATACTTACTCCCGGGTCCCAATGATCTAGTAACCAATGACCCAACCACAAAACTGCCAATAGGTAATCATGTAACAAGTGGCCATTTTATAGTACTCAAGAGTAGAGGTCACAATCACAAATATTGTTGCCAGCCTAGTCTACCAGCCTGAATGAGGCTGTGATTTTCTGCATTATTCCATGCACAAAGGTTTGGAGTATCCAATAGAGGAAAAGAGTTTATGCTAAAATGGTCAAATTTATTTTCTATGCACGGCCAAGATAACCTACTATAAGCCATAGGCAATACATTGTGTTTTATTGCTTCCATTAGGATGAACTAATAAATTAATTCATTGGCCATGGTGTGTGGTAAGATGTATTGGTTCAGCAATGCATGGTCAAAACTGTTTGCATGTTTTAGTGTTGTCCAGTTGGAATTTATGCCCTAATAGGAAATCTTATTTTATGCATGGGGGGGGACTCTAGTTATGTTCTTAGTGTCCTTAATAAGGCCTTCATGGTGGATACTCCTCTGATGACTTTAGAGGGAAAGATGGGAAAAGAAAGAGAAGAGGCACAATACAGCAATAAGGACTTATATGACTGCGCCCACCTAATGAGAATAGGTTCACCTGTGGTACTGAGGGCTACACCTCCTATGACTGTTTCCTCCACAGTGTAGGGTGGGTTTAAACTGCCTGTGTATAAAGACTGGTGTTGCGCCCCATGGTGTGGGGAACTCGGGTATCAGGCGCAGAAAGGGTTTAACTTTGTCACGGGGAATGGCGGCCGCGCCTGATCCCGTATCCTGGGGGAATCTCTTGAAAAGGGGTATTTACAAGGATTATGTACAAGTTTGTCATGACGCCACCTGCAGTGCCTGGTGAAATATCACCAGCACGCCACAGTCCTCCAGAGGTCGTGGTATTGCGGCTGTGATGGTATAGTCCTCCGCAGGCAGGACTGGACCTCCGGGGCAGTGATTCCTGTGGAAGGAATGAGTTCGTGCAAAGAAGATGCAGCAGAGTCAAGAAGTCACTTCACCGGGTACTTTACTGAAACTTAGCAGTCATTACAGTCTCAGTGCAGTAGGTGTTAAAAAATGACAATTGGCTATGGGTGGCTGCAAGCGGATCTTTTGGTTAGGTAGACGGAACCTCCAATGCATGCCTTTCTTGTTCTTCTTGTTCCCTCGCCTCCAGTAGCGGTGTGAAGCCTGACTTCATGTAGAATTTGTCTGACCTCCTGCTGTCTCTATTTACTTCCCTTGCTCCCTCGGGTGAACCTTCTGTTGATCACTTCAGTTGGTCGTTGCGGTGTCTGATTCCCCTCTAATGGTGCTTTAGGAGTCAGGGCCGTATCTGGAGACACCCCCGCTCACCTGATTTTCTGCAGTCCGTGAAGGTTCCTGTAGGTGCGGGCTCCGGTACCCGGTTTCTTACCTTAGTGAACTCCCTCCAAGCTTCTTACTCCCTCCTCTCCTCTATCTGGGATCTGTACTTCTTGTCCCCGGGTCCCTCAGCCGAGGTGACTCTCTTTCTTGCCTCAGGCTCCCTGCCTGAATCTTCACTCACTTTCCAACCCGGAGGCGAAGGCGGACGGGCTCACCGACTTCCTTCCTCCCCCTGGGGGCTGCTATATACCCTCCCGGGTTCCCTCCCACTGCCTGTTCTAATGTGGGATGTGGGTTTAGGGTCCCGCCTACCATCCATAAATCCACTTGCAGTGGAGTGACTACACCTCTTTTACAGGTGTAGTACCCCTTTTGTGGCGCCTACATAGTGGGGCGCCACACTGGCAACTGTCGATACTGAATAGCATATCAAAAATAATTCAAAAGGTTGTATAACCCTAGAAAAAAGTTGTTTGCGGGGTGCAGGATCTTCATATTTTTGCATTGTTCAGCTCTGTTTTTCTATAAAGCCCAATGATCTTAGACTGAGCTCTTAGGACCTTCACACATTGGCACCATTGTGTGACATAGGCAAAGATTAATATATTTTTCCCATAAATAATCAGTAAATCATAGGAATGTCGCATAACTCTAGCTGAAATGATGACTAAGGACCAATATGGCTGCAATAATGGCTCCAACAAAGCTCTGAATGTCTAATCTACTAACATAACACATCTGCAATGTACAGAAAGTTGTAGTGAGGGGACGTAATAATTGTCACCTATGTTTCCTAAAACAAGTCTTTCTAAGAATAATCTAAATGTAATATTTAAGAATCTGATAGAAACTGGAATGTTTGCACTTTAAGAATATTACCTTGGAGGATCGCTCACCCTGCCATTACAATGGACAGCAATAAATCTGGGAAGAAATTTAACAAGTGATCCAGCTCCACCGGTTTATAACCCAAAGCAAATTGTAGAGAACATACAAAAGTTTACAATGTTGTTTCTCTCAGGCATAAAATCAAGGCCCCTGCATTCTTCCCATACCCCTCCTTGTACCAAATACTTTCCCATAGGGCTCGGTCACACTGGCAATGGTTCTGTCATGCGAGAAAATTGGATGCATTGTGCTAATGAGACTTGGCTAAAACTCTTCTCCGGGTGTCATTCACTGTGCTCCAATTTTCTTCTATTGTCAGTGTCCAGTTACATCGGATTGCACTAAGGCCGGCTTCACACCTTGTTTTTTCCCTGTCAGGTTCTGTCCGGTGTTTTGCAGGATGCACTGGACAGAACCTGACAGCCCCGGACAGAACAGAATCGGAGAGCAAACATGCCCTCCGATCCCGTTTAGTGCCGGAATCATTCCTGCGTGCAGCTGCAGCTGTCCAGTGCTGAAATTTCAGCATAGCGGCTGGAGGGGAGCTAGCGGCAGTGCTGAAATTTCAGCCGCAGCTCATTTAGCTGTGCTGTCCACGTGCTGAATGAACGCAGCTAGAATTTCAGAGCCACCGCTCTTTCAGCACCCGGTGTCAGGGAACCAGATCATTTTTCTGCCGGATCCAGTATAATCTGGCGCCCATAGACTGCCATATTATAGGCGCCGGATCGCCCCGTATCTCGGAAGATCCAGTTTTGTTCGATTTTTGCCCCGGACACCAAAAATGCTGCAAGCTCCGATTTTGTGTCAGGGGCAAAAAATGAAAACAGCCGGATTCTGCCAGACAGACACCAAACCGGATGGCAAATAACTGCCATCAGGCCCCTTTCGGGACCATAGGGATATAATAGGGGCAAAATTGAATCCAGGGCTGTTCGGTTAACACCGGACAGAGCCGGACTAAAAAAATCGTGGAGTGAAGCTGGCCTTAGATGACATCCGAGTTCAGTCCAATGATTTGCACACCGCTATAGACTTGTATGGCTGCAATGCTGTCTGATATATGCTGCCAATGGCAGCATGCAGCAAATTTTTTTCAACATAAGAAAAAAGTGATGGTCGGCACTGACCCATAGTATAACAAAAGGCTGAGAGCTATCTGATAAAACATCGGGTAGCACTCCGCTATTATATGCCAGTGAGAGCGAAATCTGAATCCCTTACAAAATCTGTAGTAAATCACCTGCAAAAATCTGCATGGATTACATGAGGATTTGTAAAAAAAAATGTACAATGCATTTCACCCAATGCTTTGCAAAGGGTTAAATCTGTAGGAAAAATCTGCAGTATACATTGACATGCTGCAGCCACTCGTACCATAATTTCTGCTTAGATTTGTGCAAGTAAAGGAATGGCCTCTCTCTTTTTATCTTCACTTTGCAGAAAGTTTCAAATTGGAAAAAGATATGGGGGCGACACGTCAGAGCTGTTTTGTCAGTTATCTGTCCAAAAGCTTTGTAGAGTCGTACACTTTTGTACAAACACACAAGGTTGCAAAAATATGCAACTTTTAGCATGTTGATGACATTATTTGTCATAGATGGGGAGGGGCAAGCCCCATTCATCATACTCATGGTGAGCGGCGGAGGTCACTATGCAACAAATCATAGTTCAGAAAGGTCGGAAGTAAGATTTGCGTCAAGGTGCACAAGGCCCGGAAGAGAATCGTTGCTCTTCAATCACTCCAATGTTGGGAATTACTCCCTATGTCAATTTTTTGGTTGAATTGCTTGCCAGACTTCACATTCTACAGTACAAAAGTCAACTATTCACAGTTTTCTGTTTGCAGGTTTTAGATGACATTCGGCACAGTTAGGCTCTGTGCCCATTATGAGTTTTTGGTAAGTTTTTGATACTGAATATTTTCACTGTCTCAAGAATGTCCACAGTGTCTGCTGCGTAATAATGTCAAGGGAAAAGATGGAACACACAGGAATAATTTTTAATGTTATATGGGGTCAGTCTCATAATGCCAGTGTCCATCTTAGGCTGGAGTCACATTTGGCATGAGTTTTTTTAGTGACTTAAAAAAACTCATGCGTTTTTGCATGCATTTTTCCATGTCAGCATGTGTTTTTTAAAGCGAACCTGTCACCCCCTCCAGGCATCTAAAGATAACATAGCCACCTTCTGCAGCACTAAGGCTGCAGTCTGACAAGGTGTCTATAGCATTTATGCTCCCTTGATTCACTGAAATAAAGACTTTTATAAAATCTGTTTCAAACCTGATCCAAGACCGGGAGGCGGGTTTTCAAGTGTCTGTCTCCCTCCTCTGTGGTGTCAGTCATCCCTCTCTGCTCTCTGTGCACCGCCTCCAAGGCCATCTCCCTGCATTACAGAGCTTTGTCAGCTCTGCTACAACATAGAGCTGCTGTTATAGGAGACCCCACAGTAGTAAATCTAGAAGGAGGACCCTGAGCAGACAAAGCAGTGCCTGCTACGTAGCAGCCCTTGAGCTGAGCAGGTTTCACTTTCAGTTTCTTGTACCCAGCAGCATTGCTCCGTCCTCAGCCCCTGATCTAAAGCACAAACTCAACTCTGCTGCACTGCTGACAGCTCAGCTCAAGGCTGCTACGTAGCAGGCAGTGCTTTCTCTGCTCAGGGTCCTCCTGCTAGATTTACTACTGTGGGGTCTCCTATAACAGCAGCTCTATGTTGTAGCAGAGCTGACAAAGCTCTGTAATGCAGGGAGATGGCCCTGGAGGAGGTGCACAGAGAGCAGAGAGGGATGACTGACACCACAGAGGAGGGAGATAGACACTTGAAAACCCGCCTCCCGGTCTTGGAACTGGTTTGAAACAGATTTTATATAAGTCTTTATTTCAGTGAATCAAGGGAGCATAAATGCTATAGACACCTTGTCAGAATGCAGCCTTAGTGCTGCAGAAGGTGGCTATGTTATCTTTAGATGCCTGGAGGGGGTGACAGGTTCGCTTTAAGGTGTCTGATGGCACCCTGTGTTTTTGCATGCGTTTTTAAATCAGCACCCAAAAATAGTGCATGCACTATTTTTTGGTGCTGTTTTAAAAATGCATGCGTTTTTTAGAAAACGCATGGGGTTTTTTAACATGGGCTCCTATGGAAAACGTATGCGTTTTTGGATGGCACTAAATGGTACTAATGTACCATGCGTTTTTGATGTCAGCTAATCACATAATTGCAAAAACGCACACAAAAACGCATGCAAGGAGATGATATCCAAGGCTATGGATTATCTATGGTGGTGGGAGAAACAAGAGAAACAGGGGCGCAGATCAAAGTGCAGCGTATTTACTATTCCAAGTGGTATAAGGATTATAGATGCTCACCTTTTGCTGGTCTTTATATCAGGCTCATCTGACCAGATTTGGTCTCAGTACTCCTTATGGTCTGCAGCCCTGTCCTGGATATGCAGTCACTTAGCCTTGTGGCTGTGAAGGATCAGTTCATAGAAGAGAATCCAGGAGGAATGAAGGGCGCTCCCATTAGCAGGAAATCCAGGTTATTTCATATATTTAAAAAGGTTTTTTTAGTTTATCAATGATTAAAAAAGATTCTGTACCTACTTGCTCATTTATTTTTTAATCATTGATAAAATAAAAAAAACCTTTTTAAATATATGAAATAACCTGGATTTCCTGCTAATGGGAGCGCCCTTCATTCCTCCTGGATTCTCTTCTATGAACTGACACAAAAACGCATGGTAATGTCACACATGCGTTTTTGCTATTAGGGCATGCGTTTTTTAACATGGGGGCCTATGGGTGCATTTTTACATGCTTTTTTTAAAATGCAGGTCTCCAAAAAAGCATGAAAGAAACGCAAGTGTGACCCCAGCCTTACAATCAGTATATATTTCCCTTATTCTGGTACATGCCCGCCCATTCTGGTAAATATATCCCTCCATCATGGTACAAGGGCCCCCCCATGCTGGATATGGCCCCCTATCATGGTACATAGCCCCCATCCTAGATATGGCCCTCAGTGATGGTACAGAGCCCTGATCCTGGATATGGCCCCCATGCTGGCACACAGTTAAAAAATTAATAAAGGATCATACTCACCTCTCTCCATTGTTCCATGCAGAACACACCATAACTTCATTCGTCAGCTTGTGCCGTCATCTAGTGAGTCATGTGAGCAGCGCACAATGATTATGTCGCTGTGCTGTGCCGCTCACATGACCGGATGCCAGCACAGACAGTGGGGATGGTGCATTCTGCAGGGAGCAATGGAGAGAGGTAAATATGATCCTCCATCGCCCGGTTGGTCACTGGTTTCCATGGATTGAAAGCATGGGAAGCAGTGATTATCCACACACCGTCATATGTGCCGCTTTCCCCGCCCGTGATGGACACGGGGATGCTGTGAATATTACATTAGCCTAATGAGCGGGCCCACATGACCACAGGATGGCAGCTGCAGCCTTTTCCAGCACCCGGACACCACTCCAAAGCCCCCCCCACCCCCGCAGCACATTTGATTGGGATTATAAAACGCACCCCCCACTCTCCCACAATTATACCAAGTTTACTCATTTTAAGTGTGTATTATTGGATAATATAAGTTAATAAGGAAGTTTAGCTGGCCAAGCTTTAGCCATTTAGGATAAAGTAAACATATAGTAAGAAAATAAGTTGCCTGGCTAGGCCTTAGGATGTTTATATTCATGCTAATGTTTACAGAGTTTCCGATTGGGTTGTGACAATTGGGCCAGAGAACTATGTGGTGGCCAGGACTCTTGAATGCTCATAGTTGCACCTCTTAAGGTGCCTCCTGTTGGTTTTCAGCTTAGGACTTTTAGGTGCCTTGTGGAATCAGCTGCACTTTATGTAAAAATACTTGCTGTTTGAAAGTTACTGCAATTAAATCCTAGACCTCACAAAAACCATCGGCCTGGCAAAGAATAAGGTCAATATGGTCTCTGTGCCCTGTAGCCACGCTCAGGGATGAAGTTGAAAGGTGATTTGGGACAGTGAACCACCAGTTACACTTGAGAAGCTGCAGCGTGACGCATCGCACTGGCGTCGTTGCAGGAGTTGTTAAATGCATAGACTTGAATTCTATGATGTGATGCACCGCACTGGTGTCGTTGCAGAGTTGTTTATTGTGATTTTTGCACTATTTATATTGTTATACTTTTCAACAGTTTGTAACATTCATGCTGTATTTAACAAGGGGGAAATGTGGCTCCCCTGCAGTTCAGTCGCCACAGTGGTACAGCACCTATCCAATAGGTGTAGTATCATGCTCTCACGTAAGAGGAAAAACTTTGCTGAGATACACCAACACACACCCAACACCGATCCAAACTCCTGGCCAGGGAGATGCTGGGCAGAAGAGGCAGAATAGAGCAGTCCCCATCTGCTGGCTGGAGGGAGGAGTAGGTCTAGGGGGTGGGAGGAGTGAGTTAGTGAGTTGCACAGAGAGAAGGAGAACAACATGGCAGGAGAACAGTGAGTTCTAGGAAACCCAGGCATCTGAGGAGAGAGCAGGACCCATGCAGAAGGGTCGGCTGATGATCTCCAGGCCTGGGGACCTGAATCTACAGCTGGCTGGTAGAGATACGGGCTGCACAGGGGTACTGGCCGCAATTTGGTCTGGGATCTGCAGGACCAGCCAAGAAACTGGAGGTCAATGAATTTCACGTGCAGTGGTCACTACCATGGATTCTCCCAAGCGAAGGGACTACAGAGGATCAAGAGGACTTGCAAGGCAGTTGGTCAGAAGGGCCCGCAGTCGCCTGCTTCAGAACTTGTAGCATGAGGATGTGGCACCCTGGCACCTTGTTGGGCACCACAGAAATCCTTAGGGCATGACTGGAGTTAACACCTGTAAAAATTAGTGTACAGAAGGGTGGAGGAACTGGGCTCTGTCCCAAGTATATCAAGTTGGGGACAGAAAGCGCCTGGTAAGGTAAAGAAGGTTAGTACCGGCCTCCCAAGCAGAGACACCCGTAGGGAATGTATAAAGTTTAAATATGTGTGGACTTTACCTTTTCCCTTTTCATAAACTTTGGACAATTGTCACAGGACTCGTGTGACCACTAACTTTACCTTTTCCAGCCTGCGGCAGATGGATTAGTGCCTTATGGACTGCTTTTCACCTTTTTCATATTTTTCCCTTTTCCTTTTCAGTGATTTTTGTAATTTTCTTTAAGACTCTGTAACTAACTGTTTATAAAATGCTTAGTGTTAAGTTGTAAAAAGAACTTTTTGCTCAGCCGGGAGAACTGAGGTTAACTAAGGGGGAATGTGGCACCCTGGCACCTTGTTGGGCACCACAGAAATCCTTAGGGCATGACTGGAGTTAACAGCATAGCAATACTCACAGAACACCTAACAACACTACAACACCTTAGTACACCTAGTTTCACCCCGAGCCTCTAGGGGGAGCTCCACTGGTCACTTTGAGCCAGTTCCCCCTATAAATAGGGTCTTGGAGGGAGAAACTTCAGAGTGTGTGCAGATGCTACAAGAGCTGCCAGCCTGTGTATAACCTCCATCCTATGAGGGACACACTAGGCCCAATCAGCCAGCTAGCAAGTGAGGAAATCCCTGCAACTGGGATAAGAGGAAGAAGGAGAACACCTCTCAGGAAAACAGAGTTATTCTGACTCTTTCCTTAATAACCGGTTACTGGAACCGAAGCTGTGAGAGCTACCAGCCATCACAGAGAACCAGCTTACAACCACAGGGAGTCTAGCCCCCTGTTCACCTGAAGCACCTACCAGCGAGAGCCCAGTGAGGAAGGTAGAATTATCATCACCCTTTTACAGTGCCCTCAGTGCTGATAACCAGGTGAAGAAAGTTCCATTGAACATACAACCCGGTCTGGGCAGGATTCCACATCCACGCGACCACACTACAAGTAGAGAGAGAGAAGGAAGCCTACTACAACTGCTTGCTGTGAACCTCCAAGAGTGCTGACTTCACTAACCCGGTCTGGCGTACCTGAAAACCATCAGTAAAGGTACTTAAAAGACTTTGGCGTGTCTGTGTCTGACTCCTGGCCTAACAGCAGCACTACCGCAGCTGCCTGACAACATCTTGCGCAGCTCCTGGCTCCGGGGACTCCCGCTCATCCTGTGGGGAGCGTCCCATCTTGCTGCCTAAAATCCCTCGGAGACTTAGCAGCGCTGGTAAAGTTACCAGAACACCCGCAGGTGGCGTCACGAGGACAAACTACCCCTACTGTTCAGCCATCCCCCCTATTGATCTGGATCACCGGGCCCCGCAGCCGCAGGCGCGGTTCCGTGACAAGAGGAGAGTCAACGCCTGCGACGCGAACACCCCGGTCACGGTGAGTCAGAATTTGGCGTCACGAACAGGATACGAGCAGGCCCGTTATCACGGGTATTGTGTGCTATTTATTGACTGTAAATATCGAACTGTAAATTTGGTCCGCCATTGCTGCGCAAAAAGGCGGGAAAAGAAGGGGCGTGACTGTGCAAAGGGCGCGAAGATTGGCCCCGCCCCCACGCTCTGACGACTTCCCCTGTATGCAGCAGGAACCGGAAACTCCCGTGGTGCCTCACTCCTCACCGCGAGGCCGACACTTCCGTTTGAAACCAAGGGAAAGGCTACGCTTAACTAAAGGGGAGCGACCATGAGTAACCTGGCTCCCAACAACGCGGTACCCCCGCTAAACCAAGCGTCACCTCAAAACATACCTCTTGATGGACAGCAACAAGCCGGCGGTATGCCACAGCAACCCGCTCCGATTATGCCGATATCTCTGCCTTACGTTCCAAGTGCGATCTGGTTACCTAAGTACAGCGGTACACCCAGCACCTTGGAGACCTTCCAGAGGAAGATATGCCAAACGATGGACATGTACGCTATGACCGGTAAGCAGAGAGCTTCAGTTGTTATGGGACAGTTAACGGGCGCAGCCGAGCTGCAGAGCCGCAGCTGGCCTGTAGAAACTCAGGAATCTGTGGAGCAGATATTCGCTAAATTAACCCGGGTTTTTGAACGCCATACCGAAGCTGAATTAAGACAGTCATTCTATAGTTGTAACCAAGGGGCACAAGAAAGTGTCCTAGATTATTCACTGCGATTGCAAGAAGCATTAAGACTGTTAAAGCAAGTTGATCCTGATGGTGTCAGAGATGAAAACAAAGCGTTAATTGAACAATTTATTGTGGGCCTTAGACTATCTGAGGATAGAAAGCAAGCAAGCTGGTGGTCCATACAAAATCCTGGCGCAGAGTTTGACACCTTGAGAGACTTAACAGTCTGGGGACAACGGCTTGCCGCAGTGCCCGATTCCGCTTCACAGCAGCAGCAGTATACTGACACCCCTTCCGTGCCGGCAGCACCATCTCCAATCCCTACGGTTCAGTCCAGTGCACAGACTGTAACACCTGACCGGTTTGAACAACTGTGTGCTAATGTTGAACAGATGATGAAAGACGTGGCCAAGCTACAAGCTGGGAGAAGACCAAAGACTGATGCAAGGTCATCGGACAAGATTCAGCTCGCCGACAGCCCTGATGACGTCCCGTGGATGAAGAGAAAGACACAGCCGTCGCGAGGAAAACCTGCAGACCGCCGCAGTCCTGACAGACGCCGCACCAGTCAGAAGAATGACTTAGGAGGACGTACTCAACAGTCCCGTCCTTTAAACGGGCAACCCCTGGGCGAGAAGGGCCAACCCCAGGAGTAGACTGTCCAGGCCCAACGTCCAGCTGGGAACACAAGTATGTAGGAGACTGTCCATACTTACCAATCGTCATCGATGGCATCGCTATATCCGCCTTGATAGACACTGGATCCCAGGTGACATCCATCCCGAGTATCCATTACAAGCGGTTCTGGCCAGGTGTTAAGCTGGAACCCCCAAATCCCGATATGAACCTTGAAGCCACTAATGGTATACCGGTTACAATTGAGGGAAAATGGGAAGCTACAGTAAGGGTGGGGAGGGTGCAGCTGAAGAACCAGGGTATCTTAGTAGTGCAGGATAAACCAAACAACAACGATCCCTACGTAATACTGGGTACTAATGTTATGGTTAAATGCATCGATGAAATGTTGTTTTTACTCCAACAGAGTGTTGAAGATGGTAGACCCAGAGAGAGGAGAGCAATCCAAAAGCAGATCCAAGCTCTGGTTTATCAACAACAGGTAACATTGTCTAATGGTGAAATTGGCAGAGTACGGGTTACAGATCCCATTCCAATTGTGGTACCACCCAGAAGTGAAATGATGATCTGGTGTCGAGCAGCCATAGGCCTCAGAGGGCATGACTACCAAGCTGTAGTAGAACCTGTAATGTCTGATAGTAGTCCTACGCTCTTGACAGCCAGAGGGTTGGTCGATGTGAGAAAAGGGAGAGTCCCCGTACGCATATTAAATTATGGTGATGACGAAGTCAGACTGCCAAGTTATGCAACTGTCGCAAAATTGTACCAGGTAAAAGATGATGCTGTAATTGATGTAAAATCCTCTGCACAAACAGTCACTGATGAACCCCCTCACTCCAAAGATCAGTTAGAGAAATGGTGTCAAGAACTCAGTGTAGGAACTGACAACACACCTACTCACCAGAAAAATGGAGTTTACCGGGTAGTTCGGGAGTATGAGCAAGTGTTCAGTAAACACCCACTTGACTTTGGGAGGATTAAAGGGGTACAACACCATATCCCCACAGGCAACCATGCACCTATCAAAGAAAGGTACAGGCCTATACCGCCCACACACTACCAAAAAGCAAAAGAGATGCTTCAGGACATGAAAAATGCAGGAGTCATTAGGGATAGCTGTAGTCCCTGTGCCGCACCACTAGTCCTGGTTAAAAAGAAAGATGGTAGTATGAGGATGTGCGTAGATAATAGGCAAATCAACAAAGTCACACACAAGGATGCATACCCATTACCCCGCATAGAAGAGTCACTAGCTGCACTCAAATCTGCCAACCACTTCTCCACATTAGATCTTACTAGTGGGTACTGGCAGGTTGCCGTTGCAGAGGAGGATCGTGAGAAGACAGCCTTCACGATGCCTATGGGCTTATGCGAGTTCAACAGTATGCCATTCGGGTTGTGCAATGCCCCAGGCACATTTCAGAGACTGATGGAGTGTTGTTTCGGCCACAAAAACTTTGAGACTGTCCTGTTATACCTTGATGATGCCATTGTATACTCTCACACCTATGAAGATCACCTACAGCACCTGTGAGTGAAGTGTTCGAGTCACTGTCCAAGTACGGGATGAAACTGAAACCGTCCAAGTGCCACCTGCTGAAGCCCAAGGTCCAATACCTAGGACACGTGGTAAGCGCTGAAGGCGTAGCACCGGATCCGGAAAAAGTCACCGTCATCAAGGACTGGCCAGCACCCAACTTCTCCCAAAGAGGTACGTCAATTTCTAGGACTGGTCGGGTACTACCGACGATTCATCAAAGGCTATACCAAGATAGCAGCACCAATGCAAGATCTCTTAGTAGGTCAATCCAAAAACGGCAAAATCAGGGGACCCCCATTCCACTGGGGCCCAGAACAGGAGCAATTATTCCAGAAGCTGAAAGACGCTCTCACTGGAGAAGAGATCCTGACCTACCCTGATTACAATCTCCCGTTTTTATTGTACACTGATGCAAGCAATGAAGGCCTAGGAGCCTTCCTAGCTCAACGCCAGCAGGGCAAGGTGAAGGTGATAGCCAACGCCAGCAGAAAGCTCCGTCCCACGGAAAGGAACCCGGAGAACTACAGCTCCTTCAAGCTAGAGTTCCTGGCCCTGGTCTGGGCAATCACAGAGCGTTTCAAGCATTACCTGGCATCCGCCCCGTTCACAGCTTTCACAGATAACAATCCTCTAACCATTTAGAGACTGCAAAGCTGGAAGCCCTAGAACAGCGTTGGGTAGCAAGACCTCAAACTATGATTTCACTGTAAAGTACCGGGCAGGTCACAAAAATGGCAATGCCGATGCCCTGTCCAGAATGCCTAACCTTCCTGAAGAGGGAGAAGACATAGATGACCTGAAAGAGATTGAACTACCTGCTTTCCACCGTTCGGGTACAGTAACGTGTCATCAGAGGGACCAGAAACGTGTAGAGAGGACCGTGAACCCTTTACCTCACCATGACTGGAAGGAGGTTCAAGCCAACGATCCAGATGTCAGCCTGGTAAGGGACCTGATCACTCAAGAACACGCCAACATGACCCTGATGCCTCACAAACTGTTAAACGCCTATGGAAAGAGAAAGGAAGGTTGTTTGTCTACCAAGGTAAACTATGCAGAAGATACCTCAATCCAAGAACCCATGAACTAATCTGGCAGATTGTAGTTCCCAAGACTGAAGTCCAAATGATCCTTGAAGCATACCATGATGATGCCGGACACTTTGGATGGAAGAAGCTGGAGAGACTCCTGAAGGATCGGTTCTACTGGGTCGGTATGCGAGGCTCAATTGACAAGTGGTGTAAAAACTGTGAACCATGTCACCTTCGAAGAAAGACCATCTAACTCAGAAAGCTTCGTTGCAGCCAATTGTTACCACCAAACCTCTTGAAATAGTTGCTCTAGACCACGTGAAGCTTACCCCAAGTCGAACCGGGTACACTTACGCTCTCACCATTGTTTATCACTACTCAAGATTCCTGGAAGTCGTTCCAGTTAAGGACTTAACTGCAGAGGTAGCAGCCAAAGCGTTCCAGAGTTACTTCTGTTGCCCCCATGGGTATCCAGACCAAGTCTTGACTGACCAAGGGCCAGCCTTCGAATCAGCTCTGTTCCAAGAATTCTTAGGGCTATATGGGTGTAAGAAGATCCGCACAACACCTTATCATCCTCAGACGAACGGTTTATGTGAGAAGATGAACTACATAGTCATTGACATGCTCAAGACCTTACTAGTTGATGAGAGGAATCAATGGCCAGAGAAACTTCCAGATCTCGTGGACATCTATAACCACATACCTGTCAGTTCAACCAACTACACACCTGCTTACTTAATGCGAGCAAGACCAGGTAAATTGCCTATTGATTTACAGATGGGAACCATCGAACCCACAGAAGACTCTTCTGATGACGACTGGGTCAGCCAACGCCAAGAACAGTACAGAAAAGTACAAGAAAGTGTTGAAAGAAACCTAGAAATCAGCCGAACCAAGCAAGAAAAAGACTTCAACAAGCACGCCTCAGCTGAACCTCTAGCTACAGGAGACTTAGTGCTAAAAAGGAAAAGAAAAACCAACAAATTGGATAACAGTTGGGAATCTGTACCCTACACCGTTATGCCGTCACACTATGACAACTCTAAAACTTGCGTTATTAGCAAAGACAATGGGAATACTATTGCAACTGTTTCTAGAGACCATTTGAAGAAATGTCCAGCACAGTTAATCCCACAAGTAACCAGTTACCCTACTGTAACTATAGATGAA
The DNA here is from genome assembly GCA_033576535.1 of Allobates femoralis. Lineage (NCBI taxonomy): Eukaryota > Metazoa > Chordata > Amphibia > Anura > Aromobatidae > Allobates > Allobates femoralis. Next base: position 372,406,654 of record JARQOC010000006.1, on the reverse strand, counting down.
GAAACTAAACATAGTAACATGGTAACATAGTTTTTAAGGTTGAAGGAAGACTTTAAGTCCATCTAGTTCAACCCATAGCCCAACATGTTGATCCAGAGGAAGGCAAAAAAAACCCATGTGGCAACACTAAGCTCCACATTGGGGGAAAAAATTCCTTCCTGACTCCAGGTACGGCAATCAGACTAGTTCCCTGGATCAACGCCCTATCAAACAATCTAGTATGTATAACTGGTAATATTATAGTTTTCAAGAAAGGCATCCAGGCCCTTCTTAAATGTTAGTAGTGACTCACTCATTACAACATCATGTGGCAGAGAGTTCCATAGTCTCACTGCTCTTACAGTAAAGAATCCGCGTCTGTGATTATGATTAAACCTTCTTTCCTCCAGACGTAGAGGATGCCCCCTTGTCCCAGTCTCAGGCCTAAGAGTAAAGAGATCATTAGAAAGGTCTCTGTACTGCCCCCTCATATATTTATACATTATTATAAGATCATCCCTAAGCCTTCGTTTTTCCAAGCTAAATAACCCCAAGTTTAATAACCTGTCTTGGTATTGCAGACCCCTTAGTCCTCTAATGACTTTTGTCGCTCTTCTCTGGACCCGCTCTAGTTCAGCTATGTCTTTCTTATACACCGGAGACCAGAATTGTATACAGTATTCTAAGTGTGGTCGCACTAGTGACTTGTATAGAGGTAAAATTATGTTCTCCTCATGAGCATCTATGCCTCTTTTAATGCATCCCATTATTTTATTTGCCTTTGCAGCAGCTGCCTGACACTGGCCACTAAATGTGAGTTTGTCATCTACCCATACACCCAGGTCTTTTTCAGTGACAGTTTTGCCCAGTGTTTTACAATTAAGCACATAATTATACCTTTTGTTTCCTCTGCCCAAGTGCATGACTTTACATTTATCCCCATTAAAGCTCATTTGCCATTTAGCAGTCCAAGCTTCTAGTTTACATAAATCCTCCTATAATATAAAATTGTCCTCCTCTGTATTGATTACCCTGCAGAGTTTAGTGTCATCCGCAAATATTGAGATTCTACTCTGTATGCCCCCTACAAGGTCATTAATAAATATATTAAATAGAAGCGGGCCCAACACTGACCCCTGTGGTACCCCACTGTTAACTGTGACCCATTCTGAGTGTGTTCCATTAATAACCACCCTTTGTTTCCTATCACTAAGCCAGTTCTTAACCCACTTACACATATTTTCCCCTATCCCCATTGCCCTCATTTTATGTATCAACCTTTTGTGTGGCACCGTATCAAAAGCTTTTGAAAAGTCCATATACACCACATCCACTGCATTTCCTTGGTCCAGTCCAGAACTTACTTCTTCATAGAAGCTTATTAGATTAGTTTGACAGGAACGGTCCCTCGTAAAACCATGTTGATAATGGGTCATGAGGTTATTTTTCTTCAGATACTCCAGTATAGCATCTCTTAGAAAACCCTCTAGGATTTTACCCACAGTAGAGGTTAAGCTTACTGGCCTATAATTTCCAAGTTCAGTTTTTGTCCCCTTTTTGAATATTAGCACCACATTTGCTATACGCCAGTCCTGTGGTACAGACCCTGTTATTATGGAATCTTTAAATATTAAAAATAATGGTCTATCTATGACAGTACTTAATTCATGCAGCACTCTGGGGTGTATCCCATCCGGACCCGGGGATTTGTCAATTTTAGTGATTTTTAGACGATGCTGTACTTCCTCTTGGGTTAAGCAGGTGACATTTAATTGAGAATTTTTGTTATCACTGATCATATTGTCTTTCATGGGATTTTCTTGTGTAAATACTGTTGAAAAAAAGTAATTTAGCATATTGGCTTTTTCCTCATCCTCATCCACCATTTCACCCAGACTATTTTTAAAGGGGCCAACACCATCAATTTTTAGTTTCTTACTATTTATGTAGTTAAAAAATATTTTGGGATTATTTTTACTTTCTCTGGCAATGAGTCTCTCTGTCTCAATCTTTGCTGCCTTGATTTGCTTTTTACAAATGTTATTTAATTTTCTGTATTTATTTAATGCCTCATCACTACCTACTTGCCTTAATTCCCTAAATGCTTTCTTTTTGTCACATATTGCACCTCTTACCGCTTTATTTAGCCATAGTGGTTTCCTCCTATTTCTAGCATGCTTATTCCCATAGGATATATATTGTGCACAGGTCCTATTCAGGATGCTAATAAACATCTCCCATTTGTGTTGTGTACTTTTATGTCTCAGGACATCATCCCAGTTTATTGCACTAAGATCATCTCTCAACCACTGGAAATTTGCTTTCCTGAAGTTTAGTGTCCTTGTAGCCCCTCTACTACACTCTACTAATCTAGTCCTTACAGACATTGGATACTTACCAGCAGACTGGCCACAATGCGATGGAGCATACATCATACCAGTTATGCATTTCTACCAGCATGTAGAAAATCAGCAACCAATTCCAGTTCAACAAGAACAAGTTCAAGTGCAAGATATGCAGCCTGTTATAATGGAACCTGAGATTCCTGTAATCGGTGAACCTGCTAGTCCCACAGTAAGAAAACAAAATCCAACACAACTACCTACAGAGGATAGTCCAGTAGATCGCTTACGTACTTACTATGGCCTACCACAAAGCAGACATAGAGAACTAAGAACCACTTCGTACACTACACCAACAGCTTTGGAAACAGCCACACTACGCAGATCCACACGTAGTACATTAGGACAAGCCCCAAACAAACTTGGAGAATGGGTTTAGAATGTAGTGGAACCATATTACCTGTAAGTGTTTGTAAATAGTACCCTGTTTTCAAAATCTGTAAAAAGTAGTGTACAGAAGGGTGGAGGAACTGGGCTCTGTCCCAAGTATATCAAGTTGGGGACAGAAAGCGCCTGGTAAGGTAAAGAAGGTTAGTACGGCCTCCCAAGCCGAGACACCCGTAGGGAATGTATAAAGTTTAAATATGTGTGGACTTTACCTTTTCCCTTTTCATAAACTTTGGACAATTGTCACAGGACTCGTGTGACCACTAACTTTACCTTTTCCAGCCTGCGGCAGATGGACTAGTGCCGTATGGACTGCTTTTCACCTTTTTCATATTTTTCCCTTTTCCTTTTCAGTGATTTTTGTAATTTTCTTTAAGACTCTGTAACTAACTGTTTATAAAATGCTTAGTGTTAAGTTGTAAAAAGAACTTTTTGCTCAGCCGGGAGAACTGAGGTTAACTAAGGGAGAATGTGGCACCCTGGCACCTTGTTGGGCACCACAGAAATCCTTAGGGCATGACTGGAGTTAACAGCAAAGCAATACTCACAAAACACCTAACAACACTACAACACCTTAGTTCACCTGGTTTCACCCCGAGCCTCTAGGGGAAGCTCCACTGGTCACTTTGAGACAGTTCCCCCTATAAATAGGGTCTTGGAGGGAGAAACTTCAGCGTGTGTGCAGACGCTACAAGAGCTGCCAGCCTGTGTATAACCTCCATCCTATGAGGGACACACTAGGCCCAATTAGCCAGCTAGCAAGTGAGGAAATCCTGCAACTAGGATAAGAGGAAGAAGGAGAACACCTCTCAGGAAAACAGAGTTATTCTGACTCTTTCCTTAATAACCGGTTACTGGAACCGAAGCTGTGAGAGCTACCAGCCATCACAGAGAACCAGCTTACAACCACAGGGAGTCTAGCCCCCTGTTCACCTGAAGCACCTACCAGCGAGAGCCCAGGGAGGAAGGTAGAATTATCATCACCCTTTTACAGTGCCCTCAGTGCTGATAACCAGGTGAAGAAAGTTCCATTGAACATACAACCCGGTCTGGGCAGGATTCCACATCCACCCGACCGCAGTACAAGTAGAGAGAGAGAAGGAAGCCTACTACAACTGCTTGCTGTGAACCTCCAAGAGTGCTGACTTCACTAACCCGGTCTGGCGTACCTGAAAACCATCAGTAAAGGTACTTAAAAGACTTTGGCGTGTCTGTGTCTGACTCCTGGCCTAACAGTAGCACTACCGCAGCTACCTCACAACATCTTGCGCAGCTCCTGGCTCCGGGGACTCCCGCTCATCCTGTGGGCAGCGTCCCATCTTGCTGCCTAACATCCCCCGGAAACCTAGCAGCGCTGGTAAAGTTACCAGAACACCCGCAGGTGGCGTCACGAAGACAAACTACCCCTACTGTTCAGCCATCCCCCCTATTGATCTGGACCACCGGGCCCCGCAGCCGCAGGCGCGGTTCCGTAACAAGAGGAGAGTCAACGCCTGCGACGCGAACACCTCGGTCACGGTGAGTCAAGGACACCAGAAAGGAAGAAGTAGAAAAGTGTCAGAGAGAACAGGGCAGCAGGGAAAGGCCATGCTGCATACTTGGAGGACACAGTACCCTGGCTGGGTTGGCTATGGACTTTATCTGCAAGTAAAGGTGACTGGTAAGAACTGCAAACCCTGTGTCTGTCTACTCCATCCTGCACCTGTCTGCATCAATAACTACTACCACCATCACCCACATCACCACCTTACTATACCCTAGGGGCCCGCTCCGTCTGAGGTGAGTGCTGCATCAAGATGCCACAACACCTATCCCCTGGGGACCACTACTAGCAGCAGTGGTCCAATCTGACCAGAAACCTCAAATGGCGTCACAATAAACTTTATTCTCCTTTTAAATTACCCCCTTTAACATGCTCATTCAGGTACACGGCTTCTGTGGTCGCCACTATGACTTCCATCAGACTGATATCCCGGATTGTCTGAGTACCCTCGTGCTTGCGGCTGATGCATGAGCATCTCACTCACCGAGTCCAAAAAGGCTGCAACAAGCACCCACTGCACTAAGCTGGTAAAATGGCGCATCTTCCCCAACAGACCACGCCTCTTTCTCCCAAAATGCATAGCCAGTCACAAGTGACAGACATGGGGCTGTCCAGAGTTAATAGCAGGGGTCTTACAGTTGGGTTGAGCAAGGGATTTGGGAGCGGGAAGAAAGACGAGCACCACCAACCAACCATCGCTTGGGAGAAACATGGCTAGATGTCTGTATGTACAGAGGGCCAGCATTGGATGGGGTGTGTAAGTTATGGCCAGTCAGTCCGGCAGTAGAGGCGTATGTGAAAGGGACAATGCATCCTGCACCAGGGGCATACATAGAAATCATGGGGCCCCCACACACAATAAATAATATTTGGCTCGGTCACATAGGTACATATCTCACAACCTTGCAGTCCTTACAAAGTTGATGCCGCCCTCTGTTTACCATCAGGTGGCACCGCCTGAGGCAACCAACTCAGGTCACCTCATGATAAGTGTGCCCCTGGATAAAAAGACCCGAGTAGGCTCAAAAACTTGCTATTATTTACCATCTTTTCAGTTAGCCATTAAAAGGTATCAAACACTGAGGACTCTCAGATTTTAATATTTTTCTATCTACTGGCTAACACGGTAGAAAGATATATTTTACCTGTACACAGACACACACACATGCGTTAGGTGTGGCAGCTGGAGCTTCTACCAGTCTTATGGCGACACCTGCTGGTCAGTTATATATACTACAAAAAGACTGACTTAGATGAGATAATTTCTTGTGCTTCTGCCGCCATCTAATGGTCAATTGTGGGATAAACATAGGATGGCATTGAAATTGATAAAAGTATGTGGTATGAAGATATTTACCATTTGGGTCTGTGAGCGTCAAGTAAGACATCTCGTTTGCTGACACACTGTTCACCAATGTAAATAGAGCCAGGGGCGTAACTACAACAAGCTCAGGGGTTGCAACTACACCCAGACCCTGGAGCTTAGGGGGCCCCAAAAGTCCCTTTGGCCTATAGAAAACACTAATGCTATTAAAAATTAGCAATAATTGAGGGCCTCGTTGGAGATTTTGCATTGGGGCCAATTAGTTTCAAGGTACGCCACTGGATAGAGCACATTAATATCAGTGCAAGTGAAGTATGACAATGTAAGAAGATGCAGCTGAGGTATAACAGAGTTCTGCTGGTAAATGTCGCCATCTGCTGACCACAATCAGTAAGGAAATAGAAATCTGCAGAGATTTTGCAGAGAGGAACTTTTTAGGGAAAGGGTACATGGGGTAATGCTCCCCCCTCCTTAAATCTTATTTATTTGTTTTTTAATTCCTCTCTCATTTTTTCTTTCCTGCTATATTGTTTTAGAAGCCCCTCCCCCCTTTTTTTAGGGATATTCTTTTGCTGGTACTGACCTTTCCGGAGATTTCTTTAGTTGGTCACGTGTGAGGAAAGTTTTCAGTAGAAGCTTCCATATATTAATAATATCTATTAATTAATTTATTTGTTAACACTGTGGTCTTTTTATTCCAAATTCTAGTGTTTCTGTGTCTTATTGTTTATGATTTATGATATATGTGGTGGTTGGGCGTGGGCATCTGTGATCTTATGACAACAACAGGAACCGAAGAGCAGAATATACGTCCCTTAGGGAGCAGATAAGAACAGATGTGGCGCCCCTATGGCAAGGCCCCACAGGGAGTTACTGCACCCCAAACAGAAGGTGTAGTGCCTCCGTAGTCACGGATATGTAGGACCCTACAGAGTCTGCACCCCAACACCCATACTGTAAGCCACCTTAGTACAGGGGACTGTATATTCAGTAGGTCGCAGGGGGTGGAGCCTAGATGAGCGGGAGACAAGGAGTGACAGGAAGCTAGTCAGTCAGACGGTGTTAAGAAGAGAGAGAGGACGGACGCAAGGAACCCTGCGGCCATGACAGGAGGGCACCTCTGAGGTGAGAGGTAACCCAGACGACGAAAGGGGCCACTCCAGGACTGGCCGGAGCCAGCTGGAGACCCAGGTCATCACCGGCACACCGGAGCCGATGCAGTTAGTCACGGTTTATCCCTGACGCAGACCGGCGGGCTGTGGGCCTAATAAGTAGGAGCCGCAGCACCACAGGACTAAATTCCCACCCCTGTCCCAAATTGGGGCCAGGACACTAATAGAAAAAAGGACTAAATACAGGTGGCGGGAAGGTTCGCCTTACACAGCTCCTGTCCGTACCGGAAAGGGCCAGAAGTGCCTTTAAGGCTGCGTTCACACATTGCGTATTTTGCCGCGTTTTTTTACGCGCGCTTTTCAAAATATGCAATGTGCCTTATGTCTGCCTGCAAAGTGAATGGGAAATTCACTTTGCAGTGCAGACATTGCGTAAAAATACGCAGTGCGTTTTCCGGGAGAAAACGCTGCTCCGTAAACAATTGATATGTCAATTGTTTACGGAGCTACTTCTGCGTATTCTCCCAGAGGGGAGGAAGAATCCTGCTTCCTCCTCCCCTCTGTGACAGCTGTGGCCGCCCATTAGACTTCACAGTGTATTAATACACACTGTGAAATCTAAATTAAACAAAAGCAAGTGTGTGAAAAATAAAAAAGAATGAATACATCACCTTCCGATGCCTTCTGCCGCTGTGCGATCCCCGGTTCTAAGTCAGATCTCTTCTGACAAGACCTGTGGTGACGTCAGAGGGGGGGCGTTCCCGGGCACTCTTGGTCATGTGACCGCGAGCAGCCAATCAGCGATGGGACCGCCCCGGTAACGCCCCCCCCCTCTGACGTCATCACAGGTCCTGTCAGAAGAGATCTGACTTAGAACCGGGGATCGCACAGCGGCAGAAGGCGTCGGACAGGTGAAGTATTCATTCTTTTTTATTTTTCATTCACTTGCTGTTGTTTAATTTAGATTTCACAGTGTTTATTAATACACTGTGAAGTCTAATTGGGCGGTCACACATGTCACAGAGGGGAGGAGGAAGCAGGATTCTTCCTCCCCTCTGTGACATCACTGCGCTTTCTGGGGGAAAGAAAGCGCAGTGTGTGAAAGCCCCTGCGTATTTTGCTGTGCTTTTTTGTGCGGCCGAAAAACGCAGCAAAAAGCGCGCTCAAAAAAGCGCAGCAAAATACGCAAATGTGTGAACGTAGCCTTAGTAACAGACCTGGGGACCGGCGAACGGGCTCTTTAGTGTGGTTGAGAGCAGTGAGCCAAGAGCCACAGGGAGTAGAGACCAAGAAAGCCATTAGAAGAACACCTCTGACAGACTCTGTAAAAAGCTTCCTGAATCCGTGGCTACCATCCCCGTTAAACCAGACTGTGCTGTGTACCTTAACATCTGCCCAGTACCAGTAAAGAACTGAGCTAATCTGGACCCTGTTTCAGTTACTTGTCATCAGGAGAGATCTCTACAGCATCACAGAGGTGAGGACTTCGACCCCCATCATCCACCCCACTGCCCTGACGTAAAGCTCCAAGTGTGGGGAGCTGTACTACCAAAGCTGCATTCCCATCACCTCAGCGTCCGGCCGCAGCGCTGGTAACCCTATTTCCAGGTAGCACAGGTGGCGTCACATTACAAATCCCCCATCATCATCACCCCCATCCCGCCACTGAGAGTCCAGGGCACGGAACCAGGAAGCGACCTGCCATGATTCCCACCGAAGTAAACCCCCTGTATCGGTATCCAAGTACCCCCTAACCTGTCGACCAACTCACAGACACCAGGTCAGCTGTAGACTGTGGCATAGTAATCAATTAAAAAAAGCATGAGGAAGCAGAGAAGAGCAGGAGTTGGTTCCTAGGACTGGAGAAGGGCGGACATGTGAGGAGCAAATTGGCTTATGGCCGCAGTTGAGAGACTTGTTCGAGTGTAAAATCCAGTCCTCAGAGTCATGTCTAGAATCCAGTCCTCAGAGACATGTGGAGAATCCAGTGCTCAGAGTCATGTGGAGCATCCAGTGCTCAGAATCATGTGGAGAATCCAGTGCCAGAGCCATATGGAGAATCCAATGCTCAAAGCCAAAAGGAAAATCCAGTGTTCAGAGTCATATAGAGAATCCAGTGCTCAGAACAATGTGGAGAATCCAGTGCTCAGAATAATGTGGAGAATCTAGTGCTCAGAGTCATGTGAAGATTCCAGTGCTCAGAGCCGTGTGGAAAATCACATGCTCAGAGCCGTGTGGAGAATCCAGTGCTCAGAGCCATTTGGAGAATCCAGTGCTCAGGGCCATGTAGAGAATCGAGTGCTCAGAGCCATGTGGAGAATCCAGTGCTCTGAGCCATATGGAGAATGGAGTGCTCAGAGCCGTGTGGAGAATTGAGTGCTCAAAGTCATGTGGAGAATCCAGTGCTCAGAGCCGTGTGGAGAATTCAGTGCTCAGAGCCGTGTGGGGAATCCAGTGCTCAGAGCCGTGTGGAGAATCCAATGCTCACAGCCAAGTGGAGAATCCAGTGCTCAGAGCCATGTGGAGAATCCAATGCTCACAGCCAAGTGGAGAATCCAGTGCTCAGAGCCGTGTGGAGAATCCAATGCTCACAGCCAAGTGGAGAATCCAGTGCTCAGAGCCATGTGGAGAATCCAGTGCTCAGAGCCGTGTGGAGAATCCAGTGCTCAGAACCGTGTGGAGAATCCAGTGCCAGAGCCATTTGGAGAATCCAATGCTCAAAGCCAAAAGGAAAATCCAGTGTTCAGAGTCATATAGAGAATCCAGTGCTCAGAGCCACATTGAGAAAACGTACCCAGAATCAAGCGGAGAGCCGCACCAAACAGGACCATCGAGCCAAAGAGGGAGAGCAGAGTGATTCAACGCAACAGGATGTGCGGCCCAACTGTGTGGCACCATTTTATTATGTTAGGGTCTGTATGATGTTTGTCATGGATAACTGAGTGACGTAGTGACGACTGTGACAAGTGCAAGATACATAGTGATGCATTTTAGATAAGACAATAAGTTTAAGGTACCAATGAGTAATAGCCATTTACTTTCAACAATCAAACTATAATGATAGCATAGTCTTTTGAATACTCAGTCATTAGTAATAACGCTATAATGGTACCTTTACACGCCGCTACCGAAGGTAGCAACAGGTGGGCACCGCACGTGCACACGCGCGTTTTCAACGTTTGCTAACGATACCTGATGCCGCAAATACACGCCACTACAAGGTGCTCCACAGAAGGTATCTTCGTTCCCCAGAAGTGCCGACGGGTGCCGCAGGTTAACTTCTGTGGAGCACCTTCCCTGATTTACACGCCGCTACCACAAGGGAATATGGGCGTACATATTGTGCGTCGTAACTACATAGGCGTGACAGAGTTGTGTATTACGCGACGCTCGTACGGTGATAGGACAATGCAATAACATCATGATTGGCCAGCCAGCGCAGGAAGGCTGGCTAATACATGACGCCATTGCAAATGTGTAGTGTGACTGGTCAGATCGTTAAATATGCCGCCCTGTGCAGGGACAGCCAATGGGTACACAGTAGTCCCCACCAATGATAGCTGATGGGGCGTGGTATACATGACGCTCTAGCTAGTGATGGGTGAATCCTAAATTACTCGGAATCGCTTGACTCTAGCGAGTCCGAGCACAGGACTCGCTACTCGTTGCGAGTCTAGCGAGTCCAATGTTAATGAATGGGGAAGCGAGTAATAGCGAGTAGTGTGAGATTTACAAATCGCAGATATGTCTCGGAAGCTTCAGCCTGAAGCAATCCTAGTTTTGTCATTTATTTGCATTGCTCGTTTACTTTGTAAGTAATCGCTGACTCGCACAGATAAGATCCTGTCTCCTCTGTACAGGCTGCCAGCTCCAGGGTCCTAGAGCCTGCCTGCTGCCTGATGTAGCAGTGCTGAGATTGTTCTCAGTCTGCTCATTCCCTGTGTACAGACATGAATGTCTGTGCACAGAGATGATGTAGCAGAGCTGAGATTGTTCTCAGTCTGCTCATTCCCTGTGTACAGACATGAATGTCTGTGCACAGAGATGATGTAGCAGAGCTGAGATTGTTCTCAGTCTGCTTATTCCCTGTGCATAGACATCTATATTTATGCACAGGGGATGTAGCAGAGAGGACATCGCGTTTTGGACTGCGTCGGACGGAAGAGGATTTTTTTAATTAAAGATGGAGTCCCTAATGGCTTTTTTTTTTCATTTCTAATAAAAAATTTTCCTTGTGTTGTGTTTTTTTTAAAACAATTTAATAGAAATTCATGGCGGTCATGTCTAATATTGGCGTGACCGCCATAAATTTCGGGCTTAGGGTCAGCTGATAATTTCGGGCTTAGGGTCAGCTGATAATACAAAGCTGGCCCTAACCTCTATTACCCAGCGTGCCACCGCTACCAGGGCCGCTGGAAGAGCGGGGTTCAGCGCCAGAGTATAGCGCTTCAATGAACGTGCCATCTTCTGGGGCGGCTGCGGGCTGCAATTTGCAGCGGGGGGTGCCCAGAAAGCTTGGGCATCCCTGCGCTGCGGATTCCAGCCCCCAGCTGCTTAGCTGTACCTGGCTAGACATAGAAATTGCGCGGAGCCCCACGCATTTTTTTTTAATTATTTCATGAAATTCTGAGATTCTGACTCTGACTCTGAGATTCTGACTCTGAGACTCTGACTCTGAAATTCATGAAATAATAAAAAAAAAAATGCGTGGGGCTCCGCGCAATTTCTATGTCTAGCCAGGTACAGCTAAGCAGCTGGGGGCTGGAATCCGCAGCGCAGGGATGCCCAAGCTTTCTGGGCACCCCCCGCTGCAAATTGCAGCCCGCAGCCGCCCCAGAAGATGGCGCGTTCATTGAAGCGCCATCCTCTGGCGCTGAACCCCGCTCTTCCAGCGGCCCTGGTAGCGGTGGCACGCTGGGTAATAAAGAGGTTAGGGCCAGCTTTGTATTATCAGCTGGCCCTAAGCCCGAAATTTATGGCGGTCACGCCAATATTAGACATGACCGCCATGAATTTCTATTAAATTGTTTTAAAAAAAACACAACACAAGGAAAATTTTTTATTAGAAATAAAAAAAAAAGCCATTAGGGACTCCATCTTTAATTAAAAAAATCCTCTTCCGTCCGACGCAGTCCAAAACGCGATGTCCTCTCTGCTACATCCCCTGTGCATAAATATAGATGTCTATGCACAGGGAATAAGCAGACTGAGAACAATCTCAGCTCTGCTACATCATCTCTGTGCACAGACATTCATGTCTGTACACAGGGAATGAGCAGACTGAGAACAATCTCAGCTCTGCTACATCATCTCTGTGCACAGACATTCATGTCTGTACACAGGGAATGAGCAGACTGAGAACAATCTCAGCACTGCTACATCATCTCTGTGCACAGACATTCATGTCTGTACACAGGGAATAAGCAGACTGAGAACAATCTCAGCACTGCTACATAATGTCTGTGAGCAGGCGGACTCTAGGACCCTGGAGCTGCACAGAGAAGACAGCTGGACTCGGCTCGCAAAGAAACAGCAGTTATCTGCGAGTTTCCCTGCTATCACTGGCACAGTAGCCAGTGATTACTCGCACGAGTCTAATGCAAACAATGGCAATCCTAGTTTTGTCAGCGTTTCTGACAAAACTAGGATTGATATTGATTTGCATTGGACTCGTGCGAGTAATCACTGGGAAACTCGCAGAGTACCGAGTCCTGCGAGTCCCTTACTACTCGCCGAGTAACGAGTCCTAGCGAGTAGATTCGCCCATCCCTAGCTCTAGCATGCCCCAGGTAACTCAAATACCGCACCTGTGCCCCGATTACACGCCGCTACCATAGGGATTATACCTGCTTGTTTTTCAGCACGGCTGAAAGACAGGTATCCAAAGAGACAGGGAGGTACAACCTGAATTACACGCCGCCACTTCGCGGTGTTTTGAAGGTAAAAGGTACAATTGTCTCCGACACCTGCCGATTTCTACCTTTCGGTAGCGGCGTGTAAAAGTACCATAATAGATAGCTGTAAAGATTGTCTTAATTTCTAGTGTGTTATATTGGTGTAATCATTTTGTACAATAATTAATTGTAACTTCACTGTTTGCTTTACCCCTTTGATATTGAGCCTTAGGTGTTACATGTAACTGTATTACCCAAATAAATATCTGTAGTTTACGTTACCACTGAATCTTCCTTCTCTGCGCTGTTGTGCCAACGTAACCTGTTTTCAACATGGCCATGGACTGAATGTGATGTATGGCCCAGTTCTACCCATACATTGCCCATATAATTGTCTTAGAAGGGCTCATTCCTTGAGGCTACCATGATTACGGTTACCGTTCCAAACAATAAGCCTTCATTACCGATGACCATCAACTGAGCCTCACATAACCACTCTTAGCACTGACGATCTGGCCTCTTATTTCCTAGCAAAAATCAACTACATCCATCAGGACATTTTTGCACAAGCCCCTCAGAGCCGGGATTCTCTTCCCATCTGCACCTCAAGTTCACTTTCCATCTTTGAGACTGTCACAGAAGTTACCAGGTTTTTGCTTCTTCTTGCCCTACTACCTGCACCAGTGACCCCCTCTTCCATCACATCTTCAGTCTCTCTCCCCGGCTGTCACCACTCACCTAACTAAAATATTTAACCTCTGTTTCTCTTCCAGGATATGTCAAGGACCAGGCTTTGGAGTACTCAGGTATCAGGCTTCAGGGGTAGCGCTGCTGTGTCACAGGGAATGGTGGCTGCGCCTGACCCGAGTCCTAGGTGACACTTCAAAAAGGGAGTTATTTACAGGGGAAATATATACAGTTGTCATGACGCCACCTGTAGTATCTGGTGGCTTCGCGGCCTTCTCTCATTGACGACAGTTAATAGGTCCGCTCCGCGCTCCAATGTCGGCACACTCATGTCAGGGCTTTTTCCATGTCCTGGCGGAGCCATCCAAACGCATCCCTCCAGTAGTCAGCATCCCCCTCTAGTGTCAAGAGGGACGTCGCTGCCGGGTCGCCTTGTGCAGTTTGGGCTTGCTCCTCTAGCTCGCGCAGTATGTCTCTCCAACGGGGTGCCGCCATGCTGCCGGGTACAGAGGAGCCTTGGTTGTTCTGTCCTTTTCTTCTGGTTTGTCTCTTTATGGGCGGCCACGCCCGAGGAACTTCCTGTGGGACGCCCCCCTGATTGATTGATGGCATTCTGGGCGGCCACACTTTTTGGCGCCTCCGTCTTGGCCCTCCTTCTTCTAGGGGCTGAGGCACACCCCCGGGCCTGCACGTGGCGTTTAGTACATGGCTATGGCAGCATCTTGGGTCCTCTTGCAGTAATGGCGGGAACCCATTTTTGGCACCAAGCAATGGCGGAAAAAGTTTGTTTCAAAGCACAAGTCCAAGGCGCACAGTACCTGGTAAAACCGGGCACGCGATCCTGTTCATGACGCCAGAAAGATATGTCAAGCCCCTGGCTGTGGGGTATTCGGGTATCAGGCTTCAGGGGTAGCGTTGCTGTGTCACGGGGGAATGGTGGCCGCGCCTGATCCCATGTTCTTGGTGACACTTCAAAAAGGGAGTTATTTACAGGGGAAATATATACAGTTGTCGTGACGCCACCTGTAGTATCTGGTGATGAGTCACCAGCGCTGCCACAGTCCGCCGGAGGTAGATGGTAATGCGGCTAGTTGGAAAAGTCCTCTACAGGTAGAGCTGGACCTCCGAGGCAGCGTTCCTGGAAAAGGAACAGGTTCATGCAAAAGAAACACAGGCGGAGGCAGTCACTTTTCTACCGGGTACTTTACTATTAGTTGTAGGAGCAGTTACAGTTCACAGTTCAGCACTTAGATGTTACAAGGACAGTTAACTTAACGGGTGGCTGCAAGTGGATCCCAGGTGGTATGGTGGAACCCTTGGTGTACCTTCGTTAACTAGCCCATGTCCGTTCTTCCCTGCTTTGGATCGATCTATACCCAATAGCTCTGTGTAGGTAGTACCGGGAGTCCCCTCCCTCATTGGTGAGGAAGCAGGCAGACCTCTCAGATGGCAGGGTGGTGCGGCTGATGAACAAGCCACAGCAGCCAGTTGCCAACTGCAAAGCTGAACTTTGGCCGGATCCCAAGGCCCAGCGTTCCCCTGGTGGACTGGAGTATCCCCTGGAGTATGGATGCTCCACTCTGAGGATCTCCCTTCCATTCTAGGGCCCGGACTCCCTCGTCAGACTCCCCCTTTCAGGATCCTCTGTTCCTCAGGATCCTCTCTCTCCTTCCCTCCGGTTTGGCTTGAAACCGACCCCGTGTGACCTTCCGCCTCCTTTCACTTAGCTGATCTTTCTAAAACCTCTCCTCTTCCTCCATCTCCTCCTAGTCCCTCAGCCGAGAGACCTAGCAGCAAAGACCAAGGGTAAAAGACCTCCTTTATCCCCTAGAGGTGAATTTATTCCCTCCCGGGGTAACCTCCCACCCTCAACTAATGTGGGGGTGCTGGGAATGGGTCCGACCCACCATCCTAGGATCCACCTGCAGCTGGAGCATTTACACCTCTTTTACGGGTGTAATACTCCTCTGTGACGCCTGCTTTTGCGGGGCGCCACATATCTTTCCCTCCTCATTCAAACACGCCATCATAGCCTCTTTAATTTAAAAAAAATTCCTCGATCAGAACTGTTCTGCTATCTGCACACCTATCTCTAATCTCTCTTCATCTCTGAACTCCTGGAAGGCTTGGTCCACTCTCGCGTGATCCACTATCTCTAAGATAATTCTCTTCTTGACCCCCTACTATCCCATTTCCACTCCTTACACTCAACCTAATGGTCACTACTCCCTGCTGGTTCTCCTGGATCTCTTTGCTGCACTCTATACTGTAGATCCAGGGGCGGACCTATCATTGGTGCAATCTGTGCTGTCGCACAGAGGTCCAAGAGGGAGTGGGCCCATTTCTACATCCAAAACTGGTGAAATTGTGTATTTTGATGTAGTCTTGGACTCCAAAGGGTCCATATATTGTCCTTGCACAGGGGCCCTCTTCTGTCTGGGTCTGCCAGTGTGTAGATCACCAGCTCCTTCTTATGTTCCGCTCTATCAGGCTCAAGGACACCACTCTCTCCTGGTTCTTCTACATCTCTGACCACTTCTTCATGGTATCTTCTGCTGTTCCTAACTACTCTTCCTCTTCGGCTGAAATATATGCAACTAAGTCGGACGTGTAACGTATGAGTAATGTGAAATGGCCTCCCACCTGTCAGGACGGGATTGTAGAGTTGCTTAGAAACACAAGCAGCTGATGCTCCGGTCCAGAAAGGAAGGAGGACATTCCAGGTTAGTCATCCATGACATGTCCAACTTAGACTTGGTAAGAGAGTGAGTTTTGACCTGCGTTTTTGCACAATGACATGCGTTTTGCATTGAACCCTATGGGTGCATTTTTGGTTGCGTTTGAATGCGCTTTTAGTGGTAAAAATGCAGCCAAACGTAACCCAGCCTTAGATGTGAACTGGGCCATGATATATACTTTCAATTGTCAATTTCAAGTGTAAAACCAAACTAGAAAACTGCTACAAAGCCACGATAACAAGGCAGTAAGAGTGTAGTGAAAGCAAATACAATAAGGCTGCCTTCACACTTGCAGATGCATCTGCAGCGTTTTGCAGATGCATCTGCAAGTATCAGCATGCAGACCGCGGCCCCTATGTTTATAATAGGGCGCACCGCGGTCTGAAAGCTCTCATTCATTCCTGTATGTGAAGCGTCCGCAGGCGGATGCCTGCTTACAGATCACACTCTCCCGCCCGCACCATGGACGCAAGATGTCGCGTCCATGGTGCGGCCGGGAGAGTGTGATCTGTAAGCAGGCATCCGCCTGCGGACGCTTCACATACAGGAATGAATGAGAGCTTTCAGACCACGGCCGCGGTCTGCATGCTGATACTTGCAGATGCATCTGCAAAACGCTGCAGATGCATCTGCAAGTGTGAAGCCAGCCTAAGACAGGAAAACGTCTGTCAGTGAATTAGTTTACAATCATCTCACATCAGTTTTTGGTGCGGTTTTGTTGCAGGAATAATGCACTGTGTGAACATAGCCAAAGCTTGTGAGCACAGGCCTCACTCCTCCTGTAACTGATAAACTAGGTGTTACACTGTAATATGTCTCTATTGTCCGATATTTCCTCACTTAATTGTAAAGTGCTAGGGAATATGTTGGTGACGAGCCCAGGCTTTGGGGTACTCGTGTATCAGGCCTCGAAGGGGTTAACTGTGTCACGGGGAATGGCGGCCGCGCCTGATCCCCTGTCCTGGGCCTATCTTTGAAAAAGGGGTTTATATTTACAGGGGATTATGTACAAGTTTGTCGTGACGCCACCTGTAGTTTCTGGTGATGTGGCACCAGCGCCGCCACAGTCCGCCGGAGGTAGATGGTAATGCGGCTAGTGTGGTAAAGTCCTCCACAGGTAGGACTGGACCTCCGGGGAAGCGTAGTGAGAAGGGGCAGCTTCTAGTGGAGCATTGGCTGGGATGGGGAGTGCTGCAGCAGTCTATGAGGGACACCAGGAATGGAGAGGAATGACACACACACACTGTAAAGCAGGGGTGGGGAACTCTAGTCCTCGAGGGCTGCAAACAGTGCAGGTTTTCAGGATTTCCTTAGTATTGCACAGGTGATAACATAATCATTTGCACTGGTGATGATTCCAATCCCTGTGCAATACTAAGGAAATCGTGAAAACCTGAACTGTTTGCGGCCCTTGAGGACTGGAGTTGCCCACCCCTGCTGTAAAGTGTCTTTTACCTTTTACTGATGGTACGCAGGTAAAGATGTCCAGGGCACTGACAGATGACCAGGTTGCACAGTGGGTCCCCACAGCAAGTGGGTATAAGGCCTTCTCTGTTACTCTGTAGTGGTTTAAGCACAGCCTGCTTGCAGCCAGTCTTGCCTCCTCTCTCTTCCTGAGTCTGATGTCTGTCTCTCCTCCTGTGCGGTCTCCGGGTTACCCTCTCTGATCACTGCAGTGATGCACTGCGGTGTCTGGCTCCCTTTCTTGATCCACATGGGAAATCGGGTGGCTGAAGCCTCCACGGTGTAACGGGGTTTTCTGTGGTCCTGGAGTATCCCACAGGTGCGGATCCCCTATATCCGGTACTTCTTTGGGCGAACTTCCTCAAGTTCCTCACTCCCTTTTGCTATCGGCTCCTTGCCTTCTGTCCCCACTTAGGCTTGTGGGACGTAGAAGGGCCACTCCAGGTCACTGGCTCGGGCCTAATCGCGGCACCAACCACCAGGACGTCTTCGCAGCTCTCCTAGCGTCTGCACACTCTGACTAACTCATCCCCCAGCACCAGTATTTATAGGGAATCTTGCCTAAGGGCAGCAAGTTGAGCTCCCCCTACTGTACCGGGGTGGAAGATGTTGTATGTAGTAGGTACCTGCTGTGGAAACCCAACTGTGCATTAGAGAAGTCTGTGGCTACCTGCGTGAGCAGGGCACCACATTGGCGCTATATAAATAAAATCATTATTGGTACCCGGTCCCTTCTACTTTAAGTGGAAATGTTGGGTCATCCATTTCTGTCTTGCTTCAGTTTCCCCAGTTTATTAGTTATATCTGATAAATGAACCAGGGTTTTCTGAAGTCACAGAAGAAGAGGTTTAGGAATCACTATAGATATCAAGGCAATATGTTATTTTTGCCTTAATTATATTGAAGTCAGTACATTTCACCAGTAGGTAACACTTTCACACTGGAATGACAGCAAACATCACACTGTGAAGGCAAATCAGGTGGTCAGCTACTCCTATATATAGCATGTAAATGTAATACAACACTGCCACCTAGTGCACAAAATAATGTAGCACCATGAAGATCCTGCAGCTGCATTTGTGGAATACACCGTACTTAGTTAAAGCACCACTACAACGTTTTATTTTGTTATTGCACCCCCGTAGTGGCCTATAAATGTAAGTTCCCTGATCCCTGTCTTATTCTCTCCTTCTGCTGCCTTCCTCTGACACGCCCACTCCAGTGCAGGTGAAGACTCGGGAATCGGGCAGTTGTTCTCATTTTCACCTTTTGGTTCTTTTCACAGGGACAGACGAGGGCCGAGACCCAGTCCCGTAACCCTGGCGGTGTCATTTTAATAAACAGGGGAAGATGATACGAAGAGTCAAAGGGGAAAAGGGGTATTCGTGACACCACCTGCGGCGGCAGCCGCTGCTTCAGAACCTCTGGGGACAGTGACCGGCAGCTTGGATGGTTTTGCTCCCAACAGGTGGAGCGCAGTCCCCAGGGCAGCGGGATGGAGGAATCATTTCATACCTTGGCAGATGTTTCCTGGGTCATCAGTACCCCGATGTCTCCTGTGGTCTCTGCGACCAGTGGTCGCCGCTAACAAAAGCCTCACACACCACAGCTAGAGTTCTGATACTTTTGACTCGCCACTCAGGGAACAGGTACTCGGATCTTGGGCGTACTGTTGCGTGAATGCTGCTGTGGTCAGTGCCCGAGTCCGTGCCCTTGAGTGGTCATATAAAAAGGGGATAAAAATAATAAAAACAGTGTCCGTGACGCCACATGTAGGTCCTGTGATGGCACCGGCACTGCTGAGACCTCTGGGGGATGGGCGGCAACAAGGTGTAGTAGGCCTCTACAGGTAGGGCAGTTTCCCCGGGGTATTGGAAGTAGGAATGAGGGAATAGGGCAGTGTAGTCGTGGTGTGGGGCTGGAATAAGGGACACACACAACAGTCTCTTTCTGTACCTTTACTGATGAAAACTGGTACACGTCAAGGGTGCACTCTGGGACTTCCACTTTGAGTGAGGTGTAAGCCTCACTTTGTCCTGCAGCCAGGCTAGCTTGAAACCAGTCCTGATCTCCTGTGTCTCCACACCCGGTTTGCTGCACTGAGGGCTCTCTCTCTGGGCTACCGCTATAACTCCTACGGTCCCTGGCTCTCAATTGTGGGTGCTGCGGGTGTCTGGGAAGCTAAACCTCCGCGGTGTTCTGGATTTTCTGCAGGGATGGTCTCTCTCCCTGTGTGCAGACTCGGTCTCCAGTGACTGGGGTTCTGGTGGGATGAGCTGGGATGGCTCCTTTGCCCTTGTCTGGAGTGTTCCTTGCCTTGGTAACAAGTTTCAGCTCCCTAGGCACTAAGTTGACCTTCACAGTTCTTGTAGTGACTGCACACTCTGGCTAATTTCCCCCCAGCACCTGTATTTATAGGTAATCTGGCTTAAGGGCAGCCAGTTGAGCTCCCCCTACAGGCCTGTGGTGGAAGGTGTTGGTGTATGTGTGTGTCTCAGCTGTGGAAATCCCATTGTGAACTAGGGAGTTCTGTGGCTTAACTGCACAGGGCACCACACTTTTACTCAGTTGTTGCAACATGGCCGCCGGGTACATCCCTTGCCAACCTCCGGTTCAGTGTTGTCTTAAAAACCGGGTTAGTGCAGTCGAGCCATGGTTGGTGCCTTTTCCTTCCTCCCTAGGTGTTCCTGTCTCTGGTGTGCTTCCTCTCTCCCAACGCTAACAGGGGTAGTTCTCTTCTGGGGCGAGCGCGACACCAAACTGGCCCCCAGGCTCTCAGTGCCTCCGCAGCACAGAGCTCAAGTGGCGGCGGCTACAAGTGCTGTTGTGTCCCTTCCCGGGCACTGCTCCCTAGTTCAGCCACTTTCCCCAAGTTGTGTCGGCTGTTCGGCCACAGCTCCTGTTAGAAACCTGGGGCCTCCGGTTCAACAGCTCGGGCATACAGCTTCCGCACCGTGCTTAGGGCTGGGTCCCTGTCCACCAGCCCTTCCGTTTCGTCATTCAGGGGTACAGGGATCGATGTCTCATCCACATCCCAAGGGCTCTCATCTTCTCCCACCTGTCGGTCTTTCCCTCCCCTGGGCGAGCGTGCTCGTGCTCCAGATCACGGAGTCGGCACCACACCGCCTCTACACTCCCGATTTCCACTACACTCCTTACTACTCCTATTGACTACTACGGACTACTGCTGACTACTACTGACTACGCTTCCCTGTCCCCCTTTTTGACCTGGGTTCTCCCTCAGGGTTTACCCACGATCCCAGGGCCTATGAGTCAGTCAATAGGGTATAGGGGGTACTCGGATACCGGGTCAGATGGCTACTTGGATGGGGGATCACGGCTGGTCAGTTCCCGGTTCCGTGCCCTGGACCCTCAATGGCGGGGATGATGGGGGATGATGATGATGGTGGTGGGAGAAATGTTGTCGTGACCCACCTGTGGTACCTGGTAATTTGGATACCAGCGCTGCAGGCCGGCCGCTGAGGTGATGTGATGCAGCTTGGGTGTTACAGCTCCCCGTAGGTGGAGCTTTACCTCAGGGCAGCGGGGGTAGATGAGGGGAGTAGTTGTTCTTACCCCTCTGATGATGCTGAGGCCTTCTGGGCGCCGGCGGGAAAGGAGGACATAACCGATTCAACTCAAGAGGTCTTTACTGGTACCGGGTATATGTTAGAGTACACCTCCTAATGGCTTTCGGGGTCTGTGTCCCTTCCTCACCCTTGTAACCACTCTGCAGAGCTTCCACGCTAGTCCCGCGGTCTGTTACTGGTAGGCACGGGTTGTTCCTTACCAGTACAGACGGGAGCGACAACAGGCATATCCTCCCACCACTGGAATTTGGCCCGTTACCTAGAGTGTTTTGGACCTGGTATCGGACTGAGGTCGAGGTACAGTCTGTGGTGCTATGTCTCCCTTCCGTTGGTCCCACAGCGTGTCAGTTTGCAACCCGGGATGGACCACTGGTTGCCTCAGCTCCGGTATGCCGGTGTTGACCCCAGACTTCCCCAGCTGGCTCCAACCAGGCCTGGTTCGTCCCCTTCAATTCACTGGTCACCCTCTTGAAGAGAGGTGCCCTCCTGTAAGCAGCCCTGTGAGGCACGTCCTTCCTCGCTGCCTTCCCAGCACTGTCTCTCATAGCTCAACTGTCACTTTAGTCTCCCGCTCTACTCTAAGCTCCATCCCCTGGACCTACTGAATATAAGGTCCCTATGCTAGTGTATGGGTGCTTAGGGAAGACTCTACCAGGAAACCCCAAACCCATTATTATGGAGGCACTACACCTTCTGTTTGGGGTGCAGTACCTCCCTGTGGCGCCTAGCCATAGGGGCGCCACACCTACGGGTTGTGTGTTTTTGGGCTCAACTGCACCATCCCAGCAACTGGAGAGCAGAGGCACTACTTCCCTTAACCACAGAAGTGCAGTTCCTCTGGTGGCGGCCTACCCAGTGGGGTGCCACACCTCCTTTTCCTGCATTGCTCTGTTCTCCAGTGATTTGTGAGCTGCCAGCAACTCCTGTGTTTCACAGAGTGTGCCAGAGGTCACTTTTTAATATATCACTATGAGGGCCTCATTCTGGCTTTCAATGAGATGCATGGACCAGGGGGGTGACAGGTCCTCTTTAAGGCATTTTAAGTATTTTTTTTAAGAAATTCCACTATATGAGATTTCTAGATGTCGTGCCCCAGGGCCATGGGGTACTTGGAACCAGGCTGTTAGCGGTCCTCCTGGGGAGTCACAGGGGTCAAGATCCGACTTCCGTTACCCTGGGTTCAGCGTCAATGGGTTACTTGGTTTGTATAAGAGAAAGGATTATTTGAAAGGAAAGTTATTTGTGACGCCACCCATGGTCTGTGGCTATGGGTAGCCAGCGCTGCTGCAGAACCTCTGGGGATGATGGATGGGCAGCTAGGATGTAGTAGCTCCCCACAGGTGGAGTGGATCCCCAGGACAGTGGGTGTAGTGATTAATAGTCTCTGGCAGGCAGGGATTGTCTTAGGCCTTGATACCTTGTTCAGTGGCCTTCACAGGCTGTCGCCGCAGGAATAACACAGTCTCACACCATTCTGCAATTCTGTTCCTGGTTTTACTCACTTCAAGTTAAACAGGTCATAGATGTTACACACTCTTAGATAAGCTCCGTCCTGTGTAGTCTTTCATAGAACGGGGTGGCAGGTGTGAGATCCATGGTGGTGTGCCTGTCCTTGCCTCTCCCTGGTCCTGTCTCTTTCTCAGCACTGTTGTCTCTTTCTCAGCACTGTTGTAAGTGCGTGCAGAGCCCTGATCCTGCAGCCCCAGGTAATAGTGGGTGACTGGTACCTTGTCCCCTAACCCTTGTCCAGCTGCATTCTCTGGGAATACGTCAGGTGTGTGAGCCACAGCTCCTATGAAGCTCATAGTCTCTGGTTCAATGGTTCGGGTATGGATCCCCATGCTGTGTTCAGGTCCGCTCCCTGTTTCTGACCACACACCCCCCCCCATCTGGTATCGCCAGTCTTGGATTCGGGCGCACAAGCTGATTTAGCTCCGCCAGTGCCCCTAGGGCTCCTCCCTAGGTTCCCAGGACGAGCGTAGCACAGCTCAAGTCCTTTCTCTGCAGATCGCTGTTCTCTGCACTATTCCACTCCAAACTCAAACTGTTCTATGTTGTTGTTTTTCCACCCACACTTCCCTACCATTGTTGTCCCTCTAGGCCCTCCCCCGGGTTTTGCCCAGGGTCCTAAGTGTGTGTTTGTGCGCTGTTGAGGGTTCCACACCTACCATCTCCCACCTTCTGACTACTGGAGGACCATAACCTTTGCTTGGGTGCAGTACCTCTCGTGGTATCCAGCCTGGTGGGGCGCCACATAGATATCATGTCATCAACAAAGCTTATCCCTTTCATGAATCATAGGTCTGTATAATGGAATATGAGTCTGGACTGTGGGCCCCAAAAAATTACAGAGGTCCATATCCCTGCGGATGTGACTATAGGAGGTTTAGAGGTAGCAATAACACTGAGGCCTGGTGACTGGAAGAGTACAAAGACCCCTCTGCCATTATCACAAGAATACTACTAAGCTATGTTCACACATTTCCAGTACATGACTATAGTAAGCACAGAGGAAGTGTCGGAGCCCATGTGAAGATTATCCAATGGTCTTCATTGATGAGCACATACTGAAAGGTTTTTCCATTGGGCCTCTATCGAGTTGCTTTATGTTGTCACACCTTTTTCCTGTATAGTAAAGCTTACTGGAATGCAGTTTTCCTGCTGAGACATCACGCAAAATAAGTTTACCTTGTGGTTTATAAGCACCTATGAAAAATGTCAGACTGCTGTGCCAAGGGTCCACCAGTAACATTGACTTTGAGGGCTACATGCAAATAGATCATTACCTTCATTCACAAATGTACGGTACCTTTTTTCAATATGACAATACATGGGGTAGTTTATTAAATTAACGATGTGATGCTGCCCTTGCCAGTACCTAGTGAATCAAGTGCATTGTGCCAACTGCTGCTCAAGTAGGGGGACCACCAGGGAATTTACCGGCTCTCCTGTCAGCCAGTCCAAGTCTGCCTCTGAGTCACCCATGCCATGGTATGCCACATAGTCATACAATGAAGCCTTCATTCGAATGTTGCAATCAGAGGTCTGTATTTTATATATTTCAATTGTGGTCCTGGAGTTTGGTCATCACCACAGAGGGGAATACGTTTGTACCACCATTATGGGGACATTTAGAAGACACCAATATTGGGGTTTTATCATGAAAACAACCACTCTAAGTAGCAAACTCATATGTGGTTATGCCTGTGGACCACCTTTAGAAACCTTTCTGTATATCCCTAAACTTTTAAGAAGCAGAATAGACTGGTAATAAATAATAATAATAATAAATAATAACTGGTCTGCCTTAAGTCCCCAGACAGCAGAATACAGGTGCCCAGATACAAAGGCATTCTGCCACATAAAACTGCACCACCTAGTGGACAGTGAGAAAAACTGCATCCAAGTATTTTCCAATCAATTTCCTTTTCCTGTGCCAATCACTAATAGATTGACATGTTCTCCTCTATTTATTCTTCCTGCATGTTAATGCACAGCACAGTCTACCAGGGAACATGTCCAGAGTACTGGCTTGCCAACAAGCCAAGTTAGTTATATACAAGGCTAGGGCATGCACATGTGGCACCCCTGAGGGCCCAGTGGCCATAGAGGAACTGCACCTCAGCAGTAAGGAAGGGACACTACCCGGCACCCAAACACCCGCATCCAACACCACACCACCCAGGTTCTGGGATTCGGGCAGACCCTGTTTAGGCAGGGTCCCATCCCAGGCTGGAGGGGAACCAGGTAGAGGTTGTGGGTGGAGGAAGTAGCAATGGGAGCACCAGGAAGTAGAGTAGCCAGGAAAAATGAGAGGATGCACAGGACGTGACTGACATAGGGGGACATAGAGAAGGAGTAGAGAGGAGTTGGAGAGACGACATAGTCACGAGCGGACGTGACAGGGAGGCATCCTGGGGATTGGAGTCTGTTGGAGCTCGTTCCAGGTCAAGGAAAGGATAGAACAGACAGAGGAGCCAGTGTGGGGCTTTAGAGAGACTGAAGGGGTCCCAGGGGCATGGAAAGGGAGCAATCTACTGTGGCACCCGTATCTAAGTCAATGGAATCCGGGGTTGGCTGGAGGGACTGGTCAAGGGAACCAGGACGACGTCACCTGACAGGACCCAAGGCTACCGACTCGAGACCCTGAGTGTCAGACGCGTGGCAGGAGGGCGAGAACCAGCACAGGAAGTCGACGCAGAAAAGAACCTAGGAACTTCAGAACGGGGTCTGGGTAAAGTGTTCCCAAGTTATCCGAGAGTTGGCTAGAACCCTGACCTGGAGGGCACAGCACCTCGCTGGTTGCTGGAAACACCTGGAGGCTGTCTGAACTGTGAGTAAAATCTAAAGATTGCACCCTGTTGTGTCCTCCATGTTATTTACCATGCCGCTACTGCTACAAAGACTTTGTAACTGCCCTGGGGTCCTGCGCTACCCGTGGATAGCAGAACCATCCTAGCTGCATTACCAACGGCCCCAGTGAATATGATTGCAGTGTCGGCTATTCATCCCAATTGCCGGAAAATACGGGTGGCGTCACAATTTAATTCCCCATATAAACTTTCCCCCATTTATTGGCACAGCCAGGGCCACGGAACCAAGTATTCACAGACCCAGTCCCGAGTACCCGACGGCCATGGTGGGGCATGTCACACACACCTATCCTCATCGCTGGTATGTGTCATACAATTCGGTATCCCAGCTGCTGTAGAACCTCACAATACACATTGCTGCAGATCTGGAGGAGCAGGATCTGTAACAAGCAGCTATATTACCACATAGGAATCTGCAGAGTAATTACCACTGAACAACATAATTTGCTGAACGGAAATCTTACAGCATCCGAACAGCAAAAACCATCCCCACAGGCTTTACATTGACAGCAAGATTACAGACACGTGGCATGAAGATTTACAGAACCACTGCAGGCTGCAGAAATAAAGGCTTGGGTAACCTCTTAAGTACCTTTACACGCGGCAACTTTTCTAGGAATTTCACTGGCAACTTACTGATTGCAGTGAAATCATGGACACATTGTTCTATCTTGTTGCTGTGTACAAATGGAACAATGTCTCCATGATTTCACTGCAACCAGTAAGTTGCCAGTGAAATTCCTAGAAAAGTTGCCGCATGTAAAGGTAACCTTATAGGCTCATAGCCCAAAGTCGTCCAAGGAATAGATGCCAACTTGTGGCACAAACGTTATCACATTAGTAATCTGGGGACACAAAGTGTCTACACAATCACAATAAAGTGTAACGAAAAAATAAAAACATTTCTTTGATCTAGTTTTTAAGTATTCTTTGCACCTGACCTTCCTTCGTCTATTGAAAGGTATGGGTTAGGCTGCTTTATCTATGAACTGAATGCAGATTATTGCAGCAGAGATTTACTTGCACAACCCTGTCTACTATGGAGGACAAGTAAAATCATTGCTTTTGCCATGGCAAATTTCTGTATATCTCCTGACTACTCAAAGGTGTGATGATTATCTCTACAGGAGTCTAAAATGGGTCCATGCTAGAAAGGTACACACATCACCTAATGGACAGTGTATTGACCTGGCTCTAAATTAGCTGAAGTACTTTGAGAATCCATATCAGATTGAGTTAAACTTTCATAAAGGATTATATAGCCAATTTCTGCCCACCTAGCCTAACTAGCAGCTCATCAGTGTCCCTCCTCCCTGTTGCTGCTCACACTTCTCAGTATAAGCTGCAGATGTCAGTCAGGCTGGGTTGGCAAAGGCTGAATCTGCGTGTACTCATAAGCTATTTCATTTTATAGCCAGATTTCAAACACTGCTTATCTTAATATAAGGATTAAAAAGATATTAGTTTACTATAAGCTTGTGATCAGGACCCTCACTCCTCTTGGTGTCTGTTGAATTGTGTAACTCTGTAATGTCTCAAATTGTCTGTATAAGTCCCTCGGAATAGTAAAGTGATGAGGAATGTGTTTAGTGCAATATAAATAAAAATTATTTTATTATTCTGACATGGACATAAAAATAAAAGACACCTCTCTCATCAGGTCGGAGAGACCTATACATAAATGTACACAGTACATATTGTGAAAGCTGGTGACTGCTCCGCTTTAACATCCATGAGGTTGCTCATGTATACTGTTACTTAGTAATATCTTCTGGGTGTGCACTATCCATAGTGTGATGTGAGCACCGCGTCTAGTGCAGATCCTTCTCTGCCTCCTAGGGGGCAGGATTATCATGCTCCCGAGTAGCCATGAGATGCACTGCAGAAGATATGATTGGATCATTACCCCTACATAGCTGAACAGAAAAACTATGTAGTGACAGCTGTCTGACATCGATGGTCAGGCGGGAGAGGTACGTGTTTCACTCTCTGTTACTATTTGTGACCCAGTAAAATAATATATTGAAAAAAAACACACAGAAGAGATTCTGTTGAGAGACTTTATTGAATACATCCCAGTGTGGGCTGAACGTCTCGATCTTGGAGCCCCTAGTTCTTCACCTCTGACATCTCTTGCACACTAGTTGAGGACACCACTTTTCCATCTACCATTTCCTCGACAACTGTCCTCACCTTCTTGATTGTTGTGCTGGAACTTTTGGCTTGTTCCTTGCTGATGATTTTGACAGCTAAAGAAAAACAAATTTAGGGTCAGAATGGGGCAATCCGGGAGGATATTTACCAAGGTTTGGCAGCAGGATCCTCCTAATATCACTTAAAGGGGTTGTCCAGGTTTGGCATGAAAGTATGCAGACTTTTGAATCCTCACAGCAAACACACTGCACACTGTCAGAATTCACCAATTCTCAGTGTCGGAGGTGAGAGCGGGCGATCATGTAACTGAAAGTATGTCATGTGTATACATGCAGTCATGTGATGACTAGACATATGGAGCCTCACTTAATTCACTTATATTGAGGTCTAGTCAGAATGTGGCAGACGTTTGCATATCACTTACTTGTGGTCACGTGACCATCCGTTTTCACTGCTGGTACCAGAGGATTTAGCAATCACTTGTCTGAGAGTGACTGCACAGTTTCATCCCAAGCCTGCACAACCATTTCAAATCTTAAACCCTTATGAATATAATATATAACTAACCAAAATAGAATAGTGGAGATGAAAATTACATGGCATTAAAAAAAGAGGACATTCACTGGCATTAAAAGTGGACATTCTCTTTAAGTGACCACTAAGGGGCTGGGGGTAGAGAGACAGCCATGTTTGATTAGTTTGTCTGTGAACTTTGCATAGACGGTCTCTCCCTCAATGACGTTCATATGGTCTGTTTAGAGGCATCTCCAGGGGTTGTCCTGATCGTCTTCTAGATCATATACACATCATTCTTAACCCCTTATTGCCTGGATTAAAATCTACATTTGCATGCAAATGAATTGAACAGGTATGATGTCAATATGCAACAGTAAGCATTAAGGGTTAAAAGCAGTGAATACTTACTTTTCTGTGTTTCCAATTGTGAAGATGCCAAGATGCTTAAAAAAATCATAATAATGGTTATTTTGTGCCCTGCAGTAATGTACAATACAGTTATAAGAATTTAGTATGACTTCAACATTGACATGGGTCCTTAATAATATGAATACACAGTGCTTTTCATGAGCCTTACCTGATGTCCTCCCCATCCAAGAGTCCCTGTAGGTGGCTATCTCCTTCTCCAGCCTTGTCTTGATATCCAGCAGTCTTCTGTACTCCATAGAATGGTGCTCATAGTCGGATTTTACTTGCTGGAGGTCAAGTTCAATTTGGGAAATCAGATTCTGAATTTGCCCAAGTTCTGCTCCATATCGACCTTCTGTCTCGGCCAGTGTGCCCTCCAGGACGTGTTTCTGGAATACAGAAAAAGAAAACCAATATTATAACTACAACATGAGACCTCCAGGCCTTGGAGTGGAAGGGTTTTGGCCCTTTATCTTTAGCCAGTTAGTGACTAACGCATTATGTAGGTCACATAATCATTGAATCGTGGTACTGTGCCCACATCTGCCAGGCTATGAATCACTTAAGGTTATTGGACAACCACAGCCTAAAAAGAGGCAAGTACCATTTAGAATATGTTGGAATTGGAAACAGCAAAATAATTTGGCTAAATTGAAACTTTTTAAAAAGGAGTATCCCCCCTTTATATAACCTACTAGAGTAATGGAACTGGAACCCCATACTAAAAATCCACATCTCTTGGCCAAAGCGGAGAGCAACAAATGTCTCTGTATCTAAAGGACCTGCCCTGCCTTGTGTTAAACAGAAAATGCATTGATTTGAATGAAGACAAAATAATGCTAAATTTCTCCTCTGGAAGTACTGCAGTGAAATGAAACTCTAAGACTGGAGACACATGGTGCGAGATGCATGCGAGATACTCGCAGGAGTCTCGCATGACTCACCCGACATGGCCGCTGGCTCTCTGGACAGGAGCACATTAGCTGCCTGTGTGTCTATACCGCTTACATGCTCCTGTCCAGAAAGTTGGCAGCCATGAGTCATGCGAGACTCGTGCGAATCTCTCGCATGCATCTCGCACCATGTGTCTCCAATCTTACCAAGTTTCGTCAGAGATTACAGCTGATTGCTGCTAGAAGCCAGGAGAAAAAAATATGGAGTTCTGTATATTTTCATTGAATGTTCTAACAAGTATGGATCACCCATAGTAGAGAACCTCTGTAATCCCTGTGTACCCGCTAACATGAAGACTTAGCCCAATCAGGGTCTACTGCCCAAGTAGAAACCTCATGGACAGTTGAAGATATATGGATATATAAATATGTTTCCGCCATGACAAGGGGCTAGGAGGCCTCCAGACTCACCATACTCAGCAGAGATTGTAGCTCAAGCTCCAGGCTCTGAGCTTTACGTTTTGATTCTGTGATCTCTGTCCTAGAGGACTCAAAACTGTGCTGGCACACGGCGACTTCTTTCCTGAGGCTTTCACTCTGTTGGAAAAATAAATTGAAGCCAAGAATGAGGGGGATCTAGGTAAGTTCAACGAGAGTTCTCTGTCATTTCTATCACTTTTTAAATGAAAATCATCGTACCTGTGCCCGGTACCAGGTCTCCACCTCCTGACGGTTCTTCTCCACCACATTCTCATACTGCTGTCTCACTTCTGCAAGGACCTTAGACAAGTCAACTGGTGGAGCAGAGTCTAGTTCTACATTGACCTTTCCTCCAATCTGCCCCTTCAGAACAGACAGTTCCTAAAACAAGAAGAAGACAAATACTGTCCAACCGTCTATATTCAGGCGCTTATGCAACACTATAAAGAATGACTGCAAAAGAAAATGTCACGTAGTAGACACAACAAGAAGCTGATACAATTTTATTGGTGAAGGTTGATGAAAGACTTGGGAGTCCGTTTACATGGACCAGCCAGCTGTACGGTGTGACTGCTAAACAGTAAACGTTTACCGATCGGCGGTTGTTTGACAGCCTATTTAAACAGGTAGACCAAAGTAAATGATGTCACTCGGTGCACATAGGCTACCATGGTTCTTGAGAGTGGGGGTCCTGTTTAGGGTGCCTTCACACTGTGGCGTGATCCGGTCCGGGGCTGTCCGGGATGACCCTGACAGCCGCGGACTAGATCAGCACACAGGACTGGGGGGCTAATATGCCCTCCGGTCCGGTGTGGAGCCGCACGCAGTTCACACTGCTGATAAGTCAGGACCGCGGCGCCGTGGTCCTGACTTGTCAGCGGCTGCAGCTGCGTGCGGCTGCACACCAGACCGGAGGGCATATTAGCCCTCCAGTCCTGTGTGCTGATCCAGTCCGTGGCTGTCAGGGTCATCCCGGATCACGCTGCAGTGTGAAGGCACCCTTAGACAGGTAGACCAAAGTAAATGATGTATACTAGATCACTCAGTGCACATAGGCTGCCATGTTTCTCATCAGTGGAGATCCTGTTTACACAGGACAATACAAGACCAAGAACAATGATTTTTTTTATGCCGCATAATATATCATTTCATCCAATGATCAGAAGATCGTTAGCCTGTTTATACAGCAAGATAATCATGAAATAAGTGTTTTAACAATTCGCAGTCACAATTATCTGCAGTTTAAATGCCATTGTGCAGGAAATGACCATGAATAGTAATACCTCCTCATGGTTCCTCTTTAAGTAGATCAACTCCTCTTTCAGGCTTTCAATCTCCAGCTCCAGATCAGATCGGTTGATAGTCAGCTCATCCAGGGCTTTACGCAGTCCAATGATATCACCCTCTACTCCAACCCTAATGGCCAGTTCTGTCTCAAATCTACAGGGCAAAAAGGAAGACATTAGAAGGGTTGTCCATCTTAGTCACATAGCTGCGCCAATATGTGATAATGCGTTACATCTACAGCTCCAATAGCTTCACATATATAAAAAGGTTGTCTAAACTGTTAGTGCTTAAATGGGCACTGAGTTTTTAATAATCTTTTCAAAACTTAATAGTACAGGTGATTAAAAAAAAAACTATTATTTATCTTATGAGAGAGATCAGCTTCTTTCTGGCCTCATGAGCCCCTTCTTCCCATCCCCCCTTCAACCAGAACTCTCTATCAACTCTAAATACTCAAGACAACAAGACTGACTGCCAGTAAAGTGAGGCGTCAGTTTATATCACCTATTGTACTCTATGGAGAGGGATGGGACCCTTTAATGTCACTTACTTAATTTTGAAGTCATCAGCTGCCAGTTTTGCATTATCAATCTGCAGTAACAGCCTGGCATTATCAGTGGTGGCATTTTGGATCTGGGAATGAAGGAGGTAAAAATTGATCAATTAGCTGAAATGAAGCTAAAAACTAATTCAAAGGTATAGTGCAATCTAAAGAATGGAACCATAATAAAGAATAGTACCATTGTGCCACTTAATAGTAAGATTTAGTAGAATAACATCATGACGGTGCAATCTATGAAGACACGTATATAAGTAAATGTGATATTACCTGAGAACGCAACTTGCTAATTGTCTCATAGAATCCACTTGGGTCAAACGCGCTGATGGCTGACTTGCTCTCATAGAACTGACGGATTTTAACTTCCAGTTCGGTGTTAGCTTGTTCCAGAGAGCGAACCTGATAAACAATTAGATAAGATAGAAAGCAAAATCTGTGACTCCAGATAAACATATGCATAATACAGCCAAACATATAATGGGGACCCACAGATGCAGGCCATACCCAACATCAGAAGTGGGATGCACACCAATCATTTTGTACTGTACTTACTCGTTCCAGGTATGTAGCCAGACGGTCGTTCAAGTTGTTCATGGTGTCCTTGCTATTGTTACCAAAGGAACCAGCATGCAAACCCCCACTAAACCCTGGGCCCCCAAAACTGGCCATAGAGACACTTGCGGAGGACATTTTGATGCTGCCACTACCTCCTGCCACACTGCGTGCCCTCTGTATGCCAGCCCCACTAAATAGGCCAGACTGGGAGATACTATGAGTGGAGAGGCTCATTATTTTCTTTCTTTCTGAGATAGTTAGACAAGTAGAATCTGTGCAGGAAAATGAGCTGAATCACTCGCCCCTCTACCCTGTCTTATATACCCAGTGAGGGGGAAGGGAGACTATTCAACAGAATAGACTACCTGCATGACAACATGTACACAAAAGAACATTCCTGCAGTTATACGGGCGTAACGTCATGTCAGGATTCCCAGAAATTCCTGCAAAACTAGATTTTATTCCATCAAAACTTCAGACTATTTGAAAAAAGGAGCTATTTCAAAACCATAGCATAATGTTTAGTGTTAACAAGAGGTTCTGCAGCAACTGCCAAGACTAATTGGATGTATGAAACAGTTTTTAATTATGTAATAATGTTACTAATTCAATTTTTATGTGGACCGCCATCTTCAAAACCCGTCATCCTGAAGGGCAATTTTTAAGAGGGGGAAAATTGGGTCCACCACCTTCTTACAAAAATAAGGAGATGCCACCTGTACCCTATTGATATGTCTGGAATTGATTGCTATGGGTTACCATAGTCCCTGCTGCGGTGGAGATACCATTTGGTTATCTAGGTTGTCTATTCAAATGCCCTATTGTCCTTTGTCTTGTGTACAATATGTTATGCTTTCTCTGAGGCATACTGGCAGCAATAAGGCTGGGTTCACATTTGCGGACCCCTCCGCAGCGTTCTGCAGAGGGGATCCGCAATGTGACCGCAGCAGCCGCCAGCTCCTATCTTTATAATGGGAGCGCACAGTGCTGCACTTGACAGCGCAGGACCGTGCGCACCCATTCACTCCCATATGTGATCTGTGCACAGGCGGATGCCTGCGCACAAATCACACAGTCTCGTCCGCACCAGGGACGCGACATGTTGCATTCCTGGTGCGGACGAGACTGTGTGATCTGTATGCAGGCGTCCGCCTGCGCACAGATCACATATGGGAGTGAATGGGTGCGCACGGTCCTGCGCTGTCAAGCGCAGCACCGTGCGCTCCAATTATAAAGATAGGAGCTGGCGGCCGCTGCGGTGACATTGCGGATCCCCTCTGCAGAACGCTGCGGAGGGGTCCGCAAATGTGAACCCAGCCTAAGCGATTACTAGTTAGTATAAGGCTGGGGCTACACGGCAACATGTGTTACAAGACCAAAAACATTTGTGCAACTTGTCTAGAACTTGTCGTCTCGTGACTATTTTAGACCTTTGATTTTGCTGTAAATACAATCCACAAGACGCAGACAAGTTTCATGTTGCAAGCAACTTGCATTAAAGTCTATGACAATTGTTTTGCGTGAATCTTACAACCATCAACAGAAAATCCTACACCATCAGAAACATTGGCATCACCATGCCGCAATATGCTGTAGGTCACAATGCAACATCAGAGGAATCATTACATCCAATGTTGTAATGTATCACTACGATTTCACTTTCACGAGATATTTGGCCCCAGCTACATGGCAACTTTTCTACCACTGTACAGTATTAAAAGGGATTCTTTAAAAATTAAGCTGGCTGAACACATTAGATAGCTGTCAGTGGATGGTACATTCGTAGACAACTCTCTCTCTCTGCCTTACCAGCAGCTTAGCCTCGCAGCGGATGGTCGTCACACTAAACACAGAATGCTCGGCTCAGCCTGTGTTCTCTATGAGACTCAGTGGCTTCAAAAATAAATGGATTAGACATTGGGATTCCAATTTGCCAATCCTTCTCTCCGCCAACATCATCTGTCGGGGAAGAGTCAGGAGGGTTAGATACACAGACTGTTGGCTGATCCCCAGCAGGTTTAGCTCAATATAATAATAATAATTATAATAATAATAATAATAATAATAAATCTTTATTTATATAGCGCCAACATATTCTGCAGCGTTTTACAATACAGTGGTTAATAAACGAAAATACACAATACAGTAAAATACACAATATAATACAGTGATTCCAGTAGAGAAAGAATACAGTACAATAATATGACGTAATACAATAAGCATAGCATCAATGTAAAAAATACAATACAATAGATAAAGCAAAAATAAAGGTGACCAAGCTCAAAAGAGCTTACAATCTACAACGGAATAGGGGTTACATAAAGTACAGGGGCTTATTACACTGATGGTCTAGGCATCTTGAGGGAATGGGGGATGGAAATAGTTACATGAATGGTCACCAGACAATCTGTGTAGACCTTTTGGGTTTGGAGGAGTTTGAAGAAGAGTTATGTCGAGAGAGATAGTGAATGGGCTACGTACAGTATAAAGGAATTTTGTTAGGGAGCATGATAGGCCGCCTTGAAAAGATGTGTTTTTAGGAGCGTCTGAAGCCATACAAGTTGTGGATGGTCCTGATTTCTTCAGATAGAGCATTCCAGAGAATTGGTGCAGCTCGGGAGAAGTCTTGGAGCCAGGAGTGGGAGGATCAGATTAGTGCAGATGTTAGTCAAAGGTAATTTGTAGAACGTAGAGAACGGGTGGGGTGATAGACAAAGATGAGGGAGGAGATGTAGGGGGGTGCTGCATTGTGAAGAGCTTTGTGGGTGAGAATAAGCAATTTTAACTTGATCCTGTAGTGTATAGGCAGCCAGTGCAATGACTGGCACAGAGCGGAGGCATCTGAGTAACGATTGGCCAGATGGGTGATCCTGGCTGCTGCATTAAGGATGGATTGTAGAGGGGAAAGTTTAGAGAGGGGGAGGCCAATTAATAGAGAATTGCAATAATCAAGGCAGGAGTGGATTAGGGCCAAGGGTTTTAGTTGTTTCCATGGTGAGAAAGGGGCGGACTCTAGAGATGTTCTTCAGGTGTAAGCGACAAGAGCGGACGAGAGATTGTATATAGGAGGTGAAGGAGAGATCGGTGTCAAACGTGACACCCAGACCAGACAGCGAGCCTGCTGCCTAGATGTTATCATGGTACCACACTGAGATAGAGATGTCAGATATAGGGAGATTAGTGGAGGATGAGAGCAAAAGAAGTTCAGTTTTGGAAAGTTTAAGTTTTAAATAGAGAGCAGACATGATGTTGGAAACTGCAGCTAGACAGTCATTGGTGTTCTTTAAAACCGCAGCGGTAAGGTCAGGGGCTGAAGTGTATAATTGTGTGTCGTCAGCATAGAGATGGTACTGGAAGCCAAATTTGCTGATGGTGTGTCGAATCGGGGCCGTGTAGAGAGAGAAGAGAAGAGGCCCAAGAACTGAACCCTGAGGGACCCCAATAGTGAGAGGAAGAGGGGAGGAAGTGGAGCTAGCAAATGATACACTGAAAGAGCGGTCAGAAAGATAGGAAGAGAGCCAGGAGAGAGCGGTGTTCTTTATACCAATGGAGTGCAACATAGAGAGTAGGAGATGGTGGTCAACAATGTCAAAAGCTGCAGAGAGATCAAGAAGAATAAGCAGAGAGTGGTCACCATTACATTTTGCTGTGAGTAGGTCATTGGTCACTTTGATGAGGGCAGTTTCTGTAGAGTGAAGGGGGCGGAAGCCAAACTGTAATGGTTCTAGAAGAGAGTGAGTGGAGACGTAACGGGTGAAGCGGGAGTAGACCAGGCACTCCAGGAGTTTAGAGATGAAGGGGAGATTGGAGCCTGGTCTGTAGTTATTTGTACAGGATGGGTTGAGAGAAGCTTTCTTTAATAATGGAGTAATGATCGAGTGTTTGAAGGAGGAGGGGAAGATGCCAGAAGAGAGGGAGAGGTTGAAGATTTTGGTTAGGTGAGTGGTGACGACCGGACAGAGAGCCTTGAGTAGGTGTGAGGGAATGGGGTCAATTTAATCTTAATTGTATAAACGCCTTAAAACAAGCTTACCAGGAATTGATCACTGTGCCATAAGAGGAAGCAGCACAATTAGTGGTCCCTTCACTGTGGTACTCCACACCTCGACATCCATAAACACATGGCTATATCAGATAATGCAGTTCAGCATTAGTCATCACAGATGGGACCACTGGTGACAAATTATGGGTAATAAATATAAAAATGGTGGACAAATTTTGAAAATAATGGGTACTTTTATATATCAAGCAAAGGAGAAAAAGATCAGCAGAAATCCTAAATTTCTTTAATCACATGTGTGAACATTGGCTTTCTACAGGATATTAGGGGGATCATGTCGCGTTCCTGGTGTGGACAAGAGTGTGTGATTGTGTGTGATTTGTGGGCGGGCATCCGCCTGCGTACAAATCACATATTTCAGTGAATGGGAGCGCACGGTCATGAGCAGACCTGCGCATGACCATGCGTTCTTACTATAAACATAGGGGCTGCGGTCAGCTTGCGGATCTCCTCCGCGGGACGCTGCGGAGGGTCCGTAAGTCTGAAGCCAGCCTTACAAAGGAATTTTGGCTGTTGACATTATATTCTAGGAATAAAACAGGTCAGACCATCCAAGCAAAACAATAAGAGTAGGAATCAGTCATCAGCTCCCATAACAACAGGGTCTATGATTAAGAAGATAATGTCCACCTAAGGGATGGGTTCAGATAAAAGGAACAAGTTGAACCTGATTGTCCCCTCAGAAACACCTGAAGGGTGGAATATAGTTAGAGTTGATAGATTTAATTAATTTAGGGCACATGAGTTTTATAAGCAAAAACCTCCTAGGGCGGCCGTCACACGCATCAATCTTGTGTGCGATATTGTTAGCGATTACATGCACGCGCGATCGCTAACAATATCGTTCACATCATTGGTGAGCTGTCACACCGACAGACTCACCAGCGATGTGGAGCAGCGAGATCGCTGGTAACCATGGTACACATCGGGTTACTAGGCGCCGCGCGGCGCTTAGTAACCCGACATTTACCATAGATAACATCTCCCAGCATAGGCTCTGCTGCTGGGAGATCATTCATCGTGGTGTCACACACCACGATGATGCTTATTGATCAAGCGATTATCGCTTGATATGAGCTCCGGCTCACAAATCTGCGATCAAGCAATCAAGCGATTTTACATTGTAAAATCGCTTGATTACACGCAGCGATGCACAAACGATATCGCTTAGGGCCCTTTCACATCAGCATTTTTTTCAAATCGCGGCAGATGCGGTGAAAAAAACGCATCTGCCGAGATTACCGCATACCGGCTGCACTTGCGGCGCGGTTGCGGTTTTTTGCCATGCAAAGTATAGGCGGACTTGCGGCAGGTGCGGCAAGTGCGGTTTTGCACTTGCGGCAGGTGCGGCCGCGAAAAAAACCGCGGCTGACCGCTTAAGCGTTATCGTTCAAGAAATTGAAGCGTGTGACGGCCGCCTAACTGAGATCCCATTCTAGTTTCCTACTAATTTAAAGGGAATTGTATAAGGTTGCTGATCAGGAGAACCCTCTTCGGCGGCCGTCACACGCTGAGATATCTCTAGCGATATTGTAAGCGATCACGTGCACGCGCAATCGCTTACAATATCGCTCACATCGCTGGTGAGATGTCACACAGACAGACTCACCAGCGATGTGGATCCGCGATCTCGCTGGTAACTATGGTACACATCGGGTAACTAGGCGCCGCGCGTCGCTTAGTTACCCGACGTGTACCATAGTTACCATCTCCCAGCATAGGCTCTGCGCTGGGAGATCGTTCATCGTCGTGTTATACACCACGATGAAGCAGATCGTGACATCGTTCATCGCAAGATGTGAGCTCCGGAGCTCAGATCAGCGATGTCACGATCAAGCGATTTCACATCGTAAATCGCTTGATTACATGCAACGATTTCTTGCCCGATATCGCTTAAGCGATCAAAAAGGAGATCGCTTAAACGATATCGGGCAAGAAATCGTTGCGTGTGACGGCCGCCTTCAAGAGATTAATGAATCCTTCATAAGACTCTCCATAGGCATGTCCATGAAGGAGATCTGTAATATTATGTTCTTTTGAATGACCCCTGATTAACCAGCATTCACAAATAAGGCAAATCCCCTTTAACCAATAAGAACATATATTACAGGAGCCTGTGTTTGGAAAGTTTCACATATGACCCAGAGTAGGAAAGCAATAAGAAAAAATTGTCACTTTCAATTTGGCAGAATTGGTCTATGTACTACATGGCTGGCATAGAAAACTAAACAACCTGCGTAGTGATCATACTCTCATCAGAGGCTGGATCCTGTTGTGGTAGTATATAACATCCTTGATGTCCTAAACCAGTACTGAGTATACATTATAAAAACACAGTTATAGGCGGCCGTCACACGCATCAATTTTGTGTGCGATATTGTTAGCGATCACATGCACGCGCGAACGCTAACAATATCGTTCACATCGTTGGTGAGCTGTCACACCGACAGACTCATCAGCGATGTGGACCAGCGAGATCGCTGGTAACCATGGTACACATCGGGTTACTGGCGCCGCGCGCCGCTTAGTAACCCGACGTTTACCATAGATACCATCTCCCAGCATAGGCTCTGCTGCTGGGAGATCGTTCATCGTGGTGTCAAACACCACGATGAAGCAGATTGTTCAAGCGTTTATCGCTTGATATGAGCTCCGGCTCACAAATCTGCGATCAAACAATCAAGCGATTTTACATTGTAAAATCGCTTGATTACACGCAGCGATGCACAAACGATATCGCTTAAGCGATCAAAAAGCAGATCACTTAAGCGATATCGTTCAAGAAATTGATGCGTGTGACAGCCGCCATAGGCTCACATAGATAGGTGAAATCTCAAAGCCAGAAGTCAAGGTGAGCAAAATGACCCAAAGGTTGTGGACCATGCTGAACGGCACATGGATCAGGACAGCAGGGTATACAGGCAACAGGCAAGTGGTGCAGGTGTGGTGCCCCTGCGGATCCAGTCGCCACAGAGATACTGCACCCCTGTTAGTGTGTATGAGGTGCCCAGGGCTTTGGGGAACTTGGAATCGGGCTGTTCAGCATGTCTGTGGAGTCACAGGGGTCGAGACCCGGCTTCCTTGACCCTGGGTTCCGTTGTAAAAGGCAGTAAAAGGCAGTTCTTGGTGAGTGTAGGGAAAAGGGTGGTTTAAAAGGGAATTATTCATAACACCACCCGTGGTTTGTGGCTATAGGTAGCCACCGCTGCTGCAGAACCTCTGGGGATGATGGATGGGCAGCTGGGATGTAGTGGCTCCCCAAGGGCAGAGCAGGTCCCCAGGGCAGCGGGTGTAGTAATAAATAGTCTCTGACAGGCAGGGATTATCTTAGGCCTCGTTACCTTGTTCAGTGGCCTTCCCAGGAAGTCACCGCAGGAATAACAGTCTCACACCATTCTGCTATTCTGTTCCCGCTTTTACCCACAGCAAGCTCCAAGTACAACAGGTCATCGATGTCACACACTCTTGGATAAGCTCCAGCCTGTGCAGTCTTTAGCAGAACGGGGATGGCAAGTATGAGATCCTTGGTGGTGTGTCTGTCCCAATGCCTCTCACTGGTCCTGTCTCTTTCTAAGCACTGTTGTAGCGCCTCTGCGCACAAAGCCCTGATCCTGCAGCCACGGGTAGGAGTGGGTGACTGATAACTTGTCCCCGGACCCTTATCCGTATGCTATCCCGGGATATACGCCAGGTGTGTGAGCTACAGCTCCTATGAAGCTCGTAGCCTCCGGTTCAGCGGTTCAGTGATAGACTCCCATGCCGCGTTCAGGTCCAGTCCCTGTTTCTGACCATAACCCCTCCATCTGGTGGTATCAGGTGCGATTTGGGAGGACGGTCCAATTCAGC
Source organism: Allobates femoralis (assembly GCA_033576535.1). Taxonomy (NCBI): domain Eukaryota; kingdom Metazoa; phylum Chordata; class Amphibia; order Anura; family Aromobatidae; genus Allobates; species Allobates femoralis. The sequence goes on along the minus strand of JARQOC010000006.1, from coordinate 372,366,403 downwards.
TCCACCAGTGCCCCTAGGGTTCTTAGGCTTTCTGGACTTGACTTTTCCCAGCTCTACACACTAGCTGTTCTTTTGTTGTTACTTCCACAAAATCAAATTCAGCTGTAACTGTTCTGCTCCTTTTTTTGTTGCTGTCCCCCTGGGCCCTCCCCCCGGGGTTTGTGCCCAGTGTTCCCTGGGTCCTAAGCGTGTGTTGTGTTGCGTTGAGGATTCACCCTTACCATCCCCCAACTTGGGACTACTAGAGGACCACACCCGTGAATTGGGTGCAGTACCTATTTGTGGCGTCCTGCCCAGTGGGGCGCCACATGAAGTATCCCACTCATGGGTAAGAGGGGCACGCACAGACCGGTGCCAGCACACCCAGATCACATTAAGAACCATTGTAATGGGGTTGGGTGGTGAAGGAAGTAATTAGAGGGAGCACTTGGGAGGAGTGAGGTCAGGAAGAACACACGTGGAGGACGTGGGACACGCGACAAATGGTATAGAGTGGGAAAGATCTAGAACGCAGGAGACGACAGTTGAACAGCAGAGAGGATAGTTGCTGCAGAGAGAGAAAAGGAGAGCAAAGCAACTAGAGTCAAGTTGGAGGGAAGCTAGAGAAAGAAAGCCTGTCACAGAAGGAAAAGAACTTGAGAGAAGTGTCTACAGGCCAGACTTAGGAGCAGAGAAGGAGACCTAGCTGGCTCCAATAGGAAGAGAGGGTCCCAGAGGAGAGGCAAGGGCAGTGACCATTCCACCTGTGGGACTTGTGTCCATTATTAAGCACAAGGCAGTGGAGGGACTAGGCTGAAGACTAGGGGTACCGTGGAGTATCTAGACCAGGCTCAACTAGTGACCCAGAGACTGTGTGGCACTTCCAAGATGACACAGTCGACAACCGCGCATATCTGCTGAAAGGTGCAACCATAGGGCTAAGGGGAGATACTGCAGGTTTACCCCTAAGAAAAGCCCACAGCTACTGGCTCAGAGCTCTGTGTGACGAGGCGCAAAGCAGGATGGGTAAGGCAAGTGCAGTGTAAAGAGGCTGAGAAAGGACAGAAAAGGGGTGTCAGTTATGTGTCATCCTCCTACCCGGGAGTAGCTGGATCCCTGCCTACGAGAACCCAGTGCTCAACGGGCTGTTACACATAGACTGTGAGTAAAAGATCTGAAGGCTGCTACCCGCTGTGTCTGTGAACTCTCTTAACATGTCAAAAGCAGCAGAAACACAACTACCAACTCATTCAGGTACCTCAAGCTGCCCTGGGAGTCAGCCCTACCAGTAGAGGGCTTAAGAACATTGCTGCCTCCCAACCATCAGCCCCCAGAGGAACTGTCTTGCAGCGGCAGTGATCTATAGCCACAACCTGCGGGTGGCGTCACGTAAAATTAACATGTATCCTCAGGTTCAGTCATCCCTTCCCAGAATGAACCCTCCACGCCAGATGCCCTTCCCTGAGAGAGAGAGACACCCACACCGAACTTTTAACAACACCGTCAGGGTCACGGAGCCGGGCCTCTGTCCCTGTGAACCCAGTGATGAAGCCTCAAAAAAGTCTGGTTCCGAATATCCCAAGGGGCGTGTCACAGGAACCATCAGAAGACATCAAGCCAGAAATGTGCATATACACAGTCAGTGTGTATGTAAGGGCAACACAGTGGCTCAGCGGTTAGCACTATTGTTTTGCAGCGCTTTCATCCTGGGTTCAAATTCCACCAAGGAAAACATCTGCAAGGAGTTTGTATGTTCTCCTTGTGTTGTGTGGGTTTCCTCCATGTATTCTGGTTTCCTCCCACACTCCAAAGACATACTGAATTTAGATTGTGAGCTCGAATGGGGACAGTGATGTAAAGCACTGTGGAATTAATGGTGTTATATAAGTGATTAAATATTATTATTATTATTATTATAAGTCCAGGACTTGCAGCAATCAAATGGTTAATGGCAGCCATGGACTAGTGGTGCTGATTTAGCTGCTTAACCTTCAAATCGAGTTACTGCTTTCTAATACAAACCCATGGACTCTGAACTGACTGTAGGTGCTGTGATCAGCTGTTACCATCAGTGTCATGGGCTTGGAGTGTGCAGGACACATGCTCTACCATGGTTCCATTAAACTTATTTTGGCAGGGGTCTTGTGTCTCAGAGAGGGTGGGGCTAACCAGGGTGTGATTGGTGGGGTTATGTGGATAAATGCCAATAGTTCACCCCATGGAACCACAACATACTAGATTTTGTTTTCTTCAGAAACATCTATCCAAAGTCTGTCGGGTTGAGCTGTAATACCAGACACATCCTCTGGGAGAAATGGCGCTGGTTTGCAAAATAATAAATAATCCTGCAGTACACCCGGCACATGTCAGCTATGTCAAATGCATTAATTCCAATGAGCATCTTGTAGATGGCCACTAACTACACTGTGCGTGAGAAGCGGCGGGAGGGATGACGTTATTCCACTTTAATGATAAGCAGGACAATGATCCCCCTTCCAGAGCACAAGCGGATCCTATTACCTTTGGTATGTAATTTAAAGGGTCTCCAGAAATCTCATTACATCCCATCTATTTCACCTGTGGCCTTGCTCATGAGCACCGACTACTCCTCATCTCTCCATACTAATAAACATCCAGCTCATACTTACTCATCGTTATAACTGAGATTTAACCCTTCATCTTCTGCAATGTGGAAAATGTTTCCTGTTCATTAATCTAGTTCCCTTCACTATACATATGCACAGGTCTACTTGTACGGTAGGTGTAAGATATTCTTATGAAGTTATGACTAGTTTTACCAATTTAGACATATGGCATTTTCACAAGATATGTAATATGTGCCTCCTGTATGTGGGTCCTACACCTATGTGAAGAAGGACGGTTTCTAAGATCGTCTGGCAGATGGAGAATTAATCATTAGATAAACAACTGAAAAAAAGGTTTAGGTTTTGTTCCAGAGTCACTGAGCGCACCAGGTTTGCATATAAATTAGGACAGTAAAAACCTCCACACCATTAAGGCTGCTTTCACAGCATCAGTTCTCAACATTTGCGGCAAATCTGCCTGAAGCTAGAACACTTGCGGCAAGACTGCGTTCGACCTAATGCATTCCCTATGGGACTTGCGGTTTTGCACTTGCGGCACTTGCGTCTGCACATACCCTTAACATTAACAGCAATTATTTGTCAGACTCCTCAGTTGATTCATCATAAGAATTACTTATCGTCCATCATTACTATTATTGAATGTGTCAGATGTCTACCGGACTATCTTCAAGTCATATTGTAGTGAATGTATCTGTTCCTTAAAGTACCCTTGGACTGTGAGTGGCTTCTGTACACTACAGCTCACTCTCTAGCTACCTCTCTACGAGTATTAGTGAGTGTTAGATATGCAATTCAGTTAAATCCATTTCTACTCAATGTACTTTCCATGGCTTCCTCAGGTATTTTTCATTTGTTGTGTTCCAGCACCATCTGTATATGTATAGTTTATAGTACTTTGCATTGTAAAAATCTGACATGTAAATTGAGTGTTGTCATATTGGCCGGTGACACAGTTACAAGGCTCAATAGGTGGAGATACTCCAGTCTATTGTCTAGATAAACAGAGTTGGAAATTCCCCACTTCTGGACAAGATGCAACACAGTGCAGAGCACATGTGAGAGCTCTCCTCACCACTTCCAGGCCCAAGGCCTGGAGGTTCACCCTTCCCTTCACTCCAACATTTCTTGCAAGATCCTAAAGCCTAGGTTTCTTTCTCTGACTTCTACAGCCAAGATGGCTAAAGACTTTTAACCCTGGATACTCGCTGTCCGGATTTATGCATGCTACTTCAGCAGTATGGCATACTGATTGTACAGAAGAACCTACAGCCCGTGTGTTGAGAAATTTGAGTGTCTCCCGTCTCAGCCCAACTTTCCTACATTTGCTTCAAGTATACTTCTGCATGTGCCATGATTAGCTGTGAAAGTACCACAGGATTCCCAGGTCTGTAAAACCTTCTTATATCTACTCTTCTGCTTTAAGACACAAAAGACTCTGAAGTTTCCTATACTAGCATGCAAATACTAAGTCCAAATAATCCATGTTCTTAAAGCTTCAGAACCTCAATTCCATGTCAGGATTAAACTTTAAACTGTACTTGGTGTGAGACACCCACGAGAAACTGTGAAATATTTACTCCATGTTAGATTTCCCCGTTCCTGCAATAGAAAACGCAACTGTTATTCCTGACACCTGTTACTGTGATCATTCTCGGCTGTGGACACTGCGTGGTGGTGGATAACAGGGAACGAAAACATGACATTACAATATGCACATCAGTACTGGTTACTATACACTGGACCGAGCTAGATCCAAAGCACCGGGACTCCAGTCTATAAAGTAGAACTCCGAAAATCAATGGCTTCTTCCCTTTACTTTATAAAGTCTATAAGAACTTCTAGTGATACTGTGGCACCCTGCATTATATAGCCACAGAACCACCTGGTACACAGAGGGATTTCCACATAACGTACCCTACATATGCAACACCTTCCACCCCAGACCTGAAGGGGGAGCTCTACTTGCCGCCTTCAGGCAAGGTCCCCTATAAATTCAGGCCTGGGGGAGGAGTTAGGCAGTGCAGTACGGAGCAGTACTGTGAAAACATCCTGGTGAACGGTGCCGCGCCAGGTCCGTGCCAGTGAGTGAGCCTAGCCAGTGTAAGGGACCCAAGAGTGAGGGTCGGAGACAAGGCGTACTAGAGACAGAATGGGGGCAGAGGAACCATACCGGTTCACCCCAGGAGGCAACACGGACACCGGAGTCTGAGTCTACAAGGGTCCAGTTAGCCCAGCAGAGAATACCGGAGGACCAGGGAGACTTCAGTCTCCTGGTGACACTTGGAGCACAGCTACTAACAGAGCCAGGGACCGTGGAGGAGCAGCGGTGCCCATCAGATGGTTCTCACAACCTGCTATACAAGTGCGGGACACAGGAGAGGTCAGGGTAAGGTTTCAGACAGGCCAAGACTTTAGCACACACACACATAAACAAGGAGACCTCACAACTCATTGGGTGTGGAAATCCTGAACTGCCACCCGACCACCTGGACAGTACTCTGAATGCTAGCTGAATCATCATCATCAGTAAAAGGTACAGAAACCACTGTCAGCGTGTGTGTGTCTGTTATTACAGCCCCTAATCCTGCCCTTAACACAGACAGCCTGCCCGCATTTCCACCTGATGAGCCGCCTTCTCCTGCAGCACCAGGGATAAGGCTGTGTGGATAGCTGCCTCCCTGTGCAAAATCCCTATTCTACATCACTGCCCGAGGAACCCGCTCCACCTACGGGAGCGTTACCATCTGGCTGCAGCATCACTGTCCCCTGAGGTCTGAAAACAGCGCTGGTATCGTTATCGAGTACCATAGGTGGCATCACAAATCCTTTCCTTTTTATTTTTAACCCTCTTTTTCAGCGACTGCCAGAGCCGGAATGGGCACAGGCCGCTCGTGACATCCCCCGTTATTCAACGTCCGGAACCGGGTACCCCACAACCCTGGGGTGGGTCAATACCACAGTAGCAGAGAAATAAAAGCGCAGCCTCAATGTTCGCCATTTATTTTCAAAGCTTGATCAAGTGATGAGATAACCAATTAAAGGGGTTGTCTGGGACTTTAACATTGATGTCTTATCCTTAGGAAAGGTCATCATTGCAGGAAAGAGGGAATGGATAAGCTCACCCTTGTGCCTCCAATTAGATCTGCAGCGGCAGTGGCTGGCGTCCACAAGTTTCCATAGCATAATCAAGAAGAAAAAGCCAGCACTCGTTCCATATACCGTAGCTAAACAACATTTTCTTTATTTTAAACTCACATGCACATACAGTCATGGCCAAAAGTATTGACACCCCTTCAATTCTGTCAGACAATACCTTCATTTCATTTGTCTTCAATGAAAAAACACAAAAGAGAATGAAGCAAAAAGCAAAACATTGATCATTTCACACAAAACTCCAAAAATGGGTCGGACAAAAGAATTGGCACCCTCAGCCTAATACTTGGTTGCACAACCCTTAGGGGGAAAAAAACTGCGATCAACCGCTTCCGGTAACCATCAATGAGTTTCTTACAATGCTCTGCTGGAATTTTAGACCATTGTTCTTTGGCTAACTGCTCCAGGTCCCTGATATTTGAAGGGTGCCTTCTCCAAACTGCCATTTTTAGATCTCTCCACAGGTGTTCTATGGGATTCAGGTCTGGACTCATTGCTGGCCACCTTGGAAGTCTCCAGTGCTTTCTCTCAAACCATTTTCTAGTGCTTTTTGAAGTGTGTTTTGGGTCATTGTCCTGCTGGAAGACCCATGACCTCTGAGGGAGACCCAGTTTTCTCACACTGGACCCTACATTATGCTGCAAAATTTGTTGGTAGTCTTCAGACTTCATAATGCCATGCACACGGTCAAGCAGTCCTGTGCCAGAGGCAGCAAAGCAACCCCAAAACATCAGGGAACCTCCGCCATGTTTGACTGTAGGGACCGTGTTCTTTTCTTTTAATGCCTCTTTTTTTCGCCTGTAAACTCTATGTTGATGCCTTTGCCCAAAAAGCTCTACTTTTGTCTCATCTGACCAGAGAACATTCTTCCAAAACGTTTTAGGCTTTCTGAGGTAAGTTTTGGTAAACTCCAGCCTGGCTTTTTTATGCCTAGGGGTAAGAAGTGGGGTCTTCCTAGGTCTCCTACCATACAGTCCCTTTTCATTCAGACTCCGACGGATAGTACGGGTTGACAATGATGTACCCTCGGACTGCAGGGCAGCTTGAACTTGTTTGGATGTTAGTCGAGGTTCTTTATCCACCATCCGCACAATCTTGCGTTGAAATCTCTTGTCAATTTTTCTTTTCCGTCCACATCTAGGGAGGTTAGCCACAGTGCCATTGGTTTTAATCTTCTTGATGACACTGCGCATGGTAGACACAGGAACATTCAGGTCTTTGGAGATGGACTTGTAGCCTTGAGATTGCTCATGCTTTCTCACAATTTGGTTTCTCACGTCCTCAGACAGTTCTTTGGTCTTCTTTCTTTTCTCCATACTCAATGTGATACACACAAGGACACAGGACAGCGGTTGAGTCAACTTTAATCCATGTCAACTGGCTGCAAGTGTGATTTAGTTATTGCCAACACCTGTTAGGTGCCACAGGTAAGTTACAGGTGCTGTTAATTACACAAATTAGAGAAGCATCATATGATTTTTCTAACAGTGCCAATACTTTTGTCCACCCCCTTTTTTATGTTTGGCGTGGAATTATATCCAATTTGGCTTTAGGACAATTCTTTTTGTGTTTTTTTCATTGAAGACAAATTAAATGAAGATAATAATAGCAAAGAATTGGTGATTGTAATCATTTTCAGGAAGAAACTGAGTATTATCTGACAGAATTGCAGGGGTCTCAATACTTTTGGCCATGACTGTAATTAAAATTCGCAGCTGTATGGCAGATGTTTCCTGACGTGTTTCAGTTACAGAGAACCTTAGTTTTTGGCACCAAAGACTAGGGTTTAGAGATGAGCGAGTACTAAAATGCTCGGGTGCTCGAAGCTCGGGCCGAGCATCCCAAGATACTCGTGTACTCGGCCCGAGCACCGAGCCCAATGTTATCTTATGGGAGACCCGAGTATTTTTCTGACACGACCCCCGGCAGCATGGATAAACCCTAAAAATGTCACAAAGGTATCAGAACAGTGCTCAAATGACATGGGATCCGCATGGGGAAGACCCCTGTAAGCATTTCAGACTCAAAGGTCACTGCTGTGAACAATGTTGTCAGAGTATTACGCCACTTTTACGGACTGTCAAGAAAACGTTACAAGATGAAACCAAAATGGATTTTCCTGGAGAAAATATTAAGGGCTCATACCCACTTGTGAGAAAGAGTTGGTGTATGTTAGTTTTTTGGATTACATGAAAGATTTTTTTTTTTTTAATTGTGTGGCACTCTGATGCCCCTGGGAAGAGACGTACACGAAGGCCTCTTTAAATAATGTGCCCATTATAAGGAAGTGGGTCTTTTGTAGTGTTGCCCTAGGCAGGGCAGCCAAAAATTGTGTGGCACTCTGATGCCCCTGGATAGAGACGTGCATGAGGGCCTTTTTAAATAATGTGCCCATTTTAAGGAAGTGGGTATTTTGTAGAATTGCCCTAGACAGGGCTGCTAAACATTGGGAGGCACCCCAATGCCCCTAGATAGAGACGTGTATGAGGGCCCCTTTAAATATTGTGCCCATGTTAAGGAACTTTGTCTTCGTAGTATTTGCCCTAGGCAGGGCAGCCAAAAATTGGGAGGCACTTCAATGCCCTGGATAGAGACGTGCATGAGGGCCTCTTCAATATGTGCCATTAAGGAACTTTTTGTAGTATTGCCAGCAGGCGCAAATTGAGACTTAAGCCTGGATAGGCGTGCTGGGCCTCTTTAATATGTCACATTATAAGAGTGGCCCTTTTGTATATGCCGGCAGGGCAGCCAAAAATTGTGTGGCACTCTGATGCCCCTGGATAAAGGCATGCATGAGGGCCTCTTTAAATAATGTGCCCATTTTAAGGAAGTGGGTCTTTTGTAGTATTGCCCTAGGCAGGGCTGCTAAACACTGGGAGGCACCCCAATGCCCCTGGATAGAGGTGTGCATGAGGGCCTCTTTAAATAATGTGCCCATTTTAAGGAAGTGGGTCTTTTGTAGTATTGCCCTAGGCAGGGCATCCAAAAATTGTGTGGCACTCTGATGCCCCTGGATAGAGGCGTGCATGAGGGCCTCTTTAAATATTGTGCCCATTATAAGGAAGTGGGCCTTTTGTAGTATTGCCCTAGGCAGGGCAGCCAAAAATTGTGTGCACTCTGATGCCCCTGGATAAAGGCGTCCATGAGGGCCTCTTTAAATAAATGTGCCCATTTTAAGGAAGTGGGTCTTTTGTAGTATTGCCCTAGGCAGGGCTGCTAAACATTGGGAGGCACCCCAATGCCCCTGGATAGAGGCATGCATGAAGGCCTCTTTAAATAATGTGCCTGTGGCACCCCATGGGTTAATGTGCCACAATAACATCACATGGGTTCTCTCCCCACTACACACTGACAAACACTAGCACCTCTGGGCCAGGAGGGGGAGCACAACCTGCTTCCTTATATACTCTTGCCCATGAGGAAGTAGCTCAGAACAGCTCAGGAGACCATGCAGCATGGTGTAGTGCTGTGAAGAGCACACAGAGAGCAGAGTTAGCTCAGTGCAGACCTAGTGAGGGTCAGAGGAACAGGAGAACTACAGACTGAAGAACACGTCTGGGAGCTGGAGTGACACCTTCACTCGCCCCAGAAGAACGCACAGAAAGGACACCGGATCCGGTACTGTGTCTGGCACCCACAGCACAGTGAATCCAGGAACAGTGGGATTTCTAGATGCCCCTAGTACCAGTGCAAAGCAACACGGAGGGGTCAGCACAGCACAGAGGACCCAAGTTGCCTAGCCAAGTGGTACCAGCAGAACACAGAGAGAGAGACGTGAGAAGTCCCAGCAGCTCAGCTAATAGCAGCGGCCAGGACACACACACAGTGCAGTACAAGGAAGCTAACGACCCCGGACAGGGTGGGAAGAGAGCTCAGCCCCATTACAGACTCCGTGGACTATAATCTGCAACAACATCAGCAGTAAGCTTTGGAAAACAGCAAAACTGTGAGTCTGTGTATTGATTGCGACCTTTGCTCCACATTCAGCACAGAGAGCTTCCCCCTGCTACAAGCCTGTCAGCTCTGCAGCCTCAGGAGAGAAGGAGAATTGCACCAGTGTCTACCAAACGTGAGTGTGTGTCCTTTAACCCCGTCTCCACCATCTATACCCCTTATAGACTATACCATCACTGCCCCAGGGAATACAGTTCTACCCACAGGAACTATACCATCTATGCTGCCACTACATCATCCCCGGAGGTTCTGCAGCAGCGCGGTCCCCTTACTGGCCGCATATAGTGGGTGGCGTCACGACTGACATTTCCCCTGTAAATAATCCCCTTTTATTGCCGAGCCCGGGACACGGTCCGGACCAAGCCACCCGTGACTTCCCCGGCACCATCCGGTCCGGTACCGAGTACCCCCGTCCCGAGGGGTCCGACATGCCCATTTTAAGGAACTTTGTCTTTTGTACTATTGCCCTAGGCAGGGCTGCTAAACATTGGGAGGCACCCCAATGCCCCTGGATAGAGGCGTGCATCAGGGCCTCTTTAAATAATATGCCCATTATAAGGAAGTTGGTCTTTTGTAGTATTCCTAGGAGCAGCCAAATTGTGACTCTATGACCCGGATAAGGCGTGCATGAGGGCTCTTTAAATACTGTGCCATATAAGAATGGTTTTTGTAGTTTGCTGGAGGCAACCAAATGTGTGCACTGATGCCCTGCATAGAAGCGTGCATGAGGGCCTCTTTAAATAATGTGCCCATTTTAAGGAAGTGGGTCTTTTGTAGTATTGCCCTAGGCAGGGCTTCCAAAAATTGTGAGGCACTTCAATGCCCCTGGAAAGAAACATGGAGGAAAGAATCTAAATATTGTTCCCATTACAAAGGAGCGGGTCTCCTGTACTTGTAATGCCCATTCTGTAAGCATGGACTAAAACATTTACCCCTGGTGGGTATACTTAAAACTACTGCCTAACTTTGAACAGTTAGGGTCATCATCATCATAAATATGATGTTAAAAAATTGTTTAGTGGCATCATGAACCACGGTCGCACTGATCATATGATGGTTGCGGATGAGGAGAAGGAGGAGCAGTACAGCCAGAAGCAAAAGTCATGAAGTGTGTACACATGTGTGGGTGTGCGGAAGTGCATGGCAATCTACCGGCACAAAATTTAAATTCCGCTATCATTTGGTGCTGGTGTGGTGAAGTCAGACCCAATCCAACCCTTGTTCATCTTGATAAGATTCAGCCTGTCAGCATTTTCAGTTGACAGGCGGGTGCGTTTATCAGAAATGATTCTACCTGCGGCACTAAAAACATGCTCTGACAAAACGCTAGCGGCAGGGCAGGCCAGGACTTCCAAGGCGTAGAGAGCCAATTCCTGCCACGTGTCCAGCTTGGATGCCCAATAATTATAAGGCACAGAGGAGTCTAGGAGCACTTTTATACGATTGGCAAGGTACTCCCTCAGCATCTTCGCAAACTTTGCAGTCCTTGTGACACTACCCCACACCTTAGGGCCTGTGGTATGGGAGGTGCTGAGAAAAGTGTCCCAGATCTTTGAGAGTGTTCCCCTAACTCTGCTGGATTGGACTTATGCCTCTCTCAGCCGGACGCTTTGCTTGTCCACCGAATCGTGACCTCTGCAGCAAGCGTTTTCAAAAGGGAATTTTTTGACTATTCCGCGACTATGGCCTTCTGGTACTGCAGCATTTTTGTAGACCTCTCCGCCTCGGGAATAAGAGAAATAAAGTTCTCCTTGTAGCGTGGGTCTAAAAGTGTCACCAACCAGTAATGAGTGTCCACCAAGATGTTGATAACGCGAGGGTCACGAGACAGGCAGCGTAACATAAAGTCAGCCATGTGCGCCAAACTGTTAACAGGCAAGACTTCAGGGTCCTCACCAACAGCATGACTGTCCATGCTGGCTTCATCATCCTCCTCCTCCTCTCCCCTGTCCTCTGGCCATCCACGCTGAACCGACGGTCTGACGGTTGTGCATGTATTACCGTCAATTCTGCATGAAAGTAGCTCTATTTCTTCATCCTCCTCCTCATAGTCCTCCAATACACGTTGGGATGAGATGAGGCTGGGCTGTGTGTAATCACCCAGTACGGTTTCTTGCTCCAACTCATCCTGCTCCGCCTGCAATGCATCGTCTTTGATTTTGAGCAGAGAGCTTTTAGAAGACAGAGAAGCGGGATGGTGACGCTAATGATGGCGTCATCGCCGCTCACCATCTTGGTGGAGTCCTCATAGTTTTGGAGGACGGTACATATGTCGGGCATCCATGTCCACTCCTGAGGTCTTATGTGTGGAATTTGAACTGTATACCGACGGCCTAGTTGATGCTGGTACTCAACAACTGCCCTCTTCTGCTCACAAATCCTGACCAACATGTGCAGTGTGGAATTCCAACACATCACACAAAAGTCTGTGAGCCGGAAGCTGCAAACGCCGCTGAAAGCCGGCAAGGGCGGCAGAAGGAGTAGGTGACTTTCTAAAATGGGCACACAGGCGGCGTACTTTGTCGAGCAGATCCGACAGCTCCGGGTAGGATTTAAGAAACCGCTGAACCACAAGGTTGAGCATATGGGCCACGCATGGAACATGTGTCAGCTTGCCTCGCCTCAGAGCTGCCACAAGGTTCCGGACATTGTCACACACAACCATGCCTGGCTGTAGGTTCAGCGGTGTGAGCCAGTGATCTGCCTGCTGTTTCAGAGCTGTCCACAACTCTTCAGCATTGTGGGGTTTGTCACCTACGCATATTAGCTTCAGCACAGCCTGTTACTGCTTAGCCGAGGCAGTGCTGCAGTGCTTCCAGCTTGGGACTGGTGTGGAGGGTGAAGTGGAGGAGGAGGAGGCTGAGGAGCATGACATTCTGGAGTTGTACACTGTGGGTGAAACCCTGACTGAGTTAGGGCTGCAATCCTTGGTGTCGGAAGGACGTGTTCCGTCCCAAACTCAGACTGGGTCCCGGCTTCAAGAATATTAACCCAGTGTGACGTCAGCGAGATGTACCAGCCCTGCCCACAAACACTTGTCCATGTGTCCGTGGTTAGGTGGACTTTGCCTGAAACTGCGTTGTTAAGGGCTCGTATGATGTTTTCTGACACGTGCTTATGTAATGCGGGGAAGGCACACTGGGAGAAATAGTGGCGGCTGGGGACCTAGTAACGTGGGACAACCGCCACCATTAGGTTGCGGAATGCTTCTGTCTCCACTAGCCTAAAAGGCAACATTTCCAGCGCAAGCAGTCACAAAATGTGCGCATCTAGAACTGTGGCATGTGGCGCGTTGGCAGCATATTTGCGCCTGTGTTCCAAAGATTGGTGTATGGATAACTGAACGCTGTGCTGGGACAAGGACGTGGTTGATGATGGCGCTATTTCTGCTTGTGCAAGTACAGGTGAAGGACAGGAGGCATTTTCACATGCAGTATGGACCCAGGATTGTCTTGCACGCACAACAGTGGAAGACGCAGCGGTGTCACATGCAGACACTGCTCCTGGACTCTGGTGTACATCTCACAAAGTCGAGGTGCTTTGCTGACATGTGCTGGTGGTGGTCAGGCTGCTAGTTTTGCTACCCCTGCTGATGCTGGCATGGCAGGTGTTGTAAATGGCCTTTTTGGAATTATCTGCAGACACCTTCAAAAACAGCCAGACTCGGGAAGACCTAACAGTTGTACTGGCAACTTCTGTCGTGTTGTTGTTCCGTGGAACTGTTGCCTGTCTTCTGCCTGTGGACACCACCCTGCTTCTTCCGGCCTGTTGTGATGCTACACCTAACTCCCCCTGTGCACTGCCGTCCTCCTGCCAGGCTGGGTCAGTTACTGGATCATCCACCACGTCGTCTTCCACTTCCGCACCCTGGTCCTCCTCCTGACTTTCTGGCAATTGTGTCTCATTATCGTCCACCTCTTGTTGAGACACGTTCCCACCTTTGCCTTCGTGAGACCGTGGCTGCTCAAATATTTGTGCATTGTTACATATGATCTCCTCATGACCCACTTCAACTGGAGCTGGCGAGAGGCCAGAATCTATGAATGGATAAGTGAACAGCTCTTCAGAGTGTCCAAGTGTGGGATCAGTTATGTCCGGGGCCGGGCACTCGGCATGGTGGGAGGAAGGAGGATCAGGGTGTGTAATGTGTGGTCCAGTCTCACGGCTACTGACTCTTGACCGTGTGGAAGACGGTATTTGTGGTGGTTCCAAACTGACTGGAAGCATTATCCGCTATCCAACTAACAACCTATTGACACTGGTCTTGGTTTAATAGTGGTGTACTGCTGTGGTCCCCTAGAAATTTGGACAGGAAGGTCGAGCGAGATGATGTGGGCGTTTGTCGTGGCGCAATTCGAGCTTGCACATGGCCTCGGCCTCTGCCTGCACAACCATCACGTCCAGTTTCTTGTCCCTTGCCACCGGCCTTGTGCATTTTCAATGTTGTGCTGCCTGTATACAGCGAAATTAAGGCGTCCAAAAGATGGTTTTTAGCTGCCCACTGAGATTACAGATTACAGCAATTTAATCCCGGCAGCTGAAACGGTCAGACACAAACTCTGACGCGTATACCGTGTTTTGGCATATACTACTTGGAGCTACAAGCCACTCCTGCCGCACTAAGATGCTAAATGAATGCAGACAAGAGTTGGTTTTTAGCTGGACACAGAGATTTGAGATTAAATCCCAGCAGGTGTACCGGTCAGACACAAATGCTGACGAGTATACTGAGTGTTTTGACATATCCTAATTTCCACTACAACCCACTCCTGATGCACACAAATAGTAAATGAATGCAGACAAGAGTTGGTTTTAAGTGGACACAGAGATTAGAGATTAAATCCCAGCAGGTGTACCGGTCAGAAACAAACGCTAACAAGAATACAGAGTGTTTTGGCGTATCCTAATTTCCGCTACAACCCACTCCTGCCTATAGAGAGCTAAATTAATCCCTAAAAGCATTGTTTTGGGATGGATGAGATGTCCAGCCTGTCCACCAGCCCCAGATGTGATGCAGGCTGGTATACTGGCACAATGAAGTTTGCTATATACCCTGCCTCCCTGTATACAGCTCTATTAGTCCTCAGGACTGTTGTGGTAATTAGATTGACAGCCCTGCGCCTACACTAGCTGAAAGGCCACAAATCTGTCCCTCAATCAGCTGCACCTCTTCCTACACTGACTGTCTGTGATGCAGAGTGACGAGCACAGCGCAGTCAGGTCTTATAAAGACTTGATCACGCTGTGCGGCCAGCCAATCACTGTAAAGCCACAACCAACAAGGCTGTGGCTTTACAGTGGTTATTAGCCAATCCTTGTGTGCGGGCTGGCTCTGTAAAGAGCGCCAACATACACGGAGGTGGACCCCGAGCATAGCAAGAGTATCGCGAGATTACTCAGTACTCGCTGAGTACCCCGAGTACCGTGATATTCGTGCGAGTACCGAGTAGTGACAAGCATACTCGCTCATCCCTACTAGGGTTCTCTGTAACTGAAACGCGTCTGGCAACATCTGCCATGCAGATGTGAATTTTAATTATGTGCATGTGAGTTTAAAATAAAGAAGATGTCGTTTAGATATATGGACCGGGTGCTGGCTTTTTCTTCTTGATTATGCAAAGGTCATCACTGCCTGATCGATGGGAGTGAAATGTGGCACACTGCGGTATAGGTAGAACCACCTGGTGCACAGAGGGATTTCTACATCAGGTACCCTATACATGCAACACCTTCCACCCCAGACCTGAAGGGGGAGCTCTACTTGCTGCCTTCAGGCAAGGTCCCCTATAAATTCAGGCACGGGGGAGGAGTTAGGCAGAGTGCAGTTCCAGGGAGGACTGTAAAGACACCTGGTGAACGGAACTGCACTAGGCCCGTGCCAGAGGGAAGCCTAGCCAGTGCAGGGACCCTAAAGTGAGGGTCGAAGGCAAGGCGAGGAACAGAGTGGGGGCAGAGGAGCCATACCAGTTCACCCCAGGAAGCAATCCGGACACTGGAGTCCGAGTCTGCCAGGGACTACTTAGCCCAGCATAAAACACCGGTCAACCAAGGAGACTGTCTCCTGGGACACTTGTAGCACAGCAACCACGAGAGCCCGGAATTGCAGGAGAGACAGCGGCAGCCAGCAGAAGGTTCTCACCACCTGCAATACAAGTGAAAGACACAGGGGAGGTCAGGCCAGGTTCCAGACAGGCCAGGACTTCATCACACAGATAAGGAGGCCTCACAACTCACCGGGTGTGGAGATCCTCAAGTGCCTCATTACCACCTGGAGTGTACCCTGGACGTTACCTTGCCACAACAACAGTAAAAGGTACACAAACAACTTCCAATGTGTGTGTGTGTTATTATAGCCCCTGATCCTGCCCTTAACACAGACTGCATGCCACCATTTCCACCTGACGAGCCGCCTTCCCCTGCAGCACCAGAGACAAGGCTGAGTGGAGAGCTGCCTCCCTGTGCAAAATCCCTATTCTACATCACTGCCCCGGGAACCCCACTTCACCTTAGGGGAGTGTTACCATCTGGCCGCAGCATCACCACCCCCGGAGGTCTGAAAGCAGCGCCGGTATCTTTACCGGGTACCATAGGTGGCGTCACTAACACTTTATTTTATTCTTTTATTTTTACACATTTTTCAGCGACCACCATGGCCAAGGCCCCAGGCACCAGCCACCAGTGACAGCACCTTTAATCAACGCCCGGGATCCGAGTACCCCACGGCCCTGGGGTGGGTCAGGAAACAGCCGGGAACCCCATTGATCAGCTGTTCCCGATACCAGCAGCGGTGGTCGGAACTACTCAGTTATAGAGCTACACAGCACAACTCCCTCAACTGTACAGTGGCCACAACTATGTACTGGATAGCCACCCCCTATTCTAATCAATAGGGGGTGGATGTGCAGTACCTGTCCGCAGTCACTACTCCATTAATGGAGCACCCCCACCAATATCCTAAATATAGGTCATCAACGTTATAGTCACAGATAACCTCTTTAAGTCTCAATACCTGTCCAGTCATATAACTGAATTCATGAGTGATTACTATAATGCTGGGGTTTTTTTAACATTGCATTAAGGATTTAGAGTAAAAATTTTGAAAAATTCTAGAAAAATTTTTAAGATAATAAGATAATATACAATTTCATAAAACTATGTATGACAATAAATGAGCAGAAACCTTTTCCTCATTTCTAGTCTGGAGTGCTGACTTTCTAAAAGATTTGCCTGGGATTTTGTAGTTGACCCTACAATCTAGGAATTAATCAGGTCAGTGGAATACCATAAGGGTTGGATGGGAATCTGTCAGCAACCCCCACTACAGAAGGGTCTGAGATAAACATGTCCACCTAAGTGGAGGGGTCAGATAACAGGGACTCGATAAACCTGAAAGAGTCCCATCTAAATAACATCTCAGGGCTGAGGGGCTTGAAGGAGGTGGAGGATATTGGTTTAAACAATATAGCATTAGTTAGTAGGGGTGAAGGATTTAGGGTTAGGATTGGTGTGAATCAATTTATGCAACCCAGTCTATCGACCACGTCATTTAAACAAAAGCTAGGTACTACTGATTCTAGGTGGAGGGGTGCACAAGTAGGTTTATAAACCATCATATAATTAACAATCAACAAGGGACTCCCAAGTTGAATAAATTTTGGGATTTATTTTATTTTTCAGTGCAAAAAAAACGTTTCGGTGTAAAACACCTTCGTCAAAATGAGCACTGTTTTTGATGGGGCATAAGTATGTGAGGAATTAATGTTGTTTCATATGGATCTAGTCCTTTGGATTTGTCTGGATAACGTGGTGTCCGCTGCTGTTTGGAGGACATGGGGGAGAGACAGCTCAAAGGGGGAGAGACAGCTCACAGGGGGGAGAGACAGCGCACAATGGGGACATAGACAGCGCATTGGGGGAGACCGCACACAGGGGGAGAGAAACAGCACACTGAGGGAGAGACAGCGCACAGTGGGAAAGACAGCGCATAGGGGGAGAGAGACAGTGCACAGGGGGAAAGACAGTGCACAGGGGGAGAGAGACAGCGCACAGGGGGAGAGAGACAGCGCACAGGGGGAAAGAGACAGTGCACAGGGGAGAGAGACAGCGCACAGGGAGAGAGTCAGCGTACAGGTGGAGAGAGACAGCACACAGGGGGAAAGAGACAGCACACAGAGGGTAAGCGAGTGCACAGGGAGAGAGACAGTGCACGGGGGGAGAGACACCACACGGGGGAGAGAGACAGCTAACAGGGGGGAGAGACAGCGCATGGGGAGAGACAGCACATGGGGGAAAGACAGCACACAGGGAGGGAGCGCGCATGAGGGGGAGATTTAATATATACAGTATATGAATAGCCTGCTGCCTCTGTATTATACAATGAAAAACAAAGGAATTGGGAGTCTGACCCTGCTCCTGTTGGTATAAAAAGAAATTCTTTTTGACCCAAAAATTTATGAATATGTGATTTTATTTTCTTCGAGTGTGCATTTATTTTCTACGTGTACATCTGCGTGATTTCGTCCTGAAGAAGGGTTTTTTGGTTACCCTGAAAAGCGTAGAAAATAAAATCACATGTTCATTAATTTTTTGGTCAAGAAGAATTTCTTTTTACACCAACAGTAGCGTGGTCAGACTCCAATTTCCTTTGTTTTTCATTGATTTATGCCTAAAGTGGGAGATCGCAGCATACTGTGCCGACCTGCTACATGTCTTTATAGCGGTTATGGGTCTCACAACTGTAAAAGGTGAGCAATTCTAATTTTAACCCTGAAAATGGTCTCATAGGTATACACACTGTGGCTTGCAGTTACTTCAATGAAAAACAAAGAGAACAGAAGGTGCAATTGAGAAGAACCCGGGGGCTAGTTTAGTGATGCACACGGGGTGAGCAGGGATGGCCTCTCACATTAGGTTGTTGTGCTCGCCTAGCACAAAAACGGTCAGCACGTCCTCCACTCCAAGTTGCGGTGTTTACAGCTCCGGGATCCGGCGGTGTGCAAGGGTCAAGTGATTCCGGTCAGCTGACGCCGCTTCTCACTTGTGCGATGTCCTATTGGTGAAGCTCACAGGTCCTGTGCCAGGCTGCTTCCCACAGTTTCCATGTAGGAGATGAGTAAATAAAGATCCAAGGCAAAATCTGTGTTAAGAAGTGCTCCAGACAGGGTGAGCAGGGAAATGAATGTTATACTTAGCTTTTTATTAAGCCACAACGCATTTGAATGGCGACACACCATCTTCATCTTCAACTACCTGATGAAGATTGCGTGTCACCATTGAAACGCGTTGTGGTTTAATAAAAAGCTAAGTATAACATTCATTTCCCTGCAGTTACTTCAATGGCATTTGACTAATATTCATCCTCTCTTCTCTTCATACAGGTATTATAACAACACTGTTTGCTGTCAACTGCATCTTCTAAACTGGGCTTTCTCTATCATTGCAACCCTTATGTATTATAACAACACTGTTTGCTGTAATGACTTCCATTGCAATCTCAGCCTGACTCACATACCCTTATGGTATCTATCTCAGCATTTATTGAAAACTCTCCTATGTCATGTGTGTACATTATATTCATTACTCCCCAGTATATGACTATTTCACACATTGTAAATGTTTCTTGTGGGAATCTCTGGTGCAAGACTCTGGCATAATGTTAAATGGCTGGCTTTGATCATTTATTTATCCATTCTGTAATTACCTGAAACCATGTGACTTCCCACAATCCCCCTCACCTGATTCTTTAGTGTGCCCTATAAATTTTGTTTTGTTTTAAGGGTTACACGCATGGGGGTGTGCACACGTGGCATCTCATGCATAGTGGCATTGAGTGCTAAGTGGCTTGCAGTTACTTCAATGGCAGTTAGTCAGGGCAGGAATGAGGTAACCCACTCTCTTTCACTCTCACTTTTAACAATGTCCTTTGTTTCAATGTCAATCTTCCTATGTGCCTTTGCCATTCACTTTCACGGCTCCATCCCCCCTCATCCGCATAAGCCCCTCTCTCCTTCCCTCTACTATGTACAGCTCCCATACTCTCTGCAACATACTGAATAATCTAAGCCCATCATATTCCATTGTACTGCATCATAGTCAAAGTCACAATTCCAAAACTATTTGGTGTTTCTGTTTTTACTGTACTCTTATCAGGTGATCTCTCCAAATCCTGGTTCACCCTCCGCCAACTTCAATCGCTCCCCCAACTCACATAGAATCCCTACTAACTTATCAACATTACTTGCACACCTTCATGTCCTGCTTGTAACTGCGATCTGTGCAATCCACGGTCTGTATGCAACAAGCTTCCCTTTATCCACAACTACTTTCTCACTAACTTTCTCTGCTGGCCCTCACTGAAACCTGGATCCAGGACTCAGACACGGTTTCCGCTGCTGCCATTTCTTATGGTGGCTTACATTTTTCCCACTCCCTGAGACCTGGTAACAGACATGGTGGTCGAGTTGGCTTACTCCTTTCCCCTCAGTTCAGTTTCCAGGTCATACCTCCAGCTCCATCACTCTCATTCCCTTCTTTTGAGGTTCACACCATCAGGCTCTTCCATCCCCTTCCCTCAGAGTAGCGAGATATACTGGCCCCAAGGGTCACCCACCTAGTTTCTCGACCATTTTTTCCGCATGGCTGACACACTTCATTTCCTCAGAATTACCAACCCTTATTCTGGGAGACTTTAACATCCCCATAAACAGCCCCATCTCCCCATCTGCATCCCAGCTCCTATGTCTAACCACTTCTCTTGGCCTCTCACAGCTCTCAACCTCTGAGACACACAAAGATGGTAACACCCTTGACATGGTCTTTGTACGGCTCTGTTCAACCTCCTCCTTAGATAACTCACCGCTTCCTCTCTCTGATCACAATATTCTCTCCTTCATGCCCCTTCGGCCCCCAAGCGATGCTACCCCCATTCCACCCCACATCTCCTTTGTTTCACACTCCACATTTGACCTAGTCACAGAAGAAGTCTCCAGGCTCCTCTCTTCCTTTCGTCCCACTACATTTATCACTAACTCCATTCCCTCACACCTACTCCAGTCTCTCTATCCGGTGGTCACCACTCACCTAACCAAAATCTTCAATCTTTCTCTTTCTTCTGGCATATTCCCCTCCTCCTTCAAACACTCTATCATAACTCCATTATTAAAGAAAACTTCTCTTGATCCATCCTGCACAAGTAACTACAAACCAGTCTCCAATCTCTCCTTCATCTCTAAACTCTTGGAGCAAATGGTCTACTCCCGCCTTATCCGTTACCTCTCCCTCTCTGCTTCAATCTACACTCTCTTCTTATTCTTCTTGATCTCTCTGCAGCTTTTGACACTGTTGACCACCATCTCCTACTCGCTATGCTGCACTCCATCGGCATAAAGGTCACCACTCTCTCCTAGTTCTCTTCCTATCTCTCTGACCGTTCCGTTCTATCATTGTATCATTTGCTGGCTCCACTTCTTCTCCTCTTCCTCTCACTATTGGAGTCCTTCAGTGATCGGTCCTTGGACCTCTTCTCTTCTCTCTCTCTACACAGCCCCAATTAGACACACCATCCGCAGATTTGGCTTTCAGTACCATCTTTATGTTGATGACACACAACTATACACTTCTTCCCATGACTTACTCCCGCAGTAATAAAGAACACCAATGACTGTGTAACCGCAGTTTCCAATATAATGTCTATTGTCTATCTGAAACTCAACCTTTGCAAAACTGAACTTCTTCTGCTCTCGCCCTCCACTAACCTCCCTAAATATGACATCTCTCTCAGTGTGCGGCACCACAATAACGCCTAGGCAGCAGGCTCGCTGTCTGGGTGTTATGTTTGATGCTGATCTTTCCTTCATCCCATGTATACAATCTCTCACCCACTCTTGCCGCTTGCACCTGAAGAACATCTCTAGAATCCACCCCTTTCTCACCATGGAAAGAAAAACCCTCACTGTGGCCCAGATTCACTCCCGCCTTGACTATTGTAATTCTCTATTAATTGGCCTCCCCCTCAGTAGGCTTTCCCTTCTCCCGTCCATCCTCAATGCAGCAGCCAGGATCACCTATCTAGCTAACCGTTACTCAGATGCTTCCACTCCATGCCAGTCACTACACTGGCTGCTTATACACTAAAGGATCCAATTCAAAATGCTTGTTCTCACCCACAAAGCTCTTCACAGTGCAGCACCTCCCTACCTCTCTACCCTCATCTCTTGTCTATCACCCCACCCGTTCTTCTCGCTCTGGAAGTGACTTTAGACTCACTTCTGCATTAATCCGAACATCCCACTTCCGGCTCCAAGACTTCTCCCAAGCTGCACCAATTCTCAGGAATGCTCTACCCCAAGAAGTTAGGTCTATCCACAACTTACATAGTTTCAAGCGCTCCCAAAAAACACATTTTTAGGACGGCTTCTCATGATCCCTAGTCAAAGTCATTTAGACATCCGCTCCACCAGTCTCAAATAGATCACAAATAATGGTTGGTGGCCACTTACGCTGCTCTTATCTATTCCCCATTTCCTCAAGTTGACTATACCATCGTTGTAAATAAGCACCTGTACTTTGTGTCACCCCCACCTCGTTGTTAGATTGTAAGCTCTTATGAGCAGGGCTGTTATTAATTTGCTTTAATTATTGTATTCTTTGATAACTGTTTCTTATGATTGTTCGAATATGAACCTCTGAATTGTAAAGCGCTGCAGAATATGTTGGCGCTATATAAAAATTATTATTACTATTATTATTATGGTATGCGTTAAAGGGGATCACTGAGTTTCCTTCACCTGGAGTCCAGTAAACCCAGGAGCTAGCTCTGCGTTGTAGTCACCATTTAAGACCCCTTTTTCTTAACCACAGAAAATAGTTTCTCCTCACTTTGGTGCACTCAGAGCCACAAACCCCTGTAAGATAAATGTGCAGGGACACGATAGGCCTGTAAAGGCAATCTGGTCAATTTGTAATAAAGCCCAATTGGAAAAAATATATTTTTAGTCCCAAATACATGCATTTCAGTAAACAAAAATAAATTAGTCATTATTATGTTTTCCAGACATGAGCCTGTCCTTGGAGAGTTTCCTTACCTCCCTGGGCTATAGGTGATGCAACCAATGTCTCTCTGCTGCCCTCTAGTGCATACAAATAAAGCACAACACAGTGGAATAGCTGAAAATATCTGTGAAATTATGTAACTGAATAAATCAAGAGATGGTATATTACACTACATTACACTGGCTATTCAAATCCAAATTAGCTGTTGAATGTACGCCCCAGAAGTATTTCATTGCATACTTATACAGTTGCTTATCTTTGCCATTGACTCTCATTGTAAAAACTTCAGATATACTCTAAATATGCTAAATTAACTTTTTTTCTACAGTTGACTGCACTTTTTGCTACCATTTGAAAAAGTGATGTTAACATATACCAGGCAGGTGCACAATCTTTGGGAATATTCACAGTCAGAAGGTTGGTTGCAGGCAGAGCCGCCACTAGGAATTTCGGGGCCCCTTACTGCCAAAAGTTTGGGGCCCCCTGAGACTCCGCCCAGTGTCCAACTGCCTCCGCCTCCACCCATGGTCCGCCTCCACCCATGCTCCGCCTCCACCCAAACATACATTATATTTATAGTGAAAAATTGGAACAGCACCAAAAATTACCTCAATTTGTGTGCAAAGTTTTCCCAACCAGCAATCCAGATGGTTCCTTGCAATAAAGTTAAAAAAAAGGTAAAACATCACAAAAGAGGAAAAAGTCAACTTTATTGTCCAATACGTAGCCACACATTGGGCAATAAAGTCCACTTTTTTCAATATGTTTGTGCTGTTTTTCCTTTTTTTACACTCTCTATTGTATATTACACTCACACACTTGAGACTGCTGTGGGCTGAATACACAATAGCTGTATAAACAATAGAGAATACACAGTAGAGACGGCTGCTAGCTGTATACCCAATAGAGATGGCTGTGGGCCGTATAGACAATGGAGACGGCTGCTGGCTATATACACAGTAGAGAATACACAATAGAGACTGTTGCTGGCTGTACACAATAGAGAATACACAATAGAGACTGCTGCTGGCCGTATAAACAATGGAGATGGCTGCGGGACAAATGTACAATGGAGACGGCTGCTGGCTGTACACAACACAATAGATACTGCTGCTGGCCTGGCCACATACACAAAGGAGATGGCTGCGGACAAATGCACAATAGAGATGGTTGCGTATATGTAATATTAGTATATGACTCCGCAGCGCCCATCAGCCACACACAGGTTATCTGATAGGAGAACCACACAGTGCAGAACTTATGAGGCTCCCGAAGCCTCCGACCTCAAGGCCACATTGTCCGACATCAACATACACTCACACACTGCTGCAGAACCTGCTGAAATTCTTATACATTGCTGCAGAACCTCTTGACAATCTAATGAACTGCTGCAGAACCTCATGAAATTCCTATACACTGCTCCTGATTCCATTGAAATTCACACACATTGCTGCAGAAACTCTTGGAATGCTTTTACACTGCTTAAAAGGGAAATACACTGCTGAGGAACCTCTTCACAGCTTCATGCATTACTGCACAATCTATTCAGATTATCATACACTGCTGCAAATCCCCTTGAAATGTTGACATGCTGCTGCAGCAGAACCTCTTGGACTACTCTTACACTGCTGCAGAACCTATTTGGATTCTCACATACTGCTGCAAATCCATTTGAGATGCCCACACACTGCTGCAGAACCTCTTGGAATTTCATACATTTATGCAGATTGTTTTACAATACATATAAACTGCTGCAGAACCTCTTGGACTACTCTTACACTGCTGCAGAAACTCTTGGAGTGCTCTTAAACTGCTGCAGAACCTATTTGGATTCTCACATACTGCTGCAAATCCATTTGAGATGCTCACACACTGCTGCAGAACCTCTTGGAATTTCATACATTTATGCAGATTGTTTTACAATACATATAAACTGCTGCAGAACCTCTTAGGATAGCTAAGTCATGCCTGCAAATGTGAATACCACACAGTTGTGTAGCAGGGGTCGCCCACAAAGAGGTTCTGCAGCAGCAGCATCACCTGCTTTGTACAGAGGACCCGTTGCGCCATGAGATGGGGAGGCCCTGCTGATGGCATAATGGAGACAGTGGCCCCAGTACTTACAGCCAGGAGGCTGATGCCTGAGAACTGCAGCCCGTCCTCATCCCGGCGCCCCCCATGTCCTGACGGTGGGGGGTTAGCTCATGCTTCGGCAGCTCTCAGCAGCAGTTACCAGGACTGGAGCTGCCTGCGGGGGAGTAGCTGGGGCTTGCGGCAGCTGGCGGTGGGCGCCGCCATGTTCTTTGTGGCCGGCGCCCACTAACTGTACAGCAGGTCGGTGCAAGTTGAAACTTCAACAAAATGGGCGCGGCTAAATGGAGACCGCGGCCATTGTGTAGAAGTCTCAACCTCTACTGACCGGCTGTACAGTTAGTGGGCGCCGGTCACAAAGAACATGGCGGCGCCCACCGCTCCCTGCCGCAGCTTCTCCCCGCAACTCCAGGGCCCGGCGGCGGTGATTAATGGGGGGGGGGGCCCTGAAAGACATGGGGGACGGGGCCCGGAGGAGCCTGCTCAAATAGGCCACGCCCCCTGGAGTCACGGCCGGGCCCCCCTGAGCTCGGGCCCCTGACTCCAGTCAGGGCTGTAACCCCCTAACGGTGGCCCTGGTTGCAGGCATTAAGATGAATGGACAGGTTCAGTCAACTTTCAACCAACGTGTATCGAGGCCTTGGACAACGGAAAGTGCTCACAATGTATCTGCATTGTTGCCATTCGAGTCATTACACTGCTTTATTGCTTTGGTCAAAGATAACAATGGTAGGACGGTGAGAACTATAGAAATGTAATCAAAATATTGAACCTCATGATGAAGCTAAACTCACTCGGCGAAACGAGCATTGAGATTAATCCTAGATGTATGAGATAGGATGTTTAATTAGGGATTTTGTTAGGGAATACTAAAATAAACATACATAGTAATGGCACAGAGAAAGTAGGGGTAGCGTGCTCACTGCTAGTTCATGTGAAGTGCTCGGTACTGGAGAACACAGACAACAGTATAGGGGCCCTTTGCAGTACAATAGCTCATTATCATGCACAATTTCACCTGCTATGGAGGTGAAAATGGGCCCCCTCACTTCTTGGGGCCCTGTGTGGCTGCACAGGTTGCACCAATAATACGTCAAGACCTGGTGCTCAGCACTTGAGCTAAAACGCAGAAAAAGGAAACTCAATAGCTATGTACAACTCTGATTGAAGAAGCACGTTTACCTTTATGTAGAGGACAGGATAGATAATAATTAATCTAAACTTCAAAGGCAGTCCGGTGAAAATGAGTGATCACCTGGTCGATGGAAGGTGATAACTTATTAATTAGTGGGGATCTGACCCCAAGGATCTGCACCAATCAACAGAAAGGTGAACTTTAATCCCCTACAGAATGCATCAGCAGTGATCATGCTCAACTACAGCATCATTCATTTATCATCATTCCCTATGGAGCTGCCGAACACAGCTTGTTCAAGGTAGCCCTATAGAGCGAGACGCAAGAGTTCACCTGGCCGTATACATCGCTATATAACTTTGATGATCCTGCTCATCGTTAGGTTAATAGCCAATCCTAAATCACAGAAAAAAACAGCATACCAAACATGCAAAAAATGTATGAAGCCGTTCTACCGACGTCAAGGTGACCCTTATCAGAACGGTCCCTATCTAACAAATTTAAAACCTGATCCTGTATAAATATACCTCATGGATGCAGGATGAAGACGGGCCAGAGTCCAATATAGACACAGTGCAGCAGACAGCACCTTATGTGTTTGGCTCAGTAAGGAAGGGGTGGGGCACTCTCTAACTGGCATAACAAGAGACTAAATGAAAACTAACTGCTGAGCCAAAGCACAAAGGTAGGACTGTGTTCACACCACCGCTTTGGCTCAGCAGTATTTATTTATTTATTTTTTTTCTAATAGACAATCCTGTTGCCACATTATTTGCAAATAAAAAATAAACTGTGCTGCTGTATTCAATTGTTAGTATATTATCAGCATTATCAGTGGTGACTCTCTATATTTGACTATATTCACACAACCATATTTTCCCCGTCCAAAACAATGGCCCAATTAGGCTTATCAGACTATGATCAGAGTTTGATGTGAGTGGGATCCATTTTTCTCATAGGTGAAGAATAAAAAAAGTTTCTCCATTATGCCAGTCTGTGAAAATTGGACCGTACTCGGATGTCATTCTGAGTTTTGTCACATACTCACAGACTTTAAGGACTACTTGGTCTGAGGAAAGAATTGTTCATGTGAACTGCCTCATTAAATTACATTGATCCACGTACAATCCTTTTTTTTCCTGATGGATAGCATTCAGACTGAAAATACACACACACACACACACACACAACACACACACACACACAACACACACGAGTCCCAAGACTGCATTATCACATCTATGGAACACGTCTGAGTGTGGCGCCCCACCATGTAGGTATCACAAAAGGGGTACTGCACTCAGAAAAGTGGTGTAGTTACCCCACTGCAATTGGAACTATGGTCACTAGATGGAACCATATAGTAACTCCCACACACTAGATTAGTAGGTGGGAGGGACCCCGGAAGGGTTTATAGTAACCTCTAGGGGAACCAGTGAGCTCAGTCAGTCAGTGGAGTTTGGAGTTAGTGGAAGATGGCATAAGAGCTGGAGCAAGGATGGTCTCCTCGGCTGAGGGGCCCAGAACAGATCCCAGAGAAACGAGGGAAGGAACAGAGGCTCAGCGGAGAGCTAGTTCAAGGGAAGGAAACTGGGTACTGGAGCCCGCATCTGTGAATTCCTCCATGGTTCACAGAGAATCCGAAGAACATGGATATTATAGATACAGCCCCAGTCTCCTGAGTGAGTCAAAATTAAAAGGGAGCCAAAAGCTAGGAGCAGAGGCCACTGCTTAGCTTAAGTGAAGGTTGTCCCGAAGACCGCAAAGGAGGGCGGGAGAGAGAGGAAGAGCGTTGGCCTAATGCATATTAATCTGTATGTATTGCAACAACTATTGCCTGTTTAATATGATGTGATTTTATGTCTGCATGCATATTGTTCAGATGTCAACAAAGTTAAAAAAAAAAAAAAAAAAAAGGTCCTCAGTCAGAGACAGGTCGTCCCTCCCCCGCTCCCTGCATGCACATTCTAGTGTGGAACTGAAAGCTGAAAGTCACAGCAGATTCCTCTCTCCCTCTCCAGAAACCAGATAGATCCTATTCTCATGTTATAAGCTGGATGTTGTTAATTCTGAATAAATGAACATTCTCTGTTGCTCGCTGTGGACATCACGCTGATTAACGCGCTGCTAACAGGTTATGGGCCCAGGAGTCACAGAAGTCCCAAACCTCCAGAGCACAGAGATAGATAGACAACAGCGAACTGAGAAGAAGTAAAGATGGCCACCACCAGCAGCTCAGCAAAGTTTACAGTGCCAAGCCTGAATAACCAAAACTACCAATCCTGGAAATTCAAGGTGAAGATGCTGCTGATAAGAGAAGGTACGTGGAAATAAACTCAGGAGCCCAAGCCTGACCCAGTACCACTGGACTAGCTAGAGATGGATCAGAAAGCACCATATCACTCAGCATAGAGGATGATCAGATTGTGCATGTGTGTAAGTGTGAATCTGCAAAGGAAATGTGGGAGCAGCTGCAGAAAGTACATGAGAGGATAAATCTAAGTAACAAACTCTATTTAATGAGAAAGCTATATCAGTCTAAGCTACACAGTGACCAGGACATGCAGGACTACATTAGAAGCACTCTAGAGACTGTAGAGCGCCTGTGGGGCATTGGAGAAGATATGAAGGACTTCCATGTAGCAGCACTACTACTTAGTGGTCTCCCAGAAAGCTATGACACGCTTGTAACAGCACTAGATGCACGCCCAGATAATGAGCTTACATTGGAGTACGTCAGAGGAAAGCTTGTAGATGAATATGAGAGAAAGGCAGAAAGTGTGAGCAGCAAAGTATGCAACAAGGAAACTGCTTTACAAACACAGGATGAGCCCACCAGCTGAAACCATCCTAAAGAAACACGTGAATGTTTTGTATGCAAGAAGCCAGGTCATTTAAAAGCTGAATGCAGAGTCTGGAAAGCTAAAATGAATCAGCTGAAGAAGCAAAACAGTAAACAAAGAGTTAAGAGTGCTGTATTTGAAAATAATGATTCTGTGAATACTGAGGCTGCATTCACATTAGTCAATGCATTTAAATCAAAGCATGCGTGGTATATAGATTCTGGTGCGACCAGTCACATGACCAATGACAGAGACTTCTTTACCAAGCTTAACCAAAGCAAGTCAGAGAACGTGATAATGGCGAATGGTCAGTGTATGAACTCAGAAGGCATAGGAGATGGTTATATTGATTGTAACATCTCTGCAACGCAAAGCAGAAGGATTCCTGTGAAGGAAATGGCCTAGTCTTGAAAGTAATCTATTATCCGTGAAAAAGCTTACAAAACGAGGGAATGCAGTTACGTTTAAGCACGATAGCTGCATCATCTCAAAAGAGGGTCACACACTAGCAAAAGGAAAAATCAAAGATGAACTGTATCAGTTGAAATGCAAAGAGTGTGTATACACAGCTAAGCAAGAAATGCACAAGAACTGTATTCATGTATGGCACAGACAGCTTGCGCATAGAGACCCAGAAGCAATAAGAAAGTTATTTCAAGAACACTTAGCTGATGATATTACAATTGATCCATGTAACCAGACAATCAGGTGTACCAGCTGTATCAAAGGGAAAATGTCCAGAAAGGTCTTTCCTAAGAAAAGTACTACAAGAACAGAACAGCCACTAGATTTAATACACACAGATATCTGTGGCCCAATGCGTATTCAGACCCCTGGAAAGAAGATATATTTTCTTACATTCATTGATGATAATTCAAGATACACAGTTGTCAATCTACTTCACAGCAAAAATTAAGTTCCAGAGGAACTTGAAATATATCTAGCTGAAGTATATAACAAGTTTGGGAGAATGCCAAAAATTCTACGTGCAGATAATGGGACTGAATATACAAGTAATGAGACACAGAGCATTTTAAAAAGAAATGGAATCATATTTCAGACTACTGTACCATACAACCCTGAGCAAAATGGTGTAGCAGAAAGAAGGAACCAAACACTCTGTGAAAGCAGAAGGAGTATGTTATTTGATGCAAATCTGCCTACAGAATATTGGGGCGAAGCCATTATGACGGCTTGCTATCTTCAGAACGGACTACCAGGTAAAGCGACAGAGAAAACTCCATTTGAGCAATGGAATAGTGCAAAGCCAAAACTACTGCACATAAGGATTTTCGGAAGCAAAGCATTTGCATACATTCCCAAAGAAAAATGAACTAAGCGGGAATCTCACGCAAAGGAAGGCATTCTGGTAGGTTACAGTGAAACCCAGAAAGGTTATAGAATTCTACACCCAGAGACAAACAAGGTCACAATAAGCAAAGATGTAGTGATTGATGAAAATTTTGTGCCACCCAAGTTTTGTGATATTATGCCAGTAGTCCAGATGAAGCAACAACAACAATCTCAGTCACAATCACAAGACAACGAAAGGGAGAATGTAGAAGTCTGGCTACATTCTTCAACCACTGAAGGAACAGCAGAAAGCCTAAGTGAACCTGAAATCAGACGATCGTCAAGATCAAACAAAGGAATACCAGCTAAACGTCTATCCTACATTGTCAAGACACTACCTGAGTCAGAGCCACAGTCATGGGATGAAATGCAAAAACTGCCTGCTCATGAAAGAACAAAGTGGATCAATGCCGCTAATGAAGAAATGAACTCGCTTCATCAACTTCAAACTTGGAAACTCACTGAGTTGCCACAAGGTAAAAAGGCAATCAAGTGCAAGTGGGTATTTAAAACTAAATATGACTCTGAAGGTAAAGTCCACAGATTTAAAGCGAGGTTGGTCGCTAAAGGATATTCTCAAAAATATGGTGAGGACTATGATGCTACTTTTTCCCCAGTCGCCAAGCAGACAACATTTAGAGCCTTGATGGTCGTAGCTGCTGTACAAAAGATTTTGTCAGACATTTGGATATCAAAACTGCATTTTTAAATGGTGACATTGAGAGGACTTATACATGACTCAACCTGAAGGTTATATGAAGGAAGGTGAACAGAATCTTGTTTGCACAACTACAAAAATCTCTTTATGGTCTTAAGCAATCGGCAAGAGCATGGAACACCAAAATGAACAAAGTCTTGTTGGAAGAAGGATTTAAAAGTGGTCAAGCGGATCCATGCTTATATACGAGATATACAGATGGAGAGTGGATGTATATTCTCTTATATGTGGACGATGTAATTGTAGTTCATCAAGAAGAAGCCGAAATTGGGAAAATTACTAAGATGTTGAACCAGCATTTTGAAACAAAAGACCTTGGAAATGTAACATAATATCTAGGAATCCATATCCAGAGAGAGGAAGATGGAAGTTTTCTTCTAAATCAAAGTGCAAAAATTAATTCAATTTTGAATCAGTTTGGAATGACAGAAGCCAAAGGTGTATCCACACCAATGGAATCATCCTGAAACTAGAAGATGACTTGTTGCCTAACAATGAGAAATATCGACAGGCAGTGGGGGCACTTCTATACATATCGACTATGACTCGACCAGATATTACAACAGCAGTTGGAATATTGTGCAGATATGTGGAGAAACCGCGCCAAAAGGACTGGAATGCCGTTAAAAGAGTTCTCCAATATTTAAAAGAGACACAAGGGGTAAATTTAAGATTATCTGCAGCAGGAAATCTAAAACTCACCGGCTATGCTGACGCAGATTGGGCTGGTGATTTGCATGATCGTAAATCCACAAGCGGATACGTATTTAAACTTGGAGAAAGTTCAATCTCCTGGTCTAGTAGAAAACAAGTATCTGTTGCTTTGTCATCCACAGAAGCTGAGTATGTGTCTGCAGCCTATGCAAGTCAGGAGATCATTTGGCTAAGGCAACTGATGGATGATCTTGGTAAACCATTAACTCAGCCAACGGTGATATATGAGGACAACCAAGGATGCATTAAACTTGCATGCAGTGAACAGATCAGTGCTAGAACTAAGCACATCGACGTCAGATATCATCATCTACGTGATTTGATAGATTGTGGCATAATTCCGTTTGTTTATTGTGAGACTGATAAGATGGTAGCTGACATTTTGACCAAGCCATTGCCACGACCTAGGTTCCAAGGATTGAGAACCGCTATGGGACTAACAGAATAAGTAGTTGTTGAGTGGGGGTGTTGGCCTAATGCATATTAATCTGTATGTATTGCAACAACTATTGTTTGTTTAATATGATGTGATTTTATGTCTGCATGCATATTGTTCAGATGTCAACAAAGTTAAAAAAAAAAAAAAAAGGTCCTCAGTCAGAGACAGGATGTCCCTCCCCCGATCCCTGCATGCACATTCTAGTGTGGAACTGAAAGCTGAAAGTCACAGCAGATTCCTCTCTCCCTCTCCAGAAACCAGATAGATCCTATTCTCATGTTATAAGCTGGATGTTGTTAATTCTGAAAAATGAACATTCTCTGTTGCTCGCTGTGGACATCACGCTGATTAACACCCACACACTAGATTAGTAGGTGGGAGGGACCCCGGGAGGGTATATAGTGACCTCTAGGGGGAACCAGTGAGCTCAGTCAGTCAGCTGAGTTTGGAGCTAGTGGAAGATGGAGTAAGAGCTGGAGCAAGGAGGGTCTCCTCGGCTGAGGGGCCCAGAACAGATTCCAAAGAAACGAGGGAAGGAACAGAGGCTCAGCAGAGAGCTAGTTCAAGGGAAGGAAACCGGGTACCGGAGTCCGCATCTGTGAATTCCTCTATGGTTCACAGAGAATGCGAAGAACAGGGATATTATAGATACAGCCCCAGTCTCTTGAGTGAGTCAAAATTAAAAGGGAGCCAAAAGCTAGGAGCAGAGGCCACTGCTTAGCTTAAGAGAAGGTTGTCCCGGAGACCGCAAAGGAGGAAGAGAGAGAGAGGAAGAGAAGCAGCTGGAGGTCAGACTGTCTTCAAGAAGTCAGACTTCACCGCCACTGGGAGGCAAAGGACAGAAAGAGAAAGAAAGGAACATAAGGAGGGTTCCATCCACAGCCAGAAAGTCCAATTGCAGCATCCGGAACATTTGCCATTATAACATCTGTTGAACTGCTGAACTGTATAACTTTGGCGAAGTTTGTCAGTAAAGTTACCCGGTGAAGTGTAGTCCCGACTCTGCTGCATCCTTTCAATATAAACTGTTGCCTTACAGCATCCCAGCCCCGGTGGTTCAGTCCCGCCTGCGGGGACTAATCCATCTAAGCCACAATACCACCAACCACCGGAGGACTGTGGCGGCGCTGGTGAGCATCACCAGACTCAGCAGGTGGCGTCACGAAGACAAACACTGTATATAGTCCCTGTAAATAACCCCCTTTTTTCACTGACCGCCAGGGCCACGGCCTCGGGCTGGCCTCCCGTGACATCCCAGACCGAAAACCGCCCGAGAGCTGAGTACCCTGTCCTGTGGCGAGTCACGAGTGCTGCCCAATTTAAGAAAAAAATGAAGGATGACATCATAGTAAAATGACAGATCTTCAGAATGAGATCCATGGAACTCAGAGCAGGTACGATTTTAAGGATCAATATGAGACACACTTGAGTCTGTGCTGTCTGATACATATTCGGCCAGCACACTGACACTTCACACAGATGTTTGAACTCAGGGCAAACATCCTACTGCCATGTTTCAGGGTTCACTTAAACACCCTGAAACATGGCAATGGGACACTGATTTGTCCTGAGGAAGGGGCCAGGGAGCCCTGAAACGTGTTGACTAATAAATCAATATTATATTCACCCTTTGATGTCTTGTGCAATACGGCAGCGCGGGTTTGAACCCTTCATCCTCCCTACTTTCATTTTCTAAAATAATGACCTTTGGGTTCTCATTGGCTGTAAGCCATAATCATCAACACTTATAGAAATAAGGGAAGAAAAGTGGAGGGTGGGAAGTGAGTTTAGATTAGTCGGAGAGTGGAGAAGGAGGAGTGAGGATCCGGAGGACTTTAGCAGCGTGGAGCTTGTCCTGGGTCATGGAACAACAGACTGCAATGA
The DNA here is from genome assembly GCA_033576535.1 of Allobates femoralis. Taxonomy (NCBI): domain Eukaryota; kingdom Metazoa; phylum Chordata; class Amphibia; order Anura; family Aromobatidae; genus Allobates; species Allobates femoralis. The sequence continues at coordinate 372,332,484 of JARQOC010000006.1, read as the reverse complement.
GACAGAGGGAGCCCTAGGGGCATAGGTGACGCGCCCCAGGGCTCGGGTACTCGGCTCTCGGGCTATCCTCAGTCCGGGAAGTCACGGCCATCCCGAGGCCGTGGCCCTGGTGGTTAGCTGATAAGGAGGGCTATTTACAGGGGTTTATTGGTTTATTTACATGTTGTCTTCGTGACGCCACCTGCTGAGTCTGGTGATGCTCACCAGCACCGCCACAGTCCTCGGTGGTCGGTGGTATTGCAGCCTAGATGGATTAGTCCCCACAGTCGGGACTGGGCCACCGGGGCAGTGATGCTGTAATGCAAACAGTCTATATAGAAAGGATTCCCTCTCTCTTTCTCTTTTGGGATCTCTGCTTTCTGGGGCCCCTCAGCCGAGGTTGCCCTCTTTGCTCCTTCAGGCTGGCTGCCTGGCTCCTTCTCCTACTCCATCACTTCTCCAACTCCAACTGAACTCTTTGGTTCCCTCTAGAGGTCGCTAAGACCCTCCCCGGGTCCGTCCCAGTGCTGCTCTAGGGTTCTATCTAGTGACCATAGTCCCAACTGCAGTGGAGTACTACACCGCTTTTGTGGGTGCAGTACCCCTTTTGTGGCACCTACCTAGTGGGGCGCCACAATGGGCAGAGAGCGATCCACCCATGCGCCCGAATCTGAGTTGAACGGAAGGGCTGCTTGGGAAAAAGGGGACCAGCACTGAAGATGAGGGTGTCACCCGACAGGACCTGTGGCTGCCGGATTGGGGCTCTGTGTGCAGAGGTGTAAAGGCTAATATGGAGCCATTACATACAGTACATCGGTCGCCTTGCTGCAATCACCGAGATGGGAGTTAGCCCCACTTCTGGCTATTTCAATCCTTGGATGCCATAGTTAATAGAGACCATGAAATCTAAGCAGATAGACAGAAATAGGAGGGATACCTATGCATCGGCACCGTAATAGCCTGGTTTCTGTTTCAACAAGGAGGCTAAGAAAGTTTACTATTTCTGTTGCCTTAACACTCCTATTGGACCATGCCACTGGTGAAATCTTAATCTTGTGTTACCACTGGCTTCTGAAATGAAAGGTCTCTTTAGAGCAATTATACACTTTGGTTCTGCTAAGAGATTTCTGTGATTGAAAGCCTTATAAATATATTGAGTTTTAATGACAGTTATGTTCTTCAATTCCAGATTACTTAGATATTGATAAGAAGGATATGAGTCGTAGAAGCAAAATACAATAAATACAGTGTATAAAATTCAACATAATTCTGTCCAGGAGAGGAGATAATCCTTGGATAAGAACAGTTCTGCACCTCAATCTGCTATATAATTGCATAATGGCCACTTCCGTCTGAGGCCGAAATTGCGCGCCGCAGACGGAAGTGGCCAGTATGCAAAAGTGCTGCACGGCTCTCCTCACAGCCCTCCCATTCCTCCTGTCCGCGCTCCCTGCGGCCCCTCGCTCCGTCACACAGCCCACCCTGTTACATGACCGCTGCACAGTGCGACTCAGTAGCTGGAGAAGACAGGTGAGAACAGAGAAGGGAGAGGGGGATCCTGCCCCCCCGCATCCACACTGCCCACTCTCCGGCTCAATGCTGCCCCTCGCCTCCATCCTGCCCCCCCCCGCTCCATGCTGCTGCCCCACATCCATCCTGCCCCCCCGACTCCATCCTGCCCCCAAGGCTCCATCCTGTCCCCCCTGCTCCATCCTGCCCCCCCACCTCCATCCTGCCCCCCGCCTCCATCCAGCCCCCCCAGCCTCCATCCTGCCCCCCCTGCCTCCATCCTGCCCCTCCCCACATCCATCCTGCTCCCCCCCGCCTCCATCTCCATCCTGCCCCCCCCCCCCCGACTCCATCCTGCCACCCCCGGCTCTATCCCGCCCCACCCGTCTCCATCCTGGCCCCCCCAGCTCCATCCTGCCCCCCCAGCTTCATCCTGTCCCCCCTACCATCATACCCGCCCCCCTGCTCCATCCTGCTCCCCCGCCTCCGTCCTGCCCCCCCACCTCCATCCTGACCTCCCTGCCTCCAGCCTGCCCCACCCCCGCCACCATCCTGCCCCCCCGCCACCATCCTGTCCCCCCCTGCCCCATCCCGCCTCCTTCTTGCCCTTCCCGCCACCATCCTGCCCCACCGCCACCATCCTGCCCCACCGCCACCACCATCCTGCCCCGCTCATTACATCCCTCACCTCCATCCTGCTTCCCTGCCTCCATCCTGACCCGCTAGCTCCATCCTGCTCCGCGCGCTCCATCCTGCCCCCCCGCCTCCATCCTGCCCTCCCGCCACCATCCTGCCCCACCCCGCCACCATCCTGCCCCCCCCCCACCATCCTGCCCTGCTCACTCCATCCTGCCCTGCTCGCTCCATCCTGCCCCTGGCTCCATCCTGCCCCCCAGGCTCCATCCTGCCCCCCTGGCTCCATCCTCCCCCCGGCTCCATCCTGCCCCCTCCCCAGCTTCATCCTGCCCCCCCCAGCTCCATCCTGCCCCCCCAGCTCCATCCTGCCCCCCCCGACTCCATCCTGCCCCGCTCCATTCTGCCCACACTGATTAGTCGCGCCCGGCCACTGAACACCGACACCACCGCACACAGACACCACCACACAATACTGACACCGCTGCACACTGCAGACACCGCTTCACACTGACACCGCTTCATACTGACACCGCTTCACACCGACACCGCTGGTTCCATCCTGCCCCGCTGGCTTCATCCTCCCCCGCTCGCTCCATCCTGTCTTGCTCCATTCTGCCCCCGCTGATTAGTCTTGCTCGGCGACTGAACACGTTTACCACCGCACATCGACACCGCTGCACAACACTGTTACTGCTGTACACCCACACTGCTGTACACAGACAGCGCCGAACACAGACACCACCGCGCACCAACACCGCCACACACCGACACCGCTGCACAACACTGATACTTCTGTACACCGATACTGCTGTACACTAACACTGCTGTACACCGACACCGCAGCACAACACTGATAGCACCGCACTCTGCGACCACTGCACACCGACACTACAGCACAACACCGACACTGCTGCACACCAACACCGCTGCACACTGACACTGCTGTACACTGACATCCAACAACGATAAAAAGTCACGTGGTTCGGCCGTTGCCGCCGATATCATTCGTGCGTTGTATGGTGTAAATGTGCAATTCGATGCAAGAACGATGCCAAAACGATATCGGGGAATTCTGCAGGCTCTCCAACTGCCCGATATTGGATGGACGATCTGGCAGGTTCGTGCTGTGTGACAGCCCAACAACGACTTGGAGCACAACTTCCCCTATTCACTCCCATGTTAAATGGTCGTTCCCTGGTTCGCTCGTACAAGGGGGCGTATACATCGCAGTTGTGTTGCCTGCCGATATCTCCGTGTGACAGCTCCTATGCGATCTTGGATTACTGCCAAAAAAGTGTGCGCTCCCGTGCCGCTGTATACAATATCGAAACGATGTTGGGACGTGTAAAGCGGCCATTAGTGTTTGTAAACTTGTGACTTTGTAGAAAGTAATAAAAATGCCTTAAAACATTATCTCTCATTATTCTGGCACTTAGCAAATATTGATAATTATGGTAATCCTAATCGACCTAAAATGAGAAAGGCTTTATTTAATTTCATGTCAGATAGTGATAAAACCAAACATATGTTTTTATATAGTGTATGTAAACATCTAGTTTCAACTCTATAAGGTAGGGTACTAGCTATTACTTAGGAGATATAAGAGGCATCGACCTGATATCCTCAATATACATATAAAATAGCCATAAATCATATCAAAAATAGGTGTCAGAAAAATGTGAGACATAAAAGGTATCTGTCTCTTCCACAATGCAGTTCTGCTCTAAATATTTTGCAAGTAAACTGCCTGGAGCCTCATTGCTAAGTATACTGGAAAAACAATAAGTAATGATATAAAACAGAATAACTTAGCTTTAGTATTTATAGGGGTACATCAAAATAAGTATTCATGCCTCAACACATTTCCCCAATCATGGTTCATCAGGAGGCCATCATTTGGTGTATGAATTGTACACATTTAGTGTCAGTGTTGCAGCAGATACAGTTAGGGCCAGAAATATTTGGACAGTGACACAATTTTCGCGAGTTGGGCTCTGCATGCCACCACATTGGATTTGAAATGAAACCTCTACAACAGAATTCAAGTGCAGATTGTAACGTTTAATTTGAAGGGTTGAATAAAAATATCTGATAGAAAATGTAGGAATTGTACACATTTCTTTACAAACACTCCACATTTTAGGAGGTCAAAAGTAATTGGACAAATAAACATAACTCGAAACAAAATATTTTTATTTTCAATATTTTTTTGCGAATCCTTTGGAGGCAATCACAGCCTTAAGTCTGGAACCCATGGACATCACCAAACGCTGGGTTTCCTCCTTCTTAATGCTTTGCCAGGCCTTTACAGCCGCAGCCTTCAGGTCTTGCTTGTTTGTGGGTCTTTCCGTCTTAAGTCTGGATTTGAGCAAGTGAAATGCATGCTCAATTGGGTTAAGATCTGTTGATTGACTTGGCCATTGCAGAATGTTCCACTTTTTTGCACTCATGAACTCCTGGGTAGCTTTGGCTGTATGCTTGGGGTCATTGTCCATCTGTACTATGAAGCGCCGTCCAATCAACTTTGCAGCATTTGGCTGAATCTGGGCTGAAAGTATATCCCGGTACACTTCAGAATTCATCCGGCTACTCTTGTCTGCTGTTATGTCATCAATAAACACAAGTGACCCAGTGCCATTGAAAGCCATGCATGCCCATGCCATCACGTTGCCTCCACCATGTTTTACAGAGGATGTGGTGTGCCTTGGATCATGTGCCGTTGCCTTTCTTCTCCAAACTTTTTTCTTCCCATCATTCTGGTACAGGTTGATCTTTGTCTCATCTGTCCATAGAATACTTTTCCAGAACTGAGCTGGCTTCTTGAGGTGTTTTTCAGCAAATTTAACTCTGGCCTGTCTATTTTTGGAATTGATGAATGGTTTGCATCTAGATGTGAACCCTTTGTATTTACTGTCATGGAGTCTTCTCTTTACTGTTGACTTAGAGACAGATACACCTACTTCACTGAGAGTGTTCTGGACTTCAGTTGTTGTTGTGAACGGGTTCTTCTTCACCAAATAAAGTATGCGGCGATCATCCACCACTGTTGTCATCCGTGGACGCCCAGGCCTTTTAGAGTTCCCAAGCTCACCAGTCAATTCCTTTTTTCTCAGAATGTACCCAACTGTTGATTTTGCTACTCCAAGCATGTCTGCTATCTCTCTGATGGATTTTTTCTTTTTTTTCAGCCTCAGGATGTTCTGCTTCACCTCAATTGAGAGTTCCTTTGACCGCATGTTGTCTGGTCACAGCAACAGCTTCCAAATGCAAAACCACACACCTGGAATCCACCCCTGACCTTTTAACTACTTCATTGATTACAGGTTATGGGCCCTTGAAAAAGAGGAAGCTATGCATTACAGAGCTATGATTCCTAAACCCTTTCTCCGATTTGGATGTGGAAACTCTCATATTGCAGCTGGGAGTGTGCACTTTCAGCCCATATTATATATATATATATATATATATATTAATTGTATTTCTGAACATGTTTTTGTAAACAGCTAAAATAACAAAACTTGTGTCACTGTCCAAATATTTCTGGCCCTAACTGTATGTCCTATTTTCATTAGTATGTATTTTTTCTGCTTGCACCTGCACTTAGAGGTTAGATGCCAGTCATCCATACTATTAATCATTTGGTGTAGGTCCTGTATGATAGATGATAAATAGCCAGGTAGCCAAAGTCCTCCCATATAGACCCTAAATTGATGTAAGTTAAAATATATATTGGTGAAAGATATCGTGTATTATAGGGATCGTATATCTATTGGATAATATAGAAGACCACACAAACATGGCTGCCTATCTTAGAGGAGTAACTGATCACTCCGCAGCCTCTAGTGTTTGGATGTGCGAGATGGGCTGCGTGTGCTCCACTGAGCTGTAAACTACGCCCATAGCACCCCGACTATAATGTGTTCCAAGGTGGAACGTGGACATGGCACTGTAAAAAAGCTGCCAGCGACAAAGCTGCCACATGAAAGACAGAAAGGCTGCTGGCGAAGCCAACTCAGAAAAACAACCGCCAGTGTAATACTTAAGCAGCTATGCCTAAGAAAACTGGACAGCTGCACCCTGAGGGTATGTGCAAACCAAGACTTTTTCAGGCAGGTCTTCTCCAAAACCCACCTAAGCAAGTGTCCAGACAATGCTCAAAAGAATGAACATTTGACTATCTGTGTAAAAAACAACTCAGCCCTCATTCAGATGTAATTTTTTCACTACAAGAAAAACGGACTGATTTTTTTTGATCAGCATTTCATCGGTGTCATCAGTTTTTCTCATATGTGAAAAAAAAAAACTCTATACTTTTCCTACCAGGCCGTGAAAATCAGACCAGACTCGAATGTTATGCAATGGTTATCCATTTTTTTCATGGACTTATAGACTACTAGTAAAAAGGCCCGATGCTATCGCATCAGGAGTGCGGTGAGATGAAGATGGGGGCGGGCTATTTGGCACTGGAGGCAGCAGCTGTCACTTTACCTTGTGCAGTCTGTCCCCTGCGTGGTGATTTTTGGCCCCTGGTCTCTGCCCCCCTCCTCTGTGCTTTGTGTAATGTGGCGGCAGAGGATGGTGGGAGGAGGAACTGGCACAGTTCCTTGTTCAGCCTGCCGCAGGGTGAGTGAGGTGAGCGAGGTGAGTGCGGTGAGCCGGCTGCAGGCTGAGTGGGGTGAGTGGGGGCTGAGTGGAGTGAGTGTAGGCTGAGCAGGTAGGGTGAGTGAGTAGAGGTGTGTGGCAGGCAGAGTGAGTGCAGGTTGAGTGAGTGTGGAGTAACCGTGGTGTAAGCTGAATGAGTGCAGGGCTGGGTGAGTGAGGGCTGGGTGAGTGCAGGGTAACCATGGTGTAGGCAGAGTGAGCGCTGGGCTGGATGAGTGGGGAGCTGAATGAGTGCTGGGGCAGAGTGCAGGTGTAGTGAGCGTGGGGCACAGTGGGTGCAGGGTGGTGAGTGTGGGGGCAGAGTGAGTGGTGGGGTAGAGTAAATGTGGGGATGAGTGAGGGGGCAGAGTGAGTGAGGGGGCAGAGTGTGTGAGGGGGCAAAGTGAATGTGGGTTTATCTGAGTGTGGGCTCAGTGAGTGCAGAGTGAGTGAGTGAGGTGAGTGAGTGTGGCTAAGTGAGTGTGGGCTGAGTGAGTTGTAAAGAGTGCAGGGCAGAGTGAGTGTGGGCTCAGCGAGTGCAGGGTGAGTGCAGGGCAGAGTTAATGTGGGTTTAGTGAGTGCAGGGCAGAGTGAGTGCAGGGCAGAGTGAGTGCAGGGCAGAGTGAGTGTGGGCTCAGTGAGTTTAGGGTGAGCGCAGGCAGAGTGAGTGCAGGGTGAGTGAGTGCAGGCAGAGTGAGTGCAGGGTGAGTGTGGGCTGAGTGAGATGTAGAGTGCAGGGCAGAGTGAGTGTGGGCTCAGTGAGTAAAGGGCGAGTGAGTGCAGAGCAGAGTGAATGTGGGTTTAGTGAGTGCGGGGCAGAGTGAGTGCAGGGCAGAGTGAGTGTGGGCTGAGTGAGTGTGGGCTGAGTGAGTGTGGGCTCAGTGAGTGAAGGCTGAGTGAGTGAAGGTTGAGTAAGTGTGGGCTAAGTGAGTGCTGGGTGAAGGTGGGCTTAGTGAGAAGAGGGTTAGTGTGGCCTGAGTGTGTGCAGGGTGAGTGTGGGCTGAGTTAGATGTAGAGTGCAGGGCAGAGTGAGCGTGGGCTCAGTGAGTGCAGGTAAGTGTGAGTGTGGGCTTAGTGAGCGCAGGGTGAGTGTGGCGTGAGTGAGAGCAGGGTGAGTGTGGGCAGAGTGAAATGTAGAGAGTGCAGAGCAGAGTGAATGTGGGTTTAGTGAGTGCGGGGCAGAGTGAGTGCAGGCAGAGTGAGTGTGGGCTCAGTGAGTGTGGGCTGAGTGAGGGGTAGAGTGAGTGTAGGGCACAGTGAGTGTGGTCTAAGTGAGTGCAGGTTCAGTGAGTGCAGGGTGAGTAAGTGTGGGGCAGAGTGCGGACTGACGGTGGTGTGGGATGCATCAGAATTACCTGAGTGCTTCTCCATGTGTTCTGCGTGCGGTGCTGAATGACCTGTGGTGACGTCATGGTCATGTGACGTGGCTCCGACCATGACACAGGTGACACCACAGGTCCCGTAAGTTGGGGCTTATTGGCGGCGGGGAGGATGGCTGGCGGGGGCAGAAGTGTGGGGTTAGCGAGGAGGAGTGTGGGGACCAGGCGGGGGTTCACCAGGCGGACTGCTAGGAGCGGGCGGGGATAGAATGCATTAGGCAGCGAGTGTTTCATTTCGGCCACTGTGCCACTATGGCGCCATCCAGCAATGCAAGCGGCGGCTCGCAATGGTGCATGCACGCCATCGCTCGCAGCGCCGCAAAGCATGCTGGAATAGCGGCACAGTGGCCGGAAACGGAAAACTGGTGATTATGTAAGTAGAAGGCTGGCTTCACACCACGGTAAGATCCGATCAGGGCTAATCCAGTTTTTTTTTTGTTTTCCGGAGTGTCCCGGATTCTGCCGGATGTTTGGAAACCGGATTGCACCGGATGGCGGTATCCGATTTTTTGGACAATCTAGCAACCGGATCTGGTAATAAAATCGGATCTATGTATCCGGTGGCATCCGATTTTCCATCCTTCCGGATTATGAAATACACCCCTTCTGGACCTTTAATTATAAATTGTCAACAGCCCTTCCTCCTCCACCCTTTGTGGTTGCAAAGTGGCCATGTCTCCTGAGCATTTTTGTGCCTATGTGGAGGCTTCCTATGACCATGTGCGGGCTTTTTCTGCTTTATGTGCTGCTGTACGTCGAGTATGTAGAAGTAGATGCCGGCAGTACTGGGTACACCCCATTGTGTTTGGTCATGAGTCTAGTGGGGTTTTTGTGCTACTTTACCCTGAGCTGCGTGCTCATCCTGACAAATTTTTTGATTATCTCCGTATGAGCATGGAGAGTTTTGATGAGCTGGTGTCCAAATTGCGTGTGTACATTCAGCGTGAGGACACAGGATTCCGACGAGCCATCACTACCCAAGAGCGGCTTATGCTGACATTAAGGTTTGTGTATGTTTTTTGCTCTTACATTTGTAATGACTGTTTTTTCTTTGGTTGTGTCAAGTACTAATTTGCCAACAGACGTCATGGGATTAGGGTACTTTCACATCAGCGGTTTTCGCTGATCGCGGCAGTTGCGGTGAAAAAAATGCAACTGCCGCGATTACCGCATAACGGCTGCACTTGCGGCACAGTTGCGGCAAGCCCCATGCAATGTCTATGGGGCTTGCGGTAAGTGTGCGGCAGGTGCGCCAAGTGTGATTTCGGCACTTGCGGCAGGTGCGGCCGCGAAAAATACCGCGGTATACCGATACCGCACTTGCCGCACCTGCCGCAAGCTCGCATAGACATTGTATGGGGCATGCCGCAACTGTGCCGCAAGTGCAGCCGTTATGTGGTAATCGCGGCAGTTGCGTTTTTTTCACCGCAGGGCGCTGATGTGAAAGCAGCCTTAGCCTTCCTTCATTATCTTCTGTGGCTTTGTCTTTGTGGGTTAAGTTTGAGTGTTAGACACTTATTAGTTTAGCACTTTTTTTTTTTTCGTTTGCCCATGTGCACTATTTTTTTGGGGTCTTATTTTATCTCATCTTTCTGCCAAAAACACCAGTGGGAGAGAAATACATAAGTGATGCATGTCTTTAGATGATATTTTTCCTCAGATTGCAGTCCTCCTGGTTTTGTTTGTAAATGCAGAGGTCTACAGCTCAAATTCTGTGCGTGTTCAGCCACATGTTTAATTTATGGGTTAGTGTGACACATACGTGCATTGTCATGTTGGTTTTACATACTTTTTTGTTTGCCACATTTTTGAAACATGGCTGCATGTTTTTTTTGTTTGTTTTTTTGGGAATTCAGTTTGTTTGATATGTAGTTGTCCTTACTGATTTTGTGTTTATTATGTTTTTTTGTAGATATCTGGCTACAGGAGAATCCCTCACTTCACTGCATTTCCAGTACGCATCGGCTTGTCAACAGTATCTGGCATTGTGAAGGAAACTTGCTGGGCACTCTGGGAAGAACTACACAGTGAAGTAATTCCTCATCCAACAACTGAGCAATGGTTGTCTATATCTGATAAATTTGCACAGATATGTCAGTTTCCGAATTGCCTGGGGCGCCTTGATGGCAAAGCACATCCGGATTATCAAGCCAGCCAAGAGTGGGTCTGAGTTCTTTAACTACAAGAAGTATCATTCTATTGTGCTGATGGGTATTGTTGACACCCAGTACAAATTTGTGGCTGTGGACATTGGTGGATTTGGCCGCAGCAATGATTCACAGCTGTTTAAAGAGTCAGCCATGGGACGATTAGTCTACAATGAGAACTTCAACTCCCCCCCTCCTCAAGCACTACCAGGCACACTGGGCCCACCAACGCCATATGTGCTTGTGGCAGATGAGGCGTTTCAGATGGGTCCTAACCTCATCAAGCCATACAGCAGCCGTGGCTTGATTCATTCCAAGCGCATATACAATTACAGACTGACGTGTGCACGGCCATGGTTGAGTGTGCCTTTGGTTTGCTTGTGGCCAAATGGCGCATACTCGGCACAGCCATCAATTTGCAGGTTGAAGTATTGACGAGGTAGTGAAGGCTTGTGTGGTTCTACATAATTTTGCCCTCATTAGAGAAGGTACTGCACTTGATCCCCTTGATTTGCCGCCAAACACTTTGCAAAACTATATTGTGCCATCGGTTCGATCAACCACTGCGATTGCTGCAATGCGCGAACGATTTGCCGACTACTTTGTGTCCAATGTGGGGAGTGTGCCCTGGCAGGAACAAATGGTGTAATCCAACATGTGGTTTCATCCCTGTGTTTGGCATAGCCAACCTTGTTTTTGGAAATTGCTTTAATGTCCCCTACCAACATTGTGAACCCATTCCACCATGGCTCTGCTATGATCATTTTGGTAGAATGGCCATGGTACTCTTAGGTGTTGGAATTACACTTCTTCATTACCCTGATGGAATGGTGTTTCTTCTTTGATTGTTGTTGGTCCAAACACGTTTAACCATGGTACTGTAACAATGCACCAGCTAAGATTGTGTCTCTGCATATTTTCTGCCACCCAACAATTATAAACCAAAAATGGACACACGTGTTTGACTTTGTCTTAACTAACAATCCTTCATGTGTTACCTACACTCAGCACTAGACTGATAATGTGTGTGTAAATTAATCACAAGCTAGTATGTAACATGACATATGTTGCACATATGCATGTTGAACAATGTGGAAACCTCGCGTGGCCAGGCCTGTCATTGTGAATTGTTACATACATGGCGTTCGCATGTTAGTTGACAAATCACCCACACTAAGCCTGAGGTTTTCTGTATTTCACATTATTGGGCCTTTACAGTACAATAGCAGGTGTACTTAACACATTGGCCCCTTTGTAGTGCTCTTTGTAAACTGTACCTTGTGAAATGTCATACACACAACCTCAGTATGCATGTGTTCGGATTTGCCCCAAAATAAACATGTTTTTTGCAACACTCACACACAACCATTTGGTGAGCCAGGTCTGGAAGTGACACAGTGTAGATATCTTGACAAGAAACATTGCTTAAGGGGCCCTCACACGGGTCAATATCTCCATAAATGGTGATCCTGCACGTTGTGTTGCATCAATATTGACGTGTGTTACAATGGTGAAGCAAACATACATAAATGTCTGTTAGTTGACGAGGCTTTGGGAGTGGTGGGAAAACGTGTAAATGGTGGAATGGTGGACACGTACCATTGCTGCGTGTGAACATGCGCAACACACAAGCAGCAAGCTACCATCAGCTCTCTGCAAGTGCTGTGAGCTGTTAGCCATGTTAAAGCGAACCTGTCACCCCCCCGGACATCAAAAGCCAACCTATCCACCTTCTGCAGCACTAAGGCTGCATTCAGAGAAGGTGTCTATACTATTTAGCAGCCCTACATATACAGAAAGATGCACTTAGATAAAATTATCAGTTACCATGACCGAAGACATGGAGGCGGGGTTTGCAGCGTCTCTGTGCCGCCCCTGTGTTGTCAGTGTTTGACACTGCGGGGTGTCAAATACGGCGCCTGCGCATTAGCAGCGCTGCTAATACCCACCTCACTCTCTCCTCGGTGGCGGGTCCTTAGTTTTGATTTCTATTTTTGGACCCGGCTATATGAGGTGGGGAGGAGAGAGGCAGTGAGAGGTGGTGATTAGCAGCGCTGCTAATGTGCAGGCCCCGCAGTGAGGATGATGAATAATCCACTGCGGGGCCGGCAGACTGCGCAGGTGCCAAGTCACAAGGAAGTTGTCAGGCAGCGCGCACTGCGCGTGCCTGGCAACCTACCTGAGAGCGCAGGCGCGGGCTCAGGAGCGTGAAGGGGGTGGAGGCATCACACAATGGAGGTGACAGAGGGATGATGGACAACACAGGGGCGGCACAGAAACGCTGCAAACTCTGCCTCCCGGTCTCCAGTCATGGTAACTGATCAATGTTATCTAAGTGCATCTTTCTGTATATGTAGGGCTGCTAAATAGTATAGACAACTTCTCTGAATGCAGCCTTAGTGCTGCAGAAGGTGGATAGGTTAGCCTTTGATGTCCGGGGGGTGGGGTGACAGGTTCGCTTTAAACATCGGCAACCTAAGCACATGGCAGCACTAACTTACCTGCTTGTTGACATGGCTAGCAGCATTGTCCCAGCTACTCTTCGCTAGTGAGTTTGCCTGTGTGACAGTTCACCAGTGAGCAGCCCTCAATGTCACCAGCAATCATATTGCTGGTGACACTCATGTATCTGACGTCTCCTTTACGGATTGCTTCACACACTAGCAGCCCAGCAGTGTTGTCCCAACACTATCCATTGTGTAGGGACACATTGTACCCTGGCTCAATACAAACTGGACACATCCTTTGCACACAAGTTTTTCTTTTGTATTCTCAGTTCGCTAAGTGGACCCAGACGCCTACATCGACAACCAAGTAGTGTCTCTAGTTTGTGTTTGGAAATCTAGGCCTATGTGTGTGCCACTTAAAAAAGGACCATAGAAAAACACAAAAATTTGTTAGTGAAACAAGCTTTAATGCCAGCCTAGGCTGAGCAGGTAAATCTTTAGAGGTTGGTGAAATTTGGCGTATGTGAAGCCATGGAACTGCAACTTGGGATGGGTGTTTGGGAGGTCGTAACGCTGGCGACGGCGCTCCCACTCTGCAGGGACACAGTCACAGAGGGTAAAGCCACAGTTGCCCCACTGTGGAGGCCAAGTCCTGGGGGCTACACACTACAATGGGTGGACTGGCCACCCCTAAAGGTCTGGTTATTGTGGGCACCTGTTGCCCTACATTTTGCCCCATACTTTGCTCCCACATATGGGTAGTGTATGTGCTCCGAGCCGTCGACTCAGTGGCCTGTTGTTGTTGCTGGGTTCACCTCATTGGCCAAATGGTGCTGCCACTGTCGGTGGGATACACATGGGCAGGCCTCTGGCTTTAGTGCTGGCTCCAATGGCCCAAAGAGGTGGCGGTGTCCCTGGTATATTGGTAGCCGTACATGTTAGGCCATGGTTGACTTGTGTCCACATCTTGCCGTGGGATTGTCTGGAAGCTGAGCCTTTCTCTGGCAGGCATGTTGGCACCAGGATGTGTGGGCCCAGTAGCTGTCAAGCCATATGGCCAAGGCACCACGGGTGCTCTTCGGCCTGTACTGGGGGCCTGGAGGTCAGATGGTGCTGGGTGACTTTGGGCATTCCTCCATGGGCTTAGAGTGCCTTCCGGAGGAGGGCTCATTGAAGGGTGTTGGGTGGCCTGACTCTGGGTTCTGGGTGTCAAATTTGGCCCATCGCGCGGGCTCGGCGCAAAACCTCCTGGCAACCCTGCACAATATAGGCCTGCTGCTCACTGCTCATATCTTCCATTTCCCTGGCCAAACTACTGAAGTATTGGTTGTGGCGAATGTTCACACTTGTCCGCAGATCCCTCAGGTCCATCTGGATTTTGTGGAAACAGTCAGTCATCTGCCGTGATATTTGCTGCCAAATAGCCTGATGGACCTGAGTCATGTGCAGGACCTCAGGTTCAAGGCTCCTTTCACTGACCCTTTGCCGCTGGCATGAAGGCCGAGGCCCAGCTTGCCTACGTTCACCAGGGACATAGGGTTGTGAAAGGGGAAGAGATGAAGCTGTGGCTTCTGCAGGGCTGGCGGCTTGCCAGGTGGCTGGAGCCTCGTCCACATGGTCTTCATCCGATGGGCCTGCGGAGGTGGACAATGTGTCACTTGGCGCATCTTGGGGGACAGCTACCGAAGCAGAAGGTGGAGGTGAGGATGGCGGCGGCACAATACTGCCATGAGTGCTGTGTTGGGAAAGGAAAGAGGAATGTGATTAAAAACATGTGTACAAACATGTAGCCGGTTACATTTGCCATGCTTTCAACAGTGCAAAACAGGTATTGCATGTGCAAACATAGACACCATTCCAAACCCTATAATAAAGGATACCCTTGTAATTGTGTATGTGTGAAGGTAAAAGCCCTCATACAATATCTAACAGGTTATTTTATTGACAGCATACATTATCCGCCACATTTCCTTTTGCAATGACATTTGGCCATTGGCAAATAATAAAGGTGTGTATAAGTATTGACTATCTTTGTGATCTCATATAGCAAGGATGCAAAATAGGGGGCCATTAAGTTAAATCCCTTAACTACAGTCATGGCCAAACGTTTTGAGAATGATACAAATATTAATTTTTACAAAGTCTACTGCTTCACTTTTTCTAATGGCAATTTGCATATACTCCAGAATGTCATAAAGAGTGATCAGCTTAACAGCAATTACTTGCAAAGTCAATATTTGCCTAGAAAATGAACTTTAACCCCCAAAACACATTTCAACATCATTGCAGTCCTGCCTTAAAAGGAGCAGCTAACATCGTTTTAGTGATTGTTCCATTAACACAGGTGTGGGTGTTGATGAGGACAGGGCTGGCGAACAATCAGTCATGATTAAGTAAGAATGACACCACTGGACACTTTAAAAGGAGGCTGGTGCTTGGTATCATTGTTTCTCTTCAGTTAACCATGGTTATCTCTAAAGAAACACGTGCAGCCATCATTGCACTGCACAAAAATGGCCTAACAGGGAAGAGTATCGCAGCTAGAAAGATTGCACCTCAGTCAACAATCTATCGCATCATCAAGAACTTCAAGGAGAGAGCTTCCATTGTTGTCAAAAAGGCTCCAGGGCACCCAAGAAAGACCAGCAAGCGCCAGGACCGTATCTTAAAATTGTTTCAGCTGCGGGATCAGACTACCAGCAGTGCCGAGCTTGCTCAGGAATGGCAGCAGGCTGGTGTGAGTGCTTCTGCACGCACTGTGAGGCGGAGACTCTTTGAGCAAGGCCTGGTTTCAAGGAGGGCAGCAAAGAAGCCACTTCTCTCCAGAAAAAACATCAGGGACCGACTGATAATCTGCAAAAGGTACAAGGAGTTGACTGCTGAGGACTGGGGTAAAGTCATTTTCTCTGAGGAATCCCCTTTTCGATTGTTTGGGATGAATCCCCTTTTCGATTGTTTGGGACATCTGGAAAACAGCTTATTCGGAGAAGAAGAGGTGAGCGCTACCACCAGTCTTGTCTCATGCCAACTGTAAAGCATCCTGAAACCATTCATTGTGTGGGGTTGCTTCTCAGCCAAGGGAATCGGCTCACTCACAGTCTTGCCTAAAAACACAGCCATGAATAAAGAATGGTACCAGAATGTCCTCCAAGAGCAACTTCTCCCAACCGTCCAAGAGCAGTTTGGCACCCAACAATGTCTTTTCCAGCATGATGGAGCACCTTGCCATAAAGCAAAGGTGATAACTAAATGGCTCAGGGAACAAAACAGAGATTTTGGGTCCATGGCCTGGAAACTCCCCAGATCTTAATCCCATTGAGAACTTGTGGTCAATCATCAAGAGACGGGTGGACAAACAAAAACCAACAAATTCTGCCAAAATGCAAGCATTGATTATGCAAGAATGGACTGCTATCAGTCAGGATTTGGTCCAGAAGTTGATTGAGAGCATGCCAGGGAGAATTGCAGAGGTCCTGAAGAAGAAGGGTCAACACTGCAAATATTGACTTGCTGCATTAACTCATTCTGTCAATATAACCTTTTGGTACTCATAATATGATTGCAATTGTATTTCTGTATGTGATATAAACATCAGACAAACACAAATAAAAACCAGAGGGCAGCAGATCATGTCAAAATATAATTTTGGTGTCATTCTCAAAACTTTTGGCCATGACTGTACACACATGAAAGTCTACACTGACTGACCAAACCAAATTTCAGGCATGTCACCCGCACTTTGTTTTGGAAACATGTGTAGGCCAAGTGGGGGGTGGCTGTTAAGATCATAATGTAGCCTTCATATAATACAGGGTATATTGGTGACATCTCTGGAGTTTTGCCAGGCCTCACCCATGCTGGCTGTGGTCAGCATAAGGCAGCGAGAGGTTACAGGCTCCCGCACACACAACATGCAGTGCAGCCGCTGTCCATCCCCCAGTGCTCAAAGTGCAGCGGTTGCAGCGCATATTAATTAGCCAAGGGCCATCCAGTTAGGACATATGCATCTCCTCATGTCGAATATGGGCCCACAATCTGCTGCCCATAACACCATCCCAATCTCTTTTGCCCGCCTTTTACAGAGCAGAGGTCCTTGTCTACCTCGTGTGTGCATGCGTCCAAGGTGCAGCTTAAATTAATGTTTCTCGGCCTGTCATGTGAGTGGCTCTGCATAGATGAGGTTAATCTGCTGACCCACTCACATAAGTGGCATATGAGCAAGAACTTTTGTGTGCTGGGTGCCCGGATGGAGGCAGGAGGGATAGAATGCAATTCTTGTTGCCAAAACAGAGCCAACTGTTTTGGATTAGGACAGCCATAAGCTTGTTGGACCATATGAAGCATTGAGGGATACATGTGTCCCGACAGGCGGCCATATCCTGGGCAAGTACACTTTGGCCAGCACTAGTGGTAATGTACTAGTCAAAAAAAGTTGAAGTTGGCCATATGTGGGATGGAGGGCCTACATCCCAGGATGAGACAACATGTAGCAGGATGATTGGGCTTGGAGGGCCATATCCCATTAGTAATTTTGCAAATGCCCAGTCACATGATAACCCAAAACACATTTGAGGTTCTACCGATTTTTAAAATGTCAGCCTGGCACTTTTTTTCGGCATCGTCTTATGTAGCGTCACACGCGGCAAGCTTGCCTGCCACAATCAGAAAGGCAATGTGTTGGGACGGCAACATTGCTGTGACATTGCATGACAGTGGGGCCATGTGCTTGTGCAATTAGCTTTTGCAAATTCGCCCTTTACCGCACAACAGATTTCACAACAGTGCTCATTAAACAGGCGAAAATGGAAAGGCAATTAATTCATGTTGTCACGCCTCATAGGGCGATAGTGATGTGAAGAACGGTGTATGTGAGTCCACATATGATGTTGTGGGATAGTATGTTCACATTGCCTGCTTTTTTACAAACTCCCTTACACAATTGCATCATGTATTAGGCAGCCTTCCTGAGCAGGTTGACCAATCTTAATGCAGTTGTGTTGGCCTTTGACCGTGTATGTGTTGCATTATAGACCACTGTATCCTGGCTATGTCCTGCGTGCACTTCACATGTCATCCCACATAGCATTTGTGATAGGGGTGTGAGTAGGGGCAAGGGAATGGCGTAAGCTTGTTCAGCCTGTAGGTGACGCAATTTCACCAGCCACACATCGCCTTAGTTTCCGGCCAATCTGCCGCCATGTGACGTTAACATTACAATGACTTGTATGTGCAAAATAAAAAGATATGATACTTACACTCTGGCAGCCATGCATGGGTGCAAGAAGTCACGTACACCAGAAAATGTGTAGGGCCTCTTCCTCTTAGCACCTGAACCACTGGGAGCCTCACACTCTGCCCTCCAATGCTTTCGGTAGCTGTCCCTCAAATTACGCCATTTCCACAAGACTTCTTCCCCTGCAGAATGAAGGAAAAAAACAAAGATATCAGTAAACATTTTTTGGATCCATGCCAAAACAAACATATTGTTTGCAAATAAAAAGCAAGGGGAAAGAAGGTTGGTTGGAGGACGAGCAAATCCTGAATGGAAAACATACGTAACTTGTGCAATGACACACACTACATGTTTTGCAAGGTGACATTAGATTCCTTGTCAGTGGGCCAAAAGGGATGGAGCAGCACAATTTTTAAAAGGATGGGACATTAAAGTCTACTGTTTCAGACCTAAACATTCCCCACATGTACTTACGGTGACGACGTTGGCCAGCCTCATTGAGTCGGTGCCACTCAGGAACTACACCGGCACACACTTGATCCCATAGCTGTCGGGAATGGGCCATATTGGCGTAGAGGGCAACACGGTGGTCCCATAAGGGAGGCCGAGCTTCAACAAGCTGGATCAATAAGTCCACATCAAAAGGCCATTTTTTGGGACCCTGATGTGGCCTTTTGGAAGCCTGTGGAAACAAAGAGTCAATACATGTAATTACATATAAACAGTTTTCCATGTTTGTACAATACACAATGCGCCAACACTCCATCTCTCGACCCACATAACTTAGCAAGGCTCCAGTTTGCCATCCTAACAACAGCAGAATCATACACCCAACCTTGTTGTTGGTACCAGATTTACGCCAGCTTTAAATACATAGGAGAGGCTGGCAGATTATGATTTTCAAAAAGGAGTATTGGAAATGTGGTATAGTCATGTCAACAATTGTAGGGACACGGCTAGAAGGGACACATACTCCATCATTATGTGGGTCATTAACTTTCTGTGAGCGGGAAAATACACATTAAGCACACAATGCAAGAGCCCAATAGGTGGCCAAAGGACTAAAAGAACATGTAGCATCACATGAGGACATACCCAACTTTTTAACAGGTGTGGTAAGGCCACGTAGTACAAGATGATGATGGAAAACATCACAAACAAAATGGCCAAACAATGTTCAAGGGTCGGTAAGGTGCATCCCAACCACACATGGTAATATAAAGGTCCACACAATTGAATGACAAGGTACCACACTCAGTTGTGTGTGACACACACGAAGCAGGTGAAGGGAAAAGTAGCACATCTGAACAATGCTCTTGAATTTATGTAGGGAAGTGCAAAGACGCTCCCACACAACATATCGGGGACATGGTGTGCATGTTTGGTGGGCTCTTAACATTGTGACATATGTATTATTTACCTCATGTACATTTTTGGACAGCCAACGTATGCTGGGAACAAGAGCAAACATAGGCAACCAGATTGGTCAAAAACACAGACAACTTGAGATGAGCTGAGGCTGCCATCAGCAACAGGGACATACTAGACGGGAAAAGGCTGTAACCTCTTTGGCTACACATTAGTGCACTCACTTGCAACACAATTAGCAAAAGTCAACAAAAACAATGGCTTGCAAGGAACCAATCCAAAAACACAGGTTCAAGTGTCTTTGGCAAGGGAACAATAACAAATGTAAAGATAATGGAGCCTTTTAAAGGTAAATTATATGCCTATGGTCGGCTAACCAATTTCAGGCATTTTGCGGCTCAACACAAAAATTATTTACATAGAAAGCACAAGAGTGGAGCTAGATGCTTATAAATTTATTACATACATTTCATGAAAACCAGACAGTGTGACACAATTAGTGCAGGATGTAAAGTGACAGCATGGTCTGCAGGTGGAAAAACAATCGAATCAAACAGATGATTTCTTTGTAATCATAGAAAAAACAACTGATACAGTACATAAACATACACTGTATACAAGTAAGGCCAGGAGATTTAATATAGGGCCAGCACTGATGAAGCACAGCACTTGCACTTTATATTTTTAAGCGAAACGTACGTAGGGGTTAATCCTGGGATCCTTATCCCACTACCTATCGAACCAGGTGAGAGGTGGGGACTTTTTGGCTGTGGTGGTATGGGTATATTTTACGCTGTCATTGTGCAGTAAGTTTGTAATGTTTATGCCCTATACTCCCTGCCGTGAGTTCCCTCCTCTTAGATTAACAACTGATGTACCTCACTGATGCACTGTATTGAATACGTGTTTAATACTTACAGTTAGGGACAGAAATATTTGGACAGTGACACAAGTTTTGTTATTTTAGCTGTTTACAAAAACATGTTCAGAAATACAATTATATATATAATATGGGCTGAAAGTGCACACTCCCAGCTGCAATATGAGAGTTTCCACATCCAAATCGGAGAAAGGGTTTAGGAATCATAGCTCTGTAATGCATAGCCTCCTCTTTTTCAAGGGACCAAAAGTAATTGGACAATGGACTCTAAGGGCTGCAATTAACTCTGAAGGCGTCTCCCTCGGTAACCTGTAATCAATGAAGTAGTTAAAAGGTCAGGGGTGGATTCCAGGTGTGTGGTTTTGCATTTGGAAGCTGTTGCTGTGACCAGACAACATGCGGTCAAAGGAACTCTCAATTGAGGTGAAGCAGAACATCCTGAGGCTGAAAAAAAAGAAAAAATCCATCAGAGAGATAGCAGACATGCTTGGAGTAGCAAAATCAACAGTTGGGTACATTCTGAGAAAAAAGGAATTGACTGGTGAGCTTGGGAACTCTAAAAGGCCTGGGCGTCCACGGATGACAACAGTGGTGGATGATCGCCGCATACTTTATTTGGTGAAGAAGAACCCGTTCACAACATCAACTGAAGTCCAGAACACTCTCAGTGAAGTAGGTGTATCTGTCTCTAAGTCAACAGTAAAGAGAAGACTCCATGACAGTAAATACAAAGGGTTCACATCTAGATGCAAACCATTCATCAATTCCAAAAATAGACAGGCCAGAGTTAAATTTGCTGAAAAACACCTCAAGAAGCCAGCTCAGTTCTGGAAAAGTATTCTATGGACAGATGAGACAAAGATCAACCTGTACCAGAATGATGGGAAGAAAAAAGTTTGGAGAAGAAAGGGAACGGCACATGATTCAAGGCACACCACATCCTCTGTAAAACATGGTGGAGGCAACGTGATGGCATGGGCATGCATGGCTTTCAATGGCACTGGGTCACTTGTGTTTATTGATGATATAACAGCAGACAAGAGTAGCCGGATGAATTCTGAAGTGTACCGGGATATACTTTCAGCCCAGATTCAGCCAAATGCTGCAAAGTTGATTGGACGGCGCTTCATAGTACAGATGGACAATGACCCCAAGCATACAGCCAAAGCTACCCAGGAGTTCATGAGTGCAAAAAAGTGGAACATTCTGCAATGGCCAAGTCAATCACCAGATCTTAACCCAACTGAGCATGCATTTCACTTGCTCAAATCCAGACTTAAGACGGAAAGACCCACAAACAAGCAAGACCTGAAGGCCTGGCAAAGCATTAAGAAGGAGGAAACCCAGAGTTTGGTGATGTCAACGGGTTCCAGACTTAAGGCAGTGATTGCCTCCAAAGGATTTGCAACAAAATATTGAAAATAAAAATATTTTGTTTGGGTTATGTTTATTTGTCCAATTACTTTTGACCTCCTAAAATGTGGAGTGTTTGTAAAGAAATGTGTACAATTCCTACATTTTCTATCAGATATTTTTGTTCAACCCTTCAAATTAAATGTTACAATCTGCACTTGAATTCTGTTGTAGAGGTTTCATTTCAAATCCAATGTGGTGGCATGCAGAGCCCAACTCGCGAAAATTGTGTCACTGTCCAAATATTTCTGGCCCTAACTGTATTTTGGTTACTAACCTTTTGGATGCTGGCCCTATATGTAAATTTCCTGGCCTTACTTGTATACAGTGTATGTTTATGTACTGTATCAGTTGTTTTTTCTATGATTACAAAGAAATAATTTGTTTGATTCGATTGTTTTTCCACCTGCAGACCATGCTGTCACTTTACATCCTGCACTAATTGTGTCACACTGTCTGGTTTTTATGAAATGTATGTAATAAATTTATAAGCATCTAGCTTCACTCTTGTGCTTTCTATGTAACCTACTTTGGATAATGGCAACATTGTGGGTTTGGATGACATCAAGGCAAGTGTGTGTAGCATACTTACCCGTCTCCCACCACGTCTTGCTGGTTCCCGACAACTATGGGATGGGCCTGCAGCTGCTCCTCCAGATGCATCACACACCTGCACATGGGATATATGAGGACACAGTCAGCACTACATACGTGAAGCACACATATGTTGTTGAGCAGGAACACATTAATAGTAAACTTACGTCTTCGACAACAGGATCCGCCACACCTCCCTCGGCATCCAAGTCGGACTCCGTATCGCTGTCATACTGGTGAAAGGGACAAAACAGGTTGCAAAGGTTCATATCTTCGTTTTGACTTGAAGCACATGTTGTGTTGGGACAAAAATTGAGGCACAGCCCCAACTCACCTGAACGAGGGGTACCCAGTCAGGATCCGACATGTTGACCTTGGAAAAATCAGGCGAAAAGTTCCAGGTACAAAAAATCTAAAGGCCAACAAAACACACAAGCTATGACGTACAGGTCCTATTAAATGTTCATTACGTCAAGGGCTAAAACAATCAATGTTCCACAAAATTCCCACTTTAATCAGAGTATAATACAAAATAATATTGTTGTACCGTGTTAGCCAGAAAAATCGATGTAAATACTTAAGTCCCAAAAAAAGGGTTGAGAAAAGTATTCTAGGAGTGATACCTTTATTGGCTAACAAGAAAAATTATATTTGTAAGCTTTCAGAGCTCAAGGCTCCTTCATCAGACAATATCACAAATGAGTAACTCATTTGTGATATTGTCTGATGAAGGAGCCTTGAGCTCTGAAAGCTTACAAATATAATTTTTCTTGTTAGCCAATAAAGGTATCACTCCTAGAATACTTTTCTCAACCCTTTTTTTGGGACTTAAGTATTTACACCACTTTAATCAGGAAACAGCAGCCAACACAACAGCACCCAAGCTTGCTCAAAAAGCCAAACATCAGGTCTCCCAGACACACACATGTAGTGTGAGACAGTATTTGGAGGAAAACACCAACCAGAAGATGCCCATAAGGGTTCCCTCGATTTTGGACACAGGCACACACAAGACATAATGATACATAGGCGTGCATAGTCCTTTGTACACATTGGCATTTACCACACAACACAAACACATCTACACTTGGCCAGCTGTGCATGGAGCATGCAGCACATGTTCACTAGCACAGCTGTGTATGCAGCAGCCCATACATGCACACTTGCACAGCTGTGCATGGAGCATGCAGCACATGTTCACTTGCCCAGCTGTGCATGCAGCAGCCCATACATGCACACTTGCACAGCTGTGCATGAAGGATGCAGCACATGTTCACTAGCACAGCTGTGCATGGAGCATGCAGCACATGTTCACTTGCACAGCTGTGCATGCAGCAGCCCATACTTGCACACTTGCACATTAAGCATGGATACACATGTTCAGCATATGTTGTACCTGACAATCTTCAGGAATCCGGCTTCAAAGTTCAGCTGGCAGCAATGCTGTTGATTTTCCTGCTGGACCTTGAAAATGGAATAGGGAATGAGTGTGGGAGGTCCTCCAAAGCTAAGCCGCGCAGCCGCAGTGCCCGCAAACCATCCGGCAACCGGACCGGTTTTTAAAGCCGATCCGGCGAAATCAGGCACTCATTTACTGTTATGTTAACAGTCGCCGGATTGCGCTGGATACAACACAATCCGGCGAAATCCGATTCCAGCTAAAAAATGCACCGGACAAAACAAATCATGCCTGCTACGATTTTTGAGCCGAGGCCAAAAACCGAAACCGGCCGGATCACAACGGAAGCCAAAAAACCGGATGACAAAACATGGCCATCCGGCAAAATAGACACCCATAGGGTTACTATGGGTCCACATTCGGACACGGCGGGGTCCGGTTCACGCCAGACAGCCCCAGATCCAAAAAACCGTGGTGTGAAGCCAGCCTTACATTTCCATTTTTGATTCGACATTTGGCTCAAAATTGGACAATTCTTTGCGATTTAACATGGACCACTCGATCCGCAGATAATCACAGACATGAAAATGACCACATTCATTATTATAGATATGAGTGCTATATGTGAAAAAACATAACACTAGAAGACCTAACTGCTTACATGTTCAGGCCTTGAGCATCATGTCTAAATGTACACTGACTCGGTTTACTGATTTTTGCATGCAGACACTGGCTAAGTGCACACTGAGTTTTTTGGAGAAGCTTTTTGGAGTGGAAATCAAGAGGAAAATGTCCAAATCCTTCCGAACTTAAACTTCAAAAACTTAAAACTCATCAAAACCTTGGATGTTCTGCTCAGTTTCTGCTTTGAAAGTTCTGCAAAAAAGACTGTGCACATAGCCAACGGGTGGAATTTCGAGTTTTTGAGTTTTGTGATTTGGAGAGTTTCGCTCAGTGGTGATACATGGACTTTTTTGAGGTTTCAGAGCAGAATCTTAGCAGAAACTCTCAACATTCTTCTCAAAAACTACACCTCAAAACTGTGGAGGTTCTGCTCAGTTTCTACTCTGAAAATCGTGCAAAAAGACTCCGTGTGCACGTAGCCCATAAGACCAGCCCAATTACTTTCTGAAAAATCTGTTGACTTTTTGTGCACAGTTAGTGATTAGGGATGAGCAAGCACTACCACCCTTGTCTGCTCAGTACCTGTAATGAGCATTTTGATTCTCAGACCGGCTCAAATCGTTTATAGAATATAATAGAAGTCAGGGTGGAAAATCTTCCGGAAAAAAAAACTATTTCCCTATTCACTTTCATTATACTTGGTAAACAGGTTGAGCTTGTCCAAGCATCCAACTGCTTGTTACAAGTACCCAAGCATTAGTGATACGTAGATCAGGAGAGCAGACAGTCACTCATTACATGTCTCACACTGGTAACACCACCTTACATTTATAACAAGCTTTGGGGCAGACTCTCAAGAGATCCATGTTCTGCTCATAGATCTTAAAAGATCATTTACATTTTAAGAAAATTGTGGATTTCACTGGAATAAGACATCGAATTGTAGATATCAAGATATTGTTTTATTCAGTTACCTATTATCTACCATGCCCATATACAGTGGGGAAAAAAAGGAGTCAGCCACCAATTGGACAAGTTCTCCCACTTAAAAAGAGGAGGTCGGCCTGTAATTGACATCATAGGTAGACCTCAACTATGAGAGACAAAATGAGAAAACAAATCCTAAAAATCACATTGTCTGATTTGGAAGGAAATTTTTTTTCACATTTTGGTCAATAACAAAAGTTCATCTCAATACTTTGTTATATATCCTTTGTTGGCAATAACAGAGGTCAAACGTTTTCTGTAAGTCTTTACAAGGTTGGCATACACTGTTGCTGGTTATCTTGGCTCATTCCTCCATACAGATCTCCTCTAGAGCAGTGATGTTTTGGGGCTGTCGCTGGGCAACACAGACTTTCAACTCCCTCCAAAGGTTTTCTATAGGGTTTAGATCTGGAGACTGGCTGGGCCACTGCAGGACATTGAAATGCTTCTTACAAAGCCACTCCTTCGTTGCCCTGGCAGTGTGCTTGGAATCATTGTCATGCTGAAAGTCCCAGCCACGTTTCATCTTCAATGCCCTTGCTGATGGAAGGAGGTTTGCACTCAAAATCTCATGATACATGGCTCCATTCATTCTTTCATGTACACACATCAGTCCTCCCGGGCCCAGACAGGTAATGGCTTAAGCAGGGGATCACGTCTGGAACTACAGGACCTGAGTCCCTGGCGACAGTGTGTTACTGATGATAGCTTGTGTTATGTTGGTCCCAGCTCTCTGCAGGTCACTTACTGGGTCTCCCGTGTGGTTCTGTGGAAAAAAACATAAAAGCGCAACAATGAACAGCACCCAGTGGTCTAGATTAACCAATTTCGGGGGTTTTCTGCTCATCTGAGTTAGTTGTGCACCCCTACACCATACACGGTGATGTGTGTGGCCTGTGGACCCTGGCGGGGACCGCTCCTGTGCTCATCTTCCTTGATCCAGTCAGGTGACTCTACAGGCCGGTCACGTGACCATGACATCAGCAAAAACACGTCACCGCAGGTTCTCAATTCTGGAAGCGTTGGCTATAGCCACGTACTGCTCCTGCCGCAAACCCTCGGATGGGGATATGATTTCAACCAAGTCCACCTAAGGAAGGCAGCAGTCCATTGCCGAAATGCGTAATGGTATAATAAAGGTTTGTAATCATCCTTTTCACCAGTGTGGTCTATATGCCCCAGCACTCCTTATTGACCGCTATTTTCATCTAGCAGCCCCTATGTGGTTCTGGGTTTTTTGCTCACTGTTCTTGAGATCATTTTGACCCCACAGGGTGAGATCTTGAGTGGAGCCCCAGACTGAGGGAGATTATCAGTGGTCTTGTATGTCTTCCATTTTCTAATGATTGTGCCCACAGTTGATTTCTTCACATCAAGATGCTTGCCTATTGCAGATTCAGTCTTCATAGCCTGATGCAGGGCTAAAATTTTATTTCTGGTGTCCTTCTATAGCTCTTTGGTCTTCAGCATAGTGGAGTTTGGAGTGTGACTGTTTGAGGTTGCGAACAGGTGTCTTTTATACTGATAACAAGTTCAAACCAGTGCCAGTACTACAGCTAATGATTGGAGGACAGAGGAGCCTCTTAAAGATGTTAAGGTCCTTGAGAGCCAGAAATCTTGCTTATTTGTAGGTGACCAAATACTTATTTTCCACCAAAAGTTGAAAAAAATGTCTATCAAAATCAGACAATGTGATTTTCAAGATTTGTTTTCTCATTTTGTCTCTCACAGTTGAGGTCTAACTGTGATGTCAATTACAGGCCTCTCTCATCTTTTTAAGTGGGAGAACTTGCACAATTTGTGTCTGACTAGTTTTTTTTCCCCCAATGTAGACAGCTGATGCTATTGACAGATTCCATTTAATAAAGACCCTAGCTAAAAGCAGTGGTCTGATAAGCCTTTTTTTCAATGAAGTTTTCTTCTCCTGGTCCTTTGGGTGCCATTATTGTGTCACCTAGTCCTTTGGGTGCCATTATTGTGTCATGGTCTGGTGCCTTCAGGGGATCCCCAATATACTATTGGACCATATACACAGAATAAGGCCTCC
Organism: Allobates femoralis; assembly: GCA_033576535.1. Classification (NCBI taxonomy): domain Eukaryota; kingdom Metazoa; phylum Chordata; class Amphibia; order Anura; family Aromobatidae; genus Allobates; species Allobates femoralis. The sequence goes on along the minus strand of JARQOC010000006.1, from coordinate 372,305,201 downwards.
TTCATCTGTGGGTCATCTGGACTGAGCTCAGAACACTATAGGATTATGTATAGTGATGGGTGACACTGAACTGTGAAGGTTGAGGTCTGTACCCCTTTCTGGGGAGAGCAAATTTGGAGTGAGACTCAAGGGGGTCTCTACATCTGCCAGTTCTGGTCCATATTCAGATATGTCAATCGATCGGAGAACAAGCACACACAGCCAGTTTGTCTGTCTGACTTGGTTCTAAAAAAGACCTTGCCAGTTTGCTCATTCTATGGTATTTCATGTATAAATACAAGCAATTACCAAACAGTGAGTCTGTAAACAAAAACAAGTTTCCATGGGACAAATACTGAATAACAGGTTAAGGGGGCACATTTCAGTTTCACATGGTCATAACAGCAGAAAAAGACAATAGATACTCTGATACCATCAGTTTCTGTTAAAGTGGACAATCTTGTTTCTTCCTGCTTTCATTGCAGATCTAATACAGACCTGATACAAAACATGATAACAAGATATATAAATTGCTTAAATGATAATCAAAATAAGATACAATTATTAACCATAACAGCACGGACTCCGAACACGGACATCCCAGAGAAGTTTGTGTTATTGTTCAGGTTTGGCTGGGGCTGTAAAAATAAGCAAACCAGTAATTAAACTCTTGCATTATACTTATCGAATGCCACACGCTTGTACTTTCGGGCCACTCATTAACTTCCTGATCATTCACTGCACTGGCTCAAATCACAGACACCCACTTTCTGTGACAGTGTCTCTGATTGGTTGCTCCATCCCCACTGTGTCGGCCTCTGTGATTGGTTGCCATTGGCAACAAACTGCTGTCATAGGAGGTGTAAAAATAAATCAATTTAAAAAAAATATGTAGAGTTTTGCTGTATTTTTGATCCTCAGTGCAGATAAAGCAGACATCTACAGGCTGCAACCCTGAGCTGCCTGGCTTTACCTTGGCTGGCAATCAAAAATACAGGGGAGACCATAATTTTTTCTTTATGCATAGGCTTCAACCTATTTTTGATTGCCAGCCAAGGTAAAAACCAGGCAGCTGGAAGCTGTTATTCTCGGTATAGTGAGACTAGTGATGGGCGAGTCCTAAATTACTCGGAATCGCTTGACTCTAGCGGGTCCGAGCCCGGGACTCGCTACTCGTTGCGAGTCTAGCGAGTCCAATGTTAATGAATGGGGAAGCGAGTAATGTGCGATTTACAAATCGCAGATGTGTCTCGGAAAGCGCTCGCATTGCCGTTTTGGAAACCCCACTCGCAACAGTTTTTTGCCACCGAGATGGAGTTAGGTGGTTCTGTAGGCATCACCTGCTGGCGGGTTAAGTGCGTGCTAACACTTGGCAGTGAAGCAGCACACTAGTCCCTGCAAAAATTATTAAGTGCGCACAAGTAGTCGCACAAGCAGGTGGCGTACGTGCTATTTGCAGGTAGGAGAGCAGCAACGCACTGGTCTGCCACAGAAAAAATAAAGCTGAAGGGGTTATTATGACCCAAAATCTATCAGGTGCAAAAAAATAAGAAATAGTACCTCAGCTAAGCCTCTGACTTCAGCTATTAGGAAAGCTGAGTGAGTAACCTAAGCTATGAGGTCGGTCCTGTGTGCACTGTAAGGCTGCTCCTCCCTGCCTGCCTACAGTCCTCTACACAGTACTCCTCTGTCCTCCTGGTAGCTCTCAGAAGAGCTGTTTGGGTTAAATATAAGGAATCTTGAAGTTTCCCTACACTGACTGACACTCCCTATGATCTGCTCCAGCATCTACCTCACCCTGCACTAGCTCAGATCGTCACATGAATGTGGAGGAAATGGTGGTGGCAAGCCTTATATACAGCCTCGCCTCTCATACATGACATAGGCATCACGATGGACAGAAGCCAATCATAGTCCTGCCACAACCAACATGGCTGTGGCATTATTGAATATGATTGGCTAACATGCTTGTCCATCTTCACAAGTTTTCTGACCTAACACGCTAGGCTGTCTCGGAAGCTTTGTCGGAACATAACAGATTCTGTATTCGCGAGTCCCGAATACAGTATTCAGGACTCGGATTCGTAGACTCGCTCAAACTCGCTCAGACTCGCTGCTTTGGGGAGATTCAAGCTACATAGAGATGTGATATAGTGAGTCTAGCGAGTGAGAAAAAGTAAACTCTGACAAAACTAGGATTGCCATTGACTTGCATTGGACTCGTTACTGTGCGAGCAATCGCTGGGAAACTCGCCGAGTACTGAGTCCTGCGAGTCCCTTACTACTCACTGAGTAACGAGTCCTAGCGAGTAGACTCGCCCATCCCTAAGTGAGACACATAGTTGTTGGGGCCCCTAGGATACAAAATAGCAGCACAGAGAAATTGGTGCATTCATTAGAAGCACCCATTCCTGGCGCTTTACCTAGCTCTTCCAGTGTCACACGCTTAGTTTGCGCTGACATCGCTGGATACTGCTGTATGTGTTGTTTTCCTTTAAGAGCTGCATTCACTATTATGTTCAGCTGCTGGTTGAGTGGTTGACTCACCTGGAATCCCCTCCCCCTGGCTTTAAATAGCTTTCCCACTCCTGTCAGACGCCGTTTATAGAGTTAGTTGGCTCTTGGCCATTAAGCTGAGAAGTCTTGCTGCTGTGCTGAAGCCTCTCCTGGAGTTCTATTGCCATGGGAGAAGCTGTGATCCCTGAATCGTGGGTGGAGGTAGGGGCCCTCAGCCTAGGGCTAATCAGGATTTTACGGTACAGGGTGGTGGCTTGGAACTCCTCACCATTAGGTACCTCCGAGATCAGGGAAAGCCAGGGACCCAGGCAGCAGGGTCAGATTAGGCTCTCCTGACCCCCTTTGCCCATCACACCATCAAGTTACCCGTTTCCCTCACCTCCCAAGCATGACATCCAAATGCCCTGGTGCCGAGGAACAGGCGTCCTATAGTTGCAGTCTCTGGGATCACACTTACTGTCGCAAAGAGTCTATGACTGAACCCAAAATAGTAATAACTACAGCTCAGTGCATAAAGAAGAATCGCACAGTGGAAAAATATAATAATCAGAAGATGGTGGCACATTTTATGGAGTTCTTCATTATTTTTTAACCATATATATAATAGAACCTGTTAGAGCTGTGATCTCCCTGGACAATCAGATTTCAAGATCATTTGTACATGATGAACGCTGCAAGAGCTAAACTCTAAAACAATGATTGGTGCCTATAAAGCTGAACCTTGCAAACATAACAGGCATCATATGAGTGGGGCAGGAAAATCAGAACATTCTGGCTCCTGGAAGAACCAGGGGGAAAAATGCAAATATCCCCAGGTCTTGAAAGGGTTAGAGACCCCGGCTACTATGGGCAACGTGTACACTATTCTATACCTCAAGTATGGTGATTAGTGGAGCAGACTCACTGCCCAAAAGAAAAATGGCCGCTCACGTGTCAGCCACGCCCAGCGATGATACGTCACCGATAAGGCGAGCTCACACCCAACTGGGCGGGGCAAGAGCGCTGACGTCATCAATGGAACAAGCGTTGTAGCTGTTTACTATCGCACGTGTTCCGGCGCACAGCGCGGCCGGCGGTCACAGCACAGGGAGAGGCCGCGCTCAGCTCACCGCTCCCGTGAGTATCCGCAGGTGGAACAGAGGCTGACTAACATACTCATTGTACTCCGCTCCTCCGGACACTGTGACACTATGGCCGGTGCCTATCGCCGCGTCCCCCCGTTATCTGACCGCGGCCTCTGTAGGGTGTGACTGTATAATCAGCCGGTATACGGAGGTGACAAGATGGCGGAGCTCGCCGCCTTTGAGCCTTTCTCTTCGCTCGTCCTGTGCGCGATGACGTGATGGGGCGTGGCCCCACTGGCTTCCGTATGTTACTGTGCGCCTGCGCGGTCTCCACAGGGCTCTGGTGGCTCATCATATCACACATTAGTGATGGGAGGTCCCCGGCTCTACAGCTCACAGAAAGGCTCTATACAATACTATACCTGTGATGAGTACACAACCCTGTCTGCTTATAAGTATATAGTGATCAGTATACAGGCTCTTTATCATCCTGTGTCCTCAGATTGTCAGCTCCTGTAATCAGGGCTCTCCTCCTCATTATACACCTGTACAGTGTGTATATATATATATGGTATAAGTTGAATGGAGCAGGTCAGACATGACATTATTAAAGTGTGACATTTTAAGTGTCACATAAGAAATATCCCAGAAATAACACAGAAGTAACCAGAAGGTACTGTCTTTGCAACTTTACTTTTCACTTTAATTTTTTTTTCTTTCTTTATTATTGTTTTTTTTTTTCTTTTTTTTTTCCCTTTCCCATGTCCTTTACTTCAATGTCTGTTTTCAATGTCTTCAATACTTAAAATAACAGTGGTATGTGCAGCTGCACAGTCCTCCACTCTTCTCTGCTGTCCATGTGGTGCGACTGGAAGACAATGGCATAGAGGGACACTCCAACACTGTGCATAACTCCATTCACTACTAATCTTTACCATGTCTTGTATTTCACTGTTTGTTTTCTTATGTGCTCTCGCCACCAATTTTTATCACCCCATCCCCCCTCCATCACCACTCATTCACATCAGCCCCTCTCTCCTGCCCTACTCTATGTACAGCTCCCATGTTATCTTCAGTTTACTGAAGACTCTCAGCCCATCATATTCCAAAGTTTGTCATAATAAATCATGTCCTAATTCCAAAAACTATCTGCTCTTTCTCTTTTTACTGCTGCTCCTCTCAGGTGATATCTCTCCCAACCCTGGTCCACCCTCTGCTAACCTCAACCCCTCTCCCACCTCACACAGAAACCTCACTAACCTTATTAATATCACTTGCACACCTTCATCTCCCTCTTTTAATTGCGCTCTCTGGAATCCACGGTCTGTATGCAACAAACTTCCCTTCATTCACAATTACTTCCTTACCAACTCTCTTAACCTGCTGGCCCTCACAGAAACCTGGATCCAGGATTCAGACACTGCTTCCCCTGCTGCTATTTCTTACGGCGGCTTACACTTCTCTCACTCCCCTAGACCTGGGAACAGACGTGGCGGTGGAGTTGGCCTCCTCCTGTCCCCACAATGTACTTTCCAAGTCATTCCTCCAGCCCCATCACTCTCATTCCCTTCTTTTGAGGTCCATACCATTAGGCTATTCCATCCCCTCCCCATCAAAGTAGCGGTGGTATACCGCCCCCCAGGGTCACCCACCCAGTTCCTCGACCATTTCTCCACTTGGCTCCCGCATTTCATGTCCTCAGATTTACCAACCCTTATTCTGGGAGACTTTAACATTCCCATAAACAGCCCCATCTCCATCCCAGCTCCTATCTCTAACTACCTCTCTTGGCCTATCACAGCTCTCAACCTCTAAGACGCACGAAAACGGTAACACCCTTGACCTTGTCTTTACCCGGCTCTGCTCATCCTCCCCCTTGGATAACTCAACTCTACTCTCTGACCACAACATTCTTTCCTTCTCACTCACTAACCATCGGCCAACACAGCCCAATCCTACCTATTACACATCCAGAAATCTACAGGCCATTAACCCTTAAGCACTCACAGACTTCCTCATCTCATCTCTGTCCCCAATCTCTTCAATCTCCTGTCCAGATCAGGCAGTAAATCACTACAATGACTCTCTCAGAAGCTCCCTGGACCAAGTAGCGCCCCTCACCCGCAGAACCTCCAAACAGAGAACAAAACAGCCCTGGCTCACACCACAAACTCGATTCCTCCAGCGATGTTCCAGGAGTGCTGAACGTCTATGGAGGAAAACTCGCTCACCAGGAGACTTTGTCCACTATAAATTCATGCTAAAAACCTACAACTCTGCCCTTCACCTTGCCAAACAGACCTACTTCACCACCCTGGTCTCCTCACTATCCAACAATCCAAAAAAACTCTTTGACACCTTTCACTCTCTCCTCAGTCCTAAAGTGCAGGCCCCCATCACTGACCTCTGTGCTGATGACCTGGCTTCCTACTTCATGGAGAAAATAGACAACATCCGCCAGGAAATCAGCTCTCAGCCTCCAAGCGCTGCCACCCCCATTCTTCCCCACATCTCCTCCGGCTCATTCTCCACATTTGACCCAGTCACAGAAGAAGTCTCCAGGCTCCTTTCTTCCTCTCGTCCCACCACATGCACTACTGACCCCATTCCCTCACACCTGCTCCAGTCCCTCTCTCCAGTCGTCACCACTCATCTAACCAAAATCTTCAATCTCTCCCTCTCTTCTGGCATTTTCCCCTCCTTCAAACACTCGATCATTACTCCATTACTAAAGAAAACCACTCTCGACCCAACCTGCACAAATAACTACAGACCAGTCTCCAATCTCCCCTTCATCTCTAAACTCTTGGAGCGCCTGGTCTATTCTCGCCTCACCCGTTACCTCTCCGCTCACTCTCTTCTAGATCCATTACAGTCTGGTTTCCGCCCCCTTCACTCTACAGAAACTGCCCTCATCAAAGTGACCAATGACCTTCTGACAGCAAAACGTAATGGTGACCACTCTCTGCTTATTCTCCTTGATCTCTCTGCAGCTTTTGACACTGTCGACCATCAGCTCCTACTCTTTATGCTGCACTCCATTGGCATAAAGGACACTGCTCTCTCCTGGCTCTCCTCCTATCTTTCTGACCGCTCTTTCAGTGTATCTTTTGCTGGCTCCACTTCTTCCCCTCTTCCCCTCACTATTGGGGTCCCTCAGGGTTCAGTCCTTGGCCCTCTCCTCTTCTCTCTCTACATGGCCCCGATTGGACAGACCATCAGCAGATTTGGCTTTCAGTACCATCTTTATGCTGATGACACACAACTATACACTTCAGCCCCTGACCTTACCCCTGCGGTATTAAAGAACACCAATGACTGTCTAGCTGCAGTTTCCAATATCATGTCCACTCTCTATTTGAAACTAAACCTTTCCAAAACTGAACTTCTTCTGCTCCCCCCATCCACTAACCTCCCTAAATCGGACATCTCTCTCTCAGTATGCTTCACCACGATAACGCCTAGACAGCAGGCTTGTTGTCTGGGTGTTATGTTTGACACCGATCTCTCCTTCTTCTCCCACACGCAATCTCTCGTCCGCTCCTGTCGCTTACACCTGAAGAATATCTCTAGAGTCCGCCCCTTTCTCACCCTGGAAACAACAAAAACCCTCACCGTGGCCCTAATCCATTCCCGCCTTGACTACTGCAATTCTCTATTAAGCGGCCTCCCCCTCACCAGACTTTCTCCTCTCCAGTCCATCCTTAATGCAGCAGCCAGGATCACCCATCTGGCCAATCGTTACTCAGATGCCTCTGCTCTGTGCCAGTCATTGCACTGGCTGCCTGTATACTACAGGATCAAATTCAAATTGCTTGTTCTCACCCACAAAGCTCTTCACAGAACAGCACCCCCCTATCTTTCCTCCCTCATCTCTGTCTATCACCCCACCCGCTCTCTACGTTCCTCAAATGACCTTCGACTAACATCTGCACTAATCCGATCCTCCCACTCCCGGCTCCAAGACTTTTCCAGAGCTGCACCAAACCTCTGGAATGCTTTACCCAAAGAAATCAGGACTATCCACAACTTGCATGGCTTCAGACGATCCCTAAAAACGCATCTTTTTAAGGCGGCCTATCATACTCCCTAATAGAAGTCCATTGTACTGTAGACAGTGAATGGGCTATCCCTCTGGACATTACTCTTCTACAAACTCCACCAAACCAAAAAGGTCTACACAGACTGTCTGATGACCATTCATGTAAGCTTAGCCCTATGCCCCACTTCCTCAAGATGCCTGGACCATCAGTGCAATAAGCCCCTGCACCTTGTGCAACCCCTATCCCATTGTAGATTGTAAGCTCTTTTGAGCAGGGTCACCTTCATTTCTTGCTTTATTTATTGTATTTTTTTTTTTCTACATTGATTCTATGCCCACTGTTTTGTATCCAATTATTGTACTTTATTGGTTCTCTACTAATTACTTACTGTATTTTCTGTACTCTAACCCTACATTGTAAAGCGCTGCGGAATATGTTGGCGCTATATAAATAAAGCTTTATTATTATTATATTATATATATATATCTACTATATAATTGCCGTAGCACATTTTGTGTCGGACCCCGCACGTCGTGGCTATGTCACACTGTGACGTCACCACGCCGTGCGAGGCATTGCCCGCGTAGCGGGCATTGCGACCGCCGCTGTCATCCCGCCACTCGGCATGAGGGGCCCATTGCCTCCACCCCCTGGGGGGCCCCGTGCTCACCACAGCCGCCCGCCGTGCGCCCGGAGAGGAGGGAGGACGGAACTTCCTGTCCGGCAGCTCTGCCCGCCCCTCCTCTCCTCCTACAGCACACGCACGCCGGTGGCGGTGAGTCCCCCCGACCCTCACATCTGTATGACAGCACCCCCCCCCCCTCCAGCCTCCGCTCTCCCCTCCAGCCTCCGTTCTCCTCTCCAGCCTCCCTTATGCCCTCCAGCCTCTGCCATCCAGCCTCCGCTCCTCAGCTACCCTCCAGCCTAGTCCCCTCCAGCCTCCGCTCTGCCCTCCAGCCTCCGCTCTGCCCTCCAGCCTCCGCTCTGCCCTCCAGCCTCCGCTCTGCCCTCCAGCCTCCGCTCTGCCCTCCAGCCTCCGCTCTGCCCTCCAGCCTCCGCTCTGCCCTCCAGCCTCCGCTCTGCCCTCCAGCCTCCGCTCTGCTCCCAGCCTCCGCTCTCTCCTCCAGCTCTCGCTCTCCACCTCCAGCCTCCGTCTCTCACCTCCAGCCTCCGCTCTCCCCTCCAGCCTCCGCTCTCCCCTCCAGCCTCCGCTCTCCCCTCCAGCCTCCGCTCTCCCCTCCAGCCTCCGCTCTCCCCTCCAGCCTCCGCTCTCCCCTCCAGCCCTCCGCTCCTCCCTCCAGCTCCTTCCGCCTCCTCCTCCAGCCTCCGCTCTCCCCTCCAGCCTCTGCCTCCAGCCTCCGCTTCTCACCTCCAGCCTCTGACCTCCAGCCTCCGCTCTGACCTCCAGCCTCCGCTCTGACCTCCAGCCTCTGACCTCCAGCCTCCGCCCCCTCTGACCTCCAGCCTCCGCTCTGACCTCCAGCCTCTGACCTCCAGCCTCCAGCCTCTGACCTCCAGCCTCCGCTCTGACCTCCAGCCTCCGCTCTGACCTCCAGCCTCCGCTCTGACCCCAGCCTCCGCTCTGACCTCCAGCCTCCGCTCTGACCTCCAGCCTCCGCTCTGACCTCCAGCCTCCGCTCTGACCTCCAGCCTCCGCTCTGACCTCCAGCCTCCGCTCTGACCTCCAGCCTCCGCTCTGACCTCCAGCCTCCGCTCTGACCTCCAGCCTCCGCTCTGACCTCCAGCCTCCGCTCTGACCTCCAGCCTCCGCTCTGACCTCCAGCCTCCGCTCTGCCCTCCAGCCTCCGCTCTGCCCTCCAGCCTCCGCTCTGCCTCCAGCCTCCGCTCTGACCTCCAGCCTCCGCTCTGACCTCCAGCCTCCGCTCTGACCTCCAGCCTCCGCTCTGACCTCCAGCCTCCGCTCTGACCTCCAGCCTCCGCTCTGCCTCCACGCCTCTCGTCCGCTCTGCCCTCCAGCCTCCGCTCTGCCTCCAGCCTCCGCTCTGCCCTCCAGCCTCCGCTCTGCCCTCCAGCCTCCGCTCTGCCTCCAGCCTCCGCTCTGCCCTCCAGCCTCCGCTCTGACCTCCAGCCTCCGCTCTGCCTCCAGCCTCCGCTCTGACCTCCAGCCTCCGCTCTGACCTCCAGCCTCCGCTCTGACCTCCAGCCTCCGCTCTGACCTCCAGCCTCCGCTCTGACCTCCAGCCTCCGCTCTGACCTCCAGCCCTCCGCTCTGACCTCCAGCCTCCGCTCTGACCTCCAGCCTCGCTCTGACCTCCAGCCTCCGCTCTCCCTCCAGCCTCCGCCTCTCCCTCCAGCCTCCGCTCTCCCTCCAGCCTCCGCTCTCCCCTCCAGCCTCCGCCTCCCCTCCAGCCTCCGCTCTCCCCTCCAGCCTCCGCTCTCCCTCCAGCCTCCGCTCTCCCTCCAGCCTCCGCTCTCCCCTCCAGCCTTTCCCCTCCAGCTCTCCTCCTCTCAGCCTCCAGCCATCCCCTCCAGCCTTTCCCCTCCAGCCTCTCCTTTCCAGCCTCCGCTCTCCCTCACCAGCCATCCCGCTCTCCCCTCCAGCCTCCGCTCTCCCTCCAGCCTCCGCTCTCCCCTCCAGCCTCCGCTCTCCCCTCCAGCCTCCGCTCTCCCCTCCAGCCTCCGCTCTCCCCTCCAGCCTCCGCTCTCCCTCCAGCCTCCGCTCTCCCCTCCAGCCTCTGCCTCTACCTCTCCAGCCTCTCTCCTCGCCTCTCTCCCTCCAGCCCTCTCCCCTCCAGCCTCCCCTCCAGCCTCCAGCCTCTCCACTCCGCTCTCCCCTCCAGCTCGCTCTCCTTCCAGCCTCCGCTCTCCTCCAGCCTGCCCCCCTCCAGCCTCCGCTCTCCCTCCAGCCTCCGCTCTCCCTCCAGCCTCCGCTCTGCCTCCAGCCTCCGCTCTGCCCTCCAGCCTCCGCTCTCCCCTCCAGCCTCCGCTCTCTCCCTCCAGCCTCCGCTCTCCCCTCCAGCCTCCGCTCTCCCCTCCAGCCTCCGCTCTCCCCTCCAGCCTCCGCTCTCCCTCCCTGCTCTGCCCTCCAGCCTCTGCTCTGCCCTCCAGCCTCTGCTCTGCCCTCCAGCCTCTGCTCTGCCCTCCAGCCTCCGCTCTCCTCTCCAGCCTCCGTTCTCCCCTCCAGCCTCCGTTCTCCCCTCCAGCCTCTGCCCTAAAGCCTCTGCCCTCCAGCCTCTCCCCTCCAGCCTTTCCCCTCCAGCCTCTCCTTTCCAGCCTCCAGCCAATCCCCTCCAGCCTCCAGCCAATCCCTTCCAGCCTCTGCTCTCCCTTCCAGCCTCTGCTCTCCCTTCCAGCCTCTGCTCTCCCTTCCAGCCTCTGCTCTCCCTTCCAGCCTCTGCTCTCCCTTCCAGCCTCTGCTCTCCCTTCCAGCCTCTGCTCTCCCTTCCAGCCTCTGCTCTCCCTTCCAGCCTCTGCTCTCCCTTCCAGCCTCTGCTCTCCCTTCCAGCCTCCGCTCTCCCTTCCAGCCTCTGCCCTCCCCTCCAGCCTCCGCTCTCCCCTCCAGCCTCCGCTCTCCTCACCCCTCCATATGCAATGTACAGTATCTACTATATAATTGCCGTAGGCACTTTCGTGTGGGTACCCGAAAAGACCGTGGCTATGTCACTCTGTGACGTCAGCACGGCGAAGCATTGGCCGCGTAGCGGCCAATGCGAGTCGTTGGCTTGCGCGAGCAATGGCCGCGAGGCCATTGCTCGCGCAGGCTGAGGACGAGCAATGCGAGTCGCTGGCTTGCGCGAGCAATGGCCGCGAGGCCATTGCTCGCGCAGGCTGAGTACGAGCAATGGCCGCGAAGCGGCCATTGCGAGTCGCTGGCCGAAAATCGAACCAGAGGCTCGCCCTCAAAGTTAACGATTTACCGGTCAGGTAGCGCGAGCAATTGCGAGTCGCTGCCTGAGCCGCGCTTCTAATTGGTCATTATATATATATATATATATATATATATATATATATATATATATATATATATATATATATATATATATATATATATATATATATATATATATATATATAGTGATCAGTATACAGGCTCTTTATCATTCCTGTGTGATCAGATTGTCAGCTCCTGTGATCAGGGCTCTCCTCCTTACTATACACCTGTACAGTGTATATATATAGTATGTAGTGATCAGTATACAGGCTCTTTATCATCCTGTGTCCTCAGATTGTCAGCTCCTGTGATCAGGGCTCTCCTCCTCCCAATACACCTGTACAGTGTGTGTGTGTGTGTATATATATATATATATAGTGATCAGTATACAGGCTCTTTATCATTCCTGTGTGATCAGATTGTCAGCTCCTGTTATCAGGGCTCTCCTCCTCCCAATACACCTGTACAGTGTGTGTGTATATATATATATATATATATAGTGATCAGTATACAGGCTCTTTATCATTCCTGTGTCCTCAGATTGTCAGCTCCTGTGATCAGTGCTCTTCTCATTATACACCTGTACAGTATATGTATATATATTATACTAGATGGTGGCCCGATTCAAACGCATCGGTATTCTAGAATATGTAGTTGTGCGGGTGTGCGGCGGTGGCCCCCCTCAGTTCTCACCCACTCAAGGCTTCTGTCCAGCCACCTCTCACCCTAGCATGTCGTCGTCTTCTTCCTCCAGCATAGACGTCAACAATTCCAAGGCCTCAGGGGGCGGAGTTAACAAGAGGTGTCATAGTAGGCGTGTCCAAGCGCATAGCCCTGATGTGGTGGGCGTGCCCTTGTTCACGGTCATTATGACGCCCCCTTTGGTAGCTCCACCCCCACCCCTGCGGCCTTTGAATTTCTGGAGTCTATGCCATGAAAAGAAGAAGAATGGGGGGGTGAGCGGAGGGCAGATGGAGCGGCGGACGGGAGGGAGCGGGTGAGCAGTAGGTGGGAGACCGAGCGGAGGGGGGGTGGGACACCAGGCGGACTGTGCCTGGTTCGCTGTAACGGAAATCCCGCATCGCTGATTGGTCACAGCTGGCTGGTCAGCTCCTGTGATCAGGGCTCTCGCTCCTCCTTTGTTACTTTCTATCTGTCATTTTTTGGTCCCTTCTGCTGCTTTCACAGCATTTCTTGGTATTCGTGGCAGATTCGCAGTTTTACTGCATCTGCCACGTAAGGGTCATTTCACATCAGCATTTTTCGCTGATCGCAGCAGTTATGGTGAAAAAAACGCGATTACCGCATAATGGCCATGATCGCGGCACACTTGCGGCAAGCCCCATATAATGTCTATGGGGCTTGCGGTAAGTGTGCGGCAGGTGCGGTTTCGGCAGGTGTGGCCGCGAAAAAACCATGGTATACCGCGTTTTTTTTCGTGGCCGCACCTGCCGCAAGTGCCGATGCCGCACCTGCCGCAAGTGCCGATACCGCACTTGCCGCACCTGCCGCAAGCCCCATAGACATTGTATGGGGCTTGCCGCAAGTGAACCGCAAGTGCGGCCGTTATGCGGTAATCGTGGCAGTTGCGTTTTTTTCACTGCAACTGCCGCGATCAGCGTAAAACGCTGATATGAAAGCAGCCTAACCTCTCACTTATTATTTATTTATTTATTTATTTATTTAGCGCCATTGGTTCCATGGCGCTTAACATAAGAAGTGGGGGAAACAAGAACAGGTACAGTACATATGAACAGTGAAGGCTTGCTGATACACGACGGGAGAGGGCCCTGTCCATGAGGGCTCACAGTCTACAGGGTTGTGGGAAGCCTGCGTTCAGCCCCATGCATTCCCTATGGGACTTGCGGTCATGAGCAGCAAGTACAGTTTTGCCACGATCCGGTATTTGCGGCAGCGCAAAAAATATGTTGCTAGCAGTGTATTTATGACTCGCCGCAAGTGCAAAACCACACACGACTACAAGTCCCATACAGGATGAATGGGGCTGAACGCAAGCTTGCCGCAAGTGAGATGTTACATGGCAGATGCAGCAAAACTGCCTTGAGGCGCCGATGTAAAAGCTGCCTAAGTGCTGTGATATCTGCTGCTCAGTATAGGAATTTAGTTCTTAAAAGAGAAACTGTCAGCACAATTACTCCTATACAGTACATCCATGGCCATAATGTCACTGTGACGCTGATTACACTGATACCTGCAGTGAAGGATCCTTTTTTTGTACACTGTGTTATCGTCCTGTAAAGATTTTCATGCAGACATCATTACAATGGAGGTGAGCTCTGTGGCGCTGGGGGCAGCAAATGTCTCTCCACGTCTGCGCTCTCCCCACCCCGTGCTCTGTCTTTTCCTCTTGTGCTCTGTCTGTCCCCCTTTGTGTGCCGTCCCTGTCCCTCTGTGAGCTCGACCTGTCCCCAGTATGCTCTCTGCTCTCCCTGTGTGTGCTCTGTCTGCCCCCACTGTGCAGAGACTGGGGGGGGGGGGGAAGGGGAGCGGAAACCAGAGCAGGGGAGCAGGGTGAGCAGAGACCAGGACAGGAGGAGAGAAGCAGAGCATGTGGAGACTGGAGGAGAAGAGTGGAGCATGCAGCAACCAGGGAAAAGGAGCAGAGACTGGACTGGGGAAGGGAAGCGAAGAGAGCAGGGACCGGGTGAGGCAAACAAAGCACTTGGGGACCGGGTGAGAGTAGCGGAGCGATCAGAGACCGGAACCAAGTGGAGCGGAGCGATCAGAGACCGGGAGAGGAGCTGAGCAATCAGAGATGGGGACCGGGTGAGAGTAGCGGAGCGATCAGAGACCGGAACCAAGTGGAGCGGAGCGATCAGAGACCGGGAGAGGAGCTGAGCAATCAGAGATGGGGACCGGGTGAGAGTAGCGGAGCGATCAGAGACAGGAACCCAGTGGAGCGGAGCGATCAGAGACCGGGACAATCAGAGACGGGGACAGGAGCCGAGCAATCAGAGATGGGGACCTGGGGAGAGGAGCCGAGCGATCAGGGATGAGGCGAGCAGAGCGATCAGAGACCGGGGAATGGGAGAGGAGCGGAACGATCAGAGACCGGAACCAGGGGAAAGGAACCGAGTGAGCAGGGACCTGGGGAGGGAGCGGAGTAAGCAGAGACCTGGACTGGGGGAGAGGAGCCAAGCGTAGCAGCAGGGACTGGGGGAGGGGAGCAGAACAAGCAGAGACCAGGCAACCCATCAACAATAGCAAATACTTATTCAGCTCATTAGCTTGCACCATCAAGATGTAAACAGCCACAGCAGACCAGGGACCCAGCACCCTGATACAATCACATCTCACCCAGTATAAGCATCCTAAAGCCCCGGTCTCACATAACGATGTGTCTGCGATGCCGACAACGATCAGCATCGTTGATGCATCGTTGACACATCGTTATCAGGTCGCTGGTGAGCTGTCACACTGACAGACTTCACCAGCGACCTCTGGGCAGCCAGATCGTTGGTACCCAGCGTCCGCTCGTTCCCTGCATCCTGGGAGCGGACGGACGCTGGTAACCATGGTAACAGCGGGTCTCTCCTGCACTTAGAGACCCGCTTGTTTACCATGGTTACCGGCACCCGCCCGCTTCCGAGTTGCGGGGAGCGAGCGGGTGCCGACCTCTCCTATCCTGTCCCTCACTATTCTCATCTCTCCCTGCTATTTCCCTGTTCCCTACTCTATCCCCTATCCTAAACCCTAATCCTATCCCTCTCCTTGTTCTAAATAAAGAAAATCCCCCCCGAGGCTCACCGGCATCACAGGCTCCCATACCGGCATCTGTGTAATGGAGATGTCAGGGGTAAAAGACCTGTGATGAGGTCACAGTCATGTGACCGGCCGACCGGCCTATACTGTACAGTATAGGCTGGTCACATGACTGTGACCTCATCACAGGTCTTTTACCCCTGACATCTCCATTACACAGATGCCGGTATGGGAGCCTGTGATGCCGGTGAGCCTCGGGGGGGATTTTCTTTATTTAGAACAAGGAGAGGGATAGGATTAGGGTTTAGGATAGGGGATAGAGTAGGGAACAGGGAAATAGCAGGGAGAGATGAGAATAGTGAGGGACAGGATAGGAGAGGTCGGCACCCGCTCGCTCCCCGCAACTCGGAAGCGGGCGGGTGCCGGTAACCATGGTAAACAAGCGGGTCTCTAAGCCCGCTTGTCAGGCTGCATGTCATGTTACAGCGCTGCTGTGCGGCGCTGTGACATGGCGGGGGCTCCTGACAGGTCGCTGATCGCTGCCCCCGCCGGTCACACACACCGATGTGTGGTGACCAGCGGGGGGGCCAACGACCAAAAAATGGTCAGGAGCCCTGTGCAACGATCAGCGACCTCACAGCAGGGGCCTGATCGCTGCTATCTGTCTCACATAACGATATCGGTAAGGATATCGTTCCTACGTCACAAATAGGACGATATCGTTACCAATATCGTTATGTGAGACCTAGGCTTAAGACTATCAGCACCCAGGTGGCAGAGTGTTCCTCCAGCCATTAGGACCCAAAAGGCACAGCACCTCACAGGTACCTAAGGAGACAACATTTCCTAACTATCATCTCCTATCCAGGGTACTTTACCATAAGGATTTTGATCCAAAAGTACTGTTCAAGGAGGCTAATACACTAAGGCTGCTTTCACATAACGATTTTATCATTTCCGATGCTGTCCGATGAAAATCGGACAGCATCGGATCCGAATTTGGCCCCATGCAGCCCTATGGGCATCGGACCGAATCGGATGTGCACTAAATGCCATCCGATTTGGTCCGATCCGATTCTGTCCGATTTTATTATCGGTGCAAAAATCGGAGCTTGCTCCGATTTTTGCACCGAAAATAAAATCTGACAGATTCGGATCGGACCAAATCGGATGGCATTTAGTGCACATCCGATTAGGTCCGATCCCTATAACATGGGGCCCTATGGAGAAGGGTCCGAGGAAACGTGATGTCTCCTTGGACCCCGTTTTACTGTACTGAGCATGCTCAGTACAGTAAAACTGCTCCTAACTAGGAGCACAAGGGTTAAAAAAAAAAAATAAAGTTTATTCTCACCTCCCCCCGAGCCCCCGCCGTCTTCCGCCATCTTCTTGGAGGCTCCCGGTGGATCCCGCAGGCTGCCGGTGTCAGCAGAGGGATCCCTCTGCTGTATAGGACCTGCGGTGATGTCACAGTCATGTGACCGCGGGTTACCATGGTGAACCCGCGGTCACATGACTGTGACATCACCGCAGGTCCTGAACAGCAGAGGAAGCCCTCTGCTGACACCGGCAGCCTGCGGGATCCACCGGGAGCCTCAAAGAAGATGGCGGAAGACGGCGGGGGCTCGGGGGAGGTGAGAATAAACTTCTTTTTGTTTTTTTTTCTTTTTTTCACCCCGCAGGGAGCGATTTTATGCCGGAATAGGGTGCCTATTTGGCATCCGATTCCAGGCATCAGAAGGGAGCCGATGCTGTCCGATTTATATCGGACAGCATCGGCTCCCTACAAATCGTAATGTGAAGGTAGCCTAAACAGGGTGCCCTGAACAACAGCGACGCTGTGATCAAGGCCACTTGTTGGCCGAAACGTCAACATCTGCTAAGTCGCTTTTCCTACCACTGACTGTATATCAATACATTCTATTCACTTGAAGCATAAATTCCAGATACAACTGCAGTGACTATTATGCCAATAGAATTCATATAACTCACTTATTCACTAACTGCTCTTACTAGTCACCCCTCCTGTAGGGGACAATGCATTATTGTTGATTGATCAGCTCACCCCCTTCCCCCCTCCCTCTCAGAAGGCTTCAGCGCGTCCGACACTTCATCATTCAATCACGTGGGCATGACATATTGACAGGTCCTTGACTAAGCTGGAGTTTGGAGATCTGTTTCTGTACAGAAAGGGGGTGAGACTAATGTATTGCTAGGACCTTATGTGACATCACGCCCATGTGATTGAATGAGGAAGTGTCTGTTCTTGGACGCACAGATGCTCACTACAGAGAGAGGAGGGAGAACTGCTCAATCAGGCCTGATGTATTGTCCCCTACAGGAGGGGTGACTGGAAAGGAAGAGTTAGTAAACAAGTGATTTATTGGAGTTTTAAACATTATACAAGTGTAACAGGCAGCTCAGCATTATAGTCATATAATAAAGATTTATTTCCCTGGAGTTCCCCTTTAAGTGTAGAAACAGACTAGGCTAGATGCATGCAAGATACTCACATGCCGCGCCTGACCTGGCCGATGCCTCTCTGAACGGGAGTGTGGAGCTGCATAGAAACAAACATCTCCACACTCCTGTTCAGAGAGGCAGGGGCCATTCTGGGTGAGGCATGTGAGACTCGTGCGAGTATCTTGCATAGTGTGTTTCCCCCCTAAGGCTATGTGCACACGGGGGCGGGTTAGGGGCGGCGGCGGCTGGGCGGGACCCGACAGGAAGCTCCGGAGCCGTCCATCGGCTTCCTGTCGGGTCCGTGCTGCGGAAGACGGGCGGGTGTGCGGCGGTGCACAGTGGGTTAGTGGCGTCGGTTCTGCAGCGGCTGGAAGCAGGACATGATTCTGCTTGCAGCCGCTGCAGAACCGGCCGGATTATTGAACATGCTCATTCTTTGCTAACCCGCTGGGAACCCAGCGGGTTAGCAACGGATGAGCATGTGGAAACCGCCGGTGTGTGCACACCGGGTGTCGGTTTCCATAGGTTTCTATGTTAATCCAAAAGCCGCTTTTGGATTAACATAAATTTGCATAAACCTGATGGAAACCGACCGGCGGTTTCCGCTGCTAAAACGGCCCTAAACCTCCCTGTGTGCACATACCCTAACTCTGCTGCTCTGGTGTGTTCATCCAATAGCTTGCATCATCCCCCAATGCAATGACAAGGAGCTGATGGGTGCCTTTGGCTGAGCGCTCCTGGCACTGCGATCTTGGTCATCATGTGAGTCTCGATGTGCTTGGGTGATTCATCTGCATATTGTGACGGATGTTTTCAGTGGATACTTATTGACTCGCTTCACCAGGGAAATGGGCAACCCCTTTAACTTCAAATGGTCATGACAAAAAAAGCCCACTACATTAAGTAATAGATACAAAAGTCTGACCCCAGATAGTTATTGTAATGCCAATAAATCCAGGGCATCTGTCTGACAGTGTAATATTTCTATTCTTTTTGCTCTCCTTACAGGTTGGCATTACTGAAGATGACAGACTGAAGGTCACGGTCCTGAGCTGTCAGTATTTGAAGTTGATGTGTTGAAAGCAGCAAAAATGGGCAAACGGAAGGATCTGAGCGACTTTGACAAGGGCCAGATTGTGATGGCTCGACGGCTGGGTCTCAGTATCTCCAAGACGGCAGAACTTGTGGGATGTTCTCGGTTTGCAGTGGTTAGTACCTTCCAAAAATGGATGAAGGAAGGACAACCAGTGAACCGGCGAAAAGGTCATGGGCGCCCAAGGCTCATTGATGTAGATGGCGAGCGAATGCTAGCTGACCTTGTCCAGTCCAACAGCGGGGCTACCGTAGCACAGATTGCAGAAAAAATGAACGCTGGCTTTGATAAAAAGGTATCTGAGCATACGGTGCATCGCAGCCTGCTGCGTATGGGACTGTGAGGCTGCAGGTGACAGCGGTCAGAAATGGTTTCATATGGAGTTTGGTTCTTTTTGGGAACTAAACCCCTGATAAGATGCGGCTACAGCTCAGTGCTATATGGAGTAATTGTCAGGGCTTGTCTGTGAAGTATGGAGGATGAGGGAGTCCTCAGTGTACGGTGATGCTTTGCAGACTGGGTGAGGCTACATTGTACAATGGTAGAACACAGGCAACAACTCCTGGTTTTATTTCAATGCTGAAAAGTAAATAGATGGAGAGAACAGTGCTAAATATTGGAGACAATAATGTGTTAAATTGTTAAACTCTACAAAAATAAAATGAAGACATTTCCATGTTTATACATTAGCGTGTACTTTTTTTATTAACCTTTTTTTCCACATCTTGGGTCTGATTTATTATTTGAATACTTCATGCTGCACATGTACAGCAGCCGCGAGCCTGTACCAACCGGTGACCATGTGCCTACCCTTATAGAGAACCTGATACATGCTGCCCCGTATAATGATCAGGTGCAGCGTTTCAGAGAAAAGCCTACTTTTAATAGCTGCTTCTCCCCGACAGGTCTCTATTTATACATGTACGTAGCCAGAGGGCCTGTCTGACAAGTGTGCAGTGCGTCCTAGCCCCCAACAGAGTCAAACATACCAGGCTGGGATAATACAGCTGCGGTCTGTTATATGCTGCATGTATTACATGTCAGGATCACTTTCTAGGGAATGTAAGCAGATTTTTGTTAGGAATCTGAGAGCAGCATGATTTGGGGACAGAGAGCCTGATTCCAGCAGTGTCACTTAGCAGACTGCTTGTTGCAGTTTTAATGCTATCAATTTTGTATCAGCAAGAGATTATCACTAGAGGACTAGCTTTCTCGTGCTGTGTAGTCCTCCTGCTCTGTGTAACCCCACTCCGACCAGTTAGCAGCTACTGATGTGAAGCCAAAAAACGGAGCTGGGCATTCACTTATAATGCTTCCCGTGGCCATTATCAGCACCAGTCACTCTCCACCCTTATTCATATTGAGGTCTATTCTGACATATGGTAAGGTTTTAATTTTGAGGAGCATTAATCACTGTCCCGTTAAGGATATATCTTGCCGTCGTGATGGCTTTACACATTTTTTTTGTCCAAAGCATTATTTACTAAGTATGTTATTTATATGCACTTGTATTTTATTTATCTATTTACAACAGGGTATTTGTTCATATACTGATGTGACCGGGTTATACAAACCTCAGCATTCAGCAAAGAAAAAATCGGGATTCTGTTGAGAGTGCAGGAAGCAGCCAAGTACCGTATATACTCGTGTATAAGCCGACCCGTGTATAAGCCGACCCCCCTACTTTAGCCCCCAAAACCTGGGAAAACCTATTGACTCGCGTATAAGCCGAGGGTGGACCCCAGCACAGGTATACAGCCCCCAGAATTGTGGTATACAGCAGCCCCCAGCACAGGGGTATACAGCAGCCCCCAGCACAGGGGTATACAGCAGCCCCCAGCACAGGGGTATACAGCAGCCCCCAGCACAGGGGTATACAGCAGCCCCCAGCACAGGGGTATACAGCAGCCCCCAGCACAGGGGTATACAGCAGCCCCCAGCACAGGGGTATACAGCAGCCCCCAGCACAGGTGTATACAGGAGCCCCCAGCACAGGGGTATACAGGAGCCCCCAGCACAGGGGTATACAGGAGCCCCCAGCACAGGGGTATACAGGAGCCCCCAGCACAGGGGGTATACAGGAGCCCCCAGCACAGGGGGTATACAGGAGCCCCCAGCACAGGGGGTATACAGCAGCCCCCAGCACAGGGGGTATACAGCAGCCCCCAGCACAGGGGGTATACAGCAGCCCCCAGCACAGGGGGTATACAGCAGCCCCCAGCACAGGGGGTATACAGCAGCCCCCAGCACAGGGGGTATACAGCAGCCCCCAGCACAGGGGGTATACAGCAGCCCCCAGCACAGGGGGTATACAGCAGCCCCCAGCACAGGGGGTATACAGCAGCCCCCAGCACAGGGGGTATACAGCAGCCCCCAGCACAGGGGGTATACAGCAGCCCCCAGCACAGGGGGTATACAGCAGCCCCCAGCACAGGGGGTATACAGCAGCCCCCAGCACAGGGGGTATACAGCAGCCCCAGCACAGGGGGTATACAGCAGCCCCCAGCACAGGGGGTATACAGCAGCCCCCAGCACAGGGGGTATACAGGAGCCCCCAGCACAGGGGGTATACAGGAGCCCCCAGCACAGGGGTATACAGCAGCCCCCAGCACAGGGGTATACAGGGTTCCCGACGGCCCCCGGCAGTGGTATACAGCCCCCCGCCTAGTACCGGGCCCCCATGCTGCGGCACAGCATACAGTAGCTCATACATTACCATCTCCTGCAGCGCGCGCTTCCTCCATCTCCCGCCCGGCTTGTTGCTGTAGTGTCATGTGACGCGCCAGTCACATGACACTACAGGAAGATGCCGGCTGGGATATGGAGGAGCCGCGCGCTGCAGGAGATGGTAATGTATGAGCTACTGTATGCTGTGCCGCAGCATGGGGGCCCGGTACTAGGCGGGGGGGCTGTATACCACTGCCGGGGGCCGCCAGGGGCTGTGTGGGGCAATATGCACTGCATCCCCTTGCCGGGGATGGACAGGGGGATGCGTGCATATTAATGAGGCGGGCCCACGTGACCGCGCGGTGTCACTGCAGCCCCCTCCTGCCCCCAGTCAGAGCCCCCGTCCCCGTCATACTCGTGTATAAGCCGAGGGGGGACTTTTCAGCCCAATTTTTGGGCTGAAAAAGTCGGCTTATACACGAGTATATACGGTAATTGATACAGCACTGACTCAGGGTCTCTCCCTACATTATGCTGCTTTCAATTTACATAGCAAATCCTATAGCTAATTTCTAAATGCTATTGAAAGTCCTTAATTTTTATAGTTACAGTGCTCCATATAAATGAGTACACCCTCTTTGAAAAGTATACCTCTCACTGAACACAAACCACTACCACATTTTGACAAGAATGAGTATTATAGAATATTGGATTTTTCATAATCCAGAACATGAAAGTAAGATATAACTAATTACAAGATCTTCAATTTTACTCAAATTAGTTGGTCCAAAAATGAGTACACCCCATATCAAAAAATACCACATCTAGTATTTGTATTGCCTCCCTGATTTTTAAAGAGGACCTGTCACCCCCCTGGTGCTTTCCAAACTGAAAGCACCACTGAATGCAGCGCGTCTGCTGCATTCAGGGAAGGGGTCTCCAATGCTTCTACCCGATCTATAAACTGTAAAGAACGCTTGATAAAGTTTACAGATAAGAAGTCTGGAGGGACTTACTGATTATGCAGTCCTCACTGTTCAAAGGAGTCCTCCCCGCCTCCTGCTTCTCTGTGCTGCCTCCTGCCTGTGTTGGTCTCTCCTCCTCGCCTGCTGATGCGCCTCAGCATCTCAACTCACGCACGCGCGGAGCAAGGAATAGTTAGGAGCGGGTTGCCGGCGGCTGAAACGCCGCCTGCCTGTGACATCAGAGCCGGAGCCCGCCCTGCTATAGATTACGCATGTTGTGTCAGGCTGTGGCTGTTACCTAGGTAACAGGCGCGTACCAGCACGTCATGGGGACGACAGGCGGTCACGTGAAGCAGCAGGTGGACCATACATCCAGAATTCCCTGCAGACCGGTGCATGCCAGGAACTGTAGTTTGATCACTGCTTAGAGCGGCGCTGAGGTCTCTATCCCCGATCTGCGGCTGCGCCTGGTCTGTACAGAGCGTATCTCCACACACAGCTCCTCTCGCTAGTGAGCATCCAGTACAGTGCAGCACATAATCTGTAGCAGGGCGGGCTCTGGCGCTGATGTTGCGGCAAGGAGATGTTTCAGCCACCTCACTGCATGAGTTGAGGCGCAAGCGAGGAGGGGAGACTCACACAGGCAGGAGGCTGCACAGCGGAAGGGGACGGGAGGACCCTATAAACAGCGAGGACTGCATAATCAGTAAGTCCCTCCAGACTTCTTATCTCTAAACTTTATAAAGTGTTTTTTACAGGTCACAGGGTGGGGTAAAAACATGGGAGACCCCTTGCCTGAATGCAGTAGACACACTGCATTCAGTGGTGCTTTCAGTTTGAAAAGCACCAGGGGGGTGACAGGCCTCTTTAAGGACAGCACCTGCTGCCAAGTCTAGGCATGGAGTAAACAAAGTCTTATTTATAGAGCACATTGACTCCATGGTGCTGTACATGAAAGGAGATTACATTCAAAATTCAGATCTAAATTACAGTAGACAGACTGGTGCAGAAGGGAGAGGGCATACAGTCTACAAAGTAATGTCGAGGAGACAGTAGGTTGGGGGTTGCAGCAGCTCTGTTGGCTGTGAGGAGGTAATGTAGTCATTGCAGGTTGTAAGCTTTATTGAAGAGATGGATTTTCAAGGTTTGTCTGAATGTGAATAATCTGTGTTTGGGCACAGAATTCTAGAGGATGAACGGCTATACATGAGGAAGAAGTCTTGGAAGCAATTGGGTAAGGAAGGTGTAATTGTGGAGGAGACAAGGTCTTGGGAATACCAGAGATTATGTTGATAGATATCAGAAGTTGACCACATGTTCAACCTCTATCATTTTCCATTCTTCAAGAACTACCTGTTTTAGAGCCTGAATGCTTGATGGAGAGTGATGACATCCTTGTCTCTTCAGAATTCCCAGTAGGTGTTCGGTTGGGTTCTGATCAGGAGACACTCGGCCACTCAGTCACTTTCACCTTGTTCTTCAGAAATGCAACAGATGTGATCATTGTCATTTTGAAAACGTTTACACCTACAAAGAGAGCAGAGTGATAATAGCATCTTTTCTTTCAATATAGGGCAGGACATCTGCATAGCCTATGGCTATGAGTAAGGGTCGCAGTACCTGAAACACGTAAGCTAGCCCCTCATGCTTTTATCTTGCACCTTGTAATGCACTTTTAATCGATTAAAATAAAGGCTTGAATTTTATACAACATCTGAGCTGATGGATTCCACTTTTTGCAAGATTGCCCGCTAACCATTACAGACAATTAAGCGCTCCTCAAATGAAATGTCGCCCCTTCCCTTCTGAGCCCTGCCATGTGCTTAAACCACACATGGGGTATCGTCTTAGGGCCCTTTCACATCAGCGGTATTTTCAAATCACGGCAGACGCGGTGAAAAGCAGCGTTTTTTTTCGCGGCCGCACCTGCCGCAAGTGCCGAAACCGCACCTGCCGCACCCTTACCGCAAGCCCCATAGACATTGCATGGGGCTTGCCGCAAGTGTGCCGCAAGTGTCGCGGTTATGCGGTGATCGCGGCAGATGCAGTTTTTTCACCGCATCTGCCGCGATTTGAAAATACCGCTGATGTGAAAGGGCCCTTACTCAGGAGAAATTGCACAACAAACTGGTACAAAAACTACTCATAATGGGCAGCATCAGAAAAAAACAGCAAAAACGTACCATCAGTAGCCATATAATCAGTAGCCATATACAAAACCAACACTGTACTTAGCAGGTTGCAGTTAGACCCCCTTATGTGGAGCAAGCCCAGGTGCAGGCAGATAAAATCACAGTAGTTTTGTACAAATTTTGGTAGGACTCATGAGCATAGGGATCCGTGACATAGATCATGAGCTTAAGTGTCTTGGCCAATACATGAACCAATACCGCAGATAAAAGGTTTTTTGTTCATCATAAAAAACTTTTTGCACTTTATCGCCTGCGGGGTGTGGTTGGGCCCCTTGGGGTGCTGTTCATCCAGTGGGGCGGATGTATCGTGCTGGGCAGCCCGTTTGGTCAGGTGGCAGGGCCAATGGGTAGCTATCAGACACTCTGCATCATGTGTATCAGTGTGAATAGCATCCTATGCAAACCCAATGGCAAGTCACCTCCCACATGTGTTGTAGGTGGAGGTGATTTTATCTGCCTGCACCTGGGCTTGCTCCACATAAGGGGGTCTGACTGCAACCTGCTAAGTGCAGTGTTGGTTTTGTATATGGCTACTGATGGTATGTTTTTGCTGTTTCAACAAACTATGGTGCAATTTCTCCTGTTACCCTTGTAAAAATGCACAATTTGGGGCAAAATAACATTTTTATGGGGAAACCTAACATTTTTATTCTTTCCTTCCACATTGCTTTAATCCCTGTGAAGCACCTGAGGGGTTATAAAACTTCTTGAACGTGGCTTTGAGCACTTTGAGGGGTGCACTTTTTAGAATGGTGTCACTTTTGGGTATTTTCTTTTACATAGGCCTTTCAGCGTCGCTTCAAATATGATGTGATGTCCCTAAAAGAAACGGTTTTGCAAATTTAGTTGGAAAAATTTGAAATTGCTGATACATTTTTAACCCTTCTAACCAGGGCTGTGGAGTCAGTAAGCCGAACCTCCAACGCCGATTTCTCAATTTCCCTGACTCCGACTCCCTCATACATGGCTCATAGTTAAGTGATACATTTATTGTAGTACAATGTGAACACCAAGCTTTAATTATTATTAAGATACAATTATCAAGATATTTAGATAGAAGATAATAATTCATAATAATATTCATCACATTCTGCATTGAACTACTGTACCCAATTTATTATATATTTTAGCAGTCAGTCAGTCCAATTTATACTGACTCTCACTCCACCACAATGGACACCACAGTCCTGTTTCTAACTTCTTAATAAAAAAAAATCTCAGAAATGGTGCTGATGTAAACTAAACATGCAGGAAATGGTAATAAATAACTATTTTGGGTGACACCATCACCTCTCCCCTCCTACTGTCTCCCCACTTTAGACTGAGAGCCCTCAGGACAGGGTCCTCTGCTCTACTGTACCTGAATGATTTAATTGTTGTCATTTCACGTTCTTGTCCTCGTGTGCCCCTACACATGTAAAGCGCCATGGAACCAAATGGCGCTATATAAATATATAATAATAAAATAACATAACTCTCGCACAATTCAAAGATTGAAAATTGCAACATCTGTAATACTTTGCCGTAATCTGCCTCTGCCCGCAGCTGTTAACCTATTAAATGCTGCTGTCCATCTTTGACAATGGTATTTAATGCTCACGGTGGGGGGGGACGGTGCTGTTCTATCCCCTCATCGGCGCTCCCAATGCCAATGTGTTGCCATGACAACCAGAGTTCTGTTGAAGACCCATTATCTGTCGTCACGGTGGCTTGCAGTAAGAGGAGACTGATTTCTGCTATATATAGGAATGCTGATGCAGTGCTGTACCCAGCACAAGCAATCTGATGATCACAGGTTTAGAACACTACTCCAGGTTTGTTTTTCAGCGCTTTAATTAAAGAGGACCTGACCACTCCAAATCACCCCCAACCCTATGAATACCCGTCCCTGCACCCTGAAAGATCATTGGCAGCAGTCCTTTTCTGTAAAAAATGCGTGGTGTAACATTGTGAAAAACACCATTATACACTTGCATATCAGCGACTTCTTCACCTTGAATAAGTCTCACAGGGTGTTCCCTGTGAGACTCTAAACCCTCCTGAGCCGCTCATTATCATGCCCTGATGGGCATGATAACATAATCATAGTCCTCCTCGCCCTGTTGTATGGGCGTAATAGCCAGTGTGACGCTATTTGTGTCACATCCGCGCCTGGTGACGTCTGTGCACCCTTTAGGTGTAAGCCGACCTCACCATGAGCATTGCGCATGCGCGCTTTTCATTTACACCTAAAGGGTGTACAGACATCACCAGGAGCGGATGTGACGCAAATAGCGTCACACCGGCTATTACGCCCATAAAGCAGGGTGAGGAGGACTATGATTATGTTATCATGCCCATCGGGGCATGATAATGAGCGGCTCAGGACAGTTTAGAGTCTCACAGGGAACGCCCTGTGAGACTTATTCGAGGTGAAAGAGTTGCTGATATGTAAGTGTATAATGGTGTTTTTCACAATGTTACACCACGCATTTTTTACAGAAAAGGACCGCTGCTAATGATCTTTCAGGGTGCAGGGACAGGTATTCATAGGGTTGGGGGTGATTTGGAGGGGTCAAGTTCCCTTTAAGCTCCCTGCCCCGGTCATATTCTCTCCTTCCAGCATCTTCACCTCTTGCCCACGTCGCTCCAGTCCCACAGCGCCATCTTGTGCCCATAGCTTTTGGCTGGCCAAAAGTCAGACATTACTTCACAAGCACTCAGTGCATCTCTATAAGAGCCAGAGCAAGATTCCCATAGAGATGTATTGAGCTGTGATCCCCCCTGGCACGCTTGGAATGTTTTTTTCCTGCTTTTCAGTACATCATATGATAAAATGAATGTTGTCATTTAGAAGCACAACTCTTTCCTCAAAACTCAAGCCCTCATGTCTCTATATAGACAGAAAAATAAAAAAAAGTGTGGCTGTTGGAATAGGGGGAGGACAAAAATGAAAAATTGCTTGGTCTTTGAGAGGTTAATACTTCCAATTCAGCCTAGTTTTGTATTTCTGTTTCCAGACTTATCATGAGACCATATGAGGCTGCCCTATGGAAGCCGTATGAGAAATGTCTGCTGTACCGCACATGTGGGGAAATATCCACGTGTAACATAAAGCATTAATTACTTTAATGAATTTACAAGTAATGATTCACATGCACAGGAATGGTTAGATTGCTTTTGGAAACTGTAACCTCCCTAAATCCTAATCCAGGTACCATTTTATCATATTTGTCATCTATCTGTGCCTTTCATGTGTAGACTGTAATGGGCATGTGTCCTATGGGACTGGTCGCCTGTCTGTATTATTATTATTATTATTATTATTATTATTATTTATTAGCAGACCAAGCATCCGCAAAAAAAGAGGCAGTCATTTTTGAGTAAAGAATTAAAATTACCCATATAAGCCTATGGGTGTAGAAATACTGATTCTAAAAACACACACACGCAGACCAAAACACTGATGAAAATTGGATGAAAATGCCTCCAATTTTTGCATAATAGAAAAATCACGACTGTCTGAAGCCTTAAGTGAGTTGGATCCCGGATTCCGGATGCGCCCGGATCCGGGGCAATCCGGCGCTCCCTAACATGGGAGCCTGTGGGGCCGGATTGCCCCGGTCCGGGAGGATCCGGGAACCGGATACCGGAGGCTGCACGCCGCTGTTGTTTCAGGACTACGGCTAGCTCCCTGCTAGCCGCGGTCTTGAAAAATCAGCAGCTGCGGCTGCAATTACAGCCATCCGGCTGCATACAGGACCGGAGGGTACATTTGGCCCTCCGGTTCTGTGTGCTCATCTGGTCGCGGTCACACCCGGACAGCCCCGGACCGGACTGCGCCGTGGTGTGAAGCCAGCCTTAGTGTGATGGGGGCTTTAGGTGTCTGTGATCTCTTCAGCAGTTTACAGGCGCTGGGTGGAGAGGGCGTCAGAGCCATTAGATTCAATAGGCTTTAATGACAAAAATAATCTTTGTGTTTTTTGTAAATATTCAAACTTCCTCCTAAACTAATGTGGTTAGCCTGTGTAGATAAGTTTGTTTTAGCTCTTCATGGACACGTATGTAAATAGCTCTATTTGTTTTTTTAATTGTTTTCATGTTGAAACTCTTCATCTTATTGTAGCCTAGGTTCTAGACACACCCCTACAAGCAGGTTTTTAATTGCACATAGTGGCACAGAAACGCATACACACAATTTATACCGCAGAGAGAGGCACAAAGTTAGGACCCGGTAAGATGAGACACTTTGATGCCGTGTCTGACTGTACAGGGACATGGTCTGATCATACCACATCTCCTGTGCTGAGATAATCTTATATATGTGCCCCTATTTACTGTGTAATGGATGTGTCTCACTGTACAGGGACATGGTCTGATCATACCACATCTCCTGTGCTGGGATAATCTTATATATGTGTCCCTGCTATGTACAGTGTAATAGCTGTGTCTGACCGTACAGGGATATGGTCTGATCATACCACATCTCCAGTGCTGAGATAATCTTATATATGTGTCCCTGCTATGTACTGTGTAACGGATGTCTGACCATACAGGGACATGGTCTGATCATACTACATCTCCTGTGCTGAGATAATTTATATTGTATCCCTACTATGTACTGTAAAATGGCCAAATTTGACCGTACACTGAGCATGGTATGATCATGGGCAGGGGAAGATACAAAGGAGTAACCAATCATTACAACATGGGATCACAGCTCATTCTTTTTTTTATATAAAACATTTCCCTGCATGTTTTTTACAAAAAGGTTTATCACGAAAGAAAGATTTTTTTGCCATCCTTGTGCTGTAATGTTTGTATACTCTTACTTTCTGCCAGGTCCAGGAGTTGTGGTATGATCAGACCATGTCACTGTACAATCAGACACATCCATTACACAGTACATAGCTGGGACACATATATAAGTGACACACCCCAGGGTATGGGGACTCAGGTGTCTGGGCCCTCTGCTGCAGTAGGGATGTCACTGGTGGCCTGCCCAGACCCGTGGCCCTGGTGGTCGACTTAAAAAAAAAAAAAGGGAAGTTGAATGAGAGTAATAATAGTTTATAAAGTTTGTCGTGACGCCACCCGCAGCTTCTGGTGATTGAGCACCAGCGCCGCCTCAGACCTCCGGAGGGTGGTGGTATGGCGGCCAAGGTGGTACAGCTGCCTGCAGGTAGAGCTAGCCCTCTGGGGCAGTGATGCAGCAGAGCACGGTATAGCAGAGAAACAGATACACGGAGACTCAGTCACTCTGCCCGGGTACTTTACTGGAACAAGGCAGATGATGATACAGTTCACAGTGGCAAAACAGTCTTTCTCTGGCCGGGTAGTCACAGTGGGCTGCAGAGTCTCTGGAAGTCTCCCGTGGTATGCCTTCTTGAATCTAACCCATGTTCTGCTGCTACTGCCTGTCTGAGAACAGCCCGCTTAGAACCAGGCCCGTTGAAGTGCTCTGAGGATCCACTCTCTCTCTCCCTCCTGCTCCGGGACTCGACCCCAGTGGGTTAACTCTGTGTGGCTAATCCCGCTAGACAGGGTGTCAGGGCTGGTAAACAGACCCACGACCTCCGGTGTTCTCGGTTCAGGGGCTGGACTCCCTGACCATCTTCGGAACTGGCACTCTGGAAAAGTGGACCATGGTTTTCCCCCCAGAGTACGGGTGCTCAGGGGGTCCCCTCCTTCATTCTGGGCTGCCTGTTCTCTCTCACCAGGCCCCCTCCCTGTAAGTCTCCTTTTCTCACTCAGAGGCTCCCCGTTTTCCGTCTTTCCTCAGTGCCGACTTCAACTCACTGTGTGTCCACCTTTCTCCCCTAACTCCCCCCCCCCCCAGGGTAAGGGCCCTTACCATCTGCCTAGGTGTGTGTGTGGGAGTGCTGGGATGGGATCCTCCCACAGACATCTGCCTTCCACTGTGACAGGGGTTACCGCACACTCATTTATGGGTGCAGTACCCCAATTGTGACGCCTGACCAGGTGGGGCGCCACATAAGATTATCTCAGCACATGAGATGTGGTATGATCAGACCATGTCCCTGTATGGTCAGACACATCCATTACACTGTACATAGCAGACACACATATATAAGATTATCTCCGCACAGGAGATGTGATATGTGGGAAAATCCCTATAAGGCTACGTTCACACATTGCGTATTTTGCCGCGTTTTTTTACGCGCGCTTTTCAAAATACGCAATGTGCCTTTTGTCTGCCTGCAAAGTGAATGGGAAATTCACTTTGCAGTGCAGACATTGCGTAAAAATACGCACTGCGTCTTCCGGGAGAAAGCGCAGCTCCGTAAACAATTGATATGTCAATTGTCTACGCAGCTACTTCTGCGTATTCTCCCAGAGGGGAGGAAGAATCCTGCTTCCTCCTCCCCTCTTTGACAGCTGTGGCCGCCCATTAGATTTCACAGTGTATTAATATACACTGCGAAATCTAAATTAAACAGGCAAATGTATGTAAAATAAAAAAGAATCAATACTTCACCTGTCCGACGCCTTCTGCCGCTATCTGGTCTCCGATTCCAAGTGAGAGATGTACTGACAGGACCTGTGGTGATGTCAGAGGGGCGTTCCCGGGCACTCGCGGTCATGTGATACATATCACATGACTACGAACAGCCAATCAGCGCTTGGAACGCCCCGGGAACGCCCCCCCTCTGACGTCACCATAGGTCTTGTCAGTACACCTCTCACTTAGAACCGGAGATCGCACAGCGGGAGAAGGCACCGGACAGGTGAAGTATTAATTCTTTTTTATTTTACATACATTTGCCTCTGTTTAATTTAGATTTCACAGTGTATGTTAATACACTGTGAAATCTAATGGGGCTGTCACAGAGGGGAGGAGGAAGCAGGATTCTTCCTCCCCTCTGTGACATCACTGCACTTTCTGGAGTAAAGAAAGCGCAGTGTGTGAAAGCCCCTGCGTATTTTGTTGCGCTTTTTTGCGCGGCCGAAAAACGCGGCAAAAAGCGCACGCAAAAAAGCGCAGCAAAATACGCAAATGTGTGAACGCAGCCTTAAAGTGTTTTTTTGTTATAAGTATGTTCTAAATGTTGTTGAGCAAGCTTTAGTAATGTGTGAAAGAAAGAATGCGCATATAGGGTCTTATCTCAATAACACACTTTCCACTTATCGATGTGGAATTGCTCTCCTTTGTCAGTTGTGAAACCCACAACTGGTAGAATAGCGTACAAGCAGCTGCTGCAGGGACCGCACTCCCAATGGTGACCGTGGTCATGATGTAGATTCTTGAACAAAGTGCTTCAGTGTCCGCGCTGCTGCTCCGAAACCAAAGAAACACAGACACAGGAATGTCTGGTACAGCTACAGCCTTTATTTTCCGACGCGTTTCGGAGCCTCCTCCCGAGCTCCTTCCTCAGGGAAAATAGAAAACATCCATCAGGAAATCGGCTCTCAGTCTCCAAGCGCTGCTACTTCTATTCCCCCCCTGACTGAGGATCACTTCAGGTTGTAGGCTTGTTGGAAGAGGTGAGTCTTCAGGTTCTACAGTAGGCAAGAGTCTGATGTGTTGGAGCAGAGTTCCAGAGTATGGGGGATGCACGGTAGAAATTTGTGGTTGTGGGAAGAAGAGATAAGAGGGGAGTCTAGATGGAGATCTTGCGAGGATCGGAGGTTGCATATGTAGGTAAGTACCGGGAGACCATGTCACAGATGTATGGAGGAGACAGGTTGTGGATGGCTTCGTATGTCATGGATTTTGAACTCAAGCCTCTGGACAATAGGAAGCCAGTGAAGGGATTGGCAGAGAGAAGAGGCTCGGGAATGGTGGGGGGGGGACAGGTGGATTAGTCGGGCAGCAAAATGACGTGGGGCTCCGCTGTATTTTTGGTCCAGCCAGGTACAACTAGGCAGCTGGGGGCTGGTATCCGCAGCATGGAGAGGCCCAAGCATTCTGGGCCCCCCATGCTGTGAATTCCAGCCCACAACCGCCCCAGAAAATGGCGCATCCATTGAAGCACCATTTTCTGGCGCTGTACCCAGACTCATCCAGTTGCCCTGGTGCCGGCGGCAAACTGGGTAATAAAGGGGTTAATGCCAGCTTTTTTATTGGCAGCTGGCACTAAGCCCGAGATTCATGTTGGGCCAATGTTAAACCCGGCCATTAGGAATCTCTAGTAAATAGTCAAAAAAATACACCATAGAAAAATCTTTTTATTTGAAAACAAAAACAAAATTTAAACTCCAGCTTTATTATAAAGACGCGACGTAGTAAACGAAGGTCCCTCGATGCTCGATCGCCTCCGACGTAGTCCACAACATAGGTCCCACGATGCTCGATCGCCTCCGACGTAGTCCACAACAAAGGTCCCACGATGCTCGATCGCCTCTGCTCAATCCAGAGACTGCAGCAAGGGATCAAGTGTCCTCTTCCTACAGTCTCTGGGGTCAGAGTTATGGTGCACTGTATGACAATGATCTGTCATACAGTGCACCATGACTATGATCCCAGAGACTACAACAAGAGGACACTTGATCCCTTGTTGCACCCATCCATCCACCCATGCACCCATCATCCACGCACGCACATCCACGCACGCTGACATGCACACATCCACACACGCACATCCACGCACGCACACACCCTCGCATGCACATATCCACGCACGCTGACATCCACTCACGCTGACATCCACGCATGCACACATCCATGCACACACACATCCATGCACGCACATCCACGCGCACACATCCACGTGCACACATCTACGCACGCACACATCCACGCACACATCCAAGCATACACACATCCATCCACGCTGACATCCATCCACGCTGACATCCACGCACGCTGACATCCACGCATGCACACATCCACGCACACACACATCCACGCACACATCCACGCACGCACATCCACATCCACGCACACATTCACGCACACATCCACACACGCACACTTCAATCCATGCACACATCCATGCACCCATCCATCCACCCATGCATGCACCCATCCATGCACCACCCACCCATCCATGCACCACCCACCCATGCATGTACCTATCCATCCATCCATGTATCCATCCATGCATGCATGCATGCAGGCACCCATCGATACACCATCCATCCATTCACCCATCCATTCATTCATACTTGCCAACCGATGAGGAGGAGGAGCCCGGGAGAGGAGGAGGGGCCACACCGTGACCGGAGCTGCAGAGGAGGCCGACGGGTGGGTGCACCGGCGCGTGCAGCCCGAGCCCGCTGCGAGAGGTGAGGAGGCATAGGATACGGGGCCCAGAGGTGGGGGGCTAGGCAGGGGGGGTTGGTAGATGATGAGAAGGGGAGGTGCTGTAGAGGCTAACTGGCGGGCGCATGAGCGCGTGCAGCCCGCCGGCAGATAGATTAGACTAGGAGGGGGCGGGCCCTAATGTGTCCTGGAGTGGGATGGGGCTGAGGAGGGGGAGGGCACCCGCCAATCCGCCCCTCCAGATCTGACCGGAGAGCTCCAATCAGATCTGGAGGGGTGAATCACTCTGATTCACTCCGATCAGCAGTTTCAGTTTTACACTGCCGATCGGAGGGGTCCTGGGCACGGGGGGGGGGGTTAATCCACCCCCCGTTGGTGTCAACTACAGGTTGTCACAGAGTAGCAGCAACTGTGACACCTGAGTAACCCGGCTCACAGGAGCTGCAGGGGAGTGTTCCCCTGATGGCACAGACACTGTGCCATCGGTCGGGAACGCACTGGATTTCATGGCACTAACAGTGTGCCATGTGTCGGGAAGGGGTTAATATGGTGTGCACATTCGTACGCAGGGACATGCAGTGGCGTCAGTATGTCTGCATATGCGTTCCCTTGCGTAGAATTTCCGAGCCCGGCGAACGCGACAGGTTGCATTTTTTGAGGGTTGAAAAATGTGCAAGCCTCCGCATGCATATGCTTGCGTATAAACAATGCATTGGTCTCTATGGGTATGCATTCGTACGCAAGGGCTTGCAGATGGCTGCGCTTGATATGCATGCGTACAAGTCTGCGCGCATGCCCAGGAAGAAATTATCAGTCACTCCCATTGCCTGCCCATATCCCAGCCCCCAAATCCAAGCTATATAAAGTGTGCTTTTTGCCATAGCATGGACAACACTCTGGATTTTGACCTCCTGTATCTCGACCTGCTGAATCTCGACCTGTTGGATCGTCAGAATCTTCTTTGTTACACGCTGGTAAAGTATGCATACGGGTTTATTATCCTTTTTTTTTTTCTTTTTTAATGATTGAGTTCGACTGGCTTTTGTCCACTTGGTTCACAAGATTCTTTTTTTTTTTTTTCATTTTTAAACAATATTGTTTTAATATTGAGCCGCCACAGTTGCAAGCCTTTGTATAGTGTGGTTCATAACAAGTTTATTTTATCATTTTTAATGTGATTGCAGCCTGCACTTTGGTAATTCTACAATGCATTGTGTTAAGCCCCACATAATGAGATCATTAACGATATCGTTGTCGTCACCGATTTTGTGACGTAACAACGATCCCGCTAACGATGTCGTTATGTGTAACACATACCAACGATCTGGCCCCTGCTGTGAGATCGTTGCACACTGCTCTGAGTCATTTCTACATTGTTGCGCTCCCGCTGGGAACACTACATCATTGTGTTTGACCAACGATCTCAATGCTACGCTATGGAGTGAAAATTCCCAACGACCTCGGTATAATTCTGGATCGTTGGTGACATCGCTGGTGAGAAACCTGTTTGACATCTTACAGCGATGTGAAAAACGACGCACCAGCGATCTTGGCATATCGGTATCGCTGGTGCGTCGTTATGTGTGACGGGGCCTTTATGTGGTTCTGTGTAGGCATTTTATTTTGTGTCCTACACATGCAGCCTGTATACTGAGTGTCATCCACTGCATTGTGTACTGTCGTTCTGTAGGACATGGGTTGTTTCACTTTAGTATGTCATTGCATCCTTTACTCTTGTGTCAGCAACTGCATTGTGTAGTGTGTCTTTAGATAATGGTTTTTCTTGGCTTGGTAATTGCAGCCTGTAAGTCATGTCTATCTGTGTGTCATGCAGTGTACTGTATCTGTGGCGCCCCGCAACGAGTGCGTCACAAGGGAGTATTGCAGCCGCAATATTCTCTGACACAGCAGTGATATAGTTAACTTTGAGATCCAACCCAACATGCATCACCTAGAACAGAGGGCCAATCCTAGGTCCTGGTGGGTGGAGTGTTAGGGAAGTGTAGTAGAACACACAATAGTCTAGACAAGAACAGAATAGCCTGGAACCTAGAGCAAAGCCTAGAACACAGAGCTTGGAGAGGTGCGGGGGCTCCGCACCCCGTGCGGGCCCCTGGGCCGTCACCGGTCGGGTGTCAGCACCTGAGGCCTTAACTACCGGGATTGGGCATTATCTACACGGGTTCCCAAAAGACTCCAGTGCCCACAACCTACAGCCGGTTCACTGGTACCGAAGCTGGCAGCAGTTCACCTCTGCTACGCGAACCAGAAGCGTGGAGGAGCAGCTTCACAGGAGCACCCCACCACCAGCCAGTTTCCAGTCGTCTAACCAGCGGTGTACCCACTGAGGGATCCAAGGCTCCCCAAAACATCCAGAACGTACATCATGGATAGGGCATTGAAGCAGCCTCCCCGTACCCGACCTGGTATTCCTGGGCGACACTGGCAACAAATTAGTTAGAATGGAGGAACACTGCGCATCTCTGAGGGACACTATCACTGCTGAGTCCACCCGGTCTACTACTCAATCACTGTATACCATGTACTGCCTACTGGTTACAGTAAAGACCCGTTATGGAGACTTTCTGTGTCTGTGCTTCCTTATGAACTGTCCGTCCGCACTAAAAGGTAACCGCAGCTGCCGCACAACATCTTGAGCAGCTCCAGCCTCCGGGGATCACCGCTCAGCCTGTGGGGAGCGTAACATCTTGCTGCTATCCATCCCCCGGGGGCTCCGCAGCGTCGGTAGTCCTTACCGAATCTACTCATAGGTGGCGTCACAAATGAATTAAAACCCCTTTAATCTGTTCCACCAAGACGTCTTCACTTTTGATCTGCACTACACCGGGCCCCACTACCGGCAGGCGCGGTCCACCCGTGACAAGGAGGAAGGAAGCATCGCCTGTCTAAACCGGAGTCCCGGCCACGGTGAGTCAGAAAATGGCGTCACGAACAGGATATGAGCAGGCCCGTTACCCAACGGGTATAATGTGCTTAAACTGGACTTTATTGTCTACAATTTGGACTTTGTTCGTCCCTAAAAGAACTTTCCCGCCTTTTCACCATTGGGCCAAGATGGCGCCCAAGATGGCGTTCCCGCCACAAGAAGCCGCCACGTGCAAGCCCAGGAGTGAGTCAACCCCCCCCTCATTGTGGGAGGGCTAAAGACAAAAGGCGCCAAACTCTTTGTCCGCCCTGATTGCTCGAATCAACCATGGGGGCGGACCCCAAAGACTTTTCCCATGATTGGACTACAAAAGCCCACAGGAAATGGGAGTGAAAAAAGAACTTCTTCACCAGCTCTACCAGAACGTTTACCGGTTCAACGGGTGCGGTTACTAGAGACTGTGGAATGGACGATTCGCAGCTGGAGCGCGACCCTAGGCAGACGACTACACCATGCGATGCAGCAGAGCCGACCGGGTACCGCTACTCCAAGCCCAGACGACGTCACCAGCTTCTCAACTGCCTCACCGTCGCCAACCACCTATCCTGCTTCGTCACCGGAGCCCATAGACTGCATCATTCCGGTGAGGACCACAGCCCGACCCGTACCAGCGGTCGAACCCGCAGCTGACCACGTTCTTGAGCCGGAGCTCATAACACGCTCCATAGAAGAACTTGATCTTTACCAGGTTCCCACCGAGGAACCCGCGACGTGTTTCACAAGTACAGAGACTGTCGCCTGTTTTATCCCCGTACCGGAGGCTTCCCTTGCTATTGACTAGGCCTACCTGGTAACCGGGATTGAAACACCTTTACCTGCGGAAACAGATGAAGAGGCAGGCAGCCTGGAAGCCCTGCAGGACGTCCCTACGGAAGGATCCGCAGCACCACCGCCCCGTTGTACAACGGAACTAGCTCCAACATCTCCAACCATCAAGCAGCCTGATGTGGTCATCGAGGAAGAGGTCGGAGAGGATGACGACGAGACCCACAGCACCGCTGAGGATTTCGACACCGGGTTCGCTTGGGGAGACAACAAGGAACTTCCAACCGGGCATACAGCTCGGGTACACTGGTCGGGTGCAATGCCGACACCTTCCCCTGTGCCGTTCCACCGGGTGCCGATACAGACAGCCCGCCAAGTTCAAGCTTCCCGCCAAACCACCAACTCCACTACTCATCTCTACACCCCGAGCCGTAACGACGGAGATGTACGCCAGCGATGACGAGAGGAGTGGCAAGCCTGAGAACGCGCCAACATGCAGGCCCGTGCCGAGGCTCGCCGCCAGCCGCCGCTGCCTGATGAACTCCGCCGTGAAGGTAGAATTTCCACCTTTAATTTATATACCGGGTGGGGGTTCGCTTGGGAGGTGGGTTTGAATGAGGAGGTGTTTGTGGGGCGCCGGGACGTTGAGTCAAACTTGCCAAGAGGACATCCCGATCGCGACCTATACCGGGGCGATATTATCACCTATGAGCGCTACGCTTGTGCAGATGGGTCGTTCGCTATCCGGGTGCGCCATCATGCTCTGTGCCAGTGATTCAAAAGACTTGGAC
Source organism: Allobates femoralis (assembly GCA_033576535.1). Lineage (NCBI taxonomy): Eukaryota > Metazoa > Chordata > Amphibia > Anura > Aromobatidae > Allobates > Allobates femoralis. The sequence goes on along the minus strand of JARQOC010000006.1, from coordinate 372,266,895 downwards.
TCACTCAATAACTCTGCTTTCTGTTTGATCACTAACTGTGAGATCTTGCGGCTACAGCCTGGACTCTAGTTAAAGGACAGCCGACCGCACGCTGGGTCCGCACAAAGTGATTACCTGTTTCTTTGCTTATGTCACCAAAGCATACCTTTACCTGTTTTTCATTTTAATAAAAGTGTGTCATATATGTCATAAAAATACAAAAACCTCTGTAGTGTGGGTAGTGTGACGCTTGGGGACAAGCTTATTCAACCAAGGGGGAGTGTGGCGCCCGCAACGAGTGCGTCACAAGGGAGTATTGCAGCCGCAATATTCTCTGACACAGCAGTGATATAGTTAACTTTGAGATCCAACCCAACATGCATCACCTAGAACAGAGGGCCAATCCTAGGTCCTGGTGGGTGGAGTGTTAGGGAAGTGTAGTAGAACACACAATAGTCTAGACCAGAACAGAATAGCCTGGAACCTAGAGCAAAGCCTAGAACACAGAGCTTGGAGAGGAGCGGGGGCTCTGCACCCCGTGCGGGCCCCTGGGCCGTCACCGGTCGGGTGTCAGCACCTGAGGCCTTAACTACCGGGATTGGGCATTATCTACACGGGTTCCCAAAAGACTCCCGTGCCCACAACCTACAGCCGGTTCACTGGTACCGAAGCTGGCAGCAGTTCACCTCTGCTACGCGAACCAGAAGCGTGGAGGAGCAGCTTCACAGGAGCACCCCACCACCAGCCAACTTCCAGTCATCTAACCAGCGGTGTACCCACTGAGGGATCCAAGGCTCCCCAAAACATCCAGAACGTACATCATGGATAGGGCATTGAAGCAGCCTCCCCGTACCCGACCTGGTATTCCTGGGCGACACTGGCAACAAATTAGTTAGAATGGAGGAACACTGCGCATCTCTGAGGGACACTATCACTGCTGAGTCCACCCGGTCTACTACTCAATCACTGTATACCATGTACTGCCTACTGGTTACAGTAAAGACCCGTTATGGAGACTTTCTGTGTCTGTGCTTCCTTATGAACTGTCCGTCCGCACTAAAAGGTAACCGCAGCTGCCGCACAACATCTTGAGCAGCTCCAGCCTCCGGGGATCACCGCTCAGCCTGTGGGGAGCGTAACATCTTGCTGCTATCCATCCCCCGGGGGCTCCGCAGCGTCGGTAGTCCTTACCGAATCTACTCATAGGTGGCGTCACGAATAAATTAAAACCCCTTTAATCTGTTCCACCAAGACGTCTTCACTTTTGATCTGCACTACACCGGGCCCCACTACCGGCAGGCGCGGTCCACCCGTGACAAGGAGGAAGGAAGCATCGCCTGTCTAAACCGGAGTCCCGGCCACGGTGAGTCATATCCTGTTGTTTTCTTGGCCACAGTGTAGTACCTCTATTCTCACATTGCAGTCTGTGCGGTCTCCTGAAGTGCAATGTGTATTGTCGTTTTGTGTAAGCCATGCTTTGTTCACTGTATGTCATTGCAGCCTGTACTCTGCGTCAGGCACTGCATTGTTTGTGCAGGTGCAGCACTATGCACTGCTTGTGTTTTTTTTTTTTTTATGCATTTTTTTGTGTTGTTGATGTTGTCACTGTTGTACCACTGTACACTTGTAAAATGTGAAATTTCTTCCTTTTAATTTGGTCCCATATGTTGTTTTTGTCTCCATTGTCTCAGGGCCTTCATCCAGTCTCTGACCTGCTCGCTGTCTTGGAGTGCCGTAGTCCTCTGCTGTTCCTGTGGTGTGTGGTGGTCGTGGTGTTGCTGGTGTCCTTTGAAAGACAGTTTCATCTCTGAACTTTGGCGTTATGAAAGTTTGTTAAAAAATTAGTTTTCTCCCTTGAGTAGGCACCCTTCCACTTTGCCATTGCACTTTTCAGTCTGACATAGTCACACCAGAGCCCCCAGTGTGATTATGTCATGCTACACAGTGCAATGTCACACTCTTAGTGTGACATACTACGTTTTTTTTTCCTTGAGTAGGTAGTATGACACTTTGATGTTGGACTGTGCCTTCTCACATTGTGACACTGAAAAGATGCAGTGTTGCAATGTCAAGATGCACAGTCCTCTTTGACACTGTTGTACCACTGGACACTTGTAAAATGTGTAATCTCTTCCCTTTAATTTAGTCCCATGTGTTGTTTTTGTCTCATTTGTCTCAGGGCCTTCATCCGGTCTATGACCCTGTAGGTGTTTGGTCAAAAATTGTCCATTGGTCTCTGCTCCCGTAGGCTTCTTGTACTGCTGCTGCATGGTGCTGTAGCTGTGTTGTCCTGCTCGTGTGCTGTGTTATACACCGTGTTATCATACAAAACTAGTAAGTTTTATAACTGTGCTTTTAACCATCAAGTGTTTATTCCTTGAATAGGCACCTAAACAGTTAGCTGTTCCACTTTGCATTCTCGCATTGCCACATTACACCACCCAGTCTGAAAATGTCAAAATGCGTAGTTCTGTATGACACTCGATATTTGTATGTATGTATGTATGTATGGCACTCCTGGCCCATGGAGGCATTGATTTGATGACAGCCCTAGGTGAGTAGCGGGGGGGGGGTTGGCTAGTGGAGTCTGGCGAGGTGAGGGGCCGGGGGTGGGTTGCTGGCAGCACACTCACCACTCGGCGCGTCGCCTGAGCGGCTGCGGCTGAAAGCCATACATAGACGGACCGGCCCATTCAGTATGGCGGCGGCCCTGGGAAAGGCCATTATAGCCAGCCTGGGGAGCAATTGCCCCCCTGCCACCTGGGCCAGTCCACCCCTGGTCTGTGCTCTAGCTGCTGCTGCTGTTGTTGTCTGCTTCTGCTGTCCTTGCTGCTGTTGGAAACATGTCCTCTGAAAGTGAAGATGTGCCCCCTCAACAGTTTGCCCTTGATACGGAAGAGGTAAGGATCCAACTTACATTTCTCCATGGCTATGTCTTTCATTGATGACAAATGTAAATGTTAATTGTATGTTATATTTTAAGGATACTTCCAGTGATGGAGAGTTGGAGGACTTGAGTGGCAATGATTCTTCCCAGAGTCATCATGATCAAGGTCCTGATGACGAAAGAGCGAATGTAATGTTTGGTTAGGTTCAACTTATTTTAACCTTTCCAGGTGATAGGTATATTTTTTAATTTTGTGTTTTTTGAACATTTTTGTAGGTTACACAATGTGCAGGACATTAATACTGACAATGATCGACTCATTCCGATGATCCAAGAACGAGTTCCATTGTGGGACACCCGCAACCGTCGTCATTCGGACTCAATAATGATTCGATGACTCTGGGATGAAGTGGGCAGATCGATGTTGCTTGCCTGGGAACGTGCCACAGCTACAGAGAGAAAAGATTTTAGTAAGGTTGAGAATGTAAAGTGTTTGACTACCTTGTAAAACTATCTGTGTTCTAATTTTTTTTTGCCTTTTTAGTGAAGAGATTAATGGCCACTTTACACGTCCCAACATCGTTTCGATATTGGATACAACGGCACGGGAGCGCGCACTTTTTTGGATGAAATCCAAGATCGCATAGGAGATGTCACACAGGCGGCCGTCACACGCTACAATATCGAGAGCGATATTGTAAGCGATCACGTGCACGCGCGATCGCTAACAATATCGCTCACATCGCTGGTGAGCTGTCACACAGGCAGACTCACCAGCGATGTGGAGCAGCGAAATCGCTGGTTACTATGGTACACATCGGTTACTAAGTGCCGCGCGGCGCTTAGTAACCCGACGTTTACCATAGATACCATCTCCCAGCATAGGCTCTGCCGCCGGGAGATCGTTCATCGTGGTGTCACACACCACGATGAAGCAGATTGAACAAGTGATGATCGCTTGATATGAGCTCCGGCTCCCATATCTGCGATGTAACGATCAAGCGATTTTACATTGTAAAATCGCTTGATTACACGCAGCGATGCACAAACGATATCGATTAAGCGATCAAAAAGCAGATCGCTTAAACAATATCGTTCAAGAAATTGAACCGTGTGACGGCCGCCACAGGGCGATATCGGCAGGCAACACAACTGCGATGTCTACGCCCCCTTGTACGAGCGACCCAGGAACGACCATTTAACATGGGAGTGAATAGGGGAAGTTATGCTCCAAGTCGGTGTTGGGCTGTCACACAGCACGATCCTGCCAGATCGTCCATCCAATATCGGCCAGTTAGAGAGCCTGCTCATTTCTCCCCCGATATCGTTTTTACATCGTTCTTGCATCGAATTGGTACCATACAACGCACAAACGATATCGGGGCAACGCATGAACCACGTGAATTTTTATCGAAGTTGGACGACGATATCGCAAAGTGGCCATAAGAGTTCGGTGGCGCTCAATGAAAGATCGGTTTAATAAAGATCTGAGGGAGGAGCAGCGAGTTTGTAGTGGTTGTGCCCCAAGCTTGAGGCCAGCAGTTGGTGATCGAGTGTAAGTATTTTTATCTTTTAAACAAACTTTTGTTATTTATATAAACTGTTAGGACAAGATTTTGTCATTTTTATTCTCCCTTTTTTTTTTTGTCAAGATGGATCCAATTATTACAATTTTTTTTATTTTATTTTTTCATGACATTTTTCACTTGTAATTTTATCAGTTTTTCAGTAGAATTTTTGGCTTAATCTTTTAACTTGTATTTTTTTGCTTTATTTTTAAAAAAATTTATTTGGAGATTAAATTTTAATCTTCTATTTTTGGTATTACATTGGTGACTTGTATTTAAGATTATTTATGTTTAGTTCCTTGTAACAAAATAACATTTTCACATTTTTGGCCCACAGATTGAGAATGCAGTTTGCAACCTTTCTCTAAACTATCTTTTTTTTTTCCTACAGCACTTTAGAATAGTCAATCTAGTAGGAAGGAATAGAGGTAAAGAGAGATGCATAAAGTGCATGTACACTAATGCCAGAAGTCTCACCAACAAAATTGAGGAATTAGAATTGATTTTGTTGAAAAATAATTATGACATGGTGGGGATATCAGAGACATGGCTGGATGAGAGCCATGACTGGGCTGTTAATTTGCAGGGCTATAGTCTGTTCAGAAATGACCGTACAAATAAGCGAGGGGGAGGTGTATGTTTATACGTAAAATCATCCTTAAAACCCATCCTACATGATAATATAGGTGAATCTAATGGAAATGTAGAGTCTCTGTGGGTGGAGATAAGGGAAGGGGGAAAAAATAATAAATTACTGATAGGGGTTTGTTATAAGTCCTGAACAATAATGGAAGTGGAGGAGAATATCCTCATAAAGCAAATAAATGAAGCAGCGACTCAGGGAGAAGTCATTATTATGGGGGACTTCAACTACCCTGAAATACATTGGGGAACAGAAACCTGCAGTTCTAGCGAAGGTAATAGGTTTTTTTGACAACTATGAGAGACAATTACCTTTCACAACTGGTTCAGGACCCAACAAGAAGGGGGGTACTGCTGGACCTAATATTAACCAACAGGCCAGACCACATATCAAATATACGGGTTGGAGATCACTTGGGTAATAGTGATTATAAAATAATAAGTTTTCAAGTATCCTTTAATAAGATGTGTAGTAGAGGGGCTACAAGGACACTAAACTTCAGGAAGGCAAATTTCAAACGGTTGAGAGATGATCTTAGTGCAATAAACTGGGACGATGTCCTGAGACATAAAAGTACACAAAGCAAGTGAGAGACGTTTATTAGCATCCTGAATAGGGCCTGTGCACAATATATACCCTTTGCGAATAAGCATGCTAGAAATAAGGAGAAACCACTATGGCTAAATAAGGCTGTAATGGGGTGCAATATATGACAAAAAGAAAGCATTTAGGGAATTAAAGCAAGTAGATAGTGACGAGGCATTAAATAAATACAGAAAATTAAATAACATTTGTAAAAAGCAAATCAAGGCAGCAAAGATTGAGACAGAGAGACTCATTGCCAGAGAAAGTAAAAATAATCCCAAAATATTTTTTAACTACATAAATAGTAAGAAACTAAAAAATGATTGTGTTGGCCCCTTTAAAAATAATCTGGGTAAAATGGTGGATGAGGATGAGGAAAAAGCCAATATGCTAAATGACTTTTTTTCAACAGTATTTACACAAGAAAATCTCATGACAGACAATATGATCAGTGATAACGAAAACTGTCAATTAAATGTCACCTGCTTAACCCAGCAGGAAGTACGGCATCGTCTAAAAATCACTAAAATTGACAAATTCCCGGGCCCGGATGGGATACACCCCAGAGTGCTGCAGGAATTAAGTACTGTCATAGATAAACCATTATTTTTAATCTTTACAGATTCCATAATAACAGGGTCTGTACCACAGGACTGGCGTATAGCAAATGTGGTGCCAATATTCAAAAAGGGAACAAAAACTGAACTTGGAAATTATAGGCCAGTAAGCTTCCTCAGGGGAAGCTGCGCCCTGGCAGCGATACGCGTGGGGCCTGGGTGCCCTGCAGTCACCTCGCTACATACCTCGGACTGACACTTCGGACAATTTACGGACTGGTAATATGCACTTTATTTTCCACTGTCAGTGGACTTGGTGACCTACACTGTTTTGACCATATGTAAACAATAGGGAGTACTCAATATATATGAGTGGTCCTTGTATCAATTATACGGTTAGTTAGCTGATGGTTAAGACCTTTGTTATCATCCATATGTGACCACCCCTAGGGACCACTGTGTTTGGGACTACTAAACGACTCATAGCATTACTCATTGGATGATTTGCGGAATCTTGGGTAAACTTATAATATGTGAAATTTTCTCTATAATTGTCTGTGCCTCTGCAGACTTCACTTGCGTGAGATATTGGTATCCGTCTCACTTATAAACATTGTTTATTCCAGCTGCTGAGGCCAGTATTGAATCATATTTAACACACCCAGCACTACCAATCATTCTGCGGCCCTATGATTTGTGCTTCATAATAGGTCCCTTGACCTAGATGTGGTTACCCATAACACTGTCCACCCTATATTGGGCTAACAAGCGTATTTATGTGAAATATTGTGGTGAAGGAGCGCACTAGTACTTCTCGTACCTGCTCTCATCCCCCACCCTCGGGTCTCTCCCTACAACTCAATCCTGTATTTTGTCTAACCTGTTGTGATCACCGATATTGTGTCATACCCTGCTCATATTTTGTCAGCATTGTATTTTGTACATATGTTCAGCGGTGTGTTCTGCAGTGGCACCCTATGGTTTTAAATGTTTTTAATCTTGTTTGGTCTATTGCACTAACAAGTTATAATTCTCACTATTCTACTACTCGTATGTGTTGCTCCCTCAATGTGCCATGTCTTCTCTCCACCATGCATATCTGTCCCCCTTGGCACGGTGAGTGACCCCTCCTTCCCTTGATATAATTCAGATCATTGCGGTGCACCCTGTTTTCTGTTAAAACTCAATGCAGACTCATTGGCAGGCTACAACAGTACCACTACCAGACAACTTCAGCCACAATACATAGAAGCCAAGAAGTTAGTTTAGCTACAACCACCACCTTGCCTCCACCACCGCCAACGATGTCTCATTGTTTAGGTGGCTCAGTGGTTAGCACTGTATATGGTGGCTCATTGTTTAGGTGGCTCAGTGGTTAGCACTGTATATGGTGGCTCAGTGGTTAGCACTGTATATGATGGCTTAGTGTTTAGGTGGCTCAGTGGTTAGCATTGTATGGTGGCTCAGTGGTTAGCATTGTATGGTGGCTCAGTGGTTAGCACTGTCTATGATGGCTCAGTTTAGGTGGCTCAGTGGTTAGCATTGTATGGTGGCTCAGTGGTTAGCATTGTATGGTGGCTCAGTGGTTAACATTGTATGATGGGTCAGTGGTTAGCATTGTATGGTGGCTCAGTGGTTAGCACTGTATATGGTGGCTCAGTGGTTAGCACTGTATGGTGGCTCAGTGGTTAGCACTGTATGGTGGCTCAGTGGTTAGCATTGTATGGTGGCTCAGTGGTTAGCACTGTATATGATGGCTCAGTGTTTATGTGGCTCAGTGGTTAGCACTGTATATGATGTCTCAGTGTTTAGGTGGCTCAGTGGTTAGCACTGTATATGTCTCATATTTTAGGTGGCTCAGTGGTTAGCACTGTATATAGTGGCTCAGTGTTGAGCACTGTATATGGTGGCTCAGTGGTTAGCACTGTATATGGTGGCTCAGTGGTTAGCACTGTATATGGTGGCTCAGTGGTTAGCACTGTATATGGTGGCTCAGTGGCTAGCATTGTATGGTGGCTCAGTGGTTAGCATTTTATGGTGGCTCAGTGTTTAGCACTGTATATGGTGGTTCATTGGTTAGCATTGTATGGTGGCTCAGTGGTTAGCAATGTATGGTGGCTCAGTGGTTAGCATTGTATGGTGGCTCAGTGGTTAGCACTGTATATGATGTCTCATTGTTTAGGTGGCTCAGTGGTTAGCACTGTATATGACATCTCATTGTTTATGTGGCTCAGTGGTTAGCACTGTATATGGTTGCTCAGTAGTTAGCACTATATATGATGTCTCAGTGTTTAGGTGGCTCAGTGGTTAGCACTGCATATAGTGCCTCAGTGGTTAGCACTGTATGGTGGCTCAGTGGTTAGCACTGTATATGGTTGCTCAGTGGTTAGCACTTTATATGATGTCTCATTGTTTAGGTGGCTCAGTGGTTAGCACTGTATATGATGTCTCATTGTTTAGATGGCTCAGTGGTTAGCACTGTATATGGTGGCTCAATGGTTAGCAGTGTATATGGTGGCTCATTGCTTAGGTGGCTCAGTGGCTAGCACTGTATATGATGGCTCAGTGTTTAGGTGGCTCAGTGGTTAGCATTGTATGGTGGCTCAGTGGTTAGAACGGTATATGGTGGCTCAGTGGTTAGCATTGTATGATGGCTCAGTGGTTAGCATTGTATGGTGGCTCAGTGGTTAGAATTGTATATGGTGGCTCAGTGGTTAGCATTGTATATGATGTCTCATTGTTTAGGTGGCTCAGTGGTTAGCACTGTATATAGTGGCTCAGTGGTCAGCACTGTATATGGTGGCTCATTGTTTAGGTGGCTCAGTGGTTAGCACTTTATATGATGTCTCATTGTTTAGGTGGCTGAGTGGTTAGCACTGTATATGATGGCTCAGTGTTTAGGGTACTCAGTGGTTAGCATTGTATGGTAGCTCAGTGGTTAGCAGTGTATATGGTGGCTCATTGCTTAGGTGGACAAAAACTACTAGAAAGAAAGCAGCATCAAAAAACCTTACCATCAATGCCAAAAACAGAAACCAAGAGCACTTACAGGATGCAGTCAGAGCCCAAATGTGAAGCAAGCCCAGCTGCAGGCTGATAAATCACCTCTACCAGCAAGATGTGGGAGGCGACCTGCCATGCATACACTGGGCTTGCATATAGCACCATTCACACTGGTACATATGATGCAGAGTGTCTGAAAGCTACCCAACCGCTCCGCTGCCTGAGCATTGGGCCGCACAGTACGAAGCTTTTGCACCACTAGATGAATGGCGCCCCTATGGGCCCAACTGCACCCTGGATGGATAAAAAAGTGCAAAAGTTTTTTATACTGCATCCTGTAAGTGCTCTTGGTTTCTGTTTTTGGCATTGATGGTAAGGTTCATTGCTTAGGTGGCTCAGTGGCTAGCACTGTATATGGTGGCTCAGTGGTTAGCACTGTATATGATGGCTCAGTGTATATGATGGCTCACTGTTTAGGTGGCTCAGTGGTTAGCACGGTATATGGTGGGTCAGTGGTTAGCATTGTATGATGGCTCAGTGGTTAGAATTGTATGGTGGCTCAGTGGTTAGCATTGTATATGGTGGCTCAGTGGTTAGCACTGTATATCATGTCTCATTGTTTAGGTGGCTCAGTGGTTAGCACTGTATATGGTGGCTCAGTGGTTAGCACTGTATATTGTGGCTCATTGTTCAGGGATAAGGCTGCTCAGCAGTGAGCGCGAGACTGCAGCAGTATACTGCAGGTCAGTCAGCGTGCGCCCTGAAGCCAAGAAACGCAGAGTGACAGCCAACCGCTCCTCTGCTGGAACTGCTGGTCGCATCAGAGTGTCCTCATGGGCAATATGTGGGGTAATCAAGTCCAATAGCATTTTGTAAGAGTCCTCAGACATCCTGAGATAATTCTTAAAGTCCTGAGAATTTGTGTCCTCCAGCTGACGGACAAGGCGCATGTGAGTCAGGTGGGGCCTTTGCAGGAGCCAGTCCCGAGACCACAAACGCCGTTGTCTACGCCTCCGCAGTCTCTCATTCCTCTCATCTGTCAATAAGGCATCCTCAACCATGGACAAAGCCACTACTGCCATTACGGAATGATGCATGACGTCCAATCTGTGTTAGCAAGGATCTGCAAATCAAACAGGGAAATATGTTAAAAAAAACAACATACTGTGCTAACATGAATATGGCTGAAAAAATTAAACATGGGCAGCATCCCCAAAGATGCCTACAGTGCACAGTTTCATTGTTCCCGTCTGATCACACACAACATATAATGTTTTTTAGCAAAAAATTACTGCCCCCCCCCCCACAGTTGCACATTTGTGCAAACACCTTCCACACATATGTCAACCAATCAGGGTCATATTCGCCCAGGTGGCAGGGGGCCAAGTGGCCGGATGCCTGTTTGAAGTGAGATAATTTTGGCCAAAAGACATTACTGATATGGAGCAGCTGTATGTGAATTGCGCCCGCACCTATTGGAAACACTGCATTACCTGGGGTGGTTACGGAAACATTGCGCCGCGACCGTGTGGATAATCAGGGCCAACCACCCCCAAAACACTCCTGCCCTCGCTGTGTCCCAACCAGTAGCGTAGCTAGCGGGGGGGCAGGGGGGGCGAGCGCCCCGGGCCCCCCCGACATCAGGGGCCCATTGTCCGCCCCCTGGGGGGCCCCGCGCCCCCTGGGGGGCCACCGTGCCCCGTGCTGCCAGCCGGCTGCCGTGCCGGCCGGAGAGGAGGGAGGACGCAGACGGGACTTCCTGTCTTGCAGTCTGCCCGCCCCTCCTCACCTCCTCCTTACAGCAGACGCACACGGCAGCCGCGGTAAGTCTGCAACGGCCCCCCCCCCCCGCACCTTTAACAAGAGGTGTGTGAGAGAGGGGTGCTGAGGGTGTCAGGCTGTGCAAGGGTGATGAAGGATACAGGGAGGCTGGAGGATGGGATCTGCAGGGGGACAGAGGATGGGATCTGCAGGGGGACAGAGGATGGGATCTGCAGGGGGACAGAGGATGGGATCTGCAGGGGGACAGAGGATGGGATCTGCAGGGGGACAGAGGATGGGATCTGCAGGGGGACAGAGGATGGGATCTGCAGGGGGACAGAGGATGGGATCTGCAGGGGGACAGAGGATGGGATCTGCAGGGGGACAGAGGATGGGATCTGCAGGGGACAGAGGATGGGATCTGCAGGGCGACAGAGGATGGGATCTGCAGGGCGACAGAGGATGGGATCTGCAGGGGGACAGAGGATGGGATCTGCAGGGGGACAGAGGATGGGATCTGCAGGGCGACAGAGGATGGGATCTGCAGGGGGACAGAGGATGGGATCTGCAGGGGGACAGAGGATGGGATCTGCAGGGGGACAGAGGATGGGATCTGCAGGGGGACAGAGGATGGGATCTGCAGGGGGACAGAGGATGGGATCTGCAGGGGGACAGAGGATGGGATCTGCAGGGGGACAGAGGATGGGATCTGCAGGGGATAGAGGATGGAAACTGCAGGGGATAGAGGATGGACACTGCAGGGAATAGAGGATGGAGAGCGCAGGAGGATGAAGAGCGCAGGAGGATGGAGGATAGAGAGCGTAGGAGGATGGAGAGCGCAGAAGAATGGGGACTGCAGGAGGATGGGGAGTGCAGGAGGATGGAGGACAGGGAATGCAAGAGAGGATGGAGGATGGAGAGCGCAGGTGGATGGAGCGTGCAGGAGGATGGAGGGTGCTGCAGGATGGTGGATGGGGAGTGCAGGAGGATGGAGAGCGCAGAAGGATGCAGCGTGCAGGAGGATGGAGGATAGAGAGCGCAGGAGGACAGAGAGCGCAAGAGGATGAAGAGCGCAGGAGGATGGAGCACACAGAAGGATGGCAGGAGGACAGAGAGCGCAAGAGGATGAAGAGTGCAGGAGGATGGAGCACACAGAAGGATGGCAGGAGGACAGAGAGCGCAAGAGGATGAAGAGTGCAGGAGGATGGAGCACAGAGAAGGATGGAGCGCGCAGGTGGATGGGGAGCGCAGGAGGATGGTGAGTGCAGGAGGATGGAGAGTGCTGAAGGATGGAGAGTGCTGAAGGATGGAGGGTGCTGGAGGATGGAGGGTGCAGGAGGATGGAGGGTGCAGGAAGATAGAGCATGGGGAGTTTCAGAAGGATGGAGAGTTCAGGAGGAGAGTGGCCATTTGGCCCAATTCTCAGGGGCGGCAGCTGCGGCAAATTTTTCCACCGCCCAGGGCACCACAAACACTTGCTACGCCACTTGGGGTGGCACGAGAATTCTCTGACAGCACCCCCCCCCCCCCCCCCCCCGCTCTTCACATGGGGGCCCTGGGTGCAGATCTCGCCCCCGGGCCCAGAGCAGGCCAGCTACGCCACTGGTCCCAACACAACTACCCTCTTGGCCCCCCCAAACATGGCTCGATACACAAACTCACAAACAAAACAACCATCGACTACATCACTGGCAGGTCACACACAATCACACTGGCATGTATCAAAACATACAACAGCCATCTCCTGAGACCCCCATTATAGTCATGTCCTGTTTGGACATCATGGCCATGTTCAAACACATTCAAGGGCAAAACTGAGGCCCAGGTCAGCTGTTTGCAAAAATGTATTGGGACAAGCTCTTTCCCCCACCCCAAAAAAAAACGACGGCCATGGACATTACACATCACAAGAGGCTACAGTTGCCTCATGCATTTTTATGACAAAGGCAAATTTGAACATGTTTCAAGCACAATGATGGATGGGCAGGACTATGCAGAAATTAGATGTGTGTGGGCAAACGCAGTAGAAACATTTGGCCACATGTGCAAAAAGCCCATGATTGGGTTCTTGAATTCAATAAACTTAACTACAGTGTTGCAGCCCACACCACCTGAGAAGCACTGCGTAACGCCGTTACAAAACAGGCACACACAGTCACAATTTTTTGAGTTCACAACGACAAGGAGATGAGAACACTTCACAAATGGTGACCAGGCTCATAATGAAGGCTAATGGCAATTGTACATGCAGGTATCTTTTCATAACGCAATTAATATGGCAAAACATCCACATACATTTGTGTGCAACAGTACTTACCCCAATGGCTCTGGGCAGCTAACTTAACAACGTTCAGCTGTGGGCCATTTTTATGTGCGAATCCACCAATGACAACCCACTTGCGCCGTCCAATGGTAGTGCGTGGTGAAGTCCAACGCCCAACGTCACGGATTGGTTAGCTGTTAAACCATTTCATTGGCTGTGTGTCCTTTAAAAGACGACGTTGCGAACATCCGCCCACAAACACATGGAAACACAACGTGGTAGCGTCTCTTCTGGTGCTGCAGGACTGACGGTATGTATTGGTGACTCACCTTCGTCATAATTTCATTTTGGGTATGCTGTTGAAGTACCATTCTACCATATAGTATCTTTGATTGTTCTGTACCTGGCCTTACACCCCCTATGTCCCCCAGCAAATTCTGATCTCATGGAGATCAAACAAGGAAAACACTGTTGCCAGACACCTTTAAGCGCCCAAAACAGTGTAATCCATGATGCATTGTCCCCATGTTGATAAAAAATGCAAATGGAGCATGGTGTCTATTGGCTGTGACTTCATAAGTGCTTAGTTATGTTGTTCTACCAGCCATTGTTCCCACCTAAGTAGAATCCAAAACAACACAGATGAGGGCCAATACCCCGTTTGAGCTGTGTGTGGATGGATATCTGGCGGTGTTAATTCCCTTGTCATATGTGAATCTTTTAACTGGTGTTTTTTTACGGGCTAATCAGATGCAAGTTAGGGAGGGGTCCCCAAGGATTCAAACACAGGGCAACGTCTTTTGCTGGAGGGATATGTGGCTGGGGCCCAGTTTCACACTCTTAATTGCGGGGACACGGAGTCCATTGCCATACCCCAGCTATGTGTCCAAATGGGCCATGTTCCCTTTGTAAACGGTACACAAATAGACCCTTTGTTTGCAAGATTCCTGAGAAAGTAACGTACGCCTTTTGCTAACATGTATGCAGATGACAATAATCTTGATGGCTGTTTTTGTAATTTCCATGTTGGTTACAACCAACCTCAAATCCAACATGTCTATGAGGAGAGAGAGATATAAATCCCACCTCACTGAATGTCCATTGGCTGGCGGGCATGCCCCATAAACTGGGAAATAACTTGACCAACATCCATTGATATACAGCCATATGTACATACTGTTTGTGCATGTGCCTTCATGTCCTTAGTGGCACATGTGTAATGTTTGGCTGGTGTAATGTCACCTATTCTTCACACACAAATCATGTGTGCACAGGGACACATGAAAACACATGATACGTGCATGTGTCTGTTTACACCCTTCTTTTCTTTTAACAGATGGCAGACAATCAGGACTTTATCAGGGCCTTCATAGCCAAGTACCAGGAGCTAGAATGCTTGTGGCGGACCAGATTACCGGATTATAAGAACGCAGCGGTAAAGAGAGTGGCGTGTGATGAGCTCATCACCCTCTCCCAGCAGCACCACCCAGGGGAGAGGGTGGATAAGAAGTTTGTGCAGAATAAGATAGCAAACCTGCGCACAGTGTATAAGAGGGAGCTCAATGAGGTGGAAAGATCTAGGCGGTCCAGGAGTGGAACGGGGGAGGTTTATGTGCCACGCTTGTGGTACTTTAACCTCCTCCATTTCCTCCGGGACCAGCATCTCCCTCCGACTACACTGTGCAGCAGGGACCTGGCACAAACTTCCTCTGCCACTCTCCAAGCCCCGGCTCCGCCACAAGAGGTATGTTCGATTGGTTTTGGGTCACCACACTCAGCAATGGTGGTTTGAAACACTTGTGTTGTGTGTCACTTGTCAAACATAGGAGCGTGTGTTGTTTCCCACAGTGCACATTTGGTAATGGTGTTGTCATTTCTTTTAAATTCTAACTTACCTTGTGTGCTTGTGTCAACAGCTATGCGTGCCCATGGTGCTTACTTATGTGAGTAATCACTGTGTGTTGTGAGACATAGCCATATGTCAAGGCCACAGTAATGGCTTTGATTTGGTACATTGCACGGTCAAACAGGACAAAGGCATGCTTGTTCTTATTGCATTGATGATATGTGATTGTGTCAATCTTGCTGATTTTTGTTTCTCCCCTTTTTCCACAGGACCCTCAAGGCGCCGAGCCCAGCCAGGTGGGGGCACCCGTTCGTGAAGATCCCCCAACAACATCTGGGGGGGGGAGTCTGATCCCAGTCTCGCCGACGAGACCCAGTCCCGCTGGGAGACGACGAAGACCAGCTCCACCCCCTACCCAGCTGGGTGACTGGGCTAAGAGGGTGCTGCTGAATATCGAGAGGGTACCTTGGACTGGGATTGGGCTGCTTGTGAGTGAACAGGTGTCCGAGCTGGGCCGTCCACAATGATTGGACCTTGAGCGGATCATTTATCTAGCCCTGGAGGCGTCAGCGAATGGGGCACTCAACTCCGAGACCATCTTGGCGCAGCCCTCCCAGCAGCCATTAGTGTCCCATCAGCCGCCACCGATGGCTATGTTTGGCCCTGGACAATTTCCTGAGGTGCCGAGGGAGCCATTTAGACCTTTCCCTCGGCACCGACCAAACCCACTCCTGCAAGGGAGGTGGGTGAGTCTGCCATCGCAGATCCTGCAGCAGAATATGCAAATTATTGGGGACGCTACCAACAACAGTGATTTAGTTTATTGGTTTTTGCTTTGTGTTATATATATATTGTTTTTTTATTGGTGCCATAAACCACTTATGTTTCTTTCTTTTTTTTAATGTAATAAATTGAGGTTTTTGGAAATATCTGTGTTTTTTATGTGCTAGATTGAAATGTTGGACACCATGTTAAATAGGTAAATTGGTTCAAAGGGCACACACAGCTGTGCCATACACTTTGCACATACAAGCAGGGCCAGAAGGTTATGGGTTATGATGATTTCTTTTCTCTTCAAATTTTGATCCTAAAAGTGTTTTTGGGAGATTTCAAGGCCCCGCGACAAGGAAAAGCACAATGTAACAATCAGCCATAGGCCATAATTCATACTTGTAATCTTGGACATAGGTAAACAGTGGTGTACACACGTTTTGCCCTTAGCTTGCCCTACACACAATGTTGCATTGTGTATGTGTGAATGTCTTGTGCCACTGTACTTGGTAATAATGTAGGTTTCAGGGCCAATCCATCGTTTGCTTTGGAGGCCACAATAAAGATAGCTCCGTTTTTGTTTTCCTAGGAACGTTTTAAAAATTAGCATGTGTTTGTTAATTTGACAAAATGACGAACATGAAAATGCACACAAGGTTTTTTGGGGTGGTTTGCCAAATATATTTCCATCCTTTTTGGAAAGGATGAGTCACACACCAAACTTGGTGTATAGTGTTTAAAATTGCAACACATGTTTTAAAACACCCAAAGTTGGGACAAACAAGCTCCTTCCCAAACATAGCCGTAACAATGGCTTGGTCAGGACAACAATATGGACACATTGTGTTCAAAAAACACACCGGATCTTGGCAACATGCCATAATACACAACTGGTCAACATGACGATAAAAATTGTTGGATGCCAACTGAAAACAACATTGTAGTGGCTACAGTCACAGTTGGGGGCCAACAGGGCCAGGGCTTGGCTGGTGTTGCAAAAAATGGTGCATCATTGCACCCAGCAACTCCAGCTGTGTGGCTGCCTCGCGTAGCTTGCGTTGGGCCTCTTGGTGGGCCTGCAGGAGGTCCATGAAAGATGGCACACCTAAAGTGTGGGAACACACACATCAGTGAGCCAAAATACAAACATGTGGGTTCAGTATGTTTAAGGGTGCGAACAAACACTACTTACCAACTACTGGAGGGCCACCATTTTCAGGGGAGGGTGATTGGCTCATCTGCCAACCCAGCCCTGGAGCTGTTGGCCCTAAAATGTCATTTAAAAAAACAGGGATGTTAGGTCTGTGTTTGGAGACATTTTCAAGAATAGTGGCAAACACTCAAACAAGGGCTGTAGGCCTTGCACACTTACCAGACTGACTGAAACCATGTTGTTCAATGGGTGAGTCAGGGGGTGATGTGGAGTAGGCCTCCATAAGAGTGGCTAACGCCAAATGCCCGGGTGGTGGTGGTTGGCCTTCTTCGGCTGAGGCCAGTGAGGCTGCCCCATGTGATGGGCCTGCAGCTGGTGAAGGGGATGCCGCTGCAGATGCCCCTGGTGAAGCTCCTTCAGCTGGGGTGGGGGAGGCTGGTGTGGATCTTCCACGGGAGCCACAATCAGCTGGGGATCCTGGGGACGATGTGCCCCTTGATGAAACGGCAGCTGGAGATGTGGAGGGGTGAGGGGGTGGCTGCGGTGAGCTGGGATGCCCTGGTGATGGTGAGGCCGATGGCGAGCCCTCTTCTTGGTCCTCAGCATCTGTTGGTTGAGAAGGGAGCATTTTATTCACATTTCTGCTTGGAAATGCACATGGTGTGATGTGTGGCTAATGGGCTTTAGTGTCTACCAAAAATGATGTCACATACATTATTGCCTTCCCTCCAAGAGGACATTTAAGTGCATGTGGCCGGGGATGGCAGCTTCAGATCTATGTTTGGCCAAAGGAATAGTAGCTTTTTAAAAACCAACAGAAGGGGCCTATGTATGTGGAGTTATATTTGTGGCCACACTCTATTTGTGAATGATAGTCACAAGCACTTTACAACAATTACTTGAGCACAAACATGCTAGTAGGAGTAGCCTTGCCCAACAATAGAGGGTTCATTTTCGTGTTTGCGTAATCTGGTATATTGTTCCCTGATGTAACATGTATGTATGTGTAATGACATCATACTCACCACGCAGACTCTGGATGTGGGCACGGATGGCGGCGATGTGGTCCCTCGCCTTGTATTTCATGTCCGCCACCTTTTTAATGATTTGTTTGGCCATGCGCTCAACTTGTAGATCCCGCAGCAGGGCACACTGGACCTTGTGCACAATGAGCATCTTATGCAGCCGGGGGTGCTGGTGGGGTAACACACACCAGTAATACAGCCTGTCCAAGTGGTCAAACAGCAGGAGTAGCTCTGGCTCTCCCCATGCTGCAGAATGCTGGTCCGCCGCCATGTTTATGCATGGGACTGTAATCCACCTAGAAGGCTGGGCCTGCTGCAAGAGGACGTCATGACGTCATGGCGCAGATTGTGGGTGCGGTGTTAACTTGTCAGTCCGCAAAGGAGTGGCCCACACATAGTGGCTGAGGCCAGGACACGCGACGACGTCATGAAATATGCAAAGCACAACGCTAAGGCGTCGGTCATGCACACACAGTGCCAGAAGCTTTCAGGCACTTTGGATATACTTTAAATATATATGTGTCGGAGGAGTTTACAGATGACAGCTGCTATTAAGCAGTCCTTTCATATCTTCACATGGCACCTTGAAAGAAACAGTTCAAAAATTTACAACAACATGGTTGTGGCGTCGTAAAAAGGCGCATAAACTAGTTGCTAGAGGAGTACAGGAGCTGTGTGATTGGCCTTGGATCCATGCATTTCCGCACCATTGGGGAGCTAGCAAAGACAATGATAATGAAGCGCGCATCAAAATAAAAAAAACCCAATATGGCTACTTGGCCACGCATATCCAATCACCATTGACTACTAGCCACCAATCAACGTAGGTGGGCGGCTTAAAAAATACAAAATCGGCACGCCTACGGACTTCCTGGAACAACCATACAATCGGGCTCCAAATCGTTGTTGGGCCGTCACACAGCACGATCTGGTCAGATCGGAGAGCCAATATCGGGCAGTTGGAGAGCCTGCACAATTCCCCAACGATATCGTTTTGGCATCGTTCTTGCATCGCATTGCCCATTTACACCACACAACGCACGAACGTTATCGGAGGCAACGCACGAACCACGTGACTTTTTATCGTTGTTGGACAACGATATCAGGACGTGTAAAGCGGCCATTAGACATGTGTGATCAATATCATTAATTAGGAGGGATAACACACACTATATAACCTCCACATTTTATGTAATGCTTCATATACCTGAGGAAGGCTATTTTATGACATACATAGCCGAAACGAGTTGTTTTAACTATGCTTCTATGAATCTTATGATTTTTATTACTGTGAAGCTATTTCAAAGAAAAAGGAGTCAGAGTCCTTATCATAAGGTCAATCTCCTTGGGAGCGCTCAATCGTCTGGATACCTTGATTATTTACATCTACGGAGAGAGACATTGCTATCCGGGTATGTGTACACATTTTTTGCGGACATATTATTGGTGCAATCTGTGGCGCCCTCTTCTGTGCCCGCTCCTGAGCAAGCGGAAAGTGCTGCTATGGATATTGTTGCAGCTGATACAAGACCTCCTGTCACTGAGAATCTTATATATTCTGTGGTTTCATTCTTGATATATACTAAGGTTATTTTTTCTACCTACCAAGAATATAATATTTCAGCATAATCTGTCTACAGAATAATCTTGGCTGAAGAGATCTGCTGATCTGCCGGTGACGTGATGAGTTACACAATCTAGTCATGTGACGTGGATTGTCAGTGATATTTCCTGTAGTTTACCCTGCTGCATCATTAGAGAAAGTTATTTGGGTCAAGATCATGGTGACATCATTGTCTTGAGATCTTCTCCTCCCACACTATATACAGGCTGCCAGGCGGACATTTTTCTACTGCAGATTCTCCTGTGACAAGTTACACTTTACAATAGATTTTAAAGGGAACCTGTCAGTAGATTTTTTCTCTATAAACTGTGGCCACCACCAGTTATGGCCGCTTTACCCGTCACAATATTGTTACGATATTGGGTACAACGGCACGGGAGCGCGCACATTTTTGGCAGAAGTCCAAGATCGCATAGAAGATGTTACACAGGGAGATATCGGCAGGCTACTCAACTGCGATGTCTACGCCCCCTCCTTTGCGCTGTGTACGAGCGACCCAGGGAACGACCACTTAACATGGGAGTGAATAGGAGACGTTGTGCTCCAAATCGTAGTTGCGCTGTCACACAGCACGATCCTGCCAGATCGTCAAGCCAATATCGGGCAGTTGGAGAGCCTGCACAATTCCCCAACGATATCGTTTTGGCATTGTTCTTGCATCGCATTGCACATTTACACTACACAACGCATGAACGATATCGGCGGCAACGGCCAAAAGACGTGACTTTTTATCGTTGTTGGACAACGATATCGTGCAGTGTAAAGCGGCCATAAGGCTGGTTTCACACTGCAGTTTTTTACACCCTTTGGCTGTATAGACGGACCTCAAGCTGCGCATTGGGCCCATTGGGGCGTGAAAAACAAATGGGGAGGTGACCGGAAAGGAGGCAGAGGGCACACCCACTGCGACTCCTCAGGGCAGTAGAAGCCTCACATTTGTAAAGTTATAAATCTTATTATTCAACTTTGTAAACACTCAAATAGGACAGAGAGGGATAGCTAGAAACCTTATAGGAAGGTGCAGGGACAAGTATTTATAGGATGGGGACGATTTTTAGGGGTCAGGTTCTCTTTAAAGGGGTTGTCCTGGCTTTTTATAAAATCTGTATGTGTATAGCTAGGCTGCAAAATGCTAACAGTTTGTAATTTACACCCTGCCAGCATTTTGCAGGTTACGTAGGTACAACCTCTCTGCGTGTGTTTTGGCCACTGAGCAGAGGTGTGCTTTTTGTGGAGCCCTGGTGTAAGCGTCACTACTTGACGTTTACACCCAGTCTCTTACAATCATGTCCCCGACTCCAGCATGCCCACCTTTCCCCCCACCCCCATTCTCCAGGATGCCCAGGCTCCTACAAGTACTCCCCACACTGCAACAAGTCATCTCCAGCATGCCCGGCCACTCCAGACTTCATTCACCTATATAAACCGTGCATTGCAGCTCTATCTCTTTACATAGGTGGAGTCTGGTGTGGTCGGGCATGTTTGGGAATGGGGAGGGCAGTGTGGGGAGGGTTTGTGGGAGTCTGGGGTGGCCAGGCATGCTGGACACTGGCAGGAGCTGAATAGGTTTGGGGCGTGTTTGTAGGAAAGTGGGTGTAAACGACCAATCGTGAAGTGTCCATCAAGGCTCCTAACAAACACGCCTCAGGTCAGTCTCCAACAGATGCAAGAAGGCGACAATGCAAAATGCTGACAGGGTGTAAATTACAAACTAGAGACTGTATAAAAAGCCAGGACAGCCCCTTTAATTAAAGTATGGAGATACGCAGAAAACCATAATAAATCAGATCTCCCGGCCCTCCCACAACTGGCAGACATGATGTTCTCTTGCTTTAGTATGTGTGGTTTATAATAGAGGTGTTAAAAGAGGAAAACAAATGAAAAACAAAAACACAATCATTTGCAGTGAAACCATGGCAAAACCTTGCTATTGGCTACCGCTTCTCCTGTCAGTACAGCAGTAAGTACTGGCAGGAATCATCACAGAGGATGAGCTCCGTCCTGTAGTAAGATGGCCGCTCCGCCCTGTAGTAAGATGGCCGCTCCGCCGTCGGCCGCGCCTAACAACAGCGACGTCACATAGAAGTAATTTTGGAAAACACCAACGGGCGGAGGCGGGACTACGTGCTGACGTCATCAGAGGGTATATAAGGCGCTGCAGCCGGGCTCGTGAGTACGTGTTACACAAGCTCTCCTGGTACTCGCAGCCTGCGCTCCGTTCTCACCGAGGAAATCTCATCCTATCGTATGTCCGCTATCCAGAACCTCCAATCCTTCGGTGAGTTCCGCTCTCTATTCGTTACATTTATCGATGACTAGCGGCGCCGATCTGATCGGACGATAATTGAATCTAGAGGATTCCTAGGACACAATAACGGGCAGATCCTGACTGACCATCGGAGCGGCTGTTCATGACCTTCCCTACATGAGGCCCTGTCTCACTGCTGCCCCCCGGGGGTCGTGTGGGTAGATTTCCTTTCTATCCGGTTACTAAGTAATACGACTCCGCCGCGGTCTTCGCGTTAATATCGGGATATAAAGCGGCGACAAGATGGCGGCCGGAGCTGTGGTCTCGGGCTGTGTCGCAGCTCCTTTCTCTGCGTAGTGACGTCAAAGGGCGTGGCTCCGCTGCTTCCTAGATGAGCTCCGCCCCTTTTCTTTGTTTCTCTCAGACCTGACGTCATAGTACAGGGATGTGAGATTCCTGGAGTGCTTGTCTTGGGCAGTGATCTGTACAGTCACTCTGCTTCATAATGCTGGGAGGAAGGAGTAAGTGTGAGGCTGGAACCAGTCCATGGATTAACCAATAGAGATGGAGCAGTGCTCTCGTCTGTTAAAGGGGACTTGTGATATTTGTGACCTATAAGGGATTCATCACGGGGCCCTCAGCCCTGTGCGCGGGAGGCCGCAGCCATTACTTAGATGGTGACCAACAATATTAAAGGAGTACACTGGTAGTTGTGCAGACCTATCGATCTTCCCAGGGCAATCACTGCAAGGATTTGTAGTTTCTACCATGGCTGTGAAGTCAGTAAGCCAAACATCCGACTCCTCAATTTGCCTGAATCTGACCACCCAGTATGGACACAGACTCCTCAGGCCTGGTTTCTACACCAGGAATGGACCGCGATGGGCAGCACGGTGGCTTAAGTGGTTAGCACTGCAGCCCTGAGGTCCTGGGTTCAATTCTCAGCAAGGACACTAAAGCCAGCGTCACACACAGCATCCAAAGCTGCATTGTCGGAAGTGATGCGCGGGTGCGCTTCCGGCTTCGCAGCCTTGGTGTCACACAGCAGGATGTTGCCGGTGACGCCGCAGTGATGCGGGCGGAGCCATCGCTCACTGGGCTGATCCGCAGCAATACTGCGGTATAGGCTGGATCACCGCCAACATCTCTGTTGCGGTGTCAGACAGCGCAATCCAGCCTAATTGCTGGTTGCAGATTGACAGGTTTATGTTCATGCTCGTAAACCTGCGACAACAGCGATAGATCGCAGTTGTGTCACACTGTTACACAGCACAACGCACTTGCGATACCGCGGGCGACATCGCTGATGTGTCACTTTTCGGCGATGTCGCTCGCGATATTGACGCATGTGACGCCGCCTTAAGGACAACATCTGCAAGGAGTTTGTACGTTCTCCCCATGTTTGCGTGTTTCCTCCGGTGACTTCGGTTTCCTCCCACATTGCAAAGACATACTGATAGGATGTTTAGATTGTGAGCCTCAAGAGGGACAGCATTAGTGATGAATGTAAAGTGCTATGGAATTAATAGCGCTATATAAATGAATAATATTATTATTGAGTATGTGGTATCCATGTTCTGGCCAGAATCTGACTAGAGCGTGCACCTCGGTCAATACAAGGCTGCATCCACTAGACATGTTGTTGCCAGGAGCATGTATACCGTGTAATTGTTGTCCGTTCCCAGCTTACAAACACACAGTGATTGCTCTGGGTGGATTGATAAGTCTGCAGTCAGTGACCACAGAATCATTCGTTCACACCAGACAACCCTCTTTAATGGCCCTGATGTGATGAATGTGGCGATGCCACTGAGCAGATCAGTACTGCTGGGAGTACTTGAAGAAAGGGGATGTACGCTATTGGAAAAAATCACTGATTCGAGTGCAGTTTCAGAGATTTACTCACTAAAGGCCGGGTTACACATAATGATGTGCCAGCAACCCAACAAGCGATCTGGATCGCTGGCACCTCGCTATGTGATTGCTGATTAGATGCCAGACAGGCATATCTCACCAGTGACCCGTGTACCGACCTCCACATCGTCGAAAAGAATATAAACTATTCTTTTCCATGATGTCTAGGTCCTGCTACTGTATTCAGCGAGAGAACGCTGGTAACAAAGGTAAAAATCGAGTTACTAAGCAAAAAATGGTCCTGACCATTCTGCAGCGAGCTGGTCACTGCAGCATGTCACACGCAGCGAGGTTGCTGCAACGTCACAAACTGTCGTTGCAGTGATAGTTAGCGATATCTCTGTGTGTAACGGGGCCTTAAGGTCTTGATTACATGAGTCAGATGAGTGCAACAAGAGGCAGTCTCATTGACCTTGGATCAAAGCTATTCAATAAGGCAGAGCAGATCTGCAATTTTCTTTCTCTCATGCTGATGCAGTATGAGAAATGAATTGCAGCAAGTGACTACAAATTGGATCACGCGTCTGGACAAGTCTGAGTGCATTGAAGTGTCAGACTGCTTCCGGATGACATCTGAGTGCAGTGCCATATACACGGAGACAGACAATGGAGGAGATGAAGAGATTGATCTCCTCTGCTCGGATTCTCACATGTGAGATACAAAGCATAATAAGTGACTCGCTCACAGCTGTGTCATTAGCATAAAACATTGGATGCTATAAACTTGTCCGACCCGACGTCATCACTTGACTAAGTTAAAAGGGTTGTGGACGTCGTATTCCGTTTGCCTCAGTTATACCAACAATGCTTTATCTTTCTTCATAGACCCCTTTGCTGATGCAAGTAAGGGTAATGACTGGCTCCCAGCGGGCACAGAGGATTCCATCCATATAAGGATTCAGCAAAGAAACGGCAGGAAGACTCTCACCACTGTCCAGGGCATCGC
Organism: Allobates femoralis; assembly: GCA_033576535.1. Lineage (NCBI taxonomy): Eukaryota > Metazoa > Chordata > Amphibia > Anura > Aromobatidae > Allobates > Allobates femoralis. The sequence continues at coordinate 372,242,122 of JARQOC010000006.1, read as the reverse complement.
TGATGACTACGACAAGAAGAAGCTAGTGAAGGCTTTTAAGAAGGTGGGTGTGTTCTTGCGATGGCTGTTTTTGCAGGGGAGCACCAGCAGTGTCCTGATGCCATGTTCTGTGTTCTTCTACAGAAATTTGCTTGCAATGGTACTGTTGTTGAACATCCAGAATACGGAGAGGTGATCCAGCTTCAGGGAGACCAGCGGAAGAATGCCTGTCAGTTCCTTGTCGAGGTGAGCAGCTCTCCCAGATGGCCACCAGCAGATTGTTCCCCTCTAAGTGGATGATGGCCTTTTTAATGTGGTGGTCTACTTTAAAAGGGTGTCTAGCTATATATTGACCTCAGCAATACTTTTTGGAGAAAGAATGGCACTCACCCATCGTAGACTGGCACTTTAAATTCCACATATACACGTACATTCGTGCAAAGAACGGTGGAGGGAGGACAATGGGCCACCGTCTCGTACCGGATTGGTACTTCCGGGGGTCCAACCTGGTACAAGACGGTGAACCGTTGTCCTCCCTCCACACACACCCTCCTCCCTGCACCGTTCTTTGCACAAATGTGTATGTGGAATTAAAGTTTAAAGAGCCAGTCTACGATGGGTGAATGCTGTTCTTCCTCCAAAAAGTATTGTTGATATTCATTGCTTATTAGAACAGTGCAACACCCTACACTAGTACCTGCTTCTAATCCCACGGTCACCAGCAAAATAGCCTAGGACCAACCTCCTTTGCGTGAACATGCAGTGCCCAGCTTTCTTCATTTGGACTGTATATTGATCTGTCTGGTGATGATGGGGTTGACACACCTCTCAAGAGGTGAACTTTGATGGGAGGTCTAATACCCTGCACCATAACCTGCTATACCTGTAGCAATGAACTCTTAAGAAAGAGGAAACTATTTAGCTTTCATGTATACTGATCCCTGTGTATTTCTTTTTTCCAGGTTGGCCTTGCTAAAGATGACCAACTGAAGGTCCATGGTTTTTAGTCTACAGCTCCAGTGAAGGACTCCATTTACAATGAATAAGATCTCTGCGCCTCTCCCTTGTCACAAGTTTAAGACCTCAGACTCGTGACCCATCTGTTTCCATGGACTTTAATAAACTTGGGTAACTTGCACTGTCTTTGTGGGGCAGTCATATTTTGTATTCTTTCTAGGTTTATCCTGTATCAGAACAATGTACCGTTATGTGCAAATTAATAGCTGTGCGAGTTCAATCGGTGAGATTATTCGTTCAGTGGAGAAATGGGAGTCAATTATAGTCCTTAAATAAAGGAGGGTATCAAATGTTGTGCCTCCTGATTCTAGCATTTACTCAGTGAGTATAATGGGTCGTTCTAGACATTGTACCGAAGGGGAGAGAACTTTGATTAAGACGTTGATTAGAGAGGGGAAAACATACAAGGAAGTGCAGGAAATGATTGGCTGCTCCGCTAAAAAGATTAGTAATGCTTTAAAATGGCAAACAAAACTTGAAACACGTGGTAGGAAAAGAAATACAACCAGCCTCATAGATCATAGAATAACAAGCTTGGCAAAGGAGCAACCAGTGTCCACCTCCAGGGAGATCAAAGAAGATCTTCAGTTACCTGTGAGTACTGCAACAGTCAGAAGACGTCTACGTGAAGCCAAACTATTTGCAAGAAGCCCTCATGAAGTACCATGGCTGGAAAAAAGCCTTGTGGCGCAAAGATTACAGTTCGCCAAAGAACACATTGACTGGCCTGAAGAGAGGTGGCGTAACATTCTCTGGACAGGCGAGAGTAAGATTGTTCTTATTGGGTCTAAAGGCTGCAGACGACCCATGAGCACAGAATCCAAGGCACAGCACACTGTGAAGACTGTAAAACATGTAGTTACAAGCATAATGGTTTGGGGATGTTTCTCATACTCTGGCGTTGGGCCCATTTATCACATACCGGGCACCATGGACCAGTTGAAATATATCAAAATCCTTGAAGAGGTCATGTTGCCTTACGCTGAAGAAGAAATGCCCTTGAAATGGGTGATTCATCAGGGTAAAGACACCAGAAAGTGGGCGACATCCTGGTCTGAGGCCAACAAGATCGATGTCCTGAAGTGGCCAGCCCAATCCCCAGACCTCAATCCAATTGAGCATTTGTGGAATGACTTGAAAAATGTTGTTTTTGATAGAAAACCTAAAAATGCAAAAGAACTGTGGAATGTAGTCCAGTCAGCTTGGGCTGAAATACCCATTCACAGGTGTCAGATGTTAGTTGACTCCATGCCACAAAGATGTAAAGCGGTCATCAGACATAAAGGCTATACAACTAACTATTAGTCAGTGAGTAACAAAGTGAAGTCTACCCAAAATTTCAGTTTACACTGTAAATAAGTGAGTTTGTAAATGAAAATTAAGGCGCTGCTAATTATTTGAACAACCGATTCCATTTTAGTTAAAAAATTGATACTTTGTTCATCTTTTCATCTGGCATTGAATGTGCAGTGCTGCCAGTGCCTTTGTGTATAAAGGAAAATATATATGATGAGGATTGAGCTTTTTCTCAAGTTTTAAACGCACTTCTAATATTTTGCACATAACTGTATGGCCCAGGGTGTCAGTTTCTACCCCTGCGGGGTGTTATGGTGCTCCTGCATCACTGGGTCTGATCCACAAAATATGACTTCTATACATATCAGTTCGGGAGGAGAGCTACAGCACATAGATGGTTTCTTTTGGGATTGTGAAGCTGGACCATGACGTCTGACGGCAGCTCGGTGCTGACTGGGGTGTGGAGGATGGCAATTGGTTAAACTAATGACAAGGGACCTTGTGTCTCCGCAGTGCAGGGGAAGAAGCGCTGCTGATTACTATTGTCAGCACTACATTGTAAAATGGCAGTAAACAAGCGACAAGTCCTGTTTTTTTATTTTTATTTTATTGTATCTAACTTTTTCTTATTTAAATAAACTTGGTAAAAGAATAAGTAGTCATAAAATCAAGTCTTTAATGTAAGCTTGGAAGAAAAGTCCATGGTAACTAGGCATTACAGCACCAGCCTTGGGCTGGAAACGCACAGTCCGAGAGCATGCAAGAGTCTCCCATGACTTGCCTGGCTGCCAGCTCTATGGATGGGATATAGTGATGAGCGAGCATGCTCGGCGCTACTCGTTACTCGCACGAGTATCCCGGTACTTGGGATGCACGGCGAGTACCGCCGAGATGCTCGGACTCTTCACTAATAATTATCGATGTGACACACATACACAGCTCCCTTCAGTGCACACCGTGAGCTGGCACCTCACAGAGAGCAGATTGATTGTTAGGGTCCCTCTGGGGGGCACAGCAAGGTGTTGTATGCTGCAACAATTTGAAAAAGCCCCCCCTCCTCCTGCCCTTTCCAGAAACACTTGTTTTTATAACATTTTAGTGCTTGCTCATCACTAATGGGATAGTGTCAAGTGCATAGGAACGCTTGCATCTGACACTATCCCGTCCAAAGAGCCAGTGGCCATCCTGGGGGAGTCGTGCGAGTATCCGGCATGACTCGCACCGTGTGTTCCCTGAAGAAGATCACATGGCAGATCTATCATAGACTAAAATGTCCCATCTGCGTGGGCTGATGTCTGCTGGGTGCGAGTGAAACATTGGACTGCACTGATGAGATCAGAGTACAGTGCGATATATACAGAGCTAGACAATGGAGACGATGAAGAGATTACGTTTTCCTCACCTGTGACAGGATGCTTGGATGTGAGAGAATTGGAGCACAATAGAATAGTCAGTTCCCACTGACAGCAGACCCTGATCAGTGTCATTAGCGTATCTCGTCAGATGCAATACGCAATTATGATTCCGGCATAAAGCCGAGGATGGAAGGACTGCACCACAAATAATTGAGTCAAAACTACTGGAATGTAATGCATGATGGATGGCCGCAGTGTACTTGTCCAGTCTATAACTACTTTCAACTACTTGGAAGTAAAGGTTGTGTCTGGTGAATGACAAGGCATTAACTAACGATATACAAGATGGCGATACGACCCCAGGAGCAATAGGCAGAATGCATTTATTTTTATTTTTTTTAACTACAAAATAACGCTGCAGGTACAACATACGATTACTCCTTCATTCAGTCTTTATGGCACTGCTGGAAAAAGCTGCATAGGAAATGAGTGGATTGCAGGTTGAGCACATGCACCACACCATCCTAACGTGGATAAAGTACCCCCTTCTGCCAATTGGTGCAGGTCCAACCGCTGGGATCGTTTGAAAAGCTGATAACTTGTTTTCACAGCAATTAAATCTCTATGACACGATGTTCATGGACCATGTAAGTGGATGTATGGAGTGGGCTCAAGGTGAGCTCACTGCATACTCGACAGGTCATTGTTTAGTTCCAACCCAGGAGCCGGCTCTTAATAAGATCAGGTGCCATGACGCACTGCTTGTGATTATTAACCTGTCGGCACCATTAACGGTGACAGGAGGGGGTGTCTGCTGAAGACCTCCGTGCTTGTCATATGAAGCTTCCTTGAATACTTGCCTGTGGCCAAGCTTCAAGGGAGACTGATTTTCCCTATATACAGCAATGCAATCACATTGCTGTATAAGGCCCCATTCACACACTGCTTTTTTTTGCTGCGTATTTTTAACCACACGCTCATCACAAACCAGGAGTTGGTGATTATAAGTGGAGCACTTGTTTCTATTAGACCTTTCCTCTGAGTGTGCCACTCCCGGTTTTGATTGTTCCACTCCTGGCTTTTTTTTGAGCTCGTGCGTAAAAATACACAGAAAAAAAGCAGTGTGTGAATGGGGCCTAAAGCATTGATTATCGCAGGTTATAGTCCCTGATGGGTCCAATAAATACAATGAAGTAAAAAAATAACAGGTGAAATTATTCTCACTTTCCACTATTAAAATTAAAGGTTAACAAAATACACATGATGTTGGGTTTTTTCTGGTCATCATAATGGGAGACCCAGACAATGGGGTTTAGGGCTCCGCCCTCCGGAGGTCACACTAGGTACTACAAGTTTGTAGACACCGCCTCCTCCGCTTATAAACCCCCACCGTAGGAAACATCCTCAGTTTTTAACTTAGTGTGCTCGGAGGATCACGCTTTGCTTGCACTTCACTGCATTCTCACAGCTTACGTGATGGCGTATGAAGACAAGGTAAATGGTCCCGGTTGGGACCCTCGACAGTCTCCCCGCTCACCCTTTGTGGAACACGCTGGTGGAGGTACCGGAGGGCTTTTTAGCCTGGACACTTGCTGTTCTCCCGGTACGCTGTCGAGCTCCTTCCTTTCCATCCCTCCATGGAGGCTCTGGAGAGGGGGAGCCTGGAGCCTTGCACAGCTCCGCTCCGTCCGAGGCCTCCCTAAATGGTGCTTACAGACCGGACGGAGCCAGCCCAGTCCGAGGCCTCCCTAAATGGTGCTTACACTCCGGACTGGTGCTGTACCCCCGTCCGAGGCCTCCCTAAAGGTGCTTACAGACCGGACCGGCACTGAGGCACCTGGTGTGTCTCCTGTGTGCCTGGGGGTAGTGTCTGTCACTTGGTGTCATGACACTCAGACCGCGCGGTTACCCTCGGGTCCGCGGTTCTGTCGGTGTACCCTGTGCTGGGGTCACTCTGGCTGACCGCCCTGTGTGTCTCAGGGGCTGAGGCTGTAGACTGCTGATGTTTGTTTTGTGCATGCAGTCTGTGTGTGTATGTGCATTGTTACACACTCTTTTCCCGCGCTGCGGGCTCTGGCACCTCCATTACTGAGGCTGCCTGGAGGAGGAGGAAGCAGCTCTTACGGTGACATCACCGATGGGCGTGTTTTGTGTTCTCCCGCGTGTTCCTGGCCACGCCTATGACTTTACTGTCGGCGGCCATCTTCTCCCTCTCTTCCCGGCTGGGATCTGGCTGCAGCGTGTGTCTGCACTTTCCAGGGGAGACCGGAACTCGCGGAGGTCACACACGAACACCGCTTCCTCCTACCGCTTACTGCGGTCGGTAAGCCACCGGGATCTCCGGTTTGTTTGTTACAACTTGGCTTATTTCCCCTACTGTGGCGATGTCCTCAGTAAGGAAGCATGCTGCTAAGACGGCAGATGGCACCATTACCTGCGCTACATGCAACGGTTCACTGGTGGAGGGGTCCTGCAATAATTGCGGACGCCCAGAGACCCGGACAGTTACTGTTGGATCAGAATCTGCGGGTCTGTACCCTGAGGTTCGGGTGATCCAGGGACATGGGAAGCACAGAATAAGATAAATGAATCTCTGCTGTCCCAGATGTCCTCCATGTCGCAATCCCTGGAGGCACTTCATAGGAGGCTGGAAAACCCAGCTACTCCTCCCAGTTACCCCCGGGTGCTTCTTACTTCTTCTGTGAGACCCCCTAAGCGAGCTCGTGAGGCCTCTCCAGAGCTCCAAGCTCTCTCTGAGGAGGAGCGTTCCTCTGATGGTGAGGAAGATGATGGGGGTTCTACTCTCGGGTCTGTCTCTGAACCTCCAGATGGGGTGGAGGATCTGGTGTCCTCCATCAATGAGACATTACGTCTGGTCACTCCTCCTGAGGAGGTGACTGTTCACCCCAAGGAGGTCTATCAATGGCTGCGGCCGGAGGCAAGACCAAGTGGGTCCTTTATGGACCACACTAATTTTGGAAGGGTGATTAGAGCTCCCAGGTTACATCCTGGGCGGCGTTATGTCCGTAAACCTAAGGACAATCGCTTCCCCTTTCCTCAGGAGGTGCTTCTGGAATGGTCACAGTCCCCTAAGGTGGACGCTTCCATGACTAGGATTGCTGCACGCTCCTTGTTTTCTGCCTCTGATAGCTCCTCATTGAAGGATGCTACTGATAGACAGGTCGAGCAACTCGCCAAGTCTTCCTATGAGGCTGTGGGGTCTTCATTTGCCCCTAATTTTGCCGCGGTCTGGACCCTACAAGCGATTACCTCCTGCTTGGATGGTATCTCTGATCTAGCTAGGGCCAGCCCAGAGGTCCTGGCACTCTCCGACAGGGCAAGGGCTTATGCGGATTACGCCAGGACGGCAACTTTGGAAACTGCCACTCGCTCGGCTGTGGCTTCGGCCAATGCTATAGCGATCCGCAGGTTGTTGTGGCTGCGTCTTTGGGACTCAGATGCCACGTCTAAGAAGATTTTGCAAAATCTTCCGTTTGCTGGTGACAGGCTCTTCGGCACCGAGCTGGACAAGCTGATAAAGGATTCTGCTGAGTCTAAGATACCGCAGAATAAGCCTAAGCCACGGTATACCGTGAAAAGGAACCCAAAACAGTGGTCCTTTCGCCCCAGCTCGCAGTCATCAGCGGCGTCCGCTCGCGCGGACCGTGGGGGCAAGCCCTCCACTCAGTGGCGCAACAAAAGTCGCCAAAAGAAGCCGACAGGGGCTGCAGCTGCCACCCCTAAACCCGCTTCGGCATGACTCGCTCCTTCATCCTGTCTCCCCACAGGTGGGGGGCCGCCTGTCTCTTTTCCAGGACAGATGGCTTCTCCACGTCCAAGACCAGTGGGTCCGAGACGTAGTCTCAAAAGGCTACAGGATAGAGCTGACGTCACAGCCGGCACACCGATTCCATCGGTCTGTTCCATCCCTAGACAAAGCTCAGGCTTTTCATCTGGTGTTGGAGGGACTCCGCAGAGACGGAGTGGTGGTCCCAGTACCCACGGGAGAGAGGTTCAGGGGTTTTTACTCCAACCTCTTTATTGTCCCAAAGAAGGACGGCTCTTTTCGTCCGGTTCTGGACCTCAAGTTGTTCAACCGCCACGTGTTGGTTCGGAAGTTTCGTATGGAATCCCTGCGCTCCGTGATCGCGGCTGTGTCACAGGGAGACTTCCTGGCGTCCATAGATATCCGAGACGCCTACCTTCACGTGCCCATTGCACCGGCTCATCAGCGCTGGTTGAGATTCGCAGTGGGGGAAGAACACTTCCAATTTGTGGCACTGCCATTCGGGCTAGCCTCGGCACCGCGAGTGTTCACAAAGGTGATGGCCTCAATGATGGCTCTCCTGCATGTGCAGGGACACGCCGTCATTCCCTATTTGGACGACCTGCTGGTCAGGGCGCCATCGGAAGACCTTTGTCGGGTGAGCCTGGAGGTGACCATGAAGTCTCTGGAACAGTTCGGGTGGCTTCTCAACATTCCAAAGTCGACCCTGGTTCCGACCCAGTCTTTGACATATCTGGGCATGGACTTCCACACGGACTCAGCCCTGGTGTCCCTACCTCAAGCCAAACAGCTTGCGATCCAATCAGGAGTGCAGAATGTTCTCCTGTCACCACAATCTTCCCTACTGGAGTTGATGAAGCTGGTGGGACGCATGGTAGCGGCGATAGAGGCGGTGCCTTTCGCACAGTTTCGCCTCCGTCCTCTCCAGTTGGAGATTCTTCGCCGATGGGACAAAAGGACGATTTCTCTGAATCGGCTGGTGACGCTGTCACAATCGACCAGGGACTCCCTACAGTGGTGGCTCCAGCCACATCATCTGTCACGGGGCCGGTCCTTTCTAAAACCGTCATGGTTAGTGGTGACCACCGACGCCAGTCTGAAGGGCTGGGGCGCGGTGTTCTTACACCACAGGGCTCAAGGCCTCTGGACCCAGGCGGAGTCGGCATTACAGATCAACGTGCTGGAGATCAAGGCGGTCTATCTGGCGCTCCTGGCGTTTCAGAAATTCCTGTCAGGACAACCCATTCGGGTTCAGTCCGACAATGCGACGGCCGTCGCCTACATAAATCATCAGGGAGGGACCAGAAGTGCTCAGGCCCTCGCCGAAGTCCACCGCATTCTAGCCTGGGTGGAGGAAAACGGCTGCCTGATCTCCGCAGTTCACATCCCAGGGGTCGAGAACTGGGAGGCCGACTACCTGAGCCGACAGGGGATGGACGCCGGAGAGTGGTCCCTGCATCCAGACGTCTTCCGGGACATCTGCAGCAAATGGGGCACTCCGGACGTGGATCTGATGGCCTCACGGTTGAATCATCAGGTACCCCAATACATGGCACGATCGTGGGATCCTCAGTCTCTGGGGGCGGATGCCCTGATCCTGAGTTGGTCCAGCTTCCAGCTGCCATATGTGTTCCCGCCTCTCGCTCTGATTCCCAGGGTTCTGTGGAAAATCAGGACAGAATGCAGAGTAGCCATTCTAGTGGCTCCAGATTGGCCCCGGAGGTCCTGGTACCCGGACCTCTGGCAACTGTCAGGCGGACACCGGTGGGCTCTTCCAGAACGCGCAGATCTACTCGCGCAAGGGCCATTCTTCCACCTCAATTCCAGGGCCCTCAGATTGACTGCATGGCTCTTGAGGCCTGGTTGCTGACATCCAGGGGCTTCTCTCCTACGGTGGTTGCCACGATGAATCGGGCAAGGAAACCTGTCTCCAGGAAGATATACCACAGAACGTGGAAAATCTTTTTCTCCTGGTGTGCCTCTGGTGGACGCTCACCGTGGCCCCTGTCCATCCCGACATTGTTGGCCTTCCTACAGTCGGGTTTGGAGTTGGGATTATCCCTTGGCTCTCTGAAAGGTCAAGTATCAGCACTTTCAGTGCTGTTTGACAGGCGCTTGGCGCTCCTCCCGAAGGTTCGTCAATTTCTGCAGGGGGTGTCTCGGGTGGTTCCGCCTTACAGACGACCTCTGGACCCTTGGGACCTCAACATGGTCCTGGCGGCACTGCAGAAACCGCCGTTTGAGCCACTCAGAGACATCTCTCTCTCTCGTCTGTCCAGAAGGTGGTTTTTCTGGTGGCAATTACGTCTCTGAGAAGGGTCTCAGAATTGGCTGCACTTTCGTGCAAGTCACCCTTTCTGGTGGTTCACCAAGACAAGGTGGTGTTGCGCCCGCGGCCTGAATTCTTGCCGAAGGTGGTTTCAACTTTCCACCTAAACCAGGAGATTGTTCTCCCATCATTTTGCCCCGCTCCCGTTCATCAGGTTGAGCGCGACCTCCATACTTTGGATCTCGTGAGAGCTGTACGCATTTATGTGTCCAGGACCGCCTCCTTTAGGAGTTCGGATTCCTTATTTGTCCTCACGATGGGTCGCTGTAAGGGGTCCGCGGCTTCGAAGTCGACCTTGGCCAGATGGATCAAGGCTCCCATTCAGGAGGCATACCGGTCTTCTGGTTTGCCTCTCCCGGTGGGTTTGAAGGCACACTCTACTAGAGCTGTAGGTGCCTCATGGGCCTTGCGACATCGAGCATCTGCTCTACAGGTGTGTCAGGCGGCCACCTGGTCCAGCCTGCACACTTTCTCAAAGCACTATATGGTGCATGCCCATGCCTCTGCGGACGCAAGTTTGGGCAGGCGGGTCCTCCAGGCGGCGGTTGCCCACCTTTAAGGGGGACCGTGTATTATCCGTCTTGTTGAGGAACTCTTCCCGCCCTGGGGTATTGCTTTAGGACATCCCCATTGTCTGGGTCTCCCATTATGATGACCAGAAAAAAGAGAATTTTGTTTACGTACCGTAAATTCTTTTTTCTTTAATCATCAATGGGAGACCCAGCACCCACCCAGTTGTTCCGTTGCATGTTTGCATTTGATCTGTTCTCTGTTGAGACAGTGTTTTTTCCGGGTTGTTCAAACCGTCTGTGCACGGTATTCTTCCCGATGTTTCGGGTGTGGTTCATTTTTCTCCTCGCAGCTTATGGACTAAACTGAGGATGTTTCCTACGGTGGGGGTTTATAAGCGGAGGAGGCGGTGTCTACAAACTTGTAGTACCTAGTGTGACCTCCGGAGGGCGGAGCCCTAAACCCCATTGTCTGGGTCTCCCATTGATGATTAAAGAAAAAAGAATTTACGGTACGTAAACAAAATTCTCTTTTTTTTTGTTTTTTTTTTCTTCTTTTTTTTACAAATTCACCATAGTTGGAATTTTTTCTCGTTTTCCAGTACACTATTTTGGTATAATGCATTGTATGATTCTGAAGTATAGTCCAAATATGTGGATACAAAAATAAGAGTTATGGCTCTGTGAGACGGGCCACATGTCATGAAGAAGTTAATTGTAAGGGAGGCCTAGGTATGACTGGGGACTTAGCTGCCTTATGTGGATGGAATTAAAGGGGCTGTCCAATACTAGAACAATCCCTTCTGATTTCCACGTATCCCACAGGTATAATAAAAGATCCTGTGCTGCCGCCATTCCAGATTCCATCGCCGTCCATATTTGTGGATCAGGGCTCACATTGTGATGGTACGCGAACCCTGCATCCCCACCGCAGGCTTCACACTTTCAGGTGAAATGAGTTAATCAACAGGAAGAAACTCCGGCTGCCACTCACTTCCTGTTGATTGCTCATTTGGTCCCGAGGAGTGATGAGAGAAATCTGCAGTGATTGGACGTGGGGTTTGCGTGACGACACAATGTGAGCCCCGAACCACAATTCCTGACAGCGCTGGAATGGCAGCAGCAGTGGAGGTGAGTACAGTCTGTTTTATTTTTACTTTTGGGGTGACATGGAATCAGAAGGGGTTGTCCTAGTAGTGGAAAACTCCTTTAAACAGCAAGCAGAGATTTTAACTGTTAAAGGATTGACATTTACAGAAGGACAAACAACATGGTAACCCATCAGTGCACCGTAATTGAGATTTGGGGGGCCCAAAGGAGGCAGTGTCCGCTTCATATTTACACTGGGCTGTCTGAGATCAGCTGCATTTGAATGGTGAAAGGGGATGTCCAGGCTTTTCCTGAAATCTGTGTGTATCTAGGCTTCAAAATGCTGACAGTTTGTAATTTACACCCAGTTAGCATTTTGCATGGTTCCCTAGATATCACGATTTGGCATGTGTGAAAGAGCAGCTCACCTTCTCGACTAGAGGCATGTTGTTTTAGAGCCTGGCTGTAATGTCACAACTGGATGTTTACACCCAGTATCCAGCAGGTCCTCCCCAGACTCCTAACATGCCTGCCATAGTCTCCAATAGAACTACCCCCATTTACCTATGTAGACGCTCAGCTGTATTGCACTGACTCAGCGGTCATCGCTATACATCACTTTGCCGAAACCACCCCTCTGTGAAGAATGAACCGCGGTGTGTGTGCGGTTCATCTCCTTCACAGAGGGGTGGCTTCGGCACTATGATGCAAAGAGGATCGATTCAGTGACATCCTGGGCACGGTGAAGGAGATGAACCGCGCACGCACTGCAGCACTGACACGGCGGCTCATTCTTCAGAGGGGCAGTTTCGGCACATTAAGGCATAGAGAAGCAGATATTCACTCACGCAGTGCAATGCGGTTCAATCAGCGTCTACATAGGTGAAAAGGGGCAGGCCTGTTGTAGTCTGGGGTGTGCTTGCTGGAGACTAATTATGAATGTCCAGTTGCAACATTACAGCCAGGCTCCAAAACAAACACACCTCTAGATGGGGGGTGAGCTGCTCCTCCACACGCTGAATCGTGATATTTAGGTAACCATGCAAAATGCTAGCAGGGTGTAAATTACAAACTCAGCATTTTGCAGCCTAGATACACACAGATTTTAGGACTAGCCCGGACAACCCCTTTAATAGCAGTGATCAGACCTCGGCTCCACTCGCTGCTTTTGCTGTGTATTGTAGCCACCATGTACCATGTGTAGAGAGAGTTTAACTCCTAAACCCTCTCTACACACGAGCTGCTGAGTAATTATGTCATATATAGGGCCATTGCCAGGGTTAATCTGATCAGTTCCAGAATGACATTACTGGAGCAAAAGGGTTCAGGTGAACTTCCAAAAGTTAGTTGGGAGATAGGTTGCTGTGATCTAGAAATATTAGGAATCCCAAAAAAGTGTGAAAAAACATAGTTTGCTCCAGTAAAGGCTTCAATCTCTTCTGTATTCCACATTAATAGGTCTGTCTCTAGCCATATAACAAGTAAAACAGTCGCCTGATCTTTCCCCCTCCATGACTGTGAACAGAAGGCCGAGCCTGTCCATGTATTACACTGTACTTCATCTTACTCCATGTGACAACTGAGTGCTCTCTACTTATTAGTCATCATATGTCACCTTTACAGGCACAACGACACAATGCTTTGTGGAGTCTAAAAGACAGATCTATCCCTAATTGTAAAGTAATAGGTAATAACTGCATGTACACCTTACAATGTTAGCTTTGCCCCCCCACCTCATCCTGACATTTACCTCTGCCCTATATGTGATGATAATGTGTTTGTAGAGGTAGTATCGAGAGAACATTGACCACCAACCAAAACTAGCACAAGTGATGATTACATGTTGGGTTAGGCAGGTCCAGGCTAGCCCAATCCTTTACGGTTGGTAGAAATACAGTAGAGGGTGGATGTTCTGTTTCTATGGAGGGTAGTCTGAACATTTCCATATCTGGGCACCAAACAACTTTTGGATCATGCTGTGGTTGTTGGTGCAACTCCTGTATGCCAGTGCCTATCAGTCAGTACGTTTGCACTCCCGGTTGGAAGGAGTCCAAGCATGCTTCATTTTATCAGACATGATGTACTGCAAATGGATCCAACCATCTGTCTATCATCGCATCCACTACACTGTGTGCAGAATTATTAGGCTAGTTGTATTGTAGAGGATTATTTTTATTATTCATCAACAACTATGTTCTTAATCAACCCAAAAGACTCAAATATCAAAGCTTAATATTTTTGGAAGTTGGAGTGTTTTTTTTTTTAGATTTGGCTATCTTAGGGCCCTTTCACATCAGCGTTTTTCGTAATTCGCGGCAGATGCGGTGAAAAAACCGCATCTGCCGCGTTTGCCGCATAACCGTTCCACTTGCGGCACGGTTGCGGTTTTTTCCATAGGAAGTATAGGGGGACTTGCGGCAGATGCGGCAAGTGCGGTATTGCACTTGCGGCAGGTGCGGCAGAGAAAAAAAACCGCGGCTGACCGCGGTTTTTTTCGCTGCCGCACCTGCCGCAAGTGCAATACCGCACTTGCCGCATCTGCCGCAAGTCCCCCTATACTTCCTATGGAAAAAACCGCAACCGTGCCGCAAGTGGAACGGTTATGCGGCAAACGCGGCAGATGCGTTTTTTTCACCGCATCTGCCGCGAATTACGAAAAACGCAGATGTGAAAGGGCCCTTAGAAGGTTTGTGCAGGTAACTATTACTGTGCCGAATTATTAGGCAACTTAATAAAAACCATATATATTCCCATCTCACTTGTTTATTTTCACCAGTTAAACTAATATAACTACACAAAATTTAGAAATAAACCCCAAAACATTAGTGACCAATATAGCCACCTTTTTTTATGATGACACTCAACAGCCTTCCATCCATAGATTCTGTCAGTTGCTTGATCTGTTTACGATCAACATTGCGTGCAGCAGCCACCACAGCCTCCCAGACACTGTTCCGAGAGGTGTACTGTTTTCCCTCCCTGTAGATCTCACATTTTAAGAGGGACCACAGGTTCTCTGTGGGGTTCAGATCAGGTGAACAAGGGGGCCATGTCATTATTTTTTCTTCTTTTAGACCTTTACTGGCCAGCCACGCTGTGAAGTAGTTGGATGCATGTGATGGAGCATTGCCCTGAATGAAAATCATGTTTTTCTTCAACGAAACAGACTTCTTCCTGTACCACTGTTTGAAGAAGTTGTCTTATAGAAACTGGCAGTAGGCAGAGTGGAGCTTCACTCCATCCTCAACCACAAGGTCCCACAAGTTCATCTTTGAAGATACCAGCCCATACCAGTACTCCACCTCCACCTTGCTGGCATCTGAGTCGGAGTGGAGCTCTCTGCCCTTTACTGATCCAGTCTCTGGTTCATCCATCTGGCCCATCAAGAGTCACTCTCATTTCATCAGTCCACAAAACATTTGAAAAATCAGTCTTAAGATATTTCTTGGCCCAGTCTTGATGTTTTATCTTATGTTTCTTGTTCAAAGGTGGTCGTTTTTCAGCCTTTCTTACCTTGGCCATGTCCCTGAGTATAGCACACCTTGTGCTTTTTGATACTCCAGTAACGTTGCAGCTCTGAAATATTGCAAAACTGGTGGCAAATGGCATCTTGGCAGCTTCACGCTTGATTTTCCTAAATTCATGGGCAGTTATTTTGCGCCTTTTTTGCCCAACACGCTTCTTGTGACCTTGTTGGCTATTTGCCATGAAACACTTGATTGTTCGGTGATCACGCTTCAAAAGTTTGGCAATTTCAAGACTGCTGCATCCCTCTGCAAGATATCTCACGATTTTGGACTTTTCAGAGCTCGTCAAATCTCTCTTCTGACCCATTTTGCCTAAGGAAAGGCATTTGCCTAATAATTAAGCACACCTTATATAGGGTGTTGATGTCATTACAGAGATGCACATCACCTGATTTACTTAATTGGTAGTTGACTCTCAAGCCTATACAGCTTGGAGTAGGACAACATGTATAAAAAGTATTGTGATCAAAATACTCATTTGCCTAATAATTCTGTACACAGTGTAGAAAATTTCAATACACCACACACCCAAAATGTATTGCCCTCGTTTTATTGTTGCACAACTGATGTTAGGTATTCAGGCTTCAGAAGAGAATTCAGTCCAGGTCCATATGTTGTTCTGTGGTATCACAGTTTTGATGAATAAGGCCTGATATTCTGTACAAACCATATAGTGGAAA
Organism: Allobates femoralis; assembly: GCA_033576535.1. Taxonomy (NCBI): domain Eukaryota; kingdom Metazoa; phylum Chordata; class Amphibia; order Anura; family Aromobatidae; genus Allobates; species Allobates femoralis. The sequence goes on along the minus strand of JARQOC010000006.1, from coordinate 372,226,554 downwards.
CAGGTCTGGTTTCGAGGACTAAATGCTGACTAGTGTCATATAAAATGGTGACTGACTCCCTTTTTTTGTCAGCACAGAATGACTGTCCAAACCATGCACAGTCACTCGTCCATCATGGCAGGACCAAACATCTAAAACTACCTTCCCGCCGACTTGTTTTCCCTTCATCTCCACCTTCCCCTGTTCTTTGTTTGACATCTCTGACCACATAGGACCAGAGAAGGGAGGAGTGCAGTATACAATAGTGTTCAACATAATAGCAGTCCAATATGACAAACCAGATTATTCACTGTTTTTGGCATAAGTGATATTACCAAATGTCAAACAATTTACCAATTGGTGCAGTAAATTCTTAAAAAACCAACAGACTCAGCATTCATGATCTGCATGTTTTTGAGTCGGTGTATTTGAATAATTAATTGAAATGGGGTGTGTTCAAAATAATAGCAGTGTGGAGTTCAATTAGTGAGGTCAATCATTCTGTGAAGAAACAGGTGTGAATCAGGTGTCCCTTATTTAAGGATGAAGCCAGCACATGTTGTACATGAATTTCTCCTTGAAAACCTGAGAAATATGGGTTGTTCAAGACATTGTTCAGAAGAACAGCGTACTTTGATTAAAAAGTTGATTGGAGAGGGTAAAACCTATAAAGAAGTGCAGACAATGATAGGTTGCTCAGTTAAAATGATCTCCAATGCTTTAAAATGAAAAGCAAGACCAGAGAGACATGGAAGAAAACCAGGGGCGGACTGGCCCAGGTGGCAGGGGGGCAAGTGCCCCCTGGGCTGGTGGTATATGCCACATCTAGGGCCGCCCCCCTACAGAAACGGGCCGGCCGCGGGCGGTGCTTCGCGGCCTGCGTGGCGATACCGCAGCATATGGCGTCGAAGCTGGTAAGAGAGCTACGGCAGCATATTCCCCCCCAGTCCTCAAAAATTTCTGATAGCAACCCACCCCACGCTTCTCAACTCAGGGCTGGCAGTTGGAAACTGCCACCCGGGTCAAGAGCCCCCAGCCAGCCCCTGAAGACAACGGAATACTACCATTCGAATGGATCAAAGAATAGCCAGAATGTAAAGGCTCAGCCAATGATGAGCTCCAGGATGATCAAAGACAGTCTAAAGTTACCTGTGAGTACAGTGACAGTTAGAAGACGCCTGTGTGAAACTAATGTATTAGCAAGAAGTCCCTGCAAAGTCTCACTGTTAAAAAACACATGCACTGAAGCGGGATACAATTTGCCAAAGAACACATCAACTGGCCTAAAGAGAAATGGAGAAACATTTTGTGGACTGATGAAACTAAAATTCTTCTTTTTGGGTCCAAGGGCCGCAGACAGTTCGTCAGACGACCCCACACTCTGAATTTAAGCCAAAGTGCACTTTGAAGACAGCGAGGCATGGTGGAGCTAGCATGGTGATATGGCCATGTTTCTCTTACTATGGTGTCTATTTACGGCATGCCAGGAATCATGAACCAGTTTATATATATGAAAATACTTGTAGAGGTCATGCTGCCATACGCTGAAGAGGAAATGCCCTTGGAATGGGTGTTTCAACAAGACAATGAACCTAAACACACATTTATTAGGCCACATGCACAGTATTTGATGAGTTTTTTACCTCAGGATTTGTAGACAAAACCAGGAGTGGAGCAATCAGAGGAAAAGAATAATAGAAACACCTGCACCACTTCTGTATTTAATCATCCACTCCTGGTTTTGTCTACAAATCCTGAGGTAAAAAACTCATCAAATACTCAGCGTGTGCACGTGGCCTAAGGTACCCTAAAGGCCACGTCACACGCATCAATCTTATGAGCGATATCGCTTAAGCGATCTGCTTTTTTGATCGCTTAAGCGATATCGTTTGTGCATCGCTGCGTGTAATCAAGCGATTTTACAATGTAAAATCGCTTGATTGATTGATCGCAGATTTGTGAGCCGGAGCTCAAATCAAGCGATAAACGCTTGATCAATCTGCATCATCGTGGTGTGTGACACCACGATGATCCATCTCCCAGCGGCAGAGCCTATGCTGGGAGATGGTATCTATGGTAAACGTCGGGTTACTAAGAGCCGCGCGGCGCCTAGTAACCCGACGCTTACCATAGTTACCAGCGATCTCGCTGGTCCACATCGCTGGTGAGTCTGTGTGTGTGACATCTCACCAGCGATGTGAGCGATATTGTTAGCGATCGCGCGTGCACGTGATCGCTAACAATATCGCTCATAAAATTGATGCGTGTGACGTGGCCTTAAAGGTACCTTTACACGCCGCTATGACGGGATGGATACAACCCGCTATAGCCCGTAGTAGCGGCGTGTGAAGACGGGACGACACAGCCGGCTACAGATACATCTGTTTCCCAGCACTGCTCGAAAACAGATGGCTACAAAGCCGATTGTAGCGAGCTGTATCGGCGTGTAAAGAAGGAACAGAAGGGTTGTTCCTACACCATGCTATGTAGCTGGGGCGTGACACAGGCTCCGGGTTTCCGCGCCCCCTTCAGCGATCATTGGAGGAAGCTCCTGCGTTGCGATTGGTTGTCGCCGCACAGGACGGCATATTTAAGGAGCTGACGAGTCACACTACACAATTGCTCGAGCGTCATGTATTAATCAGCCTCCTGCGATGCCTGCCCAATCATGGTATTATTGCTTTGTCCTATCAGCGTACGGAATTCTCGTAATCCACAATTGTGGCACTCCTATGTGCTGTCCCTGCTGCACCAGGTACGCCCATAGTAGCTGGTTGTAGCGGTGTGTAAATGAGCTACGATGAGCTACGGATGGCTACTTGAGACACCCGGCGATGTATCTAGCTATAGATGTAGCGTAGCGTAGCGCACCTTGTGGCGGCGTGTGAAGAGGGTGCGTTGACCGTTTGTAACCGTTTGTGCGTGCTCGTGCACGTGAAGTAGCGGGTTGTATCCATCCCGTCGTAGCGGCGTGTAAAGGTACCTTTAGAGTTTGTCTACTTCCTCACTGAAGTGGCAATTTGCATATGCAATTTCCTAGAGGAGCATTGCGGCTTTATGTCTCCTCACTGCCCTGACATGTCACATGGGGGTGGAACACAGGATTCTTCCTCCCCCATGTGACATCACATCCTGCTATTCCTCCAGTGCCCGCACTTATAGGTGCTGGACTACAGCATAGTGTGAACGGCGATGCGTATTCCAGCACTTATAATGGCGCATATGGAAGAAAGCACACACTATTAAGCGCAAAGAATTAACTTGTTCATTCTCTTTACACGCGCTTTCTCCTCCTAAAGCACGGCCGAGGAAAGCACAGCATCTGAACGGCAAAAGTCCATTCACTTTGCCTGGAAATGCCGACGCAGATGCACTTTTGGGGGAAAAAAACGTGGTATTTGCGCTACGTGTGAATGTAACCTTACACTTTAAGTGCCCATGGGTTCCTTAAAGCACCCCCATAGGCATTACATGGGTGTTGGCCGAGCAATGTTTTAGTCAGCAGTTAATTCGCCTGACAATCCCACAGATAGGAGCACTCGCTTTGCAGAGCGCTCCTGTATTTTATAAGAGAGCTGCTGCCAGACATCTTTGACTTTGGCTTATCTCTTAGGGCAACCGTCACACCAGGTGACATCGCCGGAGATATCGTAGGCGACGCATGGGAGCGCGCACGTTTTTGGCACCCCGCCAGTGTCGCCATCACATGTTTACACACGGCAATATCTCCGGCGACGCTGTGGCGATGTTTCAGGCGACAGCGCAGTTGGGGTCTCTACAAACCCCAGCAGCGATCTTGTAACATGGGAGCCTATGGCTCCCATCGCCTGTAACATCGCCAATAGCGATGTTACACGGGGCGATGCTTACACATCGCCTGAGAGTGGTTGCCTGGTTTCACAGCAGCGATGTGAAACCAGGCGACCACTCTAAGCTGATTTTTCAGAGCAAAATCACCGCGTTATACGCGGCGACTCGCCGGCGATGTCACCTCCGATAGGCTACGCCCCTGCGTCACCAGCGAAATCGCTGGCGATGTCTCCAGGTGTGACGGTACCTTTAGAGCAGTGATGGCGAACTCCAGGCCTTGAGTGCCACCAACAGTGCAGGTTTTCAGGATTTCCTCAGCATTGCACAGAGGTTGGAATCATTACCAGTGCAGGTGATTATATTATCACCCGTGCATTACTAAGGAGATCCTGAAAACCTGCACTGTTGGTGGCACTCGAGGCCTGGAGTTCGCCATCACTGCTTTAGAGTATCAGGTATCTGAAAATGAACATGTTGGATCACATGAGGTCAAGGGAGACTCAGGGGACCAATTTACAATAAACTATTGACCGAACCCCTCAATATTGTCAGGTTTGTCCAGATCTTTCTCTAGACTGTCATCATCTGTAGGGTGGAAGCCACATACACATTACACTACGGATATTGCCATTTATATGGGCCATGATCTTCAACCATCATCCTACTTCTTTCTAATGTGTTTGGCCACCATCAGTACAATGTCTTCTGTCTGGGGAATTTTGGGAGATCAATGTTGTCTCCTTAACTACATCTACAATCCATCTCTCATCAGACTCAGTAGTGCAAACACATTGATATCAGATTATAAGGGAGTAATGGGGCAGAAGTAACTGTGAGGATGAGCAGGAGTCATGACTGACGATCTTCAGGAGGTTATTAGGGCTATTATTTTACTATAAGTGATAGGTCCTGGACATGATGATGTAGATAAACTATTGTGTCCTTCCTGTTAAGGGTGATTTGTCACAGATAAATAGTTACCTGTTCTGTCCCAGATGGCAGAATGGGTAGTATAGGGGAGTAGAAAACTGTGAGCTGGTCCTGAATCTGCCATGTATAACTGTATGGTGAGGATTAGGAAGTGTTCTCTCTCGTATTACAGGAGGGAGCAGGTTGTGGCTAGCACAAAATGGGGCATTTGGTGTCTTCACTATTTTGGGGAGCAGTATTGATGGCACAATGCACTGTATGGGTTAAGGAGATCCTGCCACCGTCAGTAAACCTTTATAGAGAGCATTCTAGAATGTTGTATATGAGACCCCAGGCCGATCTGTATAATGTAAAAACTACTTTTTTTATACTAACCTGCGGGGAACTCCACTGCGATGGGCATTATTGGCCTTGATTAGATGCCTCCTCTCTGCTTGTGATCGCACCCTTCTTCTCTGCTCATGTGGATGACACGCCCTACGTCATCCACACAGTTCCTCCATTGCTGCACTCCTCTCTCCCCTGCTGAAGGCAGAGCAAAGTACCATAATGTACAAGCTCGGGGAAAGGTCAAAGAATGCCTGTACATGCACAATACCATACTTTGCTCTGCCCTTGGCAGTGCAGAAAAAAGTGTGCATGAGCGCAATGGAGGACAGTATATATATATATATATATATACAGTGCCTACAAGTAGTATTCAACCCCCTGCAGATTTAGCTGGTTGACACATGCAGAATTAACTTGGCATTGTGACATTTGGACTGTAGATCAGCCTGGAAGTGGGTAATGCACTGCAGCCAAAAAGATTTTTTAATTTTTTTTTTTAAAGCGTTAAAAGTTAATTCAGAGGGTCATTTATTATTCAACCCCTCAAACCACCAACATTCTGTTTGGTCCCCCTAAAGTATTAAGAAGTAGTTCAGGCACAAAGAACAATGAGCTTCACATGTGTGGATTAATTATCTCTTTTGCCAGCCTTTTCTGACTATTTAAGACCCTCCCCAAACTTGTGAACAGCACTCATACATGGTCAACATGGGAAAGACAAAGGAGCATTCCAAGGCCATCAGAGACAAGATCGTGGAGGGTCACAAGGCTGGCAAGGGGTACAAAACCCTTTCCAAGGAGTTGGGCCTACCTGTCTCCACTGTTGGGAGCATCATCCGGAAGTAAAAGGCTTATGGAACTACTGTTAGCCTTCCACAGCCTGGACAGCCTTTGAAAGTTTCCTCCCGTGCCGAGGCCAGGCTTGTCCGAAGAGTCAAGGCTAACCCAAGGACAACAAGGAAGGAGCTCCGGAGATCTCATGGCAGTGGGGACATTGGTTTCAGTCAATACCATAAGTAACGTACTCCACTGCAATGGTCTCCGTTCCAGACGAGCCCGTAAGGTACCTTTACTTTCAAAGCGTCATGTCAAGGCTCGTCTACAGTTTGCTCATGATCACTTGGAGGACTCTGAGACAGACTGGTTCAAGGTTCTATGGTCTGATGAGACCAAGATCGAGATCTTTGGTGCCAACCACACACGTGACGTTTGGAGACTGGATGGCACTGCATACGACCCCAAGAATACCATCCCTACAGTCAAGCATGGTGGTGGCAGCATCATGCTGTGGGGCTGTTTCTCAGCCAAGGGGCCTGGCCATCTGGTCCGCATCCATGGAAAGATGGATAGCACGGCCTACCTGGAGATTTTGGCCAAGAACCTCCGCTCCTCCATCAAGGATCTTAAGATGGGTCGTAATTTCATCTTCCAACAAGACAACGACCCAAAGCACACAGCCAAGAAAACCAAGGCCTGGTTCAAGAGGGAAAAAATCAAGGTGATGGAGTGGCCTAGTCAGTCTCCTGACCTTAACCCAATTGAAAACTTGTGGAAGGAGCTCAAGATTAAAGTCCACATGAGACACCCAAAGAACCTAGATAACTTGGAGAAGATCTGCATGGAGGAGTGGACCAAGATAACTCCAGAGACCTGTGCCGGCCTGATCAGGTCTTATAAAAGACGATTATTAGCTGTAATTGCAAACAAGGGTTATTCCACAAAATATTAAACCTAGGGGTTGAATAATAATTGACCCACACTTTTATGTTTAAAATTTATTAAAATTCAACTGAGCAACATAACTTTTTGGTTTGTAAGTTTTATGCTTCTGTTAATAAATCCTACTCTCGTTTGCAGTTTGAAGGCTCTATCTTATTTGCATGTTATCAAACCACCTAAATCTGCAGGGGGTTGAATACTACTTGTAGGCACTGTATATATATATTTATTCATTTATATAGCGCTATTAATTCCATAGCACTTTACATACATCAGTAATGCTGTCTCTCTTGGAGCTCACAATCTAAACATCCTATCAGTATGTCTTTACAATGTGGGAGGAAACCGGAGTGCCCGGAGGAAACCCACGCAAACACGGGGAGAACATGCAAACTCCTTGCAGTTGTTGTCCTTAGTGTCCTTGGTGGGAATTGAACCCAGGACCTCAAGACCCCAGTGCTGCAAAGGCTGCAGTGCTAACCACTTGTATGCAGATGATGTCGAATGCGTCATCCACACGAAGCAGAGAAGGAGGATGGCAATTTCAGGCAGAGAGGAGGCACCAAATCAGTCTCCGATTCTGGGTGCATGAAAAAAACTGACACAAATGGATCAGTGACAAAACTGACACACACGGATGACCACTTAGGATCAATCCGTACCCATATGGATACATGAGAGGCCAAAACTGATCCGAGGCTATCTGTTTTAAAACGGATAGACACTGATCACAAATTATGCTGTGTGAAGGCAGTCTGATGGGAATTAGTGCAATGTGATGTGATAGTAGAGAAAGGGACAAGAGAGATCCTGAGCTGTGTGGAGCCAACAGACAAGGGGTTAACATAGGTTAACCTCTTTCTGGCACAAAATAGTTTGATCTGATACTTAAATCTGATGTTGCTTTGCAACTGTGCTGTGAGCTCAGCTTAGTTTGTTACATTTTTACAAGTCATATTCACTGAAGACGGATTTGAGCGATAATAAACATATGTCTGCTTCACACACAATGCAGTTGCCACACTTTGTAGAAGGTTTATGAATGGTTTGCAACCAGAATTTTCTAATGAAGTATATTAGAAAGTTTATTTAAATCACTTGCTGTGCATTATTATTAAATAAAAATGTAATCGGTGGTTACATTTTAACCCCCTTCCCGACCTTTGACATCATAGAGACGTCATGGAAATCAGTGCGTTCCCGACCTATGACGTCTCTAGAACGTGGCTTCTTTGCGGTCCTGCAGCTCCGGTGACCGCTCAGTGACAAGTCACCGGAGCTGCAGGATCGCAAGGACCCGTACTTTAGCCCAGGGGAGGTGGCTTAGACCCCCCCCCCCCCCGTGGCTAAAGGCACTCTGATTGTCAGTTAAAAGTTAAACTGCCGATCAGAGCGATTCACCCCTCCAGATCTGATTGGAGCTTTCCAATCAAATCTGGAGGGGTGGATCGGCGCGTGCCATCCCCCTCCTCAGCCCCCTCCCACTCCGGAGCTCATCAGGCCCCCCCTCCTGTAATTATCTATCTGCTGGCGGGCTGCACCCGCCGGTGCACCTGCCGGTCATCCTTCTCTGCTGCGGAGTGGGCCCCTCCTCCTCTCCCGGGCTCCTCCTCCTCACCAGTGGCTGAGGTAAGTATGAATGAATGAATGAATGAATGAATGAATAGATGGATGAATGAGTGCATGCATGGGTACATGGGTGGGTGCATGCATGTGTGAATGGATGGATGAGTGCATGGGTGCATGGATGTGTGCGTGCATGGATATTGCATGGATGGATGTGTGCATGCGTGGATGTGTGCGTGCATGGATGTGTGCATGCATGGATGTGTACATGGATGGATGTGTGCATGGATGTGTGCGTGAATGTGTGTGTGCGTGTATGGATGGATGGATGTGTGCATGTGTGGATATGTGGATATGTGGATGTCTCTGCGTGCGAGGATGTCTCTGCATGCGTGGATGTCTCTACGTGCGTAGATGTATGCATGCATGGATGTGTGCATGGATTGATGCGTGGATGTGTGTGCATGCGTGGATGTGTGCGTGCGTGGATGTGTGCATGGATGGATATGTGCATGGGTGGATGCGTACTGGATGTGTGCATGCATGGATGTGTGCATGGATGGATGTGTGCGTGCGTAGATGTGTGTGTGTGGATGTGTGCATGGATGGATGTGTGCATGCGTGGATGTGTGCATGCGTGGATGGATGGGTGCATGGGTGGATGGATGGATCAAGTGTCCTCTTGTTGTAGTCTCTGGGATCATAGTCATGGTGCACTGTATGACAGATCATTGCCATATAGTACACCATAACTCTGACCCCAGAGACTGTAGGAAGACGACACTTGATCCCTTGCTGAAATCTCTGGATGGAGCAGAGGCGATTGAGCATCATGGGACCTCAATCGCCTCTGGACTACGTCACAGGCGATCGGGCATCGTGGGACCTTCGTTGTGGACTATGTCGGATCTTTATAATAAAGATGGAGTCTGGATTTTGTTTGTGTTTTTTTTTTCTTCAAATAAAAAGATTTTTCTCTGTGTGGTGTATTTTTTGACTATTTACTAGAGATTCCTAGTGGCTGGGTCTAACATTGGCCCGACATTATGAATCTCAGGCTTAGTGCCAGCTGCCAATAAAAAAGCTGGCATTAACTCCTATATTACCCAGTTTGCTACCAGCACCAGGGCAACTGGAAGAGCCTGGGTACAGTGCCAGAAAATGGCGCTTCAATGAATGTGCCATTTTCTGGGGCGACTGCGGGCTGCAGTTCGCAGCATGGGGGCCCAAGAACACTTGGGCCTCTCCATGCTGAGGATTCCAGCCCCAGCTGCCAAGTTGTACCTGGCAGGGCCAAAAATATGGCAGAGCCGCAAGTCATTTTTTTTTTCTAGAATTAGTTCTAGAAATTAAAAAAAAATGGGCTTCGCTGTATTTTTGGTTGCCAGCCAGTTACAACGAGGCAGCTGGGGGTGGTGGCAGTCCGTAGCTGCCAAGTTGTACCTGGCTGGACCAAAAATATGGCGGAGCCCCACATCATTTTTTTTTTCTAAAATCAGTTTTAGAAATTATTATTATTATTATTTATTTATAGAACACCATTCATTCCATGGTGCTGACCATTCATTCCATGGTGCTGAAATAAAAATAAGAAAAATAAGAAATTAAAAAAAAGGCCTTCGCTGTATTTTTGGTAGCCAGCAGGTACAACTTGGGAGCTGGGGGCTGGAATCCTCAGCGTGGAGAGACCCAAACATTTTGGGCCCCCCACGCTGCAAATTGCAACCCACAGCCACTCAAGAAAATAGCGCATTCATTAGAGGTGCCATTTTCTGGTGTTGTACCCCAACTCTTCCAGTTGCCCTTGTTCTGGTGGCACACGGGTTCTCCACATGCGACATGGCGTCCGCTAACAATTTCAATGGAAAATTAGCTCCAATTGTTAGCGGAAACCATGTCGCGTATGAGAGCCCTCCTGGTGCCTGAACATTGGAGCTCCCCCACAATTTTTGCCAAATTTTTTATTTTTTCACAATAAACACATAAACTATCGACCTAAATTTACCACTAACATGAAGCCCAATATGTCACGAAAAATCAATCTTAGAAACGCTAGGATCCGTTGAAGCGTTATTACCTCATAAAGGTACACTGGTCAGAATTGACAAAAATGCCAAGGTCGTTTGGGTCAAAATAGGCTGGATCATGAATGAGTTAAATGAGCATTTCTGTCTCTAGGAGAAGGTCAATGAATGTTCATCCATTTCTACCATTTTGAGACAAAGATTTTTCTTACAGTATAGACTATCAGTCAATAAAATACAGTCATCTACATTCAAGGCTATGCAGGTCTGTTATTGACCTGCTAAAAAATTGTTCGTTATTGATTTCACATTAGGATAGTTGAAATCATCAGTTTTGATCAAGTTTAGATTAAAGTGTAAAAATTTACCTTTTTTCCTTATATCTGTGCAGACAGTAAACCAAGTCAAATTATTCTGCTGTCACCCTTGTAGGCAGTTCTGGTGGTTTGCATTGGCACCGAACATAACACTTTTCTGTTAAAGAACCATTGATTCCTATGATTGCCTTAAGTTGTCAAGTGACTAAATTCTTGGGGGTAACAACAGTTGACTATAGTTCACTTTATTTTCAATGCAGCTACAGTATATTCCTGTTAATGTTTTAGTTTATTCCTAACACATTAAGGCTGCTTTTAAGATTTAGCCTGTAGGATCTTAGATCAACATTCATTAAAGCTTTTTTACAATGTAGGCAAAACGACCACCAATGGGCTATAATCAAGCATCAAGCAATAATTTAAGCTGATTAGACTGGCCAACCAGAATTCTATGCACACCGAATGATCTTTAATACAATCGTTCTGTGCCCATTCAATATCATGTTATAGGCGGTCATCTCTTGCTTACACAAGATGACATGCTACCAATAACAATGATTTTAATGCTGGAATGATGAACTAGCTTTTTACTCATTCGTCAGGTGATGGCCAACATGTTGCACAAGCTGATTATCGGTAAACAAACATTGTAACAAATGCTCGTTCCAGATTATAGTGGGAATTTGTTCTTACCATCTCTCCAGGAATTTCTGGGACACTCCTAAATAAATGGGATGTCACGTCCCCCTGGATTTGGTGGCTGGTGTTCCTGCCTCGGCCGCTGGGAGGCGCGGGCCATAGATGGAGATACGGGAGCGCCTGCCGCGTGCATGCTGAGACTGTGAGGGGAGGCAGCGCAGGCGACAGGTGATTGACAGAGAGGGGTGGGGTCGGAGGAGGCGTGAACCCCGCCTCCCGGGTTCTTAGGTCTTCTAAACTGTAAGCTGTTATTATTATATGAATATTTAAACCCAGTTTACGGGACCTCTACAAGCCTATAGCCACCTTCCTTGAATGCAGCCTTGTGCTGCAGAAAGGTGGCTATTATAGCTTTGGGGTGTCCAGGGGGGGTGACAGGTTCGCTTTAAGAGTTGACATGTGTGTTGCTAAGATGGCAGTGTCTCTTCATATGGGGTAGAGGGACCTTTCCTATGCTCCAGGGGTCCTTAAGACTGTAACTTTTAGAGATGGTATAGTCATATGTTCAACATGTATCATAAAACATTCACTGATCTCAGGGAGACCAGTCCAAGAAAACACGCGGGCAGCTCAACACAATGAATTCCTAGGCGCATTGCCCCCTAGGAATTATGAATATGCAAATAGAGTCTGTGGAGCCTCAGTTAGGAGTCTCAAACACAGGACTAGCCAATATCCCTCCAGGGAAGGACCCAGCCAAGGGGTGGCCCTTGCGGAGAACACCATAACCACCATGTTGAGTGGCCCTTTTAGTCAATAGCCAGCTCTTTTCCAAGCTTAGAGATATGACAAGCTTAGAGATATGACAATACCTGTTTGAGACTGTTAACGAGGCTCCACAGACTCTATTTGCAACATGTATCATAACATACAATACCTAAAGATTAATTCTAAAAAATAATATTTTCACATCACCATCCTAAAACCTGTTACATGTCTTCTACCATCCTTTGTATTAGTGAGGGACAAGTAACTCTCCAGCTGGTTTGCTGTTTTTCTATTTTCTAAAATTTTAGTGGTTGAAAGACCTAAATTTTTCACATAGAGATATGGGTCACCCAAAGCTGGGACATCTTCCTTCTTGGCCCCCATAGTAGCTAAATAGACATCAGATGGCAAACCATACCCTTCTACTTGAAAAATGCATATGTTTCTTTGAAGGCACAAGTATTCCTGTCTACTCTATGGAGAAGTGTATCGCGTGGTTCTTGTAAATATGGTTTAGTCATGTATAGGTGCATGGTCAGTTCTTTGCTGGTAATATTCTGATGCTTTTGACACACTCGATCCAATATGTCTATTACTGAGCTTTTAGTTTTCCTCATCTTCTACCTGAAATTCAAGCTATAATACAACCACTTAAGTTGAGGTTATTCCAGTAATTAGTAAATCATTCTTATCTCATAATATATTTTGGTATATAACAGCAAAACTCCACGCTATGCATGAAGAGTGCAGGAAGGGATGACGTTATTCCAGTTTAGCAGTAAACAGTACCATGATCTCCTCTCCAGCGCACAACCGGACCCCATTATCTTTGGAATGTACTTCATAGTTTCCAAAATCTCATTACATCCCATCCACAATCCGTTTCATCACAAGTGACCTTGCTTCTGAGCACCAGCTTATCGCTCATTACTAAGAAACATGCAGTCATTACCTAACTATTATATCTGACATTTAACCTTTCTTCATCATCATGCTATTGAAGAAAATCTATATGTAGTCAAATTTAGGCTGCTTTCACACTGGCGGTTTTGCCCAGATCCGGTGGATCCGGACAAAAAAAACGCATCTACCGCAAGTGCCGCCTAACGGCGACACTTGTGGCACACTTGCAGCAAGCCCCATGCATTGTCTATGGGGCTTGCGATAAGTGTGCGTCAGATGCAGCAAGTGCGGTTTCGGCAGATGCGGCTGCAAAAAAAACCGTGGTCAGCCTTACATAGTCATGAAGAAAACTTTAGGTTAAATGAGATATTGTGTAGGAGATATCACTGTCTTTAAAAAACTGTTTAGACTCAAAAACATAAAACCTGCACACTTTGGCCACCACACACACACACACACGAATTTCCCCGATAGGACGTCCTGAGGTCAGCTGTAATCTGCGGGAATACCTGGCATACAGAATAAAATTTTCCTTCTGGGTCCCCACAGGAAAAAATAAGCCTTAGACATTTTTTGTTCATGTAATGCAGGACAGGAGTGGCTTAACAGAGCAAGATAATCCCGTTGCAACTGGTCTCCACTTTGGCTAAGAGTTCACCACCACCCGCTCATATATTGACTCAAAAAATACTTTTTAAGCTACACAACCCCTATTGGAAACCTCTTTCAGTTTTCTAATGTTGCCAAAAAACATTGAAGTAAGAAAGCATATCTTTACTCAATATTGTCTGAGACTCCAGCCTCACAACTGTTTGGAGTTGATTAGTTGACCTGGTAACATCAAAACAAGTCCCAACTCAACTGAGCTGAGATGAACAAAATGGAAAAAAGCTACTGGTCCTCTCCAAAAAGTTTGTTGTCACTTAATCCTTTTAACTGTCTATTTAAAGGGATCCTGTCATCCCCAAAACACCTCAAAAGCTATTAAAAGCTGTCCCTAAAGCATATTCACACTTACCCTACACTCCTTTTAGCTCCTAAATGCAGCTAGTGAAAATGAAGATAAACGTTTTAAAACTACCTCATTAGCCATGTTAATTAGTGACTATTGTATGCATAGTCACCCTGGCAGGCTCTCCCTATTCCTAATATCACGCCTCAATAGGCGTGATCTTCTACTCACATTCAAATACGCGCCTCCCCTCTCTCCTATGCCGGCCGGACCGCTGCTGTGTGCGGCTGTATGACGCGAATCACGTCATTTCCGGCTTCGGGTGACGTACTACACCCGCGCCGCTCTGTTAGCTTCAAAACGCGCACTGCGCATTCGCATGCGCAGTGCGGACTGTCTCTACCAGGGCCCACCGTGAAGTTGGTGAGGCAGCTTACTGTACGTTTTCTTGCAAAAACGTATAAACCAAAAGGCCCTGTTTTTTGTCACGGCACTTGCTATTTATAATTTTTACAGCAGAGCTCGTTTTGTGTGACACTTATATGGTTTTTGCATTTGTTTTTTCATGTTTTTGGTGGGGATTGGTTGCAGTTCAAACTGCTGCTTCCAATGTGTGCAGACTCATATTCTTTGGCTTCATGCTTAACCCTGCTGATACAGCAGAAATTGGAAGCACCCGCCCCTCCCATATGAAGTCTGCACACAGAGCTGCCTGCCACACACCCTTACAAGGTGAGATTTTCCTGTGCTCTCCCGCGTCCTGCCTAGAGGTATGTACACATTGGCAGGTTTTTAACGTAGTACTAGGGACAGAGTTAGGACTGTCTCTACCAGGGCCCACCGTGAAGTTGGTGAGGCAGCTTACTGTACGTTTTCTTGCAAAAACGTATAAACCAAAAGGCCCTGTTTTTTGTCACGGCACTTGCTATTTATCATTTTTACAGCAGAGCTCGTTTTGTGTGACACTTATACTGTTTTTGCATTTGTTTTTTCATGTTTTTGGTGGGGATTGGTTGCAGTTCACACTGCTGCTTACAATGTGTGCAGACTCATTTTCTTTGACTGACATACCTTGTAGACAGGAGTGAAGGACGTCACACTGACTGACAGACCTAGTAGACAGGAGTGAAGGACGTCACACTGACTGACATACCTTATAGACAGGAGTGAAGTTCGTGACACTGACTGACAGCCTTGTAGACAGGAGTGAAGGGCGTCACACTGACTGACAGACCTAGTAGACAGGAGTGAAGGACGTCACACTGACTGACATACCTTGTAGACAGGAGTGAAGGACGTCACACTGACTGACATACCTTGTAGACAGGAGTGAAGGACGTCACACTGACTGACAGCCTTATAGACAGGAGTGAAGTTCGTGACTCTGACTGACAGCCTTGTAGACAGGAGTGAAGGGCCTCACACTGACTGACAGACCTAGTAGACAGGAGTGAAGGACGTCACACTGACTGACAGCCTTATAGACAGGAGTGAAGTTCGTGACACTGACTGACAGCCTTGTAGACAGGAGTGAACTTCGTCACACTGACTGACAGCCTTGTAGACAGGAGTGAAGGATGTCACACTGACTGACAGACCTAGTAGAAAGGAGTAAAGTTCATCACACTATGACTGACATACCTTATAGACAGGAGTGAACTTCGTCACACTGACTGACAGCCTTGTAGACAGGAGTGAAGGATGTCACACTGACTGACAGACCTAGTAGAAAGGAGTAAAGTTCGTCACACTATGACTGACAGCCTTGTAGACAGGAGTGAACTTCGTCACACTGACTGACAGCCTTATAGACAGGAGTGAAGTACGTGACACTGACTGACAGCCTTGTAGACAGGAGTGAAGGGCGTCACACTGACTGACAGCCTTGTAGACAGGAGTGAAGGGCGTCACACTGACTGACAGACCTAGCAGACAGGAGTGAAGGGCGTCACACTGACTGACAGACCTAGTAGACAGGAGTGAAGGGCGTCACACTGACTGACAGACCTAGTAGACAGGAGTGAAGGACGTCACACTGACTGACAGCCTTATAGACAGGAGTGAAGTTCGTGACACTGACTGACAGCCTTGTAGACAGGAGTGAAGAACGTCACACTGAGTGACAGCCTTTTAGACAGGAGTGAAGGACATCATACAAAGAAAAGACATGGCACAGATGGGAGCAACACACAACAAGTAATATAGAGTAAAAAATTAAACTTTATTATTGTACAGGCACAAGACAGAATAAAAACACTTAAAACCATGGGGCTGTCCCCAAGGCCACAACCACAAAGTATATACAGAGTGTGAAAATGCTGACACAGAGATGACATGGGTAATAAGACCAATGTAAGAATTATACTTGGGTTGTCAAAAACCAGGATGATTCAGGAGACTTACGGTAATACTATTGATGTTGGGGCCAACACAATCAATAAGTCAAATTGCACTCACAGAAATGTCATATCATATACAAATAATCACAATGGTGAAAGCAGATAAGGGACTCATACGTGTGCAACAGAGCACCTGCTATCAGGTACAGAACACAGATAAGATGTTAGTTGCAGGTTATGATGTATAAACACATACAGAGTGTTTGTAAATGCAAATGAGTAGTCTGTACATAAATACACGGAACCAAAGTGGTGTGAGCTGTATTGGACTCGGTCGGATTTAGGAAAAGCCTATAGACAATAACCATGTATGTCATAAGATGTATAAGTGACCAAACCACGCAGAACAGTTATCTGATGAACGAAATGGGACACAAATAATTGCATATATTTCATAAAACCTGCGGTTAAGTGCATGAGACCGGGGAGTGTAATCTGTACAGGTAGTTGTACGTATGATAGTAATATGTTATACATAAAAAATGAGTGGTCCCCAAAGGGAATTATATGATCTAGACCAACAGTTATGAGGATAACTTCGGGTCCGTAAGGACCAGGTGGATATGATACGGATCCTTATACATCAGATAAATGTAAAAGGCATGGGTTATTGGCTGACCCCTAAATAGAAGTAATCCTGGCTGATACCTGGTATATTGTGAAAACCCCCAGTAGACAATGCAGTGTGGTAATTACCAGTCCGTAGTCAGTCCGGGGTCAGTAAAGAGGAGTGGCCGAGGGGCACCCAGGCCCCATGCGTATCGCTGCTAGGGCGCAGCTTCCTCAGGGGAAGTAAAGGCCCAGTACAAGCGAAGCATATTAAGTACCTGTTTGTAATGAGATTGAGGAGAATCAGCTGGAGGCCCATCATTGCTATAAACAATATAATGCAGCTGAAACAGGAAATGACATCGCAGTCACATGCATGGTGCCATAGCAAATGTATACACAAAACAAATCAGTATGGAGGTATTACCCTCAGAGCTGTAAGTGACATCATGGTCACATGCTGAACACCATAGCAACCATAACAACAGAACATTAAATAGTATGGAGGCTCTGCACCCGGAACAGGAAGTGACATCGTGGTCACATGCTGAGTACCTTAGTAGCAGAGGAGGCCTCCGGTTCGTGGGCGAAACGGGTAACAGTCTCTGTAGTAGTAGAGAGACCGGTTGTGAGTTCCTCGGTGGGAACCAGGTGGTGATCTTTCTTCTTCTTCGGAGCAGGTTGCAAGCTCCGGCTCGGAAACGGACTCGGGTGTGACTTCAGGCATAGGAGCGGGTGGATCTGTGGCCTCCACTAGAATGAGGCAATCGATCGGCTCCGGCGACGAAGCGGGACAGGTGGTGCGCGAAGGTGAGGTTGTGGAGAAGCTGGCGACGTCGTCCAGACCCGGAGTAGCTGTACCCGGTCGGCTCTGCTGCATCGCATGATGTAGTCTATGGCCCAGGGTCGCGCTCCAACTGCGGATCGTCCATTCGACAGTCTCTATTAACCGCACCTGGAGGTCTTGCAAAGCTTCCAGCCAGAAGTCGGGGCTGCCGTCAATGGAAAGGACAGGACCCGGACCAGGATGGCCTATGGCTGCTCTTGCCTCTGCCTCGACCTCCCGCATCAGGTCTTGGAGTCTCGTGTTGGCCATTCTCTTCTTTGGAGGGAACCACACCCGTTCAACCGATAACCGTCCTGGTAGAGAGCTGGTGAAGAATCGAACGACACTCCCATTTCCTTGGAGGTTTTTTGTAGTCCAATTGTGGGAAAAAGTCTTTGGCCGCCCCCATTGTTGATTCGAGCAATCAGGGCGGACGCCTTTGCCTTTAGCCCTCCCACGAAGAGGGGCGTGGCTCACCCCTGGGCTTGCACGTGGCGAGTCCTCATGGCGGTTTCGGCCATCTTGGGCGCCATCTTGGCCCAACGGTGAAAAGGCGGGAAAGTTCTTTTAGGGACGAACAAAGTCCAAATTGTAGACAATTTAAAGTCTTTTAAAGCACATTATACCCGTTAGGAAACGGGCCTGCTCGTATCCTGTTCGTGACGCCATTTTCTGACTCACCGCGGCCGGGACTCCGGTTTAGACAGGCAGTAGCTCCTTCCTCCTTGTCACGGGTGGACTGCGCCTGCCGGTAGTGGGGCCCGGTTGAGTGCAGATCAAAAGCTTGAAGAGTCTTGTGAGAACAGATTAAGGGGTTAATTGTTTCGTGACGCCACCTATGAGTGTTTCGATAAGTCTTACCGACTCTGCGGGGCCTCCGGGGGATGGAATGCAGCAAGATGGAACGCTCCCCACAGGCTAAGCGATGATCCCCGAAGGCTGGAGCTGCAAGATGTTGTGCAGCAGCTGCGGTTACCTTGTGTGCGGACGGACGTAGTCATAAGGAAGCACGGACACTGTAAGTCTCTGTAACGGGTAATTTACTGTAACCAGCAAGCAGTACATGGCATACAGTTAATGGGTAGTGGACCGGGTGGACTCAGCAGTGATAGGTGTCCCTCAGAGATCCGCGGTGTTCCTCCATTCTAGCTAAGTGTTGCCGTTGTCGCCCAGGAATACCAGGTCGGGTACAGGGAGGCTGCTTCAATGCCCTATCCAAAGTATACGTGATGGATGTTTTGGGGAGCCTTGGGTCCCTTGGTGGGTACACCGCTGGTTAGACGACTGGAATTGGCGGGTGGTGGGGTGCTCCTGTAAAGCTTTCTCCTCCACTCCTCTGGTTCGCATAGCAGAGCTGAACTGCTGCTAGCTTCGGTACCAGCAAACGGCTGTAGGTTGGGCACGGGAGTTTTTGGGAACCCGTTTTTAACGCCGTAGTCCGGTTGGTAATGCACAGAGTAATGGTGCTCAACCGTGGTGACGGTAGGGAGATGGCCGGTAGAAGATGGCCAGGGGGCCACACGGAACTGTGCGAGCCCCTCTCCTAGGTTGCAGAGCTGGGATTCTGCAGAGGGTCTTCTAGGTTGCTGTTACACCTTCAGCCCTCGAACTCCAACTGTTTTAGACTTTCCACTACACACTACCCTTGCACTTCGCCCACCAGGACCCTGATTGGCCCTCTATGCTAAGTGATGCATGCAGGGTATGAATCTCTGAGTTAACCAGATGACTGCTGGGTCAGAGAATATTGCTGCTGCATTTGTGGCTGCAATACCCTCCTGTGACGCACTCGTTGCGGGGCGCCACAAGCCCTGATACAATAAGACCTGATCATGGATTCACCAAACATATGGTAGCCATAATGGTACAGACATGAGCAAGTAAAAGAACAGTCCAAAAAGTCCCTATCCAACACAGGCCATGAATTGTGGTGATGATGTTCGAACGACACCAGGCTGAGAGGCAATCCATTTGGCTGTTAGATAAGTCGAAGATAGAAGTCAAATCAGGTACAGGTTGTAGTCCAGAGCCAGTTAGCCCAAGAAGCCGGTGAACAAGAGTTCCTCGTTAAGACCTGTGGGAGACATGGAATTTAATACATAGATCCAGCGTGATTCAAGGCGCAGGAGCTGCTTTGTCATGTCACCCCCTCGGATAGTTGTTCTTAAAGCTTCCAAACCAATTATTCTAATCCCTCTAGGACTGCCATTATGAAATTGCAAAAAGTGTTCAGCAATCGTGGTCAATTTGTTACCGTTTGCTTTTTCATTTTCTGCCAGATTAATGGTGGAAATGTGACTGAATTCTTTTACGCAGTTCTTGCGTGGTCTCCCCCATATACATACGATTACATGGGCATATGATTCCATAGATTACGATGGAGTTTTTGCAGTTGATGAACTGCTTAAGAACATGCTCTTTGGAATCCTGTGGGTTTATAAAAGATGAGTAAGTAGGTATCATATACTGGCATATGTTGCAGGCACCCATGGGAAAGACCCATGAAGTCGTGTTCCCCGTCCCAAGCAGGTACTTGGTCATTTAAAATGACTTACGGTTAGTTGGTTTCTCAAGTCAGGAGCCCTACGAGCAGTTAGTAAAGGGTGAGACTCAATCAATACTCCCAATCTGGTATCAGAAGTCAGAATGTTCCAATTTTTACTTAGAATTTGACCTAGAATTTTACTTAGAAATTGCTCACCCATTGATTGTTATAATTAGTGATTACACAGAGTCTGTTGTCCGGTCTTTTATCCCTTGGTTCAAGTAGTGTAGAACGGGAAGTAGTTTTAGCCCGCGTGAAGGCACGAGAAATTACTTTCCGGGGGTAGCCACGTTCAGCAAATCAACTGGTCAGTTCAGTTGCGTTCTTCCTGAAGTCCAAATCCGTAGAACAGTTTAGTCTCACACGTAAGAATTGTCCGGTGGGTATGCCATGGCGGAGATGTCGTGGATGAAAACTAGAAAAGTTTAAGAGGGCATTAGTAGCAGTTGGCTTACGAAATAAAGTGATCCTCAGTATGTCGTTATCATGAAAAACCTCAGTGTCCAAAAAGGTGGCCCTTTGAGCTGAAATGTTGGAAGTAAGATAGATGTTCAAGTTGTTGATGTTTAAACCATCCAGAAATGTTTTGCATTCCTGTTCCGACCCAGACCACACAAAAAAGACAGTCAATGAATCTATGCCAATTTATCACATTTTTGACATTAGATTCAGAGGGGAACACCACCCTCTCTTCCCACCAACCTAGGATTAGGTTGGTGAATGAAGGCGCACATTTAGCCCCATGGCCACCCCGGAAATTTTCAGATAGAACTGGCGGTCAAAAACGAAATAATTGTGCGTGAGAACAAAATTGAGCAGTTCTAATAGGAATGAATCATGCAACCAATCTGAACCCGTTTGGCGGTCCAGAAAATGCGTAATTGCTGCCATACTGTCGTCATGAGCAATATTGGAATACAGGGATTTCACATCGCAAGTCACAATCAATTGGTCATGTTGTGAGTGGGAGGTCCTGAACATGTTGTAAAAAATGTGTCGTGTACCTAGTATAAGATGGTAGATGTTAGACCGATTGTAAATAGAAGTCAATATATTGGCTAGCCATTTCACATAGGATCCCGCAACTAGAGACGATTGGCCTACCTGGAGGTTTTTCTGTGGATTTGTGGATTTTAGGCAGGAGGTAGAAAGTGGGTACCACCGGATTCTTTACTCAAAGAAAATCCTGTTCCTTCGATGTGATCATTCCGTATCTTGAAGCAGCATCTAGAATTCTGGAGAGCTTGATCTGAAAAATAAGCGAGGGGTCTGAGGGAAGTTTCACATAAAACTTGATGTTGTTCAATTATTTTATGTGCTTCCTCAAGATAGAGGCTGGTTGACCATAGCACCACATTTCCCCCTTTGTCTGCCTCTTTCATAACAAAGTTAGAATTACTCCTCAGATTTCTGATTGCAGCCCTTTCTTTGTGAGTGAGGTTGTCTCGTTTAATAGATTCGAAAAAGAGATTGACGGCTGGAACGGTGGACAGAGGGCGATTTCATTGACTTTTTTCGTTGGGGAAATGGTACTCTACCTGTATGTGGCTCGTTCTTCTCCTGTAAATCCATGAGAATTTGAATGATACGCTGTTCACGCTCAGGTAGGCCTGCCACGATTTCTGGCTGTTGACAAATAGCGCAAAAGTTAAATTGCGGCAGAACATATAAACATCTTTGATGAGTGTAAATTTATCCAGGGTATACATTGGTGAGAATGTAAGCCCTCTCTGCAATACAGAAATTTTCCTCGGCGGTCAGGGTATGATTCGAAAAGTTTAATTACCTTAAGTTTAGATGATGGATCATAGGTTCGGTCCTGCTCACAATCAGACACAGATGGCAAATTCATTAGCGATTCCCCTCGGTATTCCCATGCCCCTATTGCCCTTGCCCCGGCCACCCCGGCCGTTCGGTTTCGATGGTGGGGGTACGGTGTCTCCTCCCCCCCATCGGGTTTGTTTTCATTGTCACTTTCTGGCCCTAAAAAATTGCTGTCAGAATCTGTAAAGTCAGTAATGGGGTCAGAAAGTTAAGGATCACTGGGATTTGATCCCGATGGGGCTGGGGGATTGGGCTTGTGATTTTTTTGGGGATTGCGAGGGTTGCCTCTATGTCTCCAGAGTGAAGGATGTCACACTGACTAACAGCCTTGTAGACAGGAGTGAACTGTGTCACACTCACTGACAGACCTTGTAGACAGGAGTAAAGTTCATCACACTTTGACAGCCTTGTAGACAGGACTGAAGGACGTCACACTGACTGACATACCTTCTAGACAGGAGTGAAGGACGTCACACTGACTGACAGCCTTGTAAAAAGGAGTGAAGTTTGTCATGTGGCGCCCCTGCGACCAGGGTGGCCACATAGGGAACTGCAGCCAGGTAGGAGGAAAAGACAGTTTGCACAACAAACACCCTCACAGACATCCCACACACCACTAGGAGACAGCACCCAACCCAGAGCCCGGAACGCTAGGCGGGCAAGGGGGGATGGGTTTAGAGGACAGTGGGTGGGAACGCATGTAGGTCAGGTGACAGAAGGTACAAGTGACTCACCAGGGGCCGGGTGCTCAGGTCTCAGGCGCTGGCTGTCAGTCACGGTTCTGGTGCCTGAGATTGTGGGCCCGGTAGTCAATAAAAAGGGGAAAAGAAAAATAATAAAAGGAGAAAAAAGTTATTAGTTCGTGATGCCACCTGTAGGGTTCCGGTGATGGCACCGGCACTGCTGGGACCTCCAGTGTGATGGGCGGCAGAAGGATAGAACCGCTCCCTACAGGACGAGCGAAGTCCCCGGAGGCGAGAGCTGCAGTAGAGGAATAGGGCAGCTCGGTTGTTTCTGTAAGGCAAGGTAATTAACGGTAGTCCCGGAATAAAGCTCAGACACGTTGCTCCTCTGAACGGGTGTTTACTTAGATGTTCAATGGCAGACAGGTGAAACGGTTCTCAATGCCAAGTAACAGACCGGGTGGTCCCTGCAATGAATAGTGTCCCTCTGAGGCTCCACAGGTGTCCTTCTCTATCCTGACTGTCCCTTCTCTTCGCTGCTTTAGCATACCTTGCCAGGGTACTGAAGGTCCTCGATTGGAGTTCCCGTTGTCTTGGCCCTGCCGCTCGGGGTCCTGGACCTCAATAGTGGGTACCCCCTGGTATAGCTGCGGTGATGGTAAAGTTGTGAGTTGTGCTCCTGTAAAGCCTTCAACCACTCTGGGTTCTGTGGTGCAGGGTTAAATCGTCTGAACCACCTCGGAGCCGGTACTCCAGGTTGTGGACTGGGCTCGGGTCTTCTATCACCCACTCTCTCTCTCTTGGCCCCTTTCTCCTCCTGGGTCACCAGTGCTCGGTGCCCTCCCTGCTAGCTGTCTCTCCTGTCACGACTTGACTTCCCTTGTTCTTGTCTCTCCACTATTCTAACTCCTTGCTGCTTTCCCCACTGCTATATACCCTAGCTCTCCTTCCACCAGGACCGGTTACCCAGGAAACAGGTGCCTGATTGGTCCTCTGTCCTAGGTGTTGCATGTGGTGGATGGAGCCTCAGGGTTATCCTATTCATCACTGGGACGGAGAATACGAAACCTTAGTCAGGGGTGTTGTACCCTCCTGTGACGCACTCTTATTGGGGCGCCACACAAGTAGAGGAAGAGGAGGAGGAAGGAGTTAGTAGGCCGAGGGTGCCGACCAGTAAACTCCAAGTAGGCCACGGTAGGCTGAGAAGCAAAGATCAGAGCGAGCTTAAAAGACACAAGAACAGCAAGAAAGACACACGAGTTCTGGAGGAGTGGGGCTGATGGAGATGCAGAATCCACAGAGTCACAGAAACCATGGAGAGAAAGCTCGTCCATAGCCAGCACCCCAGAGAAGTGTAAGAAACGAGATAGATCAGTAGCACTGACTAACTAGGAGAGAAGTCTTCCCTACTGAAGCTGAAGTCACATGGGTCAGAGGAGCCTGATAGTGTCTTGCGGGAGAGGACTATTGGAGGCTAGGTACACTGCAGAGTGTCGGCTCTGATGGGGACCGAAGATTTACCCAGTATCCCCAGATTCACCGATGGGGAGCTCCAATTCTAAGTTGGGGTTCCCACCCAAAGGACAGAAAGCACAGTGGCAACCACGAGGACCCACAAGGGTCTGAGCTGCTGCTATACTGTCCGGAGACACACACAGAGAAAGAGATCACAGCCTGGAAAAAACACTAGAGAGAGTGAGGGGTCGCAGCGTGACAACCTGGCTGCAGGGAGTTTAATGGAAACCGGAGTAGAATGCCTGTAACTCATGTTAAGAAGTGAACTGTACTAAGAACAACTGCTGTAACTGTTTGAAGAGAACTGACCAGTAAACCCGGTGAATCCTGCTTCAGACTCCCGTGTGTGATTCCCTGCAGACAGAACTTTACTATATCTTTGCACCCTTGTCTGTGACTGATTTCTTCCAGCAGGACAGCAGAAAGGTCCCACCTGGGGAGCCACAGCCTGTCAGCTCTGCACACTGGCTGGAAGAAGGCTGCAGCAGCAGGAAAGTGAGTGAACTGCACCTATTGCAACCCCCCATCATAACCGTCATAGACTTTAACTATCACTGCCCTGGGGAACCCAGCTCTACCCGCGGAGAGCTATTACATCTCCAGCTGCCATCCATCATCCCCGGAGGTTCTGTAGCAGCGGTGGTCCCACAAACCGTGGATGGCGTCACGACAAACTTTAATCCATTGTACATATCCCCTTTTACTTGTGAGAATCCGGGACACGGTCCGGACCAGGACCTCCATGACATCCCCAGCAGCGACCCGGTCCGGTACCGAGTACCCCGTCCCAGTGGGCTCCACAGTCACGCTGACTGACAGCCTTGTAGACAGGAGTGAAGGATGTCACACTGACTGACAGCCTTGCAGACAGGAGTGAAGGACATCACACAGACTGACAGCCTTGTAGATAGGAGTGAAGGACGCCACACGGCCTGGCAGCCTTGTAGACAGGAGTGAAGGACGTCACACTGACTGACAGCCTTTTAGACAGGAGTAAACTGCGTCACACTGACTGACAGACCTTATAGACAGGAGTAAACTGCGTCACACTGAGACGCTGACAGTACCGTTGTAGACAGAAGTAACTGCGTCACACTGACTGACAGACCTTATAGACAGGAGTAAACTGCGTCACACTGACTGACAGACCTTGTAAACAGGAGTGAACTGCGTCACACTATGAGCGGCACTTCAAATTGTGCACCAATATCGCAATTTGAATACCGCAACACTCATTGTGGCCGCTGCTGGCAGCGACCAATGAGAGACTTGGAGCGCGGTTTGAATGGTCATCTCTGATTGGTCGGCACGGCTGGCCGCGACCAATGGGAGCTCGCGGCATTCAAATCTCGCTCCGCAATCTCTCAGCTGCGCCGACCAATCAGATTGGTTGCCACGTGCTGGCGGCGACCAATCAGAGACGTGGCGTGGGCTTGGCCGTGATTTGAATGGTGTGCGGTTTTCAAACACGCGCCGCATCTCTGATTGGACGCCGCCAGCCACGAAGACCAATCAGAGATGCGGCATTCAAACCGCGCGCCAAGTCTCTGGTCCCCATGGCTGGCAGCGACCAATCAGAGATGCGCGTGTGTTTTAAACTACGCGCCACGTCTCTAATTGGTCACCGCCAGCTGTGACCAATCAGAGACTTGCGGCACATGTTTGCTGCAAAATTTGAATGCCGCCATATAGGAATACCCATACTGTGGGTGTTTCAATATGGCGGTCTGGGTACTACCGTGGCTATGTCCAGACATTAAAAAGAAATCGCGTTTCAATGCAATACAGTGCGTCGTTAATCATTGACAATGACATTGACAAAGTGGTAGCACACCAACAATCTTTTTTTACAGATACTTTACCATTCTGCAGCATGGAACACTGCAAATGGTACTGTCCTGAAAATGATTGTATAATATCTTTAATATAATTGCATATCACTCACATGAAATATGAAATACCAAATGGATTTCACTCGGCCAACTTTTTTGGATGAAAATTGTACTGATTTTTTTATACCCAGATGTAAGCGAAACTCATGATGGTTCTGGCACCGCACTAATTTACTGACGGTGGTCTTTATGCTGCAATCATTTACTGACAGTGGTTGTGGTACTGCATTCTGGTAATGATGGTGGTTCTAGCTGCTGCATTCCCGTAATGATGGTGGTTCTGGTGCCGCACTCTTGAACTGACAGTTGTTCTCATCTTCTAAACATGTAGCAATCCATAATAGGCTTCATGGCTATGTTAAATCTTCCTTCGAATCTCTAAGTTTTGAGTATTTTATAGAAGGATTTGCTGAGTTTCTGCTCCAAAAACTAATTTTAAGCATGTGTTCACACTGATTATATTGGAGCAGAAACTGAGTAGAATCTCTCCAATTCCTCTTCAATCCCTTAAAACCTGCTTCTGGGGATGTATTAATGGTGGTTCTGATGATGTATACATGTAAATAATATATTACTCCGGCACTTGGGATTCTTCTAATACGGCAAAGTGGCCCTTGGGTCAAAAAATGTGCACTAGATGAAGGCTAGAAATCTATTAAAAAGGGAATATTTTGAACCAAGTTTAATTTGACTATGATGAGTATGAGGAGAAATCTGAGCCCAGATATAGTCAAAGTGTAGATATGGGTATTATGGTATTAATATTTTTATACACTCCTGATAGGAGGTTTCTGTTTGTGGCCAGGGAATATTTGTTCTATCCGTGTAATTTTTATTACTATTATTATTATTTTCCTTTCATTATATTGTATAATAATAACAGAAAAGACAAGATGGAAGGGTGACAACATAATTAGACCGGTTTCATACTTCTGACATTCCCTGTCCATGTACACACTTCAATGTTTATACTTAGATGAATACCAATCCCCTCGGTTCTGAGCTGTATAATGAGGTATGTAAGATATGTACGCCTGCGGTACTGAGCTAAATGGAGACTCCAGTGGAATCCACTTCAGCGTCATAGTTCTTCATCCAAGTGTTAGTTATCTATATGGAAATACCTGCTAATATAGCGGACAATCACTACAAAATAAGAGCACCTCATCAAAGGGTATACCTTCAATTTCCGAAACAGGAAGGCTTTAATCTTAGACAAAACAAAGTGTTTTTACTGTAAATGTAATATGCGGCCAGAAGAAACACTTGAGGGAAAAATAATAGACATGAAGGAAACGTCGGCTGCAGGTGGAAGAGTAATTTTGTAAATTAGAGCTCGTGGTATATTGAGTGATTGATCAATCTGACCGCTCTGTTCTCATTTATGGGCACTCGCTATGTAGATACAACTTGACACAGAACGTAATCATTTAGTCGTAGTAGACAGGAGAGCAGCCCTAGCGAACAGGAAGCAATGAAAGCAAACAGACATGAAAGGGTAAAAATGGGGAAATTATCATCTACCCACATAATAGGGAAGAAATTGATCTCTAGGGATCCAACCATTGGGACTCCAACTGATCCCAAGAATGAGGCTCTATCTGCTTGACTGCCTGAGATAGTGGAGAGCAGAGCTTGTCATTAGACTGTGATGGAGTAGTAGCATGTGTGTACTCCTATGGCAAAATTGTAAAGGACAATTCTACTGCCCCATTCTCACGATCCATAGGTGTCCACTCCCAGCTATCAGAAGAATAATGAAGTTGAGAACAGTCCGACTCAAAGAAATGGAGATTTTATTTTCAAGTGAATATAGTACAAATAATCTGCAACGGCAACGTGTTTCAAGTGCTACTGCACTTTTAGTCATGATTAAGGCTGCAGTAGTACTTGAAACGCATTGCCGTTGTAGCTAATCTTGGATTATTTGTAGTCCTTGGCGTGCACTATATTCACTTAAAAATAAAATCTCCATTTCTTTGAGCCGGATCTCAACTTCATTATTTTTGTGGCATGAATGGGCTTAAGCGAAGCCGTGACCCGAACCCCATCTGGAGTGGAGACAGGCAGAGGGTGAGCTGGCCTGTTTACTGATCCCAGCTATCAGACCCCCAGTGATCAGTATGTTCTAATATCCTCCATATGAATTAAATGTAACTATTATATACTCCTCAACATTGAAATTGGAACATTAAGAAGGCTAATTAGCTGGGCACACGGTGCTTCCTGGACCTCTGCCCCATGTGACTAACACATGGATTGGTCCTGGAAGTACCATACAAACTACCCACAAGTCCAGACAAGGACTAAAAGGAAGACATCACTGGGGCTCACCGTGGGATCCTGGGGAGGGTAAGTAATTGGATGTTAGTGGTGCACAAAGCACACCAGAAAAAGAGAGCACAAATTGACATGCTCATTATTTTCTGGATGCGCTTTCTGCACCACTAAAGCTGACATCTGCACAGCAAATTGAAAATCCCATTCACTTTCCTGGAAGTCCTTTTGACTGATCCATTTTTGACGCCGTTTAAAAAAAACAAAAAAAACGCAGCTCCAAAAACGGATCAGTAATGTCCAGTGTGAACTTGGCCTAATGATACAACAACCTATATCAACGTGTGCAAAATTATTAAGCAGATTTGTTTTTCTAAGGCAAAATGCATCAAAAGATATTTAACTGACACTGAAAAGTCAAAAATTGTTACAAGTCTCACCCAAGTATGCATCACTCTGGAAATTGCTATGATATTGGGCTGTAATCACAGAACCACCAAAAGGTTTGTCGCAAATAGCTAGCTGGATTAAAAAAAAATCTTGAAAAAATAAAGATGCACATTAACAGCCAAAGAATTCAGAAGAATTAAACATGAAGCAATCAGGAACTGATTATCCTCCAGTATGGTCATATCCCAGAACTACAACCTCCCTGGAGGGCCCAGAAGTATGAAGTGTTCAGTGCTCAGAGACATGGACAAGGTAAAGGAGGCTGAAACCGAGCACCAGTGATCAAGACACATAAAGTGAAACGTCAAGACTGGACCAAGAAATCTGAAGAAAGATATCTGAAAGGTTTCATGAACTGATGAGATGAGAGTGATTCTTCACAGACCAGATGAATTATGGTGGGTTTACACACACCAATCATTGTATCCAATCTCTG
Organism: Allobates femoralis; assembly: GCA_033576535.1. Classification (NCBI taxonomy): domain Eukaryota; kingdom Metazoa; phylum Chordata; class Amphibia; order Anura; family Aromobatidae; genus Allobates; species Allobates femoralis. The sequence goes on along the minus strand of JARQOC010000006.1, from coordinate 372,197,221 downwards.
ATCCAATCTCTGGTTGCAGTGAAATCATGGACAGATTGCTCCATGTTGTACACAGCCACAAAATGGAACTATGTGTCCATGATTTCACTGCAACCAGAGATTGGTTCAGAGATTGGATACAATGATTGGTGTGTGTAAACCCACCATCAGCCCATGGCTGGATCAGTAATAGGCACAGACCTCCACTTCCACTCCCAATCCGAGCAAGATAGAGGTGGGGTACTGCTATGGGTTGGCATTATTAAGAAGGATGGCTATATAGGTCACTGAGACTTTTTTTTTTTTTTTTTTAAATGTTAAAAATATATTTTGCACATTTTTATTGTTTGGTCATTAGTCTTGTTTTAATAGATGAAAATAAATAACTAAGAACCTTTTTCATTTAGTTGCATAATAATTCTGAACACTAATAATTCTGCAGACAGTCAAAAACGAAGAAATACAAAATCTTACTTTTGTTTTCTTAAATATTGAGGTTTATTAATCTTCTTGATTCACTGACAGCATTGAAGTTGTTCAATAAAATTAATCATCAAAAATGCAAATTGCCTAGTAGTTGTGTTGAAGTCGGTGCGGGGCCCTGGTAAGGCAAAGCCTCTGCTGTGGAGCAGCCTTGGGATTGCAGTGCACACCCTGGCCGGCACCCCAATGCCACAGTCCAGTCCAGAATCGCCCTAGGTGAGGGCCAAATCACACAGATGCAATGATACTAACTTGACAACAGTCCTTTACTGAAATTGTCTTGTATAACTTAGACTTAACAGTTAAACGTTACTTTCTTAGGGATATCCATTTCAATGCATAATATTGTAGGCTACCATCATCCCAGTACATCTGGGCTCTCACCCTCTTCCCTCAGCACCACGGTAACCCGCTGGAAACTCAACTATCCTCTCTTTCCTCCAACCCTGGCCCCCAACATGGATCCATCCAGAGGAACATTAATGACCACCGTTAGATAAAAGTTCCTTCAATGAGAGCACCATGATGACCGTTCCCCCGGGTCTATACTGAAGTCCACTGTGAACAGTATTGTAAGAGTCAGCTGCCTCCCTGGAAGGCTTCCTCAAGGTCAGAGTAGAGTATCAATGAGGGAATGTTTGTATCCACACGTGCCACGCTCCTATACTCAATTACAAGGGTGACCGAGAAGGTCTGGCCAAATTGATCTTGGGCTCCACTCCAAACCGCCCACTCTTTGTCTTGATTTACATTGGGGAACTCTCCTTCTAAGCTACACTGCAGGCCCTTTTTATTGACTAGGCCCACCAAAAGGAGTTAATAAATAATAATAATACGTAATAATAATAATATATAATAATATAATTATTATTATTATTATTATTATTATTAAAAATGTCCATAACTCACTGGCACCAAGGAGCAGTCTTCACCTTCAATACTAGGTGACTGCAAGTAATTACACTTGCAAAACATTACAACACATACAGGTATACACTGTTTAACAGAGTAAGGGGGAGGGAAAGAAGCCTAGATCCTCTTACAATTGTGTTCACAGTTTATACAGAATCAGACAGTGAATCCTTGGGCCCACTAAAAGAAAACAAGTCCAGGGTCCTGAATCCAATGACCAGGGGCGGGCGCGGGCTGGTGCTCTTTGCAGGTGAGGAGCGGGGGGGAGGGGTCGGGGGGGGAGTTGTGTCCTATCAAATGAGGTAAGGAGGGGGGGGTTGGAGTTGGGGGTGTGGGGGGCAGCTATCTGGGCAGCTTGAAGAGCTGGGTGGGGGGAGGGATTCTGTCGGGTGGCCAACTCACCACACTTCCCGGCGGGTGCATCTGTTATTCGGCTGCTGTGATATCAGCAGCTGCGGCCGCAAGCAGAGCCACTGGCCCATTTCAGTATATGAGCAGGCCCTAGGATGAGGGCAATACCACCAGCCTGGGGGGCACTTGCCCCCTGCCACCTGGGCCAGTCCGCCTCTGCCAATGACAATGACAAGTGTGTGCTCTGTTGGACCTTTGGGGTCTATTTGAGTATCCTTTAGTATTCCAGTGGGACAGTCCAAACATCTTGGTGATGCCCACTGTCTGGTGGACCATGTTGTAAAGTCTGAGGGTCCTGAACCCAATGACAGTGTGCTCTGCTGGAACCTCTAAGTAAGAACTATCTTGGTGATGGTCACTACCTAGTGGGCCATGTTATAAATTCTGAGAAGTCATCAATAGGTCCTTGTAAATATTCAATGTCTGACCTGTGCTCTAGACCAGCGATGTACGGTTACATGCAACATTAGGCACAAGAAATCTTTAGAAGGTATTTAATTTTTTTGTTCTAAAAATCTCCCATGACATTAGAGAATTTTACAGACGCTCCATTTCCAGGTAGATGAACATTTTCCATAAATGTGAACATCCCTGCTCTGTCAGGCCATGTCATTACGATGATTTGCTCAGCTATATTTGCCCATCTTTCATTACGTCGAGTGATCCTCTTGACAAATAGTTAGTCTTCATGTATCCTAGGGCAGGGTGTACATTGACATCATGAGCAAAAGTAACAGAAAATAAGGAGGATTGGAAGGTGACTGATGGATACAGATGGGAGGGGACATCCTTCATTGCCTTCAATAAAAAGGTGCTCCCAACCTGCAGAAAGCCAGAGACGTCTCCTGCACCACCGTTCAGGGTCCGAGACAAGATCAGGTGAGTTACATATGATCAGCAGGGGGCGATAGGTGAAGGGACAGGCTGAGTTTTCCACTTATTTTAATTATTTGAAGAGGGACAGTTTGCAAGAAAAATGTTGTGGAGGGAAAAGATTGCTCAAGTAGGATGATCCTCTGAGGTTGAGAAGATGCAAAGTTGGTGCTGCTCGGTGCTCCCCTATGGAGTTGTGCAGTAACCATTAATAATCAGATACCAGTTGCTGCTGCCTCGTGGTTGGGGGGGGATGCCCCATGATAGAATTCACAACGTAAAAATAAAAAAGGCTGCAAAGCTGCAATTAAGTCTATTGCTGCAAAAAATGTGAGAAGTGTTCTTTTATCGCACTATGTGTTTTAACACTGTTACCGAGTTTTTCCAGTGTACAAAAAAAATGGATAAAACACATTAACACGTACAGGTATTTAAAGCCTGATATAGAGCCAAGTCACATATGGGCCATTATAGGGCTGAAACACAAATTCAATTAAAAGGGAAGATGGAGTTGTGGAGGAGTAGTTTGTGACCTACATAAAATCAGAGATACATTGGTTGGAAGTGAGGCAGGGAAATAGCATTAAGATACCGGTCACACGCGGCAGTTTTGCTAGCAATTTCACTGGCAATTTGCTGGTTGCAGTGAAATCATGGACACATTGTTCCCTTGTACACAGCCAAAAATGGAACAATGTGTCCATGATTTCACTGCAACCAGCAAATTGACCAGTGAAATTGCTAGCCAAATATTACCCTATGACGGTACCTAAAAAGAATAAAAAACAATGCTGGAGGTGCAAAGAATACAGAGGCATCAGAATTAATTAGAATATCATCAAAAAGTTAATTTTTTTCAGTAATTCAATACAAAAAGTGAAAATGTATATTATATAGAGTCTTTACACACAGAGTGATTATTTCAAGTGTTAATTTCTGTAAATGTATGATTATGGCTTACAGCCAATGTAAAGCACAAAGGTCATTATCTCAGAAATTAAAGGAGGGAGGATGAAGGGTTAAAAACGCACTGCTGTATTCCACGAGACATGAAAGGGTGAATATATATTGATTTATTAGTCAACATGTTTCAGCCCTCCCTGAAACATGGCAATATGATATTGATTTATCCTGAGGAAGGGGCCAGGGAGCCCTGAAATGTTAACTAATAAATCAATATTATATTCACCCTTGATGTCTTATGAATACAGCAGTGTGGTTTTTAACCCTTCACCCCCCTACTCTATATGCAACATGCTGGGGACTGCAGCAGTCGTGATCTGCTTTTATAGTGGTTGTGACTCTCACAACCATACAAGGTGAAGCCTCTGATATCTATTTGGGTAATATTTTATCTCTCAGACCCGTCAACCTCCCTACTTTAATTTTCTGAGATAATGACCTCTGGGTTTTCATTGGCTGTAAGACATAATCATCAACATTAACATAAATAAACACTTGAAATAGATCACTCTGTAATGACTCTATATAATATATGTGTTTCACTGTATGTATTGAATTACTGAAATAAATTAAGTTTTTGATGATATTCTAATTCATTGAGATGCACCTATCTTTTGGTTGGAAGGGGGAGGAGGGGTGGGAGGGAGTATTAAAGAATGAATAAAAAGTAGAAAAAGATGTAAGAAATTAAAAAGCTAGAAGTGGAATATCGTGGAGCAAAAATGAAGATTAAAAATATCCCAAGTTATATGTTTGTGAACAGTCTGGAGCTTTAAAAAGCTGGGAATGATATGATGATATGGGACTTGTAAGATGTGTGGGTGACATAGAAAGGATAAGCAACAAAGTCAGAAAGAGCTACAATGAGTGTAGGAAGAAAAATAAAAGAGAGAACATTGGGTATATTTATAAGTTATAAGGAAGGTGGGAAAGGTGCAGGAAAAGTCATAGTAATGCGAGAGAAATCCACAACAATAGTGTAAAGTGCACTTTAAAGTGTGGATTTCCAGGAGATTAGCGGGAATGTAGAATATATAGAATATAACATGGATAGGAGTTGTGCAATGGATGGAGAGGGAAAAATATTCATCCAAAATAATAAAAGGTTACCGTACATAAAAAGGACACAATTGATAAATAATAAATACATGAGAGTAAAAATGTATTGTAAGATGCCTATAGTTAAACATAATAAAGAATATATGATTTTCATAAAATGTATATAATAGATAAACATCATAAAATAATTTGAAGAAACTGTAGCAGCAAGAGACAAGGGGTAGAGGATCCGGGTGTATTAGAATGCTATAAATCAGGTGAGCTTCTAATAGTGATGATGGCTAGGATAGGTGACTTCTTGATGTAGTCCATAAACTGTAGATGAAGAACATATAGACAATTCTCTGAAGAGACCGGCAATTCAGAATCACAAGGAGATGCTGGCTCTATTCTCGCCACCCTTCTCTTCTATCCACCATGATTTCTCCTAAAATTAACTGGTTTGAACATTTACACACACAATATATCCGGACCATTATTGTCCAGGTAGAACTCTCATCTTCAGGTTTTTCTCCCTTCTTCTCCAGACCTCCAGTTCCTTTTTCTCTACAAGTCTTCCTTCTTTTTCTCTGACCCTTCCCTAGTTCTTCACCCCATTTTCACAGGACCCTCTGTGGCTTCTGTTGGCTCCCCTAGACTTTGTTTCTTCTCTCTCCATATCCATTTATGTGACCTTCTCTTATTTGCACACCATTTCTTTATTCTGCATTTGTTTTTTCTTCCTATTTTCTTTCTTCATCTCTATGTTCTTTCCATCATCACTATCCTTTTCCTTCACACAGGTCTGTCCCCAGTGGCGTAACTTCAGGCCTCGGGGCCCCAATGCGAAAGCTCCAACGGGGCCCCCAATTATTGCAAATCTTTAATAGCATTAGTCTTTTTCTATGGGCCAAAGGGACTTCTGGGGCCCCCTAGGCTGCAGGGCCCGGGTGCGATCACAACCCCTGCACCTGTTGTAGTTACGCCCCTGTCTGTCCCTTCAGCCACAGACTTTATTCCAGCTTGGCAGCCTATTTTTAAAGTGTTTTTTTTATAATTCCTAATGGTGATTTTTTTATCAGTTTGGAGCAATATTTACCGTTAATGATTACAGTACAAGACCCCATCAGTCAGAGCAGTCAGAGCCACCTGAATGGGGTATGTAAAAGGTTAATAAGCCGCAGCTGACCATAGCGGACTACTGGAGTCCATCAATGGGGGTCCTTTCCCATCAAGTATTTAGAACAAGGGATCATATAGGGCGGCTCACTTTAATGTCTATTAAATATCAATTATTGCATAACTGAAAACTGGGAATCAGTTTAGCAATCCTGGAAGAAACAATCTCTCAATGCCACTAGACCTATGGAATACATAGGAGTAGATAAACCTTAGGCTAGGGTCACACTTGGGATCTTGCATCCGTTGGACAGATCCTGTTTTTCCCTTGCCATTTGTATGGCAATTTTTCCATTTTTAGCGCATGCGTTTCCCATAGACTCCCATGTTAAGAAAACACATGCGTTTTTGCAAAAGCATCAAAAAACATTGTTGACCATGTTTTTGGCGCAACTAGCACTTTTGCAATGCGTTTTTTGCATTGGAGTCTATGGGTACGTTAACGCATGCGTTTTTACACAATTGCATATCTAAAAAATGCATCCATTTAGCAGATGCATGACGCAAGTGTGACCCTAACCTTATACTTATATAGGGTCACATATCTGAAACATTTCTATATATAGAGGTATTGTTTGTATTGATTCTGTCTGATCCATGCACTCATATGTGTGTCCACTAGGTGGCAACAGAAACCACTGATGTGATGTTCTTGTATTGCAGAGATGGACAGGAAGGTTTGTGTCACTGTTCTGTTGGTCATACTGGCAACGGCTGCCCTCTGTAGGCCAATGACAGAAGTGCAATCATCAAGGCATGGACCACAGAAGAAGACCCCCATTGCTTCTGACGTCATCAGACGGGACCTCCTTGCATCCTTGTCCCATGAACAGAAGCAGCTGATGATGTCACAACTTCTCCCTCAGCTCCTAGCAGGTAAATTATTATTATATTATATATATATTATTATTATTTTATATATATTAATAGCGCCATTTATTCCATGGTGTTATACATGTGGTGAGAGGCATACATCGTAAAGACAAGTACACGATTGACAGATGGGAACAAAATACCGTTCCTATATCCAAAATTCACAGGATACATCACTGGAATCAGGTTCTCTGCCCTACCTTTAAAGGGGTTGTCCAGAATTCTATGAACATGGCTGATTTCTTTCAAAAACAGCGCCACCCTGTCTACAGGTTGTGTGTGATATTGCAGCTCGGCTCCATTTTTGCGTATGGGCCGATGCTGTAATACCACATGCAACCTGTAGATCAGGGTGGCGCTGTTTTTGAAAGAATGCAGGAAAGTTCTATTAATCCTGGATTTCCCCATTGAGCAAGTCCCTTGTGAACAAATCTGTCAAGTCATCCAGATTTACACATCAAGGAATCACCTGATTATAACAATAGGAGGCATAGTGATAGGAGGAGCAACATAAGATGTATAAGACAGCAACAGGGCTAATGGTGACATACTGTATTTTTGGGAGATACCGTTTTTAAGGGCCATTCACAGTTTCACTTAGTCAGTGTTGTGATTCAGCTGAAAAAGTCTTGGAAACTGAAGTGGGAGGTTGGATAATTGAGGATTCAGTCTTCGTCATTAGCAGAATGGAGAGCACAGGTAGGGTGATAGACAGAGATGAGGGAGGATGTAGGGCAGCGTAGAACTGTGGGTGAGTGGATAACGTTTATATTGTACTCTGTAGTGGATGTGTAACCAGTTCAATGACTGGCACAGGGTAGAGGCATTGATGTAGTGGCTGGAGAAGAATATGATCCTAGCTGCTGCATTCAGGATGGATTGGAGAGGGGAGAGTTTAGTAAGAGGGAGAATGATTAGTAGAGAGTTACAATAGACCAGAGAAGTATGAATAAGGGCAACTGTATGAGTTTTTGTAGCGTAAACGGTATGAAAAGGTCGAAATCTAGACATGTTTTTGATGTGTAGGTGACACAAGTTATCAGATGTGGGGAGTGAAGGAGAGATCTGAGTCAAATATAACCCCCAGAGAGCGGGCGTGCTGCTGAGGAGTAAGACCATGTGCACACAATGTGTTTATATCATGTCTTTTTTAATGCATTTTTTAGTGCAGATTTTTTCAGAAAACTGCATGCAAATCCCTATGCCAGCAAAGTCAATGAGAAATACTGACGTTTTGAGCACGTTTCTTTTTCTCCCTTATATTTGGTCCAGAAATAAATGTGTGGCATGTCAGTTCTTGCAGCGTTTTCCCACTCCAAATGCGTCGTAAAAAAATGAACAAAAAAGCCCCTCAATAACACATTTTGGTGCGTTTTTCCTGCTAGGATATGCAGATTAGATACAGAAATATTATAACCAAATACGCAAAGTGCGCACATACCCTAATGGTGGAACCACACATGGGAGTGGCAAATTGGGTTTAGGAAGGTTAGTAGAGGGAGGAAACACAATGAGTTCAGTTTTTGACAGATTCAGTTTTAGATAGAGGGAGGAAATGATGTTAGAGACAGCAGACAGACAATCAGTGGTCTGATTCCTTTTATAAGTTATACCTATCAAAAACCCCACTTTTATATTTACCATGACCCCCTGCTCAAATTGTAATCCTTTAAAAGGCTCTCAATGACTGACATCTCAGAGGGTGCAGAGTTAGTGACCACTGTACTTAGACACCAGGTGAGGGGAAGCCTAGGACTATATGTTTAGGTGCATTTACGAAACTTATCCAAACGTCACTCCAAAGCCTATGGTGTCCGGATTTTGGTGCAGTTCCTAACCATATTGACTTTTTACCCTAGAAATCTCTAATGCTGAAGGCCACCTTCACCCCATGCATGACCGAGACTACGCTGGATGGATGGATTTTGGGCGGAGAAGTACAGAAGATCAAGTCTTAGACTCTTAAGCCCACAGTGTTGTGAACGCCTCAATAGAGGGAGCTATATTATTATTTAAGTATTGATACGTATACCGTCTTGGTCTCTGATAAGAAGTGCATGGTAATCTGGGAGAAGCAAAAAAAAGCTACAAATAAATAGAGGTTGTAATAAATTCATTGCTTTTGTCTATTTCTCAACCAGACGTTCTCCTAGTGGGTGCGGTGTGTATGATCTAGAGATAGTCTCTTATCCCTGGAAAATGCCCACAGCTCTGTTCACACTGGTGTCATGGCCTACAGAAGGCGAGGATGAATGTGACTCACTATAGATCCCTGAAAGAAGGAGAGTAGTTTCTTCTATGTTCCTCTGCGCCTTCTTGAAAAATGAAAAGAATATGGCAAATCCACCAGTCTAGTCCTGATGGGTATGGGGAACCTACTATGAAAATCCATATCAGAATTGTTTAATAATCCTGATATTAAGATACACACTGAATAAGTCCAGCTGCAGTTGGAATCAATATGAATCTGAATATCAGGCAGGAAAATGTTTAAGAATATTTATACAGTTTTACAATATTCAGTACACCAGCCTCATCATTCCTATGAGATCCATATAATAATATACAGTTGTGTTAAAAATAATAGCAGTGTGTTTAAAAACTGGAGTGAAGCCCAAAATCTTAATGAGTTTTTATTTTCATACATTGGGAACATTGCACGCTGTTTTATAAATCAAAACATGATGAGAAATTTATATATTCCTTAACTACTTTACAGAAAATAACAAAAAATGAACATTGGGCTGTTCAAAAAAATAGTGTCAGCATTTATCTTTACAAGCTCTTTTTTGTAGGATTTAGCATTCCTGTGAGTCGCTAAGGCTGCCTTCATACTTGCGTCTGGAGCGCAGCGCACCAAACGCAGCCAAACGCTTGCGCACATGAGTTCCTATGTTTAACATGGGAACGCATGTGCCTGCGTATGGCTGCGTTTGGCCGCATTTGCGTAATTTATGCGCCCCCGACCGCACTCCAAACGCAGCATGCAGCATTTTTTGTACAGGCGCGGGCGCTTGTTTTATCCGCAAGCGCACAAAAAATGCATGGATCTCAATGGATCCTCAGTGTCCTCCGCATGACAGCGCAGGAGAACGCTGCGGATCTCATTGAAATCTCTCCCGGTGGCCGGCGTTGATCACCGGCGGACACCGGGAGATGATGCAGAGCCACAGCTGATCTCCCGCCGGTGTCAGCGGGGAGATACAACGGATTTGACAGCTGTTTAAATCTCCCGCGTTGACACCGAATTGGTGAGGTCGGTGCGGGAGATTTGAAGCAGCGATCAGCTGTTTCTTATCTCCTGCACCGATATCACCCTATTCGGTGTCAGTGCGGGAGATTTAAAAAGCTGTCAGATCAGCTGTATCTCCCCGCTGATACCGGCGGGAGATCAGCTGTGCCAGGAGGAGGAGATCTCTGCTGCTGATCTCCTCCTCCCGGCGCTGCTAAAAAAACTCAATGGTAACTGTTCTGTTCAAGAATTTTTCTAATTTTGTTAAAAAAGGATAAATAGGGAGCGCACATAGGGTGTGATAATTTTGTTGTCATCACGGTTAATATTTTGTCCACCTTGCGTTATTGTGGGCATGGGCTGAGTTTTATCCAAATATAATGTATATCTGCATTTCTAATCAATTATGGACTGACAATGCGCATGGAGTTTTAGTATTAACTACGTGCAGGTATTATGCCTAATTTTTATGATCTACTTACATAATTACGAGTTTTTCATTTCCGGCCACTGTGCCGCTATTCCAGCATCCTTTGCGGTGCTGTGGAGCGATGGCCGCCACTTCCCTACACCTCTAATTATGTAAGTAGATGGTGCCTGCAGCCTACTGCATCCTCTCCCCGCCCGCTCCTACCAGTCCGCCTGCTGAACCCCCCCCCGGTGCCCGCACTCCTCCTCACTAACCCGACACTTCAGCCACGCCAGCCAGCCTCCCCGCCGTCAATAAGCCGCGACCTATGGGACCTCTGGTGACATCAGTGTCATGGGCGGAGCCAGGTCACATGACCATGCCGTCACCCAGGTCCTTAAGCACCCACGCACAACGGATGGAGCAGCAGCCAGGTAATTCTGCTGCATCCCACTCCACCGTCAGCCCTGCATTCACCCCGCACTCTGCTCCACACTCACTCACCCTGCACTCACTGAACCTGCACTCACTAAGCCCACACTCACTGTGCCCTACACTCACTCTACCTCTCACTCAGCCCACACTCACCCTGCACTCATTGAGCCCACACTCACTCTGTGCTGCACTCTCTACATCTCACTCAGCCCACACTCACCCTGCACACACTCAGGACACACTCACCCTCTTCTCACTAAGCCCACACTCACTCACCCTGCACTCACTTAGCCCACACTTACTCAACCTTCACTCACTCAGCCTGCACTCACTCAGCTTGAACTCACTGAGCCCACACTCACTCTGCCCTGCACTCACTCTGCCCTGCACTCACTCTGCCCAGCACTCACTAAACCCACATTCACTCTGCCCTGCACTCACTCGCCCTGCACTCACTGAGCCCACACTCACTCTGCCCTACATTCTCTACATCTCACTCAGCCCACACTCACCCTGCACTCACTAAGCCCACACTCACTCACCCTTCACTCACTTAGCCCATACTCACTCACCCTGCACTCACTCTGCCCGCACACACCCTGTACTCACTCACCCTGCCTGTTCAGCCTGCACTCACTCCACTCAGCCCGCACTCACCCCACTCACCCTGCAGCCCGCTCACTGCACTCACCTCGCTAACCTCACTCACCCTGCGGCAGACTGAACAAGGAACTGCGCCAGTTCCTCGTTCACCCTGCGGCAGACTGAACAAGGAACTGCGCCAGTTCCTCATGCCACCATCCTCTGACGCCACATTAGAGGGAGCACAGGGTAGGGGGCCAGAGACCGAGGGGTAAAATCAGTAGCCAGGGGACAGACAGCACAGGGTCAAGTGACAGCTGCTGCCCCCAGTGCCAAACAGCCCGCCCTCATGGTGATGTCATCACCCACCCGATGCGATCGCATTGGGCTCCTATCTAGTATATTATATTGGACAGTCGAGTATGCGCAGCGCACGCTTGCAGCCCGTTATTAGGTTGCTTAGCAACCATGGCGCCAGCGGCAGTGTCCCCGGAAGGCTGGTTGTATCAAAATCTGAGTATTACGTTGACAGAGTATAATTGTTAAATCTCTTGTATATTGGCTGTCTGTGAACTACTTGTTTGTTTTTAATTAATGTTTTTAGCAAACAGTGCCAGCTGTGAAGTCAGTCTGGAGTCTTAGCTCCACCTATAAAGGAAGTGAACTGACATCACTTCTGGCCTTTGACCCGTTGAAGTGCAACAAGTGCGCGAAACGGTGCCGTTGTCTGTTCAGGCACCCCCTCCCGGCACGATGTTCTAATGAACCTTTAAATAAAGCACCGCAGCAATTCATCCCGGTGAGTGCCATCTCTTTTTCTTGGTTTTCACCATACTTGATTTGTGGATTGAGCACCAAAAGGGAATTTTGTATCTATAAGCGGACATTAACGCCAGGCTCTGTTGAAACAGGCTTCTTGAATCAGTCTTGGTGCCCTTTTCTCCTGGTACATTTGTATACAGTTTATATCCTGCAATTTGATAACTTGTCTGTTAAGGTACCTTTACACGACGCCACTGTGCCTAGCAACAGGTATCCACCGCACGTACATGCGCACGTTTTTAACGGTGGATACCGATTGCTGATGCCGCATATAGAAGCCGCCATTGTGTTGTCACTGAAGGTATCTGTGTTCCTCGGAAGTGCTGACAGATCCTGCGGCTTACTTCCTGTTGAATACCTTCGCTGATTAACACGCCGCTACTACAAAGAAATATGGGCGTACATCTTTCGCGCCGCAAGTACATAGGCGTGACAGATTTGTGTATTCCGTGACACTAATACGCTGATTGGACAACGCAATAGCGTCATGATTGGCCAGTCTGCGCACAAAGGCTGGCTAATACATGACGCCATTGCAATTGTGTAGTATGATGGTCAGCTCTTAAAATATGGCGCCCTGTGAAGGGACAGCCAATGGCTACACAGTATCCCCCACCAATGATCACTGATGGCACGTGGTATCCATGACGCTGTGGCACGCCCCTGGGAGTTCACTAGGCGACACAACATCCATGCCTGTGCCCCGTTTAGACGCCACTACCATGGCAATTGTCCTTTGTGTTGCCTTCAGTTCTTGAGCACAGCTCAGCAACAGGTATCTGAGTCAATTGCAGGACACTGGGAGGAATTTCCCTATTTACACGCCGCCATTTCATAGCAATTTCATGGCAACAGGCACAAATATCCCCAATGCCAGGCAGTTGCTACCTTGCAGTGGTGGCGTGTAAAGGGGCCCTTATTGTCTGCAGGGCTGATGTTACACAGACAGACCTGCAGCCAATCTGTGAGCTCAGCAGATCTGAGTGGCAGTACCGTCAACTGGGGCAGAGCTACTGAGCTCACTGATTTATTGCAGTGCTGTCCATGCTAATTAATTCTGACCCAAAGTAAGACTACAGATTCGTTGTCAGGTGATTTACAAAAATGGAACATTATATGTAAAGTTTTAATAGGAAGCTCTCTCAGCCACCCCCTTCTCAGAAGTATGTCATGGTTATAAATGTGTGAAAAAAAGAATGCGCATATAGGGTCTTATCTCAATAACACGCTTTCACTTAGCGATGTGGAATTGCTCACCTTTGTCAGTTGTGAAACCCACAACTGGTAGAATAGCGTACAAGCAGCTGCTGCAGGGACCGCACTCCCAACGGTGACTGTGATCGTGATGCAGAATCTTGGACAAAGTGCCTCAGTGTCCGCGCTGCTGCTCCGAGGCCAAAGAAACACAGACACAGGAATGTCTGGTTCAGCTACAGCCTTTATTTTCCGACGCGTTTCGGAGCCTCCGCCCGAGCTCCTTCCTCAGGGAATTCTGCATGGTTATAAATGAGCAAACTGGACTTTAAAATTTGGAACACGGGCTTAATAAAAGTTTCAGGCTCCAGAGTTCAGGTGCTTTATGTATGCAAACCGCTGGAGCAAGAATAGCTGTGCTCGGGTACACTCGGTGCTCGCTTGCAGTGTTTCAATGGGTCACCCTGGGGGTAAAATCTAAATTATCATATGTAGTGTATACAAAAAAAACCACAACAGCCCTCCCAAAGAAGTGTTTTGTTTATGCGTGGCTATATGTGGGTGGAGAGCCAAACTGCCCAATCAGTAACTCCAATGAGGTTCGGGTCAAGTTTGGGTCCATAATAGAACTTTAAAAAAGTCCAGCTGAACCTGGAACCCGAACTTCCACCGGTCCACTCATCTCTAGTCATGTTAACTTCTAGCTATCAAGCTTTTTACATTGAACTGCTCGTAACACACAGTTTTCTCAGAACATCACTTTTAAAAAACGCACATGTTGCATGGTCCGTTTTTAACGTCAATATGGCCATCTGTGTATCTCATCTGTGTGTTATCATTGTGCTATCCGTGTGTCCGTGTGTCTCATCTGTGTTTTATCATTGTGCTATCCCTGTGTCCGAGTCTCATCTGTGTATTATCATTGTGCTATACGTGTGTCCGTGTGTCTCATCTGTGTGTTATCATTGTGCTATCCGTGTGTCCATGTGTCTCATCTGTGTGTTATCATTGTGCTATCCGTGTGTCTCATCTGTGTGCTATCATTGTGCTATCTATGGCGCCCCACTGGTCAGGATGCCACGGAGGGGTACTGCACCCATAAAAGAGTGTGTAGTATTCCAGTGACTGAGGAATTAGGATGCTGCATAATGGACCCTCAGTACACGCCTCCACACACACCCTAGGAAGGGGACCGTGGGTGGACCCGCTGTTGGGAGGACCCAGTCTCATGGGTGGAGTGACAGGGTAGAAAAGTGTGTGGTTGGGAGGAGCGTTAGTTAGACAGTGAGAGGAAGAGCTCTATTGGGGAGCGAGGAGTAGGCGATGTCGGAGGAGCGGTCAGGACTGAAGGGGACCCTAGGGGCACCACGTGTTGCGGTCCACCCGAATCCGGACATGGTACGACTACCGGTCAGAGGGGTTCAGTCCGGGAACGGAGGACCGTCTTCGAGCGGGATGGGTTTTCACTCTCGAGCCGCTAAACCGGAGGCCCGAGCTTCTTTATGAAGTCAAGGCCGACACCCGACGCATGCAGGAAAAGGCACCATAGAAGATCCCGAGGACCCAGAGAGGAGTCGCTCAGTTAGAGAGGATCCAAGGGAGCTGGAGAGAGTGCAGGAAGGGTCCGGATAGGAACAGCAGGCATTCCACCGAGGGACCCAAGTGCGGCATCCTAACTTCCAGCAACTACCCAGACCAGGCAGACCCGAAAAGACTGTGTTTAAAGAAACTGCCAGTAAACCCATTGCAAGATATAAACTGTGGGGTGCACTTTATTCACCTGCGCCTGAGGAGCCGCCAACCGCAGCCTAAGAAGCACAAGTAACAAGCCTGGTGCACCTGCACCCCTGTGTGAATAAAAGACTGATCCACAACTCCCACCATCCACTACTGTCCCGGGGATCCTGCTCCACCTACGGGGAGCAAGAGAACCTTGCTGCTTCACCATCACCCCGGAGGTCTGTCCCGCAGCACCGGTAATCTTACGGGAGCAATAGGTGGCGTCACGAGACACTATTTCCCTAATTTTTATTGACTGTTCCCCTTTTTCAGTGACCACCAGTGCCACGAGACCGGACATCAGGCCCCATCACATCCCCAGTAAATCAACGCCGGGAATCGGGTACCCCAAGGGACGAGCAAGCAGACATTGGCCAATGTGTGTACTAAGAACTTCAAATTTTAAAAAAAATAATAAGAATTTTGAGTTTTTTGAAAAAAACTTAAGTTTTTAAATTTTTTCTCATATATATAGCTTGTCAGCATATGTACATCATTGGTAGTAGCTGAGTGCTGCAAGGTTTTTTTTCTAGTATATTGACCCAGCATCCCTGCTGGCACCAGTTCACATTGTCTGTGAGTGCTGTGCAGTTTTTTTTTTTCTCTTTTGTATCGTGTGGAGTGGCTGGCTCCATTACTGCAATGTGCACCCTCGTTGCACACAGGTGATCTAGGGTCTAGATGGTGTCCGCCCACTTAGTAGAGGGGTAGGGTGGACAAGGAGGACTTGGGTGTCAGCGATAGGACTCGTCGGACCTGAAGTCACTTTGTCGCAGTCGACGAGCAAGCAGACATTGGCCAATGTGTGTACTAAGAACTTCAGATTTAAAAAAAAATAATAAGAATTTTGAGTTTTTTGAAAAAAACGTAAGTTTTTAAATTTTTTCTCATATATATAGCTTGTCAGCATATGTACATCATTGGTAGTAGCTGAGTGCTGCAAGGTTTTTTTCTAGTATATTGACCCAGCATCCCTGCTGGCACCAGTTCACATTGTCTGTGAGTGCTGTGCAGTTTTTTTTTTTCTCTTTTGTATCGTGTGGAGTGGCTGGCTCCATTACTGCAATGTGCACCCTCGTTGCACACAGGTGATCTAGGGTCTAGATGGTGTCCGCCCACTTAGTAGTGGGGTAGGGTGGACAAAGAGGACTTGGGTGTCAGCGATAGGACTCGTCGGACCTGAAGTCACTTTGTCGCAGTCGACGAGCAAGCAGACATTGGCCAATGTGTGTACTAAGAACTTCAGATTTAAAAAAAAATAATAAGAATTTTGAGTTTTTTGAAAAAAACGTAAGTTTTTAAATTTTTTCTCATATATATAGCTTGTCAGCATATGTACATCATTGGTAGTAGCTGAGTGCTGCAAGGTTTTTTTCTAGTATATTGACCCAGCATCCCTGCTGGCACCAGTTCACATTGTCTGTGAGTGCTGTGCAGTTTTTTTTTTCTTTTTAGATAGATAGATAGATAGATAGATAGATAGATATAGATAGATAGATAGATCATTTGAAAAAAATTCTTGCAGCACACAGCTACTACCAATGATGTACAGTGCCTACAAGTAGTATTCAACCCCCTGCTGATTTAGGTGGTTTGATAAGATGCAAATAAGTTAGAGCCTTCAAACTGCAAACGAGAGTAGGATTTATTAACAGAAGCATAAATCTTACAAACCAAAAAGTTATGTTGCTCAGTTGAATTTTAATAAATTTTAAACATAAAAGTGTGGGTCAATTATTATTCAACCCCTCAAACCACCAGCATTCTGTTTGGTCCCCCTAAAGTATTAAGAAGTAGTTCAGTCACAAAGAACAATGAGCTTCACATGTGTGGATTAATTATCTCTTTTGCCAGCCTTTTCTGACTATTTAAGACCCTCCCCAAACTTGTGAACAGCACTCATACATGGTTAACATGGGAAAGACAAAGGAGCATTCCAAGGCCATTAGAGACAAGATCGTGGAGGGTCACAAGGCTGGCAAGGGGTACAAAACCCTTTCCAAGGAGTTGGGCCTACCTGTCTCCACTGTTGGGAGCATCATCCGGAAGTGGAAGGCTTATAGAACTACTGTTAGCCTTCCACAGCCTGGACAGCCTTTGAAAGTTTCCTCCCGTGCCGAGGCCAGGCTTGTCCGAAGAGTCAATGCTAACCCAAGGACAACAAGGAAGGAGCTCCGGGAAGATCTCATGGCAGTGGGGACATTGGTTTCAGTCAATACCATAAGTAACGTACTCCACCGCAATGGTCTCCGTTCCAGACGAGCCCGTAAGGTACCTTTACTTTCAAAGCGTCATGTCAAGGCTCGTCTACAGTTTGCTCATGATCACTTGGAGGACTCTGAGACAGACTGGTTCAAGGTTCTATGGTCTGATGAGACCAAGATCGAGATCTTTGGTGCCAACCACACATGTGACGTTTGGAGACTGGATGGCACTGCATACGACCCGAAGAATACCATCCCTACAGTCAAGGATGGTGGTGGCAGCATCATTCTGTGGGGCAGTTTCTCAGCCAAGGGGCCTGGCCATCTGGTCCGCATCCATGGGAAGATGGATAGCACGGCCTACCTGGAGATTTTGGCCAAGAACCTCCACTCCTCCATCAAGGATCTTAAGATGGGTCGTAATTTCATCTTCCAACAAGACAACGACCCAAAGCACACAGCCAAGAAAACCAAGGCCTGGTTCAAGAGGGAAAAAATCAAGGTGATGGAGTGGCCTAGTCAGTCTCCTGACCTTAACCCAATTGAAAACTTGTGGAAGGAGCTCAAGATTAAAGTCCACATGAGACACCCAAAGAACCTAGATAACTTGGAGAAGATCTGCATGGAGGAGTGGGCCAAGATAACTCCAGAGACCTGTGCCGGCCTGATCAGGTCTTATAAAAGACGATTATTAGCTGTAATTGCAAACAAGGGTTATTCCACAAAATATTAAACCTAGGGGTTGAATAATAATTGACCCACACTTTTATGTTTAAAATTTATTAAAATTCAACTGAGCAACATAACTTTTTGGTTTGTAAGATTGATGCTTCAGTTAATAAATCCTACTCTCGTTTGCAGTTTGAAGGCTCTAACTTATTTGCATCTTATCAAACCACCTAAATCTGCAGGGGGTTGAATACTACTTGTAGGCACTGTACAAATGCTATAAGCTATATGTATTTGAGGAAAAAGTTTAAAAACTTAAGTTTTTTTCAAAAAACTCAAAAATTCTAATTTTTTATTTCTGAAGTTTTTAGTACACACATTGGCCAATGTCTGCTTGCTCATCGACTGCGACAAAGTGACTTCAGTTTTTTTTTTCTTTTTTGTATCATATGGAGTTGCTGGCTCCTTGCTGCAATTTGCACCCTAATAGCCTGCAGGTGATCTAGGGTCAAGATGGAGTCTGCCCACTGAGAAGTGGGGGGGGGGGACAAGGAGGATAGGGACATCAGCGTAGGACTCATCAGACCTGAAGTCACTTTGTCGCAGTTCAGACATTGGCGAATGTGTGTACTAAGAACTTCAGAAATAAAAAATTAGAATTTTTGAGTTTTTTGAAAAAACTTAAGTTTTTAAACTTTTTCCTCAAACACATATAGCTTGTAGCATTTGTACATCATTGGTAGTAGCTGTGTGCTGCAAGAATTTTTTTCAAATTATTTGACCCTGCGTCTTTGCTAGCACCAGTTCACATTAGTCTGTGAGTGCTGTGCAGTTTTTTTCTTGTTAGATAGATAGATAGATAGATAGATAGATAGATAGATAGATAGATAGATCGATACTTGAAAAAACATAGGGCAACGTATCGGGCACAAGCGCCCTTCATCCAGTTGGTTGCGTAACATGCCCACAGATTATTAAAGGAGATGGTTTTATACATAACAGAACAGGAGTACATTATAAGATAAATCACTTTTTAACATGTGCATCAGATCATGTGGTATACTTGTTAGAATGCCCATGTGGCCTGTACTATGTTGGTGAAACCACGCTGGAATTTAAGGTGAGGATGAGCCAATATAGGTACAGTATTAAAAAGAAAATATTAAACTTGCCAGTCTCTAAACATTGGGTAGACGTCAAACATAAAGAGAAAGATCTAAAAGGGAGAATTATTGATGCTGTACCTAGAATGAGAAGAGGAGGAGATAGGGTGAAAATCCTTAAAGAAAAAGAGTTGCGATGGATAAAAACACTAGGCACTTTAAAGCCAATGGGGCTAAATGTTGAATATAAGCACAATGTTGTACTCTAGGTTATTGCCCCAAGTCCTCGGTATACATCAAGTCACTGTTTAAGGCTGGATGAAGGGCGCTTGTGCCCGATACGTTACCCTATGGTACCTGTGGCCGTAATAAAGGCATAAGATACATCTAATGACGGAGTGCTGCAGCATTTTTTCTAGTATATACAAGTGCTGGGAAGACAGCTGAGCTGATTTGCACCCACTGGGCAGTGCTGCTCTATTTGTTTCTACATAGATAGATAGATAGATAGATAGATAGATAGATAGATAGATAGATAGATAGATAGATATGACTCACCGTGGCCGGGACTCCGAGGGACAACGTTTTGTCTTCCTCCTTGTCACAGGAACCGCGACTGCCGGTAGTGGGGCCCGGTGATCCAGATTCAATAAAGAGATGTCGTTGGTTGAACAGATTAAGGGGTTAATTGTTTCGTGACACCACCTATGAGTGTTCAGGTGATGTCCACCGGCGCTGCTTGGGCCTCCGGGGGATGGAATGCAGCAAGATGGAACGCTCCCCACAGGCTGAGCGATAATCCCCGGAGTCAGGAGCTGCACAAGATGTTCTGAGGCAGCTGCAGTTACCTTAGTGTACGGAGAGGCAGTTCATAAGAAGGCACGGACACTGTTAATCTCTGTAACGGGTTCTTTACTGTAACCAGCAGGTGATACATGGCATACAGTGGCGGGTAACGGACCGGGTGGACTTAGCAATGACCAGTGTTTCTCAGAGTTCCGCGGTGTTCCTCCATTCTAACTAACTTGTGTTGCCATGGTTGCCTTGAGGTGCCAGGTCGGGTACAAGGAGGCTGCTTCAATTGCCCTACCGGGGAATTCTGACCGGATTTGTGGGGACCTTGGGTCCTTTGGTGGGTACTCCGCTGGCTAGACAACTCTGTGTGTGCGGCGGTGGTAGGGTGCTCCTGTAAAGCGGTCCCTCCACTCCTGGTTTGCATGGCAGTGATAAACGACTCCCAGTTTCGGAACCAGTAATCTGGTTGTGAGTGGGCACGGGGATGTTTTTGACCTGTATGCTTTCGCCCAAAGTGCGGTTGTTGAGGCACCGGGGTAATGGCGCCAACTGGGGTGATGGCCAGGGGACTGCACGGAACTGTGCAGGCCCCCTCTCCTAGGTTGCAGAGCTTGTTCTTTTTGCTCCCTTCTCCTACGTTGCCAACTCAGTTCTCCTTACACTCTACCTCTACACTCCGCCCACCAGGACCTTATTGGCCCTCTATGCTGATGTGCATGTAGGGTATGGATCTCTGAGTTTTAACTGTGTCATTGCTTAGTCAGAGAATATTGCTGCTGCTGTTTTGGCTGCAATACCCTCCTGTGACACACTCGTTGCGGGGCGCCACAGATAGATAGATAGATAGATAGATAGATAGATAGAAGATAGATAAAAGTTTTTTTTTTTTTTTTTGTATCATATGGAGTTGCAGGCTCCTTGCTGCAATTTGCACCCTCATAGCCTGCAGGTGTGATCTAGGGTCGAGATGGAGTCTGCCCACTGAGAAGTGAGGGGGTGGACAAGGAGGATAGGGATATCAGCGTAGGACTCATCGGACCTGAAATTACTTTGTCGCAGTAGATGAGCAAGCAGACATTGGCCAATGTATGTACTAAGAACTTCAGAAATAAAAAAAATAAGATTTTTGAGTTTTTTGAAAAAAACGTAAGTTTTTAAACTTTTTTCTCATATACATATAGCTTGTTAGCAATTGTACGTCATTGGTAGTAGCTGAGTGCTGCAGAGAACTTTTTCTAGTTATTTGACCCAGCGTCCCTGTGAGCACCAGTTCACATTAGTCTGTGAGTGCTGTGCAGTTTTTCTCTTTTTTTTTTCTTTTTTGTATCATATGGAGTTGCTGGCTCCTTGCTGCAATTTGCACCCTCATAGCCTGCAGGTGTTATAGGGTCGAGATGGAGTCTGCCCACTGAGAAGTGGGGGGGGGAGCAAGGAGGATAGGGATATCAGCGTAGGACTCATCGGACCTGAAGTCACTTTGTCGCAGTCGATGAGCAAGCAGACATTGGCCAATGTATGTACTAAGAACTTCAGATATAAAAAAATAAGATTTTTGAGTTTTTTGAAAAAAACGTAAGTTTTTAAACTTTTTTCTCATATACATATAGCTTGTTAGCAATTGTACGTCATTGGTAGTAGCTGAGTGCTGCAGAGAACTTTTTCTAGATAGATAGATAGATAGATGTCAAAAACCAATCAATATAAAGTTCCCTCTCCTACATAGTCAAAGTTTAAGCTCTTTAGTGCCTTTCATGAGGCACTAAAGCAGGGGTCTCAAACTCGGCTGGGTTGGTAGGCCGCACATAGAAAAAAATTGATATCGGGGGCCACATTACTAAGTAACATTTTTAGTAATTCCAGAATTTTTCGCTCAATGTAGTAATGTTCAAATCCTGATCTCCTTTTAGTAATGTCCCCACTGTGGTTTCCTTCTTGTAGTAATGTCCCCATCCTGGTCCTCATCTTGTGTAATGTTCTCATCCTGGTCTTCCCTTGTAGTAATGTCTCCATCCTGGTCCTCATCTTGTGTAATGTTCTCATCCTGGTCTTCTCTTGTAGTAAAGACCCCATCCTGGTCCCCTTCTTGTAATGATGTCCTCATACTGGTCCCCATCCTATATTAATGTCCCCCATCCTGATCGCCTTCTTGTAGTAATGTCCCCCCACCCTGGTCTTCCCTTGTAGTAATGTCCCCATCCTGGTCTTCCCTTGTAGTAATGTCCCCACCATGGTTCCCTTCTTGTAGTAATGTCCGCATCCTGGTCCTCATCTTGTGTAATGTTCTCATCCTGGTCTTCCCTTGTAGTAATGTCCCCATCCTGGTCCTCATCTTGTGTAATGTTCTCATCCTGGTCTTCTCTTGTAGTAAAGACCCCATCCTGGTCCCCTTCTTGTAATAATGTCCTCATACTGGTCCCCATCCTATATTAATGTCCCCATCCTGATCGCCTTCTTGTAGTAATGTCCCCACCCTGGTTCCCTTCTTGTAGTAATGTCCCATCCTGGTCTTCCCTTGTAGTAATGTCCTTATCCTGGTATTCCCTTGTAGTAATGTCCCCACCATGGTTCCCTTCTTGTAGTAATGTCCGCATCCTGGTCTTCATCTTGTGTAATGTTCTCATCCTGGTCTTCCCTTGTAGTAATGTCCCCATCCTGGTCCTCATCTTGTGTAATGTTCTCATCCTGGTCTTCTCTTGTAGTAAAGACCCCATCCTGGTCCCCTTCTTGTAATAATGTCCTCATACTGGTCCCCATCCTATATTAATGTCCCTTATCCTGATCGCCTTCTTGTAGTAATGTCCCCATCCTGGTTCCCTTCTTGTAGTAATGTCCCCATCCTGGTCTTCCCTTGTAGTAATGTCCCCATCCTGGTCCCCTTCTTTTAATAATGTCATCATACTGGTCCTCATCCTATATTAATGTCCCCCATTATGGTCCTTCTTATAGTAATGTCCCATCCTGATCTTGTAGTAATGTCCCCATCCAGGTCCTCATCATGTAGTAATGTCCCCATTCTGACTCTCATCTTGTAATAATGCCCCCATCCTGGTCCTCATCATGTAGTAATGTCCCCATTCTGACTCTCATCTTGTAGTAATGCCCCCCATCCTGGTCCTCCTCTTGTAGTAATGTCCTCATCCTGGTCCTCTTGTAGTAATGTCCCCATCCTGATGCCACTTTGTAGTAATGTCCCAACCTGATCTCTCTTCATTTTACACACACTCAGTCTCTCATACACACTCACACACACACGCTCATACACACACTCTCATACATGCACATACACACACATACTCGTTTAAGTGCTTTAGGGGGACACCTGACTGGAACATGTATTGTGGAGACTACCTTTCCCTGCAGTGATATTAACAAGGCAATCAGATAGGAATATTTAAGTGCAATGTGTAATTACAGTTATCACTTGAGCTAATCAATATTGCTTAAAATAAGGAACCTGACTTTTACTATCCTTGTGAGGACCGTTTCATGAACAATGACCATCTGAGGACATCTGTAAATACACACATCTCAGGGTTTTAACCACCTGGGGACTAAGATATTTTTCTGCTGTTAGGTCACTAACAATGGAGGTCTATAGGAGAAATTACATTTAAAGGGGTTGTCCGGGCTTATTTTTTATTTCATATTTATATCTAGGCTGCAAAATGTTGACAATCTGCAATATACATGTTGTCAACATTTTGCAGGGTTTCCTAGATATAAACACATTTACTGATGGCAGAGAGTGTCCAGGGGGTGTGATTGTGCATGCTGGTCGTTTACACCTACTCTAGCACAATCACACCCCCTCCCCTATACCTAGTATGGCCAGCCACCCCCAGGCAATACATGCCCGCCCCCTGCCCACTAAACACTATGTAATGAAACCACCCCCAGGGCTCCTACAGGCCGCCCCAGCCCCTAAATCACCACCCACCCTCTGCAAAACAGCGGTCCCCAGTGCACTGATACAAGGTGCCGAAACCGCTGCTGTGAAAGCGATTCCGGCACACTGTCAGTGCAGCAGGGGACCCGCTGCATATCTGTGCCGCTCACCCGACATTGTCCTGTGCAGCCGGTCCCGGTCCGCCCTGGTCCCGGTCATCTGCAGCCGGGCTCCACACACTGCAGCCGGGCTCTCCACACTGCAGCCGGGCTCTCCACACTGCAGCCGTATCTGTAATGTGTGCGGAGCGGTGCCCGTCGCCAGATCTCTTCAGACCTCCAGTACCATAGAGCTGGTGGAGCGGTTTAGAGAGGACCGCTCCACAGCCTCTGCTCTATGGTACTGGAGGTCTGGGGAGATCGGGCGACGGGCACCGCTCCGCACACATTACAGATACGGCTGCAGTGTGGAGAGCCCGGCTGCAGTGTGGAGAGCCCGGCTGCAGTGTGTGGAGCCCGGCTGCAGATGACCGGGACCAGGGCGGACCGTGACCGGCTGCACAAGAGGAGGGTGAGCAGCACACATATGCAGCGGGTCCCCTGCTGCACTGACAGTGTGCCGGAATCGCTTTCACAGCAGCGGTTTCGGCACCTTGTATCAGTGCACTGGGGACCGCTGTTTTGCAGAGGGTGGGTGGTGATTTAGGGGCTGGGGCGGCCTGTAGGAGCCCTGGGGGTGGTTTCATTACATAGTGTTTAGTGGGCAGGGGGCGGGCATGTATTGCCTGGGGGTGGCTGGCCATACTAGGTATAGGGGAGGGGGTGTGATTGTGCTACAGTAGGTGTAAATGACCAGCATGCACAATCACACCCCCTGGACACTCTCTGCCATCAGTAAATGTGTTTATATCTAGGAAACCCTGCAAAATGTTGACAACATGTATATTGCAGATTGTCAACATTTTGCAGCCTAGATATAAATATGAAATAAAAAATAAGCCCGGACAACCCCTTTAAGGCTCGCCCACACAAGAGTATTTGCCCGTCTGTGCAGTGTCCGCAAATAGGGACCAAAGCTTTGGTCTCTAATTGCGGACACTGCACAGACGGGCAAATACATTCGTATGGGAGAGTCCTAACTTATTGAAAAAAAAATCACCACACCAAGACCATGCTGTTTTTTTTAAACAAACTTCCAATTACCCAAGAAATACAAAGTGAGAAAATGCTCCATCTACAATGCTTTTCATTTTGTGGTTATTATACCTTCCCTGTTCAGTTCTAGCCAATCTGTCAGCAGCATTTTTCTGCGAAAAAAAACAGGTATAAACATTTAATGATCTGTTTGAGAACAAAGATACACCACAAGATACACCAGAGCACTTCATGACATCCTTTGTGACTAAGTACAGCATACGCCACACAGCCATCAAAGCAATTCTGAAAAAGCATTGGGACATTATGAGGCAGGAAGAGGCAGGGTGATTTGAATGTGGGAAATAAAGTGTGGATGTGGTGAATGTCCCCACTTGATCCATGACCTGAAATGTGTGTGAGTATGTCCCCACGAGCACCGTGACCTGAAAGGAAGAGGCAGGGTGCTTTGAATGTTGGTTATGAAGTCTGGATGTGCTGAATGTCCCCACTTGGTGCATGACCTGAAATGTGTGTGAGTATGTCCCCATGAGCACCGTGACCTGAAAGGAAGAGGCTGGGTGCTTTGAATGTTGGTTATGAAGTCTGGATGTGGTGAATGTCCCCACTTGGTGCATGACCTGAAGTATGTGTGAGTATGTCCCCATGAGCACTGTGACCTGAAAGGAAGAGGCAGGGTGCTTTGAATGTTGGTTATGAAGTCTGGATGTGGTGAATGTCCCCACTTGGTGCATGACCTGAAGTATGTGTGAGTATGTCCCCACTTGGTGCATGACCTGAAGTATGTGTGTGAATATGTCCCCACGAGCACCGTGATCTGAAAGGAAGAGGCAGGGTGCTTTGAATGTTGGTTATGAAGTCTGGATGTGGTGAATGTCCCCACTTGATCCACGACCTGAAGTATGTGTGAGTATGTCCCCACTTGGTGCATGACCTGAAATGTGTGTGAATATGTCCCCACGAGCACTGTGATCTGAAAGGAAGAGGCAGGGTGCTTTGAATGTTGGTTATGAAGTCTGGATGTGGTGAATGTCCCCACTTGATCCATGACCTGAAGTATGTGTGAGTATGTCCCCACTTGGTGCATGACCTGAAATGTGTGTGACTATGTCCCCATGAGCACTGTGACCTGAAAGGAAGAGGCAGGGTGCTTTGAATGTTGATTATGAAATCTGGATGTGGTGAATGTCCCCACTTGGTGCATGACCTGAAATTTGTGTGAATATGTCCCCACGAGCACCGTGATCTGAAAGGAAGAGGCAGGGTGCTTTGAATGTTGGTTATGAAGTCTGGATGTGGTGAATGTCCCCACTTGGTGCATGACCTGAAGTATGTGTGAGTATGTCCCCACTTGGTGCATGACCTGAAGTATGTGTGAGTATTCCCCCATGAGCACTGTGACCTGAAAGGAAGAGGCAGGGTGCTTTGAATCTTGGTTAAGAAGTCTGGATGTGGTGAATGTCCCCACTTGGTGCATGACCTGAAATGTGTGTGACTATGTCCCCATGAGCACTGTGACCTGAAAGGAAGAGGCAGGGTGCTTTGAATGTTGATTATGAAATCTGGATGTGGTGAATGTCCCCACTTGGTGCATGACCTGAAATGTGTGTGAATATGTCCCCACGAGCACCGTGATCTGAAAGGAAGAGGCAGGGTGCTTTGAATGTTGGTTATGAAGTCTGGATGTGGTGAATGTCCCCACTTGATCCATGACCTGAAGTATGTGTGAGTATGTCCCCACTTGGTGCATGACCTGAAATGTGTGTGAGTATGTCCCCACAAGCACCGTGACTTGAAAGGAAGAGGCAGGGTGCTTTGAATGTTGGAAATGAAGTCTGGATGTGGTGAATGTCCCCACTTGGTGCATGACCTGAAATGTGTGTGAATATGTCCCCACGAGCACCGTGATCTGAAAGGAAGAGGCAGGGTGCTTTGAATGTTGGTTATGAAGTCTGGATGTGGTGAATGTCCCCACTTGGTGCATGACCTGAAATGTGTGTGAGTATGTCCCCACGAGCACCGTGACCTGAAAGGAAGAGGCAGGGTGCTTTGAATGTTGGTTATGAAGTCTGGATGTGGTGAATGTCCCCACTTGGTGCATGACCTGAAGTATGTGTGTGAATATGTCCCCACGAGCACTGTGATCTGAAAGGAAGAGGCAGGGTGCTTTGAATGTTGGTTATGAAGTCTGGATGTGGTGAATGTCCCCACTTGATCCATGACCTGAAATGTGTGTGACTATGTCCCCATGAGCACTGTGACCTGAAAGGAAGAGGCAGGGTGCTTTGAATGTTGGAAATGAAGTCTGGATGTGGTGAATGTCTCCACTTGGTGCATGACCTGAAATGTGTGTGAGTATGTCCCCACGAGCACCGTGACCTGAAAGGAAGAGGCAGCGTGCTTTGAATGTTGGTTATGAAGTCTGGATGTGGTGAATGTCCCCACTTGGTGCATGACCTGAAGTATGTGTGAGTATGTCCCCACTTGGTGCATGACCTTGTTTGTGAAATATCTATGAATTCACTAGATAGATAAGTTCTATAGTTCTAAAGTATTGTTCAATGTGTAGTCAAGTCTCTTATTAGATGTCTAGAAGACTGTGACCTTTAACTCTGCTTTCTCTAAACACAAAGTGTTCAGCACATTCTGTAATGTCCTAAGTAGTCTATCTATATTGCCTATGTGGCTATCCTTGGACATTAAGACCCAGGATAAGTTGAAGTATAAACACTTATTAGTATACTTGTTAACCAGTTTTCTGTCTAACCATATCATTTTCTTAGTAATTTCTTTGTCCAATACTGCCTCCAAAGGTAGGATGCTGCATTGGTATTGTGTACTCATAACTAAACTGAAATTCGTTGAAATGGAGCCCACATGACGAATATAACCCATGTTTATATATACTAACCAATTATCTTCTGTAAATTAACAGATGTTTTGTTACCTCACCATGTGACATAATTGGAGGTATTTAACCTCGTCCATTGTAATTATACAATACAACCTTTTCCAAAACTCTACGACATTGTGTGGCGTAGATTTATTGGGCTCGCAAGCAAAGGGTAATGATAATTGCGGACACGAGTTATCCAAGCATGGAGATATACCTTTAAAGCATAGGTGTATATCTCCCATTATTTCCTTATCAACCTGAAATGTATACCTCCCTAACAAGTCCATTGTACTGTAGACAGTGAATGGGCTATCCTCTGGACATTACTCTTCTACAAACTCCACCAAACCATAAAGGTCTACACAGACTGATGACCATTCATGTAAGCTTAGCCCTATACCCCATTTCCTCAAGATGCCTGGACCACCTGTGCAATAAGCCCCGGCACCTTGTGCAACCCCTATCCCGTTGTAGATTGTAAGCTCTTTTGAGCAGAGTCACCTTCATTTCTTGCTCTATTTATTGTATTTTTTTTCACACTGATTCTATGCCTATTGTTTTGTATCCAATTATTGTACTTTATTTGTTCTCTATTGTAATTACTTACTGTATATTTTCTGTACTCTAACCCTACATTGTAAAGCGCTGCGGAATATGTTGGCGCTATATAAATAAAGCATTATTATTATTATTATTATTATACATCATACTTTACAGCTGTTTATACATTTCTCCTGCTACCCTGTGCTCATTACATTTTTGACAACAAGGGCTCAAACACACAGGCATCTGTCTTCAGTTTTTTTAGACGCTTTTTTGATATTGTCATTTAAACTGATGCTTTTAAAGAGCATTCAGCTTTTTCAGCTGCCCCTCTCACGTTAATAGGTGAGGAGAACAGGCTGCGCTTAAATGGCAAAGTGTGTGTGTGCTCCCATTGAAATCAATGGGACTGTAATACATGGCTTTTTTTGATAGTCAATTAAACGCGTCAGATACCTGTGTTTTCAAACACTGAATAAATACTTCTATTCATGCTTATTTTGGCCAAGAACTGATATGTGAAGAGAGGTGAATAAGGTACTGCAAGACACTTCTGTGGAACAATAATGGCCATGTGGATATTGATCTCACCAGGCCCTTAATTCACTTGATAGCTGTCATCAGTAGATAGGACACCTTCCATACACTGTATATTAAATGGGTGTCTGGTCTTTGTAGTGATACATTTAGTAATTTGTAGTTTTAGACACCCAATAAATGTCTTTAGATTGAATATTCTAACAAAGTAATATAATTATACCTTTTCTCTCCAAGGGAAACTACCATTGTATGTAATTTCTTCTCCAGGGTTGATGTCACTTATGGCAAAAAGGCACAAATGTGGCCTTTTTTCAACCATAACTTTCTTCATTTTGCAATTTGGGTTTTTATATTCATCATTAACTAATCTTCCTAATGAGTCATTGTCTTGGGATGCATCAGTGCTGATATAAAAGAAAAAAATGTACCTGAATCTTGACATGTAGAAATATCTGGTTGATTATAATATAACCAAGATAATACAAATGTATTTAAAGGGAACCAACCACCCCCAATGACCCCCCCGGACTATTAATATCGGTCCCTACACACAGCACATACATGTGCTGCAATGATTTTTGCTAAAAAAAACGGTTTTTAAAACTTGAGATAATGCTTTTGAAAGTTTAACACGAATGGACGGATGGGCGGTACTTATCTGTTTGAAAAGCCGGGTTGCAGCTGTCAGTCATCCCCCCCGTGTCCCGCAGCAGCAGTAACGTCCAGCCCTTTGCAGCGTCACAGCCCTGTGCACGGGCTCGCATGCCCGTGCACACGTCATCATCTGCAGCCGGGAAGCGAGCGCGCGCTCTGACTTCCTGCGCTCGGCTGTGGAAGTCAGAGCGCGCGCTCCCAACCCGGCTGTAGATGATGACGTGTGCACGGGCATGCGAGCCCGTGCACAGGGCTGTGACGCTGCAAAGGGCTGGACGTTACTGCTGCTGCGGGACACGGGGGGATGACTGACAGCTGCAACCCGGCTTTTCAAACAGATAAGTACCGCCCATCCGTCCATTCGTGTTAAACTTTCAAAAGCATTATCTCAAGTTTTAAAAACCGTTTTTTTTTAGCAAAAATCATTGCAGCACATGTATGTGCTGTGTGTAGGGACCAATATTAATAGTCCGGGGGGGTCATTGGGGGTGGTTGGTTCCCTTTAAAGGGAGTCTGTCACTAGTTTTTTAGCGTGGACTTTTACTAAGATAGGTAAACCATGGAACAGTGGGCAGAGTGCAGAGGAAGGCAACATCTTATTTAATCTAGATTCTAAGCTATAAAATGTTATATGAAAATGAGCATGGCAGGAGTTCTCATGGTAATGAGGGGCATTATGCAGCCCTTCAGCACTGTGAAACTCCAGTAAGGAATGGGAATAGCCCCCCTCATAACAATGGGGACTAATCCTACTTGTGGAGCTCATTTGCATATAAATTGTGATGAGCAAGCACCAAAGTGCTCAGAAGAGGGGAAGGTGTCCGGATAATACTACTGGCAGGGAACAGCCTGCCTCAAGGTATCCCTGCCCTTTGGCGTACAGGCCAAAGTGGCGGATGGAAGGCAAACCCAAGGATACACTCCATGGAGACACGGTGGGCGGGGACAGCCTGGGATCACTCCTACAGTGTCACTGCAGAAGGCTTTACCGGCTGTCCCTTCCCACATTGACGCACATGGAGTTTCCATGTTTTCCCACCCACCAGCACGTCAAAGTGGATGGGAAGAACAGGGACTTTGAATTTAGTAGTCTCTGCTCACATTTGTGAGACGCTGGTGGGTGGGAACAACAGTGTGTCATCAGGGGGTTGGAGCCTGCCCCCGACGCATCATATGACGCAAAAAGACGCTGCACACAGCCCGACCCGGAAGCACTCCAGGCCGGGCAGTGTCAGGAAAGTGACACCACAGCACCGCCGACCAGAGGACGGACCCATGGACTGCTGGCAGCGTCTGCAGGAGCAGGGGAGTATAATTTATTTTTTTGCCCTGACAGAACTCCTTTAAATCTCTATAATTAAATAACATAAGTTGGTTTCTGCTGTCTGACCACCGTGCCTACCAAACAGTGAGAGAACTCCACACTGGAAAAACTGGTGACAAAATTCCCTTGTTACAGTCATCTTAACATAACAAATGACACTGGTTGACATCTATTAAAGGAATTTGTCACCAGTTTGATGCTAGCTAAACTGCCAAGGCCATGGAAAGTATACATCTCTGCTTTTAATTTAGACATTTTGCTGCCTTTGTTGTGCTGGTAAAGTCAGAGAGGCTACATCTTCACTGTAATGAGAGATTTCTGGGTATACCAATATGTTTAAAAGCCCTAAATCTACCTGCTATAGCTATTAAATAGCAAACTAACCCCTATTCATATTGCCCTCTTAAGGGCTAAAATACGTCCGAAAAAATAGACCCCATTGAAATGCATTGATTTCAATGGGGTAAAACACACGTCCGAATTTTTTTCGGATCGGCCGATCCGAAAAAAAAATTCGGATGCATGTCCGAATATTCATTTTCAGACTGAATTTCAGCCCCATTATAATAAATGTGAACAAAAATTTCGGTCCGAAATTCGGTTGTACTTGTAAACGGAACCGAATTTCAGGCCGAAATTTTTATTTATTTTTTTTTCATTTTCCCTTTTAATTTACATCCGAATTTCAGATGTCCAAAAAAAATTTCGGATCCGAAATTGCGCAAATTCAGACCCGAATTTCAGATCCGAAATTTTTTTCGATCTGTGTCTTAGCCCTAAGGGTGCTTCTTTATGTTACCTGATGTTTCAAAAATGGTGCTGCCTCAGTAACTGACTGCAGTGGATTCACATGATCAGCAGAGACAGGACATAATCAGGACTGGCTATCAACTGGGGAAAGATGGATACCCTTTAAGGCTGGTTTCACATTGGCGTTCCCCTCCGCAGCATTCTGCGGAGGGGAAGCGCAATGTGAGCGCAGCCAGCAGAAGCCCCTATCATAATGAGAGCGCACGGTGCTGCGCTTGACTGCGCATGACCGTGCTCTCCCATTCACTCCCATATTTGATTTGTACACAGGTGGATGCCTGCGCACAAATCACCCAGTCTCGTCCGCACCAGGGACGCGACATGTTGCATTCCTGGTACGGAGGAGAGTGTGTGATTTGTGCGCAGGCATCCGCCTGCGTACAAATCACATATGGGAGTCATGCGCAGTCAAGTGCAGCACCGTGCGCTCTCATTATAAAGATAGGGGCTTCTGCTGGCTGCGCTCACAAGGCGGTTCCCCTCCGCAGAACGCTGCGGAGGGGAACGCCAATCTGAACCCAGCCTAAAATGCATTAAAAAAACTGATTACTTACCACCATATTTTTTCATTCCACTGAAATTCGTACATGAAGTTCTTAAAATTGGGGTCCTTTATGGACCTTTTCTGGCTCTCATCCAAATTGATGAGCTCACCTCGATATTCTGCAACAAAACTCCCTTTTTCGATTTCAGTTTCAGCAAACACTCCTCTTCCTGTAGAAAATATTTATCATTACCTAAGACAGTCATTCTAATGCATGACAATACTAAGGCAATTTAGTTAAAACTTGTTTTAACTCACCTTTAAATCAACCTTAATGACACAAAGTGGACAGAAAGATTCACGTACCGCAAACACTGGTACAAGATAATGTATTCAATTTGTAAACTGGAAGGAAAAACTGCAATTTATATATAGACTAGTAAAAAGGCCCGATGCAATTGCATCGGGAGCACGGTGAAATTAATTGTTTGTATACAGGTGGGTCAGTGGGTATCAGAGTATAGAGGCGGGTCAGTGGGTAGTAGAGCATCGAGGTGGCTCTGTGGGTAGCAGAGTATGGAGGCGGCTCTGTGGCTAGCAGAGTATCGAGGCGGCTCTGTGGGTAGCAGAGAATAGAGGCGGCTCTGTTGGTAGTAGAGTATAGAGGCGGCTCTGTGGTGGAGGGGTGAGGAGAGATGCGGCTGTGTGGTGGAGGGGTGAGGAGAGATGGGTGTCTGTGGTGGAGGGGTGAGGAGAGATGCGGCTGTGTGGTGGAGGGGTGAGGAGAGAAGCGGCTGTGGTGGAGGGCTGAGGAGAGATGCGGCTGTGGTGGAGGGGTGAGGAGAGATGCGGCTCTGTGGTGGAGGGGTGAGGAGAGATGCGGCTCTGTGGTGGAGGGGTGAGGAGAGATGCGGCTCTGTGGTGGAGGGGTGAGGAGAGATGCGGCTCTGTGGTGGAGGGGTGAGGAGAGATGGGTGTCTGTGGTGGAGGGGTGAGGAGAGAAGCGGCTGTGTGGTGGAGGGGTGAGGAGAGATGCGGCTGTGTGGTGGAGGGGTGAGGAGAGATGCGGCTGTGTGGTGGAGGGGTGAGGAGAGAAGCGGCTGTGTGGTGGAGGGGTGAGGAGAGAAGCGGCTCAGTGGTGGAGGGGTGAGGAGAGATGCAGCTCTGTGGTGGAGGGGTGAGGAGAGATGCGGCTCAGTGGTGGAGGGGTGAGGAGAGATGCGGCTCAGTGGTGGAGGGGTGAGGAGAGATGCGGCTCAGTGGTGGAGGGGTGAGGAGAGATGCGGCTCAGTGGTGGAGGGGGGTGAGGAGAGATGCGGCTCAGTGGTGGAGGGGTGAGGAGAGATGCAGCTGAGTGGTGGAGGGGTGAGGAGAGATGCGGCTCAGTGGTGGAGGGGTGAGGAGAGAAGCGGCTTAGTGGTGGAGGGGTAAGGAGAGAAGCGGCTCAGTGGTGTAGGGTTGAGGAGAGATGCGGCTCAGTGGTGGAGGGGTGAGGAGAGAAGCGGGTCAGTGGTGGAGGGGTGAGGAGAGAAACACAGTATATACATACATGAGACATTGTATAGACAGACAGTATGCAGAGATTACAGAGATTATACACACAGTATACACACGTTACAGACAGTATACACACATTACACACAGTATAGATACATTACAGACAGTATACAGAGATTACACACAGTATAGAGACATTAGACAGAGTATAGAGACATTACAGACAGTATACAGAGATGACACACAGTATAGAGACATTACAGAGAGTGCAGAGACATGACACAGAGTGTGCAGAGACATGACACAGAGTGTGCAGAGACATGACACAGAGTGTGCAGAGACATGACACAGAGTGTGCAGAGACATGACACAGAGTGTGCAGAGACATGACACAGACAGAGTGTGCAGAGACATGACACAGAGTGTGCAGAGACATGACACAGACAGAGTGTGCAGAGACATGACACAGAGTGTGCAGAGACATGACACAGAGTGTGCAGAGACATGACACAGACAGAGTGTGCAGAGACATGACACAGAGTGTGCAGAGACATGACACAGACAGAGTGTGCAGAGACATGACACAGACAGAGTGTGCAGAGACATGACACAGAGTGTGCAGAGACATGACACAGACAGAGTGTGCAGAGACATGACACAGACAGAGTGTGCAGAGACATGACACAGAGTGTGCAGAGACATGACACAGAGTGTGCAGAGACATGACACAGACAGAGTGTGCAGAGACATGACACAGACAGAGTGTGCAGAGACATGACACAGACAGAGTGTGCAGAGACATGACACAGACAGAGTGTGCAGAGACATGACACAGACAGAGTGTGCAGAGACATGACACAGACAGAGTGTGCAGAGACATGACACAGACAGAGTGTGCAGAGACATGACACAGACAGAGTGTGCAGAGACATGACACAGACAGAGTGTGCAGAGACATGACACAGACAGAGTGTGCAGAGACATGACACAGACAGAGTGTGCAGAGACATGACACAGACAGAGTAAGGCAGGGGTTAAAAAAATGTAAATAAAGTT
This sequence comes from Allobates femoralis, assembly GCA_033576535.1. Classification (NCBI taxonomy): domain Eukaryota; kingdom Metazoa; phylum Chordata; class Amphibia; order Anura; family Aromobatidae; genus Allobates; species Allobates femoralis. Next base: position 372,162,442 of record JARQOC010000006.1, on the reverse strand, counting down.
TATGCTCACCTCACCCCGAGCTCCCGGTGGCTCCCGGTGCCTACAGAGCTCTTCTACTGCAGTTCAGGACCTGCGGTGATGTCAGTCACGTGACCCGCGGTTACCATGGAGTACTACTAATAGTGATTGCACATACATCATATAACAGAGTATACCATGACCTTACAAAAATTACAATCATAAATAATCACGGTATACAGAGGAATAAAGTGACGTGCATAAAAAGCAATAGAAGAAAACAATAATGCTGTTCATGTGGCGCCCCGCCAATGCAGGCGTCACAGAGGGGTACTGCACCCGTAAAAGAGGTGCAGATGCTCCAGCTGCAGGTGGACCCTAGGATGGTGAGTGGGACCCATTCCCAGCACTCCCACATTAGTATAGGGTGGGAGGTTACCCGGGAGGGAATAAATTCACCTCTAGGGGGAACAAGGAGGCCTTTTGCTCCCAAGTCTTTGCTGCTATGTCTCTCGTCTGAGGAACCAGGAGGAGAGATGGAAGAAGAAGAGAAGGTTTAAGGAGAATGTGAAAGGAGCTTTCCAGAAGAGCATCCGGTCTGGGAAAGAGGAGCCAGCAAGATAGGTTCTCCCAGACAGCTTACCGGGCACCGGAGCCCGCAGACTGCTGGAGCTATATGCACGGCAGAGAATCCGGATTCCCATGGAGTCTTCAAGTCTCATGGACACCAGAGCAGTCTACAAGAAGGGCACCAGGCAACGTCAAGGGAACAAGCAGCCAGCCAGTAGAGAGTTACCCGACGACAGCGAGGGTGAGAGAGGACAGGAGGTCAGGCTGGATTCTAAATCAACCAGGCTTCACACTAAACTAGAAAGCAGAGAAGAACGGACACGGGTTAGTTAATGAAGGCACACCAAGAGTTCCACCATACCACCTAGGATCCACTTGCAGCCACCCGTTAAGCTACCTGTTCTTGTAACATCTAAGTGTTGAACTGTGAATTGTAACTGCAACTGCTACAACTAACAGTAAAGTACCCGGAGGAAAAGTGACTTTGCCTCTGCCTGTGTTTCCTTTTGCATGAACTTGTTCCCTTTTCAGGAACGCTGCCTCGGAGGTCCAGCCCTACCTGTGGAGGACTTTGCTAACTAGCCGCGATACCATCTACCTCCGGCGGACTGTGGCGGCGCTGGTGACTCCTCACCAGAAACTACAGGTGACGTCACGACAACTTGTAAATATAATCCCCTGTAAATATACCCTTTTTCAAAGAAATCCCCCAGGACACGGGATCAGGCGCGGCCACCACTCCCCGTGACACAGGAGCGTTAACCCCTTGGAGCCTGATACCCGAGTACCCAAAGCCTGGGGATCGACATTCATAGTAGTCTTAGCGATCAGAAAAACAAAAATCATCAGGTCGGCCTGATGAAGTGATCTTGAGATTTCAAGGATCGCGAAACGTATGTCGGGGTCCAGATATCTGGGGGGCCATTCCCCTGCTGTGTGAACAGGGGATCCATCATTCCTTGCTTACACTATGGGTATGAATTATGTATGATTATTGTTTTTCTTTGTTTTGTTTCTTATGGCTTCTTTGAGGATAACTTCAATGGGAGTTAAAGAAACAGCACAGTCTACTTGGTAGTTCCAGAGTCTCATCCTCTTGTTCAAAGGCAGAGACAGATTTTCAATGCAAATAACATTATATTATTATTATTATTATTATTGTTATTATTATTATTATTACACTGTGTTCCAAATTATTATGCAAATGTTCTTTTCTTCTAATTTTCCTAAATGGTCAGTGCAAATGACGATCAGTGTAATAAAAGTCATCACCCGTTAGAGTATACATCAAATTTTATTGAAGACACCTCCCAATTATAACAGTATAATCTTCAAAATTAAAAAAAAACTCTAAATGCACTGTTCCAAATTATTAGGCACAGTAGAGTTTCTAAACATTTGATATTTTTGAAAGAATTGAAAATGCTCATTTGTTGAATTTGCAGCATTAACAGGTCACATTCACTGAAATAAAAAGCTATTTAACTCCAAAACATCCTAACAGGCCAAGTTACATGTTAACATAGGAACCCTACTTTGATATCACCTTCACAATTCTAGCATCCATTGATATTATGAGTTTCTGGAGAGTTTCTGCTTGTACAGTTAGGGCCAGAAATATTTGGACAGTGACACAATTTTTGCGAGTTGGGCTCTGCATGCCACCACATTGGATTTGAAATGAAACCTCTACAACAGAATTCAAGTGCAGATTGTAACGTTTAATTTGAAGGGTTGAACAAAAATATCTGATAGAAAATGTAGGAATTGTACACATTTCTTTACAAACACTCCACATTTTAGGAGGTCAAAAGTAATTGGACAAATAAACATAACCCAAACAAAATATTTTTATTTTCAATATTTTGTTGCGAATCCTTTGGAGGCAATCACTGCCTTAAGTCTGGAACCCATGGACATCACCAAACGCTGGGTTTCCTCCTTCTTAATGCTTTGCCAGGCCTTTACAGCCGCAGCCTTCAGGTCTTGCTTGTTTGTGGGTCTTTCCGTCTTAAGTCTGGATTTCAGCAAGTGAAATGCATGCTCAATTGGGTTACGATCTGGTGATTGACTTGGCCATTGCAGAATGTTCCACTTTTTTGCACTCATGAACTCCTGGGTAGCTTTGGCTGTATGCTTGGGGTCATTGTCCATCTGTACTATGAAGCGCCGTCCAATCAACTTTGCAGCATTTGGCTGAATCTGGGCTGAAAGTATATCCCGGTACACTTCAGAATTCATCCGGCTACTCTTGTCTGCTGTTATGTCATCAATAAACACAAGTGACCCAGTGCCATTGAAAGCCATGCATGCCCATGCCATCACGTTGCCTCCACCATGTTTTACAGAGGATGTGGTGTGCCTTGGATCATGTGCCGTTCCCTTTCTTCTCCAAACTTTTTTCTTCCCATCATTCTGGTACAGGTTGATCTTTGTCTCATCTGTCCATAGAATACTTTTCCAGAACTGAGCTGGCTTCTTGAGGTGTTTTTCAGCAAATGTAACTCTGGCCTGTCTATTTTTGGAATTGATGAATGGTTTGCATCTAGATGTGAACCCTTTGTATTTACTGTCATGGAGTCTTCTCTTTACTGTTGACTTAGAGACAGATACACCTACTTCACTGAGAGTGTTCTGGACTTCAGTTGATGTTGTGAACGGGTTCTTCTTCACCAAATAAAGTATGCGGCGATCATCCACCACTGTTGTCATCCGTGGACGCCCAGGCCTTTTAGAGTTCCCAAGCTCACCAGTCAATTCCTTTTTTCTCAGAATGTACCCAACTGTTGATTTTGCTACTCCAAGCATGTCTGCTACCTCTCTGATGGATTTTTTCTTTTTTTTCAGCCTCAGGATGTTCTGCTTTACCTCAATTGAGAGTTCCTTTGACCGCATGTTGTCTGGTCACAGCAACAGCTTCCAAATGCAAAACCACACACCTGGAATCCACCCCTGACCTTTTAACTACTTCATTGATTACAGGTTAACGAGGGAGACGCCTTCAGAGTTAATTGCAGCCCTTAGAGTCCATTGTCCAATTACTTTTGGTCCCTTCAAAAAGAGGAGGCTATGCTTTACAGAGCTATAATTCCTAAACCCTTTCTCCGATTTGGATGTGGAAACTCTCATATTGCAGCTGGGAGTGTGCACTTTCAGCCCATATTATATATATATAATTGTATTTCTGAACATGTTTTTGTAAACAGCTAAAATAACAAAACTTGTGTCACTGTCCAAATATTTCTGGCCCTAACTGTATTTCTTTGCATGATGTCAGAATAGCCTCCCAGAGCTGCTGTTTTGATGTGAACTGCCTCCCACCCTCATAGATCTTTTGCTTCATTATACTCCTAAGGTTCTCTATAGGGTTGAGGTCAGGGGAAGATGGTGGCCACACCATGAGTGTATCTCCTTTTATGCCCATAGCAGCCAATGGCACAGAGGTATTCTTTGTAGCATGAGATGGTGCATTGACATGCATGAGGATGATTTTGCTCCTAAAGGCACGTTTTTGCTTTTTGTACCATGGAAGAAAGTTCTCAGTTGGAAACTCTATATACATTGCAGAGGTCATTTTCACACCTTCAGGAACCTTAAAGGGGTCTACCAGCTGTTTCCCAATGATTCCAGCCTAAAACATGACTCCTCCACCTCCTTGCTGATGTCGCAGCCTTGTTGGGACATGGTGGCATCCACCAACCATCCACTACTCTATTCATCTGGACCATCCAGGGTTGCTCGGCACTCATCAGTAAACAAGACTGTTTGAAAATTAGTCTTCATGTATATTTGGACCCACTGCAACTGTTTCTGCTTGTGAGCACTGTTTAGGGGTGGCCGAATAGTAGGTTTATGCACCACAGCAAGCCTTTGAAGGACCCTACACCTTGAGATTCGAGGGACTCCAGAGGCACCATCAGCTTCAAATATCTGTTTGCTGGTTTGTAAGGCCTTTTTAGCAGCTGCTCTCTTAATCTGATGAACTTGCCTGGCAGAAACCTTCCTCATTCTGCCTTTATCTGCACGAACACATCTGTGCTCAGAATCAGCCACACATCTCTTTACAGTATAATGATCACGCTTATGTTTTCGTGCAATATCAAATGTTTTCATCCCTTGTCCAAGGCATTGTTCTATTTGTTGCTTTTCGGCAGCAGAGACATCCTTTTTCTTTCCCATGTTACTTTAAGGCAGCCGTCACACGTATCTATATCTTGAGTGATATTGTTAGCGATCACGTGCATGCGCGATCGCTTACAATATCGTTCACATCGCTGGTGAGATGTCACACAGACAGACTCACTAGCGATGTGAACCAGCGAGATCGCTGGTAACTATGGTACACATCGGGTTACTAGGCGCCGCGCGGCGCTTAGTAACCCGACGTTTACCATAGATACCATCTCCCAGCATAGGCTCTGCCGCTGGGAGATCGTTCATCGTGGAGTCACACACCACGATGAAGCAGATTGAACAAGCGTTTGTCGCTTGATATGAGCTCCGGCTCACAAATCTGCGATCTAGCGATCAAGCGATTTTACATTGTAAAATCGCTTGATTGCACGCAGCGATGCACAAACGATATTGCATAGCGATCAAAAAGCAAATCGCTTAAGCGATATCGTGCAGGTCATTGAAGCGTGTGACGGCTGGCGAAAACTGTGCCCTGCGTAATATTGGCATTGTTCACACACATGCGTTTTTTTGCCCATCTCTGCGTTTTTTGGACTGTTAAAAAAAACACAGGTGTGTTAACGCAGGGTACATTTGAGTGTACATGCGTTTTTCACCTGCACTTGCGTTTTTTTTCCCCCAGTCCAAAAAACGCTGCATGCAGCGTTTTTTGGGTGCTGGAAAAAAACGCAGGTGTGGTTTCCCAAAAACGTTAACGCAGGTGCCTATATGTGACCTGCGTTAACGCATGCGTTTCCCATAGGGCCCCATGTTAAAAAAACGCATGCGTTTCTATAACATGGGGCCCTATGGGAAACGCATGCGTTTTTAAATGGCACATTTATGCACCCTGCGTCAACGATTGCGTTTTTGCCTGCGTTTTTGAGGAAAAAATGACAAAGTCCAAAAAGGCTGTATTTCGTTTCAGACACAGAAGAGACATTTTTTAGCACTCCTAAAAAAACGCATGTGGTTTTAGGAGTGCTAAAAAAACCGCAAATTGTGTGTGAACAATGCCATTGTTGAACACCCAGTTTTCCTTTTATTGGGCTCACCTGCCAAACTAATTATCACAGATATCTGAGATTGATTTCAATGATCCAACGAACCCTAAAGGTACCTTTACACGCCGCCACTGTGGCTAGCAACAGGAATCCACCGCACGTGCACGCGCACGTTTTTAATGGTGGATACCGATCACTGATGCCGCATATAGACGCCGCCATTGCGTTGTCAACTGAAGGTATCTTAGTTCCCCGGAAGTTCCGACAGATCCTGCGGCTTACTACCTGTTAAATACCTTCCCTGCTTTACACGCCGCTACCACAAAGGAATATGGGCGTACATCTTTCGCGCCGCAAGTACATAGGCGTGACAGAGTTGTGTATTCTGTGACGCTAGTACGCTGATTGGACAACGCAATAGCATCATGATTGGCCAGCCTGCGCAGGAAGGCTGGCTAATACATGACGCCATTGCAATTGTGTAGTGTGAATGGTCAGCTCTTTAAATATGGCGCCCTGTGCAGGGACAGCTAATGGTAACACAGTAGCCCCCACCAATGATCGCTGATGGGGCGTGGTATCCATGACGCTGTGGCACACCCCTGTGAAATCACTAGGCGACGCAACATCCATGCATGTGCCCCGTTTAGACGCCACTACCATGGCAATTGTGCCTTTCTGTTGCCTTGGGTTTTTGAGCACGGCTCAGCAACAGGCATCTGAGTCAACTGCAGGACACCGGCAGGAATTTCCCTATTTACACGCCGCCATTTCGTAGCAATTTCATGGCAACAGGCACAAATATCACCAATGCCAGGCAGTTGCTACCTTTCAGTGGTGGCGTGTAAAGGGGCCTTTAGACACAATACCATCAATGGCTTTCATTGAAAAAAAATAAAAAATAAAACCCTATGACACTTGCATAATAATTTGGAACACAGTGTGTTAGTGATATTCATGGCATATCTAAAGTATTTGTAATAAATGCATTACTTTCCACTTCAATGTACCAATTCTGCTTTCAACCCATTGGGAAACTAAAAGTCCTTTTCATGTTATAGAAAGACTATGCATGTAGTTCTATCCATCTTAGTTTTTTGTTGTTTTTTTTTTGAATACCGTACTCCATTAAAAATTATTAAAGGGGTTATACTCTTATTGTCCTATGATTGGGATATATCCCCAATATTGGTTTGGTGGGGATCTGACACCCAGCACAACACATATAAGCAGTGTAAGGACTCAGAATGGCATAGCATTGTGCACTGTGTAATGACTGTACACTGTTAACATATGGCTGCTGCCAAAACTAAGAACAGCTGATCAGCAGGGTGCTGGGTGTCAAAGCATCATTGATCCTAAGGACAGGACATCCTTAATGGTATATTTGGATCCTAAAAAAGGACACACAATGCACTATTTGTTCTTGTCCATCATGGATTCCCACTCCTTTTTTACCTAACATACTAAATAAATCTGTTGTGCCCAATCGGGTAAGTCGCCACCAGAGGTACTGCATTCCCGCAGTTAGAGAGTGTAGTGCCCCGGTTTTCCAGGTTCTGGGATGGTGTGGCTGAGCCAAACAGTACACAAACATGTAGACCCTGGGACAATGGGAGGACCATGAGGGAGGGCCTAGGTCACTAAAGGGGGACAGGAAAGTGGCCAGTAAGCTTAACCTCTCCAAGGAAAGTGAATACTGGCACACAAATCCAGTATATGTGAACTTTATTTAGCAAAAACTCAAAACATTAAAAGCATCTTAAGGCATGTGCCCTGTCAGACGCGTTTCAGTAAAAACCTTCTTCAGTGACAAAATTTAGTAAAAATGGCACACAATATATATGAACATTGACAAACACCTGTGAGAATTGCAAATTGATTCCATATGGAATTCACTTATTAAGCCATCAATGGAATTGCATTACATAGGACTGCTCTAACAGAGGAGACTGGTATTCAAAAAAGAAATAAATAAATGAAAAAGTAGGGAGAGGCTGCTTGCATCAGATGTTACTAAAAATGAATAATCAAAAAAAGGAGGAGGAGGAGGAAAAAGGAATTACAAGTATACCTTCTTGTAAATCTTATCATAATGTCAAGATCCTATTTTCCACATAATACCCAGATTTTACCTTAGTGCATATCATCATAGAAAAACCCAGAAATACTGGCATATAATCAATATAGCTGAATAGCATCAAAATAACCATGTGATATGCACCCTGAGTTCCCCATCGAGATAAAAAGCAGCATATGAAAAATGCTAGAAGACAGGCATCCGAAAGGGATGAATAAGGAGAAATGGGAATAGGGGAAGGCTGAAATAATGAATGGATAATTGTCATGTTACCAGAAAGGAAAGAATAAACACATAAAAGCGAACACAAGGCTTATAAGAGTGTATGCCCGCTCCAAGGGGAGAATCAAGGAAAAGAGAATAAAATAAGAAACATAAAGCAAGATGAGAACAGATGATAGGTTTGCTAAACAATAAAGTAGACACTTGTATATGTGAATGAAGTTATTCTCTGAACATGTCATTAATCATGATGCTACACTGAGTCACATAAAATTAATAGAAATACATTAGATCGTTCCTGTAATTCAGACCCCCAGGAAATCTCAGAATCCAGTAACTTTCTCTATTGAACAGGTCACGGGTTCGATTTCCCCAGTGCACCGATGGTTTTACCTGTTCTAACAACTGTTCTAACAACTAGGCTACCTGTTCTGCCATTGTGGACCTCTAAAAAATGTTTAGAGAGACCTGATATAGATCCACCATGGCCATAGAAGAAGGGTCTGCCCCCGTGATGTGTTCAGAGATACGTTCTCTTAAGTGGGCGGCTGGTACAGCCCACATAGTCCACATTGCACGCCATGCATGTCGCCATATAGACCACATATGAGCTAGAGCAGTTGATGTATGTCTTTATTTTAAAAGTCCGCTGACTCTATCTCTGAAAGAGTTCTCTTTAGCCATGTATCTACAAAGATTACATCAGACTGGTTCACATTTGAAGTTCCCTGTGAACCGCAGCCACGAGGGTTTGTATCTACATCTGTCGGATCTAAACATGCTGGGTGAAATGAAACTAGCCAAGTCCCTACCCTTACGAGAAACACATCTGTAGCCACCTTTAAGAATGCTACATAAAGAATTATCCTAATAAAGCATAGGAACATATTTGTGTAATATGTTCACTATGCCAGTGTAATCCAAGGTAATAGGCTGTTCATTATAGGGCAGATTGGTACATGATCCAAGTCTCCCATGATCCCCAGATGTTGATTTACAGTTCAACAAATCCTCCCTATTCTTACGATAAACAATAGATTTGGCTCGTGTAATCATCCAGCGTTTGTACCCCCCTGGCCTGTAAACGGTTTTCAATGTCTCTGCTCTGCTCATTATAATCAGTGGGCAGAGAACACATTCTCTTAGCCCTGGTGAATTCACCTACCGGAAAACTCTTGATAGTATGTGTGGGATGGCAACTCACTGCATGTAGCAAAGAGTTGCCAGACACAGGTCTACTATAGAACTTGGTTAAGATGTCACCAGAGACAGGATCTCCAAAGAGTTCACAATCCAAATAGTTGGCCCGATTGCCAAGATCCTGCATGGTAAATCTAATGTTCATATCATTATCATTGCAGTACGCGACAAAAGATGTGACATTGGTGTCAGGAGACACATCGACAGACCCATCCCAAATAAGGACGAGATCGTCGATGTATCTCCCGTACCACCTTGGGGCTCGCAGAAAAGGGTTGTTAGAACTGAATAGGAACTCTTTCTCCCACACAGACATGTACAGGTTGGCCAATGAAGGCGAAATACATGTACAGGTTGGCCAATGAAGGGGAAAATTTCGCCCCCGTTGGACAGACGCACGTGTGGAGGAAGAAAGAGTCCTCAAACCTAAAAAAGTTGTTTATCAATAGAAAATCCACAGCCATGAGGATAAACCTTATTTCATTGAGAGAATAAGATGTTTTCCTTAAAATGATCAACATGGCTTCCATAGCAATTTGTGCGGAATGCTGGAATACAAGGACATCACATCCATAGTGATCCACTTGTCCAGTGGTCTCCACCTCCAATCCTTCAATGCATGTAATAAATGTTTGGTGTCTCGGACATAGCCCGGTAAATTCAAAACTAAAGGTTGCAGTCTTCGATCTACCCACTCAGATAGTTGTTCATTCAATGAACCAATGCCTGACACAATAGGTCTGAGTGGGGGAGGAAAACACCCTTTGTGGGTCTTAGGTAACGCATGGAAAATTGGGCATGTGGGGTACTGGACAAATAGATGTTTATACTCTCTATCATTTATTACTCCCAAGGCTAGACCCTCATTCAAAAGAGTTCTCAAATCCTCCTGGACCTTGGCAGTGGGGTCAGATTTCAAAACCAAATATGTGTTTCTGTCCTCCAGAATTTTTATTACCTCCCTTCGATAAAGTAAAGTGTCCAAAACAACAATCGCACCTCCCTTATCAGAATTTTTTATAATGATACTAGATGGTGGCCCGATTCTAAAGAATCGGGTAGTCTAGAATCCATATATAGTTTTATTTACTAATAGATGGTGGCCCAATTCTAACACATCGGGTATTCTAGAATATGTATGTAGTTTATTTATGAAGATTTAAGAATAATGCAATGAATACACAGGTTTTTCGGGATAAAATATATACATTATCATTTAAATCTTGCGGCAATATCACTGATTGGTCGCAGCCGGCCATGACCAGTCAGCGAAGACTGCTTAAATCCCACGTCAATATCGCTGATTGTTTGCTTCTGCCCATTTGAGATGTGGTCGGGACCGCCCCTTTAAGATGCGGTTGGGACTGTTTCTTTAAGATGTGTTTGGGGACAGCCCCTTTAAGAAGTGGTTGGGGTCCACTCCTTTAAGACATGGTTATGGACAGCCCCTTTAAGAAGTTATTGGGGACTGTTCCTTTAACACGTGGTTGGGGTCCGCCCCTTTAAGAAGTGGTTGGGGTCCGCCCCTTTAAGAAGTGGTTATGGACAGCCCCTTTAAGAAGTTCTTGGGGACTGTTCCTTTAACACGTGGTTGGGGTCCGCCCCTTTAAGAAGTGGTTGGGGTCCGCCCCTTTAAGAAGTATTTGGGGTTCCGCCCCTTGAAGAGGTGGTTGGGGTTCCGCCCCTTGAAGAGGTGGTTGGGGTCCGCCCCTTTAAGAGGTGGTTGGGGTCCGCCCCTTTAAGAGGTGGTTGGGGTCCGCCCGTTTAAGAAGTGGTTGCGGTCCGCCCCTTTAAGAAGTGGTTGGGGTCCGCCCCTTTAAGACGTGGTTGGGGTCCGCTCCTTTAAGAACTGGTTGGGGATGGCCCCTTTTATTTATCTCCGGACATTTATCTCCGGACAAAGCCACGGAGGAAGTTGTGTTGTGACAGGAAGTAGAATTCTAGGCAATTATATAGTAGATAGATTATATAGTAGATTGGGATTTGACTGTAAATCTTTCAAAGCCATTTTATGGGATACAGATAGATTATCCTTAACCTCTACTGTGGGTAAAATCCTAGAGGGTTTTCTAAGAGATGCTATACTGGAGTATCTGAAGAAAAATAACCTCATGACCCAATATCAACATGGGTTTACGAGGGACCGTTCCTGTCAAACTAATCTGATAAGCTTCTATGAAGAAGTTCTGGACTGGACCAAAGAAATGCAGTGGACATGGTGTATATGGACTTTTCAGAAGCTTCTGATATGGTGCCACACAAAAGTTTGATACATAAAATGAGGGCAATGGGGATAGGGGAAAATATGTGTAAGTGGATTAAGAACTGGCTTAGTGATAGAAAACAAAGGGTAGTTATTAATGGAGCACACTCAGAATGGGTCACAGTTAACAGTGGGGTACCACAGGGGTCAGTATTGGGCCCACTTCTTTTTAACATATTTATTAATGACCTTGTAGGGGGCATATAGAGTAGAATCTCAATATTTGCAGATGTCACTAAACTCTGCAGGGTAATCATACAGAGGAGGACAATTTTATATTACAGGAGGATTTATGTAAACTAGAAGCTTGGGCTGATAAATGGCAAATGAGCTTTAATGGGGATAAATGTAAAGTCATGCACTTGGGCAGAGGAAATAAAATCTATAATTATGTGCTTAATTGTAAAACACTGGGCAAAACTGTCACTGAAAAAGACCTGGGTGTATGGGTAGATGACAAACTCACATTTAGTGGCCAGTGTCAGGCAGCTGCTGCAAAGGCAAATAAAATAATGGGATGCATTAAAAGAGGCATAGATGCTCATGAGGAGAACATAATTTTACCTCTATACAAGTCACTAGTGCGACCAGACTCAGAATACTGTGTACAATTCTGGTCTCCGGTGCATAAGAAAGACATAGCTGAACTAGAGCGGGTCCAGAGAAGAGCGACAAAAGTCATTAGAGGACTGAGGGGTCTGCAATACCAAGACAGGTTATTAAACTTGGGGTTATTTAGCTTGGAAAAACAAAGGCTTAGGGGTGATCTTATAATAATGTATAAATATATGAGGGGACAGTACAGAGACCTTTCTAATGATCTCTTTACTCTTAGGCCTGAGACTGGGACAAGGGGGCATCCTCTACGTCTGGAGGAAAGAAGGTTTAATCATAATCACAGACGTGGATTCTTTACTGTAAGAGCAGTGAGACTATGGAGCTCTCTGCCACATGATGTTGTAATGAGTGACTCACTACTAACATTTAAGAAGGCCTTTCTTAAAAACTATATTACCAGTTATACATACTAGATTCTTTGATAGGGCGTTGATCCAGGGAATTAGTCTGATTG